>JAOQGH010000032.1:66794533-66902656 GCA_025769975.1 Gallinago jamesoni | reverse complement strand
CACATGGGATGGAATACCTGTGTCCCTGCTAGGTCCTGGGAAGAAATTAACCCTTTCTCCACCAGACCCAGTACAGGACCCTAAAATAGAGAACGAAAAAAAAGGATAGATTTCCAATTAGGAAAATATTATAGTCTCGTTTAAATCCAGGTTGTAAGAACAGTGAAGGAAGGAATTTATTTTCTTTTTTTTTTTTTCCCACACTGTAATGATAATTTAAAATAATCCATTAAAAAGAGTCCCACAACATTTTGAGGACTCATCAAAATACCATCTGGGGTGGAATCTCTCTTACTTTGGGAACCGCTATTATATTCCAGTGATTTCATTAACTTCCCCAATTCTCTATATCACATGTAGCATAAGCATGTCAAATATCAGACTCATCAAAATTTTAAACAGTAAAGAACCCCCTCTGGGCAGCACTGCCCATGTCATACTCTACCAGCCAAGATGAAACCTGAGCTACAGCTTGCTGCCTTTTTCACTTTTCTGGGTAAAGATTTTTCACTTCTCTCATCACACGGCTTATTTATGTCTTCCCAGTGTCTCCTCTGCAAGACCAGAAAATAATTAACGCTTATTCCAATCAATACATTTTCTTCATACCCTGTGAATGGTGACTCTCGAGGGCTGCCCACAAGCCAATGTGTCTTTGCTCACAGCAGAGCATCTCCTGAAGTGACCAGGGCATTTCTGGCCATGCTCCTCCCCTCCAACTCTTTCTGCACAGTAGAATTCTGTAACAGTGCCCTGCCTCCCTTCAGCCACAGTCTTACACATTGTTTTCAGATGTTCACCCTTCCAACCCAAGACCAGAACTTTTGTAGAGAGACTCTGCAGACAGAAATGGCACACGTCAGGCATCCTCCACTTGCCTTTCCAGGTATGGCTGGCAGAGTCAGCCTCGGCTACTAACCTCCAGCTGGGGGACATGATTAAAGCCAGATGCCCTGCCAAGCACACTGTCTACCTTGAACTGTGCTACCTCCCTTCCCATCTGCTTTCCTCTCCCCTCCTTCCAGCCAGCAGCAGGAGCCTCCCATGGGCTCTCTCAGGAGGGATCTGCTGACAGGGCACAGCTCGCGTGGATCTCAGTTGCACAAGGTCCCCTCCCTCAGTTGAAGGGCATCCAAGCCTCCTGACCTCTGGAACAGGCTGGAAACCCTACCTGTTTCCTCCAGCTCTTCGTGATGAGGAACAGAATACCGCCTGGGAGCTTGTAGACCAACAAGGTGTTTCTAAGCTTCTGCTTTCAAGCAATTGGTTTTCATTCAGGGCTTGTGGTAGTGATGAATTACCACGTTTCGCTTTCTCTTCTTACTGTCTATATTGGTGTTTGTGTTATCCAAAGAATCAATGACCTGATTTTTCAGAGGCAGTGACCTCTCATGGCACTTATGTTGCTCAGCACTGTAGAAAATGTAGCTGCCGAACCCTCTGGTGAGTTTTACTTATAAAGCTTTTTTCAGTCTAAAAGTATAAATAATAACTGGTTGTGAAGCCCTCTGCCATCCATGTGGCTATGAGACACTTCTTGCACCTGCAACAAGTAAAAACCTGATTCCAAAAGAAGTTACTACTTACTCATGCACTAGGTTGCTGGTAACAGACCGTCCGAAGGATTCCTTCCAGTTCACACTTCAGCTAAAATTAAAAAAACGGCTGAGGAATCATGCCTTTCTCTACATCTCTTATCAGAGCCCAAACAGAGCATCTTTTAAGCCTAGAAAATGACACCAAATGTTTAAATGGCATATTATTCTTAAATTTGAGTGTCATAGAACCTCTGAAGGCTGCCTAACTCCATCACTCCCTCCCATTCTGGGACACCTCTTCCTGGGTGGACAGACTCAGAACCTTCGGGTGTTAAGTGGAGAAATAACTCATACAGAATTAGAAACAGTAAACTTTTGAGTGTGAAGTTTACTTATCCTTATCAAAAATGCCTTACATAAACCAGATCTATACCCAGAGCTGTCTCAATTCATAGTAAGCCCTTAAGAAAGGATATGCGCAGCTAATGGAAAACAAATGTCTCTTTTGGCAGGGCCTGCAGCTAATGTCAGTTATTTTCCCCCCTTTGCTAAAGAAATAAAGAAATTGTCAAAATGAAACAGGCTAACTGAAAAGTTCTGGTTTTCTTTTAACTGTTTGAGTGCTTCTCTGATAGACAACATATGCGACAGAGCTTATCTTAGTGGTTCATGAAGAGAAACAAAACTGCTGAAGAAATCATGTTCTTTTTCATTAAAACACATAATGTCCTCAGGAAGGAAGTTCAAAGTTGAAAACAGATACGCTTCATAGGTTGATAGCTCTCAGTAAGGACTGTTTTAATTAGAGTGTGATTTCTAGACTTTGTTTTGCTGGAGTCTGGCCAAAACCAGAACAAGAGTACTAAGCAATCTTTAAACTGTTTTCTAAAGAAAACAAAAGCCTAGGGAGGGCAGAATTATTAGCTGTAGCTCATAATATCTCAAAGCAAATTAATACAAAGTATAGTTACTGTCCATTTCTCCGGAAAGAACAGTTCTGTCAACACAAGCATAGAAACCACCAGAAGACAATTCATCATCAGGATTATGGTCACTATCTCATATAAACCATACTAAACCACAAATACTGTTTTTGACCCAGAACACAATTAGGAGTGTGACTTTAACTCAGTAATGACATGAATTCTGGTTCACTGAACAGCCTGTAGGATGTCAGCTTATACCATGATTGAGAAATCAGTAGTATGGAAATATTGTGGCAGGCAGGCATTCACTGAATTTTGCCTTCCTTGGGTCCAAAGGGTCTGATTTCCCAAAGCCTTGTCTCGCCTGGGGCAGCTTGGTTTGCAGATGCCAGAAGCTGTGAGGGTGTACAGGAGAAGAAGAATTTCTCTTCCATACTCCCTTTCCTGTGGCAACTGGTTGGAGTACGATTAGAAGCAGACCAGACTGGCCTTGGTTTCATCAAGCATGACTGCTGTGTCTTGGACTCCTCCCCAAACATGTAACTGAGAGTGCCCACATAATCACAAAACCCCTTAGTGATGCTGAGAGATGCTGCAGAATGCTGAGAGATGCTGCTGTGTTCATATGTCTTCGTATCATGACAGTGTCTTGTCATGAAGACAGTTACAGCCTTCTGTCATTAAGACAGAAAGCACTATTTCATTTTCTGGAAACAAGCAGTCAATAGCGGTCACCTGAAACCTCAGCAAGTGTCCTCTGGCCCATGCAGGAGAGGCTACTTCAAAATTTGAAAGGTACGCATGCAGGGGCATGGCATTACCTGGGTGTTACATCAGCAAAAGAAGCACAAAGAGAGAGAAAGAAAGCAGCCGGAATGCAGGCACAGTCACAGAGTCACTGGTGTGTAGCCCTGGAAGGAAGCCACCAGAGTTTTCTGGAATAGGTGCTGAAAACACATTTTGGGACTGTAAGAGAAGAAATAACTATCTGTTGTTGGGCTCCACTTTTGTTCAAGCCAGTGAGCTTTGTAGGCTCTTTAAAAAGATTTCACCAGAGAGAGCAGTAAGGCAGGTTATAGCTTTCCATACTTAAGGAACAAGGCAAATCACTGACATAACCAGAAACTCAACTATTGAGGAACAGACTTTCCAAGGAACAGAAGAGACCTGGAGCTTTTATGTCAATATGGAAGTTTTTAACATGAGTCTTGTTGGAGTGACCGATTCCTCAGGTACCATTTGTCTACCTTCAATACAAGAAATCCTCTGCAAAACAACAGTTCACAGCCAGCAATGACCACATGCATCTTCTGGAGAGCTTTCTGTCTGCTCAGACACTGTCTCCTTACTGTGACCTTCCCTCCTTTTGCTTCAGCCCAAACACCTTTGTGCACCAGACTTGCCTGACCCAGTGACTGAGGCGTTTGTCACTCAGCTGCAACTTGTGGGCTGCCTAATGCTCAATGTCACCACATCCTTGCTCTGTCCCTGAGCTGATGCCTCGCCTGGTCTCCTTGCTTCTGTCTTCATCAAAAATTCAACTCCAGCCTGCCTGTCTGCTGTGCTTCTCTGCACATGTGTTAGACCCATTGACGAGATGAGCTGCTGATGAGATGATAGACCTTAAGAGGCATTAGATCCACAAAGAAACTGAAGTTCAAAGACCCCAGTCAAAAGTCACTATTTGAGTAATTAATTGACCCACCAGAGAACTTTGGAAGGGCAGGATTTTCACAGCTTTTTTGTAACCTATGGAGATCCAGGAAGCAGAGATCAGATTGTCTCAGCTGAAATAAGGAAAACATCTGCTAGTTTAAGGAGACCATTTGCTAAAAGGCTTATTTCTCTCTGTTTGTTACCCAGCTCACATAAATTGCTGGGAAGATGAACAGAAAGGAGTTTCCATCTTGAAGATGTCACCTCTGAAAAACACTAAAAGAAAAAGAAGAAAGAATATTCCAGGATAGAAGCACTCAGGATTTAGATTCAGTTTGGTTGAGTATAGCATGGGGTAGATCTTACATGAATGCCTTCAACATAATTTGAAGATACTTTTTGTTTAGGAATTGTCCTTATCTCGGATGTTATCAACCCTACTGATGCAGAGGGAAGAGGCTCAGTGAACAACTGCCTCATCACTCAGTAATTGCAAAGGGGCAAGTCATATTACAGGCCATTAAAAATTGTCTTAAGAGCCTTTGGCCATCACTTGGTGAAGAACAAAGACATCAGAGACCATCTAGGGTTGGCCACAGAGAAGTAAGCAGTAACTGTGAAGGAATCGTATCCTGTACCACAAACAGATGTTACCCCCATGCTGTAATGGACTCACTTGTTTTTCCATGCTGGATTTTAAAAGCAAGTAATGACAAATGAACCCAGAAAATAGGGGAAAGCCTATAGCACAGGGTCTGAGTCAATAGAAAAGACTGTGGTCATAACAACTTATAGGACAGAGAGATCATTTTAGAATAGCTAACAGCTACTGCATGACAGAGCTAGCAACCTTTGTTGCATCTAAATTCTACCTTGCTGCTTGCTTGAAAATGCAAACAACATTCAGAGAGCATAGTCAGCAAGGAGGGAGTTTCCACAAATAAAAGCAAAATCAGACCGTGCAGAACTGGCCAAATTTCCAGCTTTGCAGATGTGCAGAGCTTCATAGCGTTCTGCTATGACAGAAAATTCATTTGGGGCTTTTACAGGATCCTGGAAAAACTGTACACACAGCAAAAATGGGAGAACATTTCTCTGGTCACCTGAATGCACTGAAACTTTTCTGGAATTTAAAAAAAATCCCTCATGACCACTCCCATCTTGATTTTCTTGTATCTCAAAACTTCTAATATTGGACACAGATGCTACTGCATATGTAGAAGATAAATAATTATGCCATCTGTGAGAAGCATCTGAGTACAAGTTACTCCTGGCACAGCTTTTCCAGGGCAGTCTTAGAGGCAGAAGTCTCTGTCTTCCAGGACAGAGTCTCTTTCCCTGCTAGGGATCTTCATCTTCAGGAGTGCTAAGGGACAATTTGCAACCTGTCTGGAAAAGCTGAAGCCCTATAATTCTAGAGTCACACAAAAGCTTTGGCAGGAGCAGAAGCAGCCAGACAGGGTTGGTAAGAGCTGAAGATGTTTTTGTAGAAGGAATGGAACTGATAGGTTTCTCAAAGGAGGTGGACTTGAGAAGAAATGGTTCTTCCTTCCCTTAATGCAATTTCTAGAATTAGAAATTACTCCTGACAAATGCTCCTCTGGTGCTTTCTAGCAGGTCTGGACTACTTAATAAAACAGTCTCAAACACATAAACTGGGCATAAACTGACAGCAGCATCAGCAGCTCTCATGAACTGATGTCGAACCTGTCCTAGGGTCTTTCATGCATTCTCCCTTGGTCTGTGTGTATGCTTCACATTTTTAATAGCTTTGTACAACTCCAGTAATTCAGAAAACTTGCAATTTCTTTTTGCTGTCGTTATTTTCCCTAGGAAGCTTAACAACATGCCCATAATCCAGAGGGAAGAAATTGGAATTCAAATCTGAGTTGTAAGTTCCTGCAATAGCATTTCTTGGTGATTTTCTGACCAGAATCTCTGCGCAGCTGCCTTGTGACACGTGCTCAAAGTGCTTAACACCAGGAGCTCTTCAGATCACAAGATCTGATCATGTGAATGGTTTGATTTCCTGGGACCTGCTGGAGCTTCTTGGGAAACAACAGGAGCTTTTGGGAGTCTTCGTGATGTACCTGGCAAGTGGGTGCTGTCAGAAGATGTTGTGAGCAGCTTAACCACACGGGAAGGTAGGTACTGGTGGGAACACAAGGCAAAACTGCACCCAGGCATCACTGTGACTGCTGAGACACCCTCTTAGCTGCACTTCTGGCTATATCAGACTGCCTGCTCGGTTGACAGCAGCTGAGTTTTCAGTGTCCACCCAGCTTTCTTGTTTTCCAGGTTTTCCACCTGCCCTTGGGCTGGTACCTCTCCTTCAATGTCCAAATGCAAGGAAGTAGAGAGGGAACAGAGCTTTTGCTGAGAGAAGAAAAACACTGGGAAGGAATAGGTTTTTAAATTACTGACTAAGCAAGTTTTAGCAACCCTGCTCTTGTCAAAGATAAGACATGAGAACTTTTTTTATGGGGAAAAACAGATTAATAAAAAATGGCATACATCTTCATTCTTATAATCTGGAAAGCTTCATGGAAAAGACAAAATCATTTTTTTCATGCTGCTGAAACCAAAAAGTCTTTGTTCTTTCACTCCCCTGACCAAAGACAGGACAAAAAATATCAAAAGATCTTTCCATGTTGTCTTCTCTCTCCCGCATCTTCCCCTGCCTCTCTGTCTGCAGCCATTTGGAATCCTGCTAATCCTGCCTTTTGCATGGAGGTGAAGAGATCATTCATAACTGTGCGCTTAGAGCAGCTCTCTAAGATTTTTTCCAGCAAACCATTCACTATAGTTCTCTGCAAAAAAAAGTATGAAATAATCTCTCCGTGTTAGTATAATATTATTTATGCTTCATTCCTGCTATCTCCTTGTTTCCTGTGGACAACACGTTGATTTATTTATGCTGTCAGGCAACCTCCTCTGACTGTGTTTCCAGTAAAAAACTGAAAGGGAGATTTAGCCGCCTACTCCCCAGATGTGCTGTGGCTCCAGCACTACGGCATCTGTGTAAACATCAGCAATAAACTTCTGACTTTGAGATTAAATATGGGGAAGCTTTCCTTTTACCCCACATTCAGGTGCCTTTTATCAAAATATTTTAAAGGCATCTTTGGCATTTTTTGTTATGAAAGCATTTTGCACGCTATTCATCAGCAAGGTATGTCCCCAGGAATCCAGCCACCACTGGGAGACTTCAAACCATAGGACACCCCCATTAGAGGTCAAAGCCATGACGTTCCCACCAGAGAACACACCAAGGAATAGCACAGCTCTGAGCAGCTCAGGTATTAAACAGGGCTGCAGGGGCCTGGTTGTGCTGTGGAGGTGTCACTGGTATCTCATAAATGAAAGTGCTATTAGAGGAGTTATCCTAGGGTATTTAAATAATGGTAAGTTAAGTATGCTAATTAACTAATGGTAAAAAAAATAAAAATATAATTCCAACTTGATGCTTATCAACCTAGTGATTAATGCCCTGAAATCAGTGATCTGATTTAGTATTTTGCAAGAGTCAAAGCACTGCTTCTATTTAACTATATACTCCAGAAATGGCCTAGAGGAAGGGCACCAGTGGAGCATAGCTGCCTTCAGTGGGAAGTGCATGGTCTGGAAAGCTCCTTTCCCCATAAGACAGGTTCAGTTCATTACCCTAACGACATTTTTTGCTCTACTCGCTCAGCTTGTACAAAACACGCCATTGTACTTGGGCCCACAACTTGCTGAGGGGTAGAAGAAGGGCTGTAAGAATAAAAGCAACCAGAGCTTGGATGGGGCAGAATAGCCTGGTTCACAATGACCCCACCATTTTCTTAATTGTAGCTCACTGCAGTAGCAGATTTTGTCCTGCAGGACTCTGCCAGGGAAAGGCCCTCCATTGCCTCCCATATCACTCACTTTTGCCTCGGTTTACAGCTGCTGGAAAAGGGAGCTCAGGCTGGGGGCTACACGGGTTTTCCTGATGCTTGAGTGCTTGACTTCTCAAATGTGGCAATATATTTTAATATAAAGCTGGAGCAGTTTCTCGTTAAAACCCACTGAAATTGCCCCTCTTCAATGACAAGTTTAATCCTTGAATTATTAATACCCACCAATAAAAGACAGAAGATTGATGTTACTGCCCTGAATTGATGATGTTGCTGGAAGAAGAAAGCGTTACATTAACAGGCAACAGGCAGACCAACGGCTGTAGACTTAGCTTGTGTGGTTGGGTTTTCAGTTCAGTAACAGCTGATTTCAATCACTTCTAAACAAACTTCTGAAGTATTTTGTACAACCAGCTAATGTCTCTATAAATATCTTCTGTTTAGCTATGGACAAATTATCTCCCAGCTTGAAAAGCTAACCACGGTTTGTTGGGGGGGTGTTTCCTTCATCTGTCTATGACAAATAATTATCAATAAGAGACAAAATATTGCTTTGGAGCTCACCCAGCTGAATCCCACTATGTGTAGTGTGCAGTTGTACAGTACAAAACCACAGTGTTCTATATTGCTTTGTAACTCTGGAAAACTCTAGCAGCTTTACAATTCAACTGCCTGTCTTGCCAGGGTTTACTTTCTCTCAATCAAGATTGAAACCCAAGAGTGCCCCAAACTTTAAGTTAAAAAGAAGGAAATCTTTTGACCCTACTTCACTTTAGAGTGGAATCCAAGATCTCGTGCAATGCATGGTCTCCTTGGGCCAGAGCACATCCTTGGCTGGCAGACTATCCCAGAAGAAGGAGCTGCTCCGCATCTGCATCCCATCGAAGCCTGTTGAGAATAACACAGGATAATGCACTTCCATGAGTTAGTCTCAGCTCTGTGGAGTAACCCAGAGAGCCCCTGGGATGAAGCACAGGCTTCTAGGAGCACTGGAGACCCTTGTCCCTTAGCTGTCCTCTAGCTGTCCACGTGCCCATCCCGTAAGGCACCCTAGCACCAGGCAAACTGTGTGCTGGAGTTTCCCTCTCAAAGCACATGGCAAGCAAGCCAAGGAAGACAGGGGTCAGGACTTTGCTGGCTGATGCTGGACAAGGCCCAGAGCCCAGCTCAGTGGCGTACAGCCATGGCTGGGGTCCTGTCCCCTTTCACAGCCTCAAATCTGCTGCATGTTCCATCCCCACAGGAAGATTCCCACTGGGAAGGGAAGATGACGTAGCGCAGGCAGCATCCTCCTGCGACCCCTTTACATTTGACTTCATCCCCCTCTCTCCCCTCCTATGGTGTTAGACAAAACATCTTAGGTAGGTCTTTCTGACTCAAACACACATTTCCTGACACATTTTGAGGTAAGCAGGACCTTTAAAACTATTTTCATAAAAGCCGATTTGGCTGCGAGTGTCGTTACATGTTTTATTTGAGTGAAAGCCATGTCTTCCTCCTAAGAACTTCTGGTAAACAAAAACCTCCTCATAAATCCTGGTGGGAACTCCTGTAAGGATGCTGGTGCATTGCACATACCAGCCAAGGCAGAGAGAGCCCACACAACCACAGCTCTGAACACATGACCAAATCACAGCTTTCATTTCCACTGGGAATTGTGGCTGCGCCATCGAACATGGCTCCTGACAAAGGAATTCATCATTAAAGAAACCCACTATTTGGGCTAAAGTCTGAGATTAAATTAAAGAAGTTACATTTCTTTCTTTCCTAAATTCAGAATACACGGTGTTTTGAAAGTGCCATATCCAACTATAAAGGAATTGTCGAAATCTTGATATATGCTATAGTTAGACCCAGCTTTGGAACATCTGCCTGTCAATGGCCATTATAGGCATTATAAGCAGATGCTGCCTTCAAAGAATTAGACAACGTAGAGGGAGAGATGTTTCTTATTCTCCCTCTCCTGTGTGTATTTGTATGTACACACATACACAGCAATGAAGGGCTGCATTTGAAGAAAAATATGGAGCTATGCCACAGCACCCTGGCATAATAAACATATATATGTCTACAGGCATCTGTTACACATGGGTGCTACGGCACAGATTCATAACTTTATCGCCGTGCCGTTCCCCAGGGTTATACTGACAGTTCTAATAAGTTCCAAAGAGTTTGGCCTTCCCTATATCCTGCAGCTGAAAAAGCTTGGCAAGGGATAACTCAGCAGAAAACTTCAATTTTCCCCTACATATACCTTATTTAAAAAATAAAAAAAAAAAAGGAAAAAAGAAAACTTTGGCATAATATGCAGGGTTTTTTTAAAAAAAAGCCTAGCAGTAGTGAAACTTACATCTTGCTGTGATCTGCTGGCAGAGAGAGGTACCAAAAATACAGTCTCTGGATGTATCACCTTCTGTTTTCCTCCTTTTAAAGATGAGTAAGAAAGACAATTCTTGTAGGAGGACAATAAAGAAAAAACATACCTGAATCTTGTTCTTTTCAAGCAGGAAATTGTTGTACACTTAAAAGCTGCTGTGCACCAACAGTAACTAGAATTTTGTTAATACTATTATTATCAAAGAGTTATCTGAGGAATGCAGTGACTACCGATCAGCAAGAAGTACATCTGGGGTACGTCTAGATAAAAAGGGTGGTCTGTGTGCAGAAGAAAACCTTCTTACTGTTACTGTTCATTAACCGACCCTTCATGAAAGCTGCATTTAGACAATTTACCTATTAGATTATCACCAGGCTGTGATTGGCCATGACACGTGGTACCCAAGCAGTATTTACATCACTAAAAATAATCAGAGGCGCTGATAAAGACTGCCAGCATCATCTGCAAGAGAACCGAGTTTGGATTTTGATATTGTGTCTCTGGTTTGGTACAATGGGAGAGAAGGCTATTCACACAAGGAGGGAAAAGAAAACCTACCCAGACAAGATCTCAAAATTGTTTTCAAATGAGAGAAAGAAGTGATTGCTATTGCTGGCAAGGGGCAAACTCAGTCACACTTCATTCATGCAGCTGCACTTTCTTCCACAGGATCAGGGTTTCCCGTGAGAAGTAACTGGGTAAGGGAATGGCTAAATCCAGTCCATGAGGTTGCTGGTTTTATCAGTTTGATCTTGTGAATTATTATGTCTCGCTCCTTCCTAATGAACCTGCTGTCTCCAAATGACACAGATCTGCTTTTTTGGCAATAGCATCTGATTTAATATTATTACTGAGTGGTATGCTATGCCACCATTAGCCAAGGCCAATTTTCTGTATGAAAAGATCTAGTATGAGCCTTTTTCTTTCCTCTCAGAGAGGACATGCATGTGGAATATTCTCCTGTACACCCATTTTTATGGATATTCTAACCAGCCAACTTTTTGCAAATGAAAACCTTGATATATTGAGTGCCGCTCTTTCAACATTTGTGGAAAATTGCTTTTGTTTTGATAAACAAGGAGTTTTGCACTCCATGAGCATGCATGATACAAAATTCAGTGAATAGCTGTAAAAATGTGTTCTGCTGTTTGTGCTGCCCCAGCCTCTTGAGTGGTGAGAAGGTACCAGAAGCCAGGCTGCAAATCAGTCCCTGGTGAGACCTTTCAAATGTTGTCCAAATTCATGCATAACTGGGCACCACATTTTTAATAAGCTTGCATTTTATTCCAATCCAGTGCAAAACCACCATTAAAACTCCTAAAAGTTTATGCAGTAAGAGAGTAACATGATTGCCTCTGTCTGAGGCTTTTTTCCTGTCCAGGGTGAAAAGCAGTCTTGCTAAAAAGCCATCCAGGGGGTTACAATTATTTCATCTTCTACACAGAGAGGTAAAAAAAAATAAATCTACCAAGGTCTGATGTTTCTCAGTCAGCTATTACTATCATTTTGTCTGTTTATAACAGCAACAAAACCAAACTTAAATTCCTGTTTCCAAGAGTCACCCGGACACCTATAAAACTGGAAAGGCTGAAAGATTAAAATGAAAGCCTAAAAAATGATGCGGTATAAATGGTCCACCCAAAAAGACTTTAAAGGTGGTTTCAGAAAATGTCAACACATCCACATTTTAGAAAAATGATGAAAAGTCTAAGTATCTAAAAGCATTTGATTTATACTGCGTGGGTGTTCTTATGCCAAAACTGGATATTACTCATAAAAACAAGAGTAAAAGACACTTCCATATTTTTAAAGCAAGATAATGTTTTATCTATAGTCATCCACCCTTCTAAAAGCAAGTAATACTGTACTGCATTGCGCTGAGAGACACCAAACCTGGAAAACATATCAAATGGTTACAGCATATTAAAAAAAAACATAAAATAAATCAATGATAATGCTCTACAGAGAGCAGTAAAAAATAATTACTTCAGACAAAATACCTGGCCCATGCAGTTAATTACATTTGTCTGTGTGCTGGCTTTGTGCAAAGTAAGAAACACAAAGAAAAAAATGACACCCCCCAAAATTTCTCAGTTAAACAGACTCCAAATCAAAACTGTGAATCTGAATACTCTAAAAGAGTGTCCAGGAAAAAAAAATAATCCCAGTATAATCTACACAGATGAAGTTTTTCTTCACCTTCCACTCAGTGCAAGTCACTAGAAAAACAAACTGAAATGAATTTGTTATCAGTTGTACATCCACCCAAACATGACCATGTAGGCGATGCTGCAACTCCGTGTCTTGGTCCTGTTACTGCTCTCTGTGGGAGATATTCTGCTGCATCCTGTGCTAGATGGTCTTCACATACCACCAGATCCCAACAGCCCAATTGGATGTGTTCTGCACAATGGTAGTGAACAGGTGCTGGTTTTGACAGAGTCAGACAAGACAACTTATCTCTAGGATCAGAAATTTCCTTCCAAATCACTGAGACACAGCAGAGAGGGGATCTCAAAGCCCCCATGCCAATAGTCACTCTTTGGACACGTACAATGTTTGAAGGAATCTCAACCCAAGGGCTGAAATCTCTCCTCTAGACAAATTGCAATAGGTAGCTGCAAATAATGTGGGTTTTTCATCCAAAGCAATCATAATCTACCTTAAAATCACTAAAGCAATAGAATGAGTGCTAAAGTCTGGTTTCAGCATGGAATAGCTGATCTTTATCGAAAGGCAAAAGGTTTAAGGAAACCAGGTGAGCCATACTACACAAGCCCTGGTCAGTGCTGGCTGTCTTCTAACAGGCAAGAGTTTTGGTCACACAACAGTTTAACAGAGAAACGGGAAACACTGAAAGCTATCTTAGACAGAAAAACTCACAATCCAAAGCTGCTTGAAATCTCTCTGTCTTCAGACAAACTTTAAGTACTTGTTAGAAGGTGAAGGAGGGCTAAACAGTCTGATGCCTCCCAGATGGGCACAGGATTTCACCATTCCCCCAGCCTGGCCCAGTCCTGCAGAATTTCTCTCTCTTTCTCTTCCTCCTTGTTTTGGGCAGAATGCCTTCTCCTTTGCAGCACCTCAACATCTGATCCAGTCCAAAGGTACATCCCTGCTCTATCAGTTCAGCACCTCTTTTCACATTTCACTTGAAAATGCCTCTGCTAGATAAAGAGAAATTTCTTCCAGATGTCAGGAACTGAACATGAACACATCCTTGTACAGAGAGGTGATATTACGTGATGGCAACACTCTGGGTTAATTAGAAATAGAAAAAAGTCTTCTTTTAGAGATCAGTGTTTAACTCTCCATCAAGACATTTTAAGTATTTAATGTCTCTGCAGTATTCCCTACCCTAACTATGCCATCCAGAATTTGTCCAAATAAAGGAAGTCTTGGGAACATTCCAGAAATACGATCTACATATTGAAGAATGACAAACTGCAAAGATGATAAAGGCAAATCTCCCTTAAGTCCAGCTTCGTCCTAGAGTTTATCCTGTCTAGCCTTCCCCCCAGCAGCTTCCCCTAGGGGACCTGGGTGTACCTCACCTGGAGAGACATCACCTCACTGCTCCTGCCTGCGGGTAGAGGAGCGAAGAGGCGTCCTCTGTCTTGTAGCTACAAACTCCAAGCTATACATGTTGGGGCATTTTCTAGACACAAGGCATGTTTACTCGGCTCCTCGCCACTACATCTATCCTCCTACAATGGGAGCAAAACAAATACACCCCTTGTTCCAAACTCCAAGCGCGGTAACTGCACATGATTGAATGATTGCTGCCATAGTAGTGGTTTATGACTTACTACATTTAGCCTGGTTCTTTGTAGCTGCATGAATATATATTATTCTGCTTCATACGGGGGTAAGTCTGGTTTTGATTAGGCTTGCAGAGAGCTGTCAGAAAGTCAGACTCGAGCAAATAAGCCCCTGTAGGTTCACTTGGAAAAGCCTATAAAATGTCTGCTGCTCATTTAAATTAGGCTCAGAAAGAAACACAAACCTGAAAGCTGCCAGTGTTTATATATTTGATTAAGAATTTTTTTTTCTTGGGGGGCAGAGGAGGCTGGGAGAGCAGTTATTCTGGGAATGAGCCTAGTCAGAGAACAGCCTTGGGCCCAGAACCTCATTCCTGCACACAAAGCAGAGGAAAAAGAGGCTTATGCAGGCACCCTGAGCTATATTAGCCGGAACAAATCCCTCCCTTGAACCAAAGCCCAGCAGTGGAGGAGCAGCACAGCTACCCTGCACCCATTTCTGAAACCATTAGGTTGTGGCAGCAGCTAAAGCAAGTTCTGGGAATACTTTCCTATACACTGCTTGCTTAACTACAATTTTTCTACACATCTCTGTGCCTCAGTTGAGGGAATCTGCCTGGGCTGCAACCCAGGTGGCAAAGCAAGGTGGCTCGTGGTACCTGAGCTTCTCCAGGGCCAGCCCAGGAGCGTGGTCCCTGTCCTTCACACAGATGCCCCCACACGCAGCAGCATTTTGCCTTGCTTGGATCTGATACGCCAACCAGCCCCTTTAGCTTGTACTGTGCTTTTGTTTTCTTAAGTACTCTCTGGTTTATATATCCATGCTTTGTCTGTCAGGGGGGGAGGTCTGCACCCCCAGCCTGAATGATGACATTGATCTGTCATCTTCAACTCTCACTCTGTGCTGTCTGAAACGTTACTTGCAGTTGGTTTTACTTAGGCATGGCCTGAACCCCCTGCCTCTGCTCTTTCTGAGCCGAGCAGGCTGGCTGCTCCCTGCCCCTCTTCCTTTCATGCACGCACATGTGCAGCCCCAGCTCTCCCACACCCCTGGCTCACGCATTCTCCATATGAAGATAATAGGCTCAAAACTTCCCTTCTTCGCCTGCCTCTGTCTCATCTGGGTCCCACAGGCTCCAGCGCGTCCCCTCCCCATGTGCAGATCCAGGGCTGTCCTCCAGAGCCTTCCTGGAGGCACCTCCCTCCACAGCAGCCCCATCTCTATGGTTTTGGGGGGCACATCTCCTACTGCCAGGCTGCCATAAATCCAGCAGCACCTCCCAAAGCCTATGGCAGTGTGTTTTTTTCCTGGGGGGATTCACCTGCCCCCTGCACTCATGTGCGCACATTGGTCTTCTTTGCTGCTCCTGCTCAGTGCTTTCTCAACATGATTTTGGCCCCCCAGGCTGGGACAGAAGACAGCCTCTGAGATCCCTGGGCCAAACCCCAGGGTGCAGAGCCTCCCCCAAGACCTCCAGCAGCACAGTCCATCCCCCTGCGCCGCTTAGGCTGGAAGCTGCCACTCCAGGGGCCAGTGAGGACAGACTTCCTTGGTATTTTGGCATCACGACTGCAAATTATATCCCTGGAAGTGCTCAAGGCCAGGCTGGATGGGGCTTTGAGCAACCTGGTCTAGTGGGAGATGTCCCTGCCCAAGGCAGGGGGGTTGGAACTGGGTGATCTTTCAGGTCCCTTCCAACCTGAACCATTCTATGACTCTATAAGTCTTTTTAACAGGCTAAGAAATAAGTAGATCTAAATATAATCTGGAGGTCCTGCATACCAGTGTCCTCAGCCACTCTGGATCAGCATTTAAGCCCCTAGAGGGCAAATTGGTACCTTGGACTCCAGATGGAGAGAATTTCTCTTTTCTTCCTCTTCATTTCTCCCTGGCTGTCCACCTGAATGCTCACAGAGATGTTGCACCTGCCGCACCTAAGCAACCAGAGCAAAGTTCCTTGATGCCCACTGCAGGGTCCTCAGGATAGTTTGGGAGACTCTCAGAATTGAAAATTTCTTTTAATTATTCTTATCGCTGCTAGCAGGAAGGTGGAAAAACACTGACCTGTTCAGCAGGGCAAGTGAGAGGTGCTGCCCTCATTTTTAATCAGAACCTCTCCTTCCTACCATACAGGGGTCAGGCTGCATTTGGCTGAAGACATATACACTAATTGTAGGAAGCAGTTAATAGGCACAAAGAGTTATCTGTATCTTATCTAGTGCTGGCATTTTATTAATTGTTCCCAAAGACTGAGGCTTTTCAGACTTTCATTTTAATTAGAAGGAACAGTTGCCAAAAGCAACTTCTCTCAGGCGACTTTCACCATTTGTAGTCTTCATTTATCTGATATTATTACTACATTGGGTTAAAAAAGAAATTAAAAAATTATTAGATCCGCCTGTCTATTCAGGTTCTGAGAAGTCTCCTAGGCAGCAGCTGGGGGGAAGAGCTCGCTTTGTGAAAAATCTCCTGCCCTTGGCTCAGCAAAATTTTCTGAGCAGCTTTGTTCCCTGCACACACTCTGTGCTTCAGGGAGACAAGAGAAGGCTACCTTTAAGCCTGTTCAAAAATATAGGAAAATTGTGCGATTACCTGCAGAAACACTTAACGGCCCACTTGGGTTTCAGGGGCGACTTAGGGAGGCTCTCTGTGTAGAGACAATCTGCCTTTTGATCATATTCTGCCTTAGCCTCCCTCCCTCCCTCCCTTTATTGCTCCTAGGAAGTTGTGCATGTGAACGCTCACCTGGCTGCACAGGTTGTTTCTCGTGATACCCGATGACGGAGCTGTTCAAACTGCACGACAGCTGGGCACACACAGCGACTAGTGCCATGTGATAGGAAGGTGGATGGGTCCGAAGCCATCTTGGTGGACCAGGGGAGCACCTTGCAGGCAGCAGAGGTAACAGTGAGGCTGCATCTGCTGTGCAGGCACATTGCCTGTGAAATCCAGCCCTGCCACACAAGCAGAGGTAAGAACCTGTCCCTGTCCTGGAGATTTTTGTCTGCAAGAGGCAAGGAGCTGTATAGTAGGTGAAACGTAGAGGAAGAATCATGGGGACAATAACCATATCCTGTGGGTGCACAGAGACTTAGGCACATTAGCAGGATATTTCAATAGCAGAGGCAGCCCCGCACACGCTGCCCACTTGGCTATTGCTGGTTGCATAGTTCAGAACATGAAGTGATGGCCCCAGACCATCCCTGGCCTGGGGAAAGCCCCATCCAGCCAAGGGAACAGACTTCAAAGCTCTGGATGGCCCTGGACTAACAGAGAAACAGCACAAATCCAGGAACATCACAGAACATACTTTTACAGGGGTATTTTGTCTGTTACAAGTGACAAACATGAATTGTGGAGATGGCTGTGATGGCCCTCAGCAAATTTAAGAGGTGGACAAATATGACTGAGAAAAACAACATCTCACAAGAAATGAGAGCCATGTCATTGATCAATCAAAAGGTAAGGAGTTAGACGGCTTATAAAATACTTCAATTTTATTTTAAGCTCTTGCTGCAAACCACCAGGCACACAAATTGCCTTCTTTTCATGAGGATTTTCTAGTATTTCATTCTGTTAATACTGACAGAGACCTTGATCATTGGATGGTACCCTGTATTTCAACAAGTTTATAGTGACACTCTTAACATCTCTCTCTTCTCTTGGCAAAGTGGATATAAATAAGGCAAAATAAGATATTTTCCTCTGTACCATCAAGCACCAGGCAGTTTCTTTTTTTCTACTATAACTTTCTAAGATTGGTAGTTAAACACCATTATGGCAACTTAATGCAAGGCATCGCCCTGTGGTACTTTTTAGTAATAGAGGAATACACCATGATGCATTACAGCATCCACAGACACCGCTGTCATGGTGTGCATGCAAATGGATGTCCAAAGTTCACAATTTCTAAAATTACTGTGCAACCCATATGAAAGGCATTTAGAGATGGAAAATCAAGAGCCCACAAAAGAAGTGTGTGGATGAATTGGTGTTCTAGGGGAAAAAAGATTCCTCAGTTTGAAACAACTGATGATAATAAAGCTTATTAATTGATTGCAGATATTGAGCCACTTACCACAGAGATGCTACAATGGTGCAATGAAATTGATAAATGTATTATACAAAGCTCTTGTCAGGCCTTATCCTGAATACTGTGCACTATTTCTAGTCATCTGTGCTCAAGAAAGATGGATTGAAACAGAAATATACCCAGGGCCACCCAAACAGGATAATCAAGGGAACGAAGAGCCTCTCTCTTCAGAGTAGACGGAAAGATTTGGCGTTTTAGCCTAGAGAAACAAAAACCAAGAGAGGAGATGATTGTTCTCATCAGTAGGGCAAATACCGAAGGAGGGAACAAGGACTTCTGAAGATAAAGAATGACACTGGCAGAAGAACAAAGAGATATAGCCTGGAAGTGAATACATTTGGGCTGGGAATCAGAAGAAAAGCATTGGAGAAGTGAAATTCTGGAACCACACTGCAATAAGAGATAGACCATGGTGCAAAGCAAACTTGTTTTTAAAAGAGCAATTAGTAAGATTAAGAACACTATTATCCAAAGCAGTTGCTGTGACAACAGGGCTCCTTCCATCTCTACCCTGGTGGTTCAGGAGATGTGATTGACCCTGCCTGTTTCTGATTCAGAGAGTTTGCAGAATTTATTAGGAAAATACCTCTTTCAGTCATAGACAAAGGGAATAGCGAAGAGGCCTGCCAGACAGCCATCACAACTGAACAATCACTCAAAATACAACAATTTTGCAAGAAGACTTTTTTTTTTTTAACTGGATAAGAACTAGAAATAATTAAAAATGGACAAATGTTAAGAGTAGCTAATTTTCAATGTATATTTTCAGTTTGGGGTCGGTTGGGTTTCTTTAAAGTGAAAGTTCTTTGAGAAGATAAGTCAGAATATGACCAGATAAATACCATTCACTTGAGAGAGCCACATCATTAATTTCAAAAAAATGACCCCAAATAAACCTAAATCCAAACCACTTTCTCCAATAATGGATTGATAGTGAAATTTATCTCATCACCCATATGTCAGGATTTTTCACATCCCTATCACACAGCAACCTTTAACAGATCAATTGGCAAGCTAATTCTCCATTTGACATCTGTTGATAACTGCTCAGATCTGTAACATTTACAAATTTGTTTGCAAATCTCACTTTAGCAACCAGCTTTTTAAACTGCATTGAACCAAAAACCTGCTTTTTCTGTGCATAAGGCAATAGCGCCATCTCGTGGGAAATACTCAGCTTTGTGCCTTATCGTGAGCAAAAGAACTTGGAACCTTTCTTCACACAAATGTCTCCTCAAGAAAAATAGATATAGATTCTTGTATTTTTTTTTTAAGTTGGGTCCCTCGGGTTAGCATATAAAATTTCATCTAAAATGCCCACTAGCCTTTCCTGGGTAAGGTTTTGTAAGGATTTTGCTCTGCTCCAAAATGCTGTCCTACAAACCATGGCCCTGTGTCCTGTTTGGGTACAGCTCAAGAGATCCAGGAGGGTCCCATGGGCAGGAGCCCAGCTCCAACTCAGCCTGCAGGCAGAGACAATGCTATGCTGCATCCTCCAGGAAGACCAGCCTTGGTAGGCAAGGATTTGCCATGAGTCCTTGGGTCTGCTGCACATGCGCTGCACACGCACCCCCCCACACACCAATACACACAAAAGTGCCAGTCACATCTCAACCCTGCTTCACCTATTGACGTTTATGGTATATTTTATCTGATTTTGTGCCTCCTTACCTTTTTTTTAGCAGAGCCAAGCAGCACTTCACAAACCAGGGACCACTAGGAACCTTTCTACATTTAAAATGTCATCCATCTTACAGGGGGAAAACAACAAGGATTCATCTATTTCTTCCATAAGCAGTAAAAGAATTGTAGCAGAACAAGGCCCTTTCTTCCTGTGAGCTCCATATGCACAGCTTCTTGGTGAAGAAGGGAACTGATCACCCCAAATTGGCTTCCTTTTACACAAAGCAGGTGTTAAATAGAAATCAGCTGCCTCCTTAAGACACCAGCCTTTCCTGCGAGGCTTCTCCTCCTACGGCCACACTGCTGTGCTGGTCACTCCTCAGTGGATTTTAGGCTTTGGTGAGCATCACCCTCTCAGAAGGAGCTGAGTCTTGGTATCTACCTGGCAGAAAATCATGTGCTCTGCAGTCAGCTGAATGGATGTGGCAACACACACAGAGCTCCCACAAGAACACGCATCCACCCAGGTCTCTGGCTGCAGCGTGTGCCAGAGCCATTGGCAACGGGCAGTATGAGTGAGAACAGCCCTGTGAGGTGTGATCAGGAGGAGAATCTGAGCTCTGAGGAGAAGTACAAAGTCTCAGGAGCAATGTAAAAGTATTAAGCAAAGTCAAATGTCAAAAATGATTATTTTATAAAAAAAAATAAATCCCTTCTCTCCATCCCTCCACCTGTCCTTGCTCAGCAAGAGCACAATGCTGCCTCCTGTTCTGCAGGCCATGAGCAATCCATTTCAGAAGGGCCTCGAACACGGCCTCCTCTTTCACATGGACACCACCCTTCTCCAGCATGCACTCCAGCCCATTGACAAGCTCAAGGGAACACCCTGGCCATCTCCTCAAAGTGCTGAAAGGCCTTACTTAAGTCCAGGCAAACAACATCCAAAGCCTTTTCCTGATTCACCGAAAGGGTCACTTTGTCACAGAAGGCGATCATGTTGGTCAAGCAGCACCTGCCTTTAACGAACACATGCTGACTGGGCCCGATGGCCTGTTTGTCCCACATGTGCTGCAGAATGCCCCTCAGCATGGCCTGCTCCACGACCTTTCCAGGTCAGACTGACAGGCCTGTAGTTCCCCAGACCATTCATTCGGCCTTTCTTGGTGATGGGCTGGCCTACACTGCAGAAGGCTTGCTGGCATCAGATAGGATTCATCTTCCTCAAAGGGGGAAGAGGGCCTTTGCTGAGGAGCCAGCGGAGCTCATGGACAGAGCCTTTAACTGGGGTTGAAAAGGGAGGGAGACAATATGAGGCCAGCCCATGACAAGCAGTGGGACACTGCAGCACACTTGAAGTCTTACAGGGAAGAGGGAAGGGCCCCTGAGGTAACGGGAGCCAACAGGGGAGCACCAGTGAAATACCTCCAAGGAAAGGAGGGGTGTTCTTCTCAGACGGTGACAGGGCCTGCAGCCTAACTGAAGGGCCTCTACACCAAGGCAAGCAGCATGGGCCACAATCAGGAGAAGCTGGAAGAAAGCTCTAGAAAGCTTTCTGCTAGAAAGCTGCAACCTCTACTTGCCATTCCTGAAAAATGGTGGGATGAATGCCATGATTGGAGTGTGGCTGTCGATTGCCAGAGAAAGGGAAGGAAGGAGGGGCAGAGGGGCTGCCCTCTAGGTCACAAAATGGGTAGAGTGTTAAAAGCTGTCTTGGAAGAACAGCCAAGAGCAGGCTGAACACTTAGGGGAAAGAATGAGAAACTCTGGCAACGAAGAGAGCCTTGTGGCTGGGGTTTACTACAAAGCCTTCTACTCCAGCTACAGCAGGCATTGCCCTCACAGGTTCTCCTCCTACTGGGGGTTTTCAACCTGCTCAGCATCTCCTGGAACAGGAGCACGGTGAGCTGTAGGCAGTCCAGGAGACTCCCAGAGTGCACTGAAGAAAACTTCTTAAGCCAGGTCACAGACAGCCCCACCAGAGGGGAGGTGATACTGGACCTATCGGTCGGTCACCAGCACAAATGAGCTCATTGGTGACATCAAGATTGGCGGCGGCCTGGACTGCAGTGATCAGGCCCTGGTGGAGTTGAGAGATCTGAGGGATATGGGTCAGGGGAAGACTAAGGCCTGGTCTTGAATTTTAGGAAAGCAAACTTCCAGCTCTTCAAGGAACTAGTCAATAGGACCCGCTAGGAAAAGCAAGAAAATCCTATGAAACTGATAGAAATAGGGCTTGCAAGCTTGCATGAGTGACACTTAAGTACTGGGAATTGAAACTACAAATTCATACCCTTGCAAACAAATTATTTTAAAAGTTTAAAGCAAATTCTCAGCAGTCAGTAATGCTGAGTTTATTTACAGAAAAAAAATCCCTTCTGTCCATGTTTCCACCTGTCCTTGCCCAGGAGCACAATGCTGCCTCCTGTTCTGCAGGCCATGAGCAATCCATTTCAGAAGGGCCTCGAACACGGCCTCCTCTTTCACATGGACACCACCCTTCTCCAGCATGCGCTCCAGCCCATTGACGGAGAGCTTCAGGAACTCAGGGGACACCCTGGCCATCTCCTCACAGTGCAGGAGGATGAACTCATGGGCTGCTACTCGCAGGTCAGGACAGTCCCTGAATCTCCAGATGCCTACACACTTTTCCAAGCACAGCTGGGATTCTAAGAACTCGCAGCACACTCCCACGAGGCCCATGACATTGAACTGGTCTGCTGCAACCAGCAAACTTTCCACATTGTCAGCCGTGACCGGTGCTGTCCCAGTGCGGGCGAACTCCAGAATGAGCATCATGGTTTCCGGGGATGTGCCAGGGATTGTATAGACCATCTTCTCAGTATTGCTCCAGGTGCTGGAAAACAAGGCCTCTGAAAACACAAAGCAGTGCTGGGGAAGAAAGCAGCCTTGCTGCCTCCAACACTGACCCGGCCTCCTTCCCCAGACACTGCTTTGGGCACCAGCATCAGCCATGCTGGAAGGCCCTGGAGTTTTATCAACTCCTGCTTGACCAGCTGTTCTTTTTACTAAGGAGTCACGGCCTCCACCTGTGGACAGAGAGCCACATGGCTAGTGGCCACCTGACTTCAACAAGAACACCAGAGAATCCTGGTGTGGGGGTCAGGAAAACCTCCCACCTGAGAGCAGACAGGCCAGTCTGGCCACACTCTCAGCCCTGCACCTGCAAATCTGGGGGTTCGTCAGGCACCACTTCCAGAGCGGCTGCTGGATCTGAGGTTGTGGATGAATTCTGGTGTGTGGGCAGGTACCAGGACTACGGGGAACTGCTGGAGAAGAGTTTGAGGGCCAAGGGAAACACTGGAGATACACCAAGGCCGTGTGGCACAGACTAGGAAACACTCTCTGGTCCCCTCCCCTCTGGTTTCAAGCATTCACCTGAAGTAGGGACTGCAGCTCCAGAGGATCCTCCTGTGAGCACTGAATTCAATGCCATCTACACTGGGGATCACATCATCGCAGGGTTTCCCTTCCAGGCAAAGCCTGTTGAAGGTGGTAAAGGAAGAGTAAAGTCAGGACCCTAAAATTTAGGAAAGCAAACTTCCACTTTTTCAAGGAGTTAGTTCTCCTGGAAAACTGCCCTCAGGGACAAGGGAGTAGAACAAAGCTGTCAGATCTTTAAGAACACTTTCCATAGGGCACAAGAGCTCTTGATCCCAAGATGTAAGTAATCAGAAAAGGAGGGCAAGAGATGAGCATGGCTAAGTCAGGTCCTGCTCGTCAAGCTAAAGAACAACGAGGAGACACATAAGCAGTAGAAACAGGGACAGGGATCCTGGGAAGAGTATAGGAACACTGCCCAGCTGTGTAGCAATGTGGTTGGGAAGGCCAAGGCACAACTGGAGTCAAGCTTGGCAAAGGACACAAAGAATAATAAGAAGGGCTTCTACAGGTATGTCAGTCAGAAAAGGAAGGTCAAAGGCAGCACACTACCCTGATGAACACTGACAAACTGGTAATGATGAACAAGAATGCGGCTAGTGCGGCAACCTCTTTCCCCACACCTCTTGACTAGATGGACCACGAGGCAGGGACTGGGGGAGCAAAGTCCCTCCCACTGAAAGAGATCAGGTCCATCACCACCTGAGGAACCTGAACATACAGAAGTCCATGGGACTTCATGAGATGCATCCTAGAGACGTGAGGGAATTGGCTGATGTAGTTGCCAAGCCACTCTCTGTGATATTTGAAAAGTCATGGCAGTCAGTGAAGTCCATGGGGACTGGAAAAAGGGAAACGTTGCACCCATTTCTTAGAATAGTAGAAAGAAGGCCTATGAAGAGAGGCTGAGAGAGTTGGGATTATTCAGCCTGAAGAAGAGAAGATTCCAGGGAGACCTTATTGCAGCCTTTCAGTACTTAAAGGGGGACTACAGGAAAGATGGGGACAAACTTTTGAGCAGGCCTGTTCCAATAGGACAAGGGGTAATGGCTTTAAAGTAAAAGAAGGAAGACTTAGACTAGATAGAACAAAAATTTTTTACACTGAGAGTGGTAAAACAGTGGCCCAGGTCGCCCAGAGAGGTGGTAGATGCCCCATCCCTGGAAACATCCCTGGTCAGGTTGGATGGGGCCCTGATCAACCTCATCTGGTCGAAGATGTCTGTATTCACTCCAGGGAGGCTGGACTAGGTGGCCTTTAAAGGTCCCTTCCAACCTCAACTATTCTATGATCCTGTACTGTGAAGAGAAGGAAATTATCTCGCTTTGTTTTAAAAGAAAAAAAAAACAAAAAACAACAAAAAAAGAAATTATAAAGAACTTTGAATGGAGGCCAAAACCCTTAAGGAAAAAAAAATTTCACAGGAAGTGATACTAACAGTGGTAAACAGCATCTTTATGCTGACATTTTACTTTCAAGCAGGTAACATTGCTTGAGAACTGGGGTTTCACAAGGCAGAACTGCTGCCTTCTCAAAACCATAAGAAAGTATAAATACACCACCCACTTCATGTGTGTTCATGCCTTTATCTGCCAACGGTAAAACAACACCAAGTTTTTCATCTCTGTGCTCTGTTTATCAAGTGAAATGTACAGCTTCCACATATCCACATAAACAACACACCTGTGTGTCAGCGAGAGCCTGTGGCGGATTTACTTACATGTGTGGTTTTAAACTATCAAAAAACCTGCATAAAATGAAATGCATATTTCTTTAGTCTACTTGCTAGCTGCCTAACTAAAAGAAATACAATACAGGCTTAAATGTAAAATGTTCAATCTCAGCATATGCTAATGTAGCTGCAAGCCACAATGAGCAGATTTTCATTTCTTTAATACAAAGCCAGACTATTTAATGCTACAGTAACAAAATAATTGTGCAGTTAACACCAATCAAAAACTGCTGACAAAGGTTACATGAAGCTGAAAGACTATTTAATTCTTATGGCACTTTTACAGGATGACAAACTTTTGCAGTACACACATGATATAATACATATTAAAAGAGTAAAGTTAAAAGGCTTAAGTCCTGGAGGGTTGTACAGGTATGTTTTCCAGGGAGCATCTTGATAATTTTTGGCCTTCACATTCACCTTCTTCAGACTGTGGTGTATTTTTGCTTTAACTTACCTCTCATCTGCAGAGCCTCCTATGAGACTGAATCAGCACCACAGCTCACTGACGGGAGGACTTCACCAACTTCCTGCTCCCAACTTTCTTTACCCTATCTAAGATCATTTCTGAATTTAAATCACAAATTTAGCTGAGCCATTCGCCCTCAGTATCTGCTAGCTCTGCACGAGTGTCCACTTTATGTTACTGAGCTGCAAACATCGAACAAGGTAGACTGAAGATATTATGATGACATTACATTTTCTCAGCAACAGGTGATAAAATACCCATATTTAGACTGACTCTGGGACAGCCTTTCAACTGAGACAGACATTAATTGGTGTTCAAAGAGCTGACCCGCAGGAGAAATTCTACAGCAAAGAAAGTCCCTCACAAACATGTGCTATTCTACAGGAACACCTTGGCCCAAACGTGGTGCTTTTTTACATCCTGTGTAGTCTCATTTCCATCAGTCCATCTGCACAGAGTTTAAATTAGCTCAAAAATGAGCCCTTTTTTCCCTGGTATTAACACTTTGATCACGGTCATACTGTTCTAAAACTATCTTGTAATAGAAACTTACTGGCTTTGGTTTTTTTTATTGTTTGTCACATATTAGAATAAACCTTTACTGTTTCTACTTTGCTGTATTTACAAGTGTGGTATTATCCAGGCTTGTGATTTGGAGAAAAAAAATCAAAAAAAAAAAAAAATCTTTCTTAATGTTTTAAAAACTCTTAATAAATGTCATCACTTTCACATTCATGATCCATTCTCTCATAGGGTCTTGCAAGCAATTACAGAAGTCCCTTTTTATAAGTTATTTTGCATTTGCTGGTTAATTCCATATAATCTGTATTGGTATGCATTCTCTGCACTGTTGTTATAGCAATAAAGAGCAGCACAGGAGCTGTTAGTGTCTAAATTGACACAAAAAGCAACCTTCTATCTGACCTAGAGATTTAATTGGCTATAACTAAGCTGTGCAGGCAACAAGTACAAAACAATATATTCCTATAAAAAGGCTACAGGCTGCAGAGTACAATTGAGTAGAGTAAGGTTTGTTTAACTAATTGTTGCCATGCTGTGGATTGACTTCCTATTTTGCTGAAAATGGCTTGCTATGCTCTGAAACATTATGCAGTAAAAAAAAAATAATAATAAAAAAAATCCTCAAGCTGCTTTCTCACCACCAAAATAAGTCATTGGCTGTCACTTCATTAGTTTTCTCTTTTACTTTGAGAGTAACTAGTTCTCTAGGTACCTGCTGGGGGAGTAAGAGGAGATGGTCCCCCAAGCACTATGAATTTGTCTTTTATGGAGATTTTAGCTCTTTGGGAATACCAATTCCCAGTGGCATCACAGGTGTGTGCAAGTCTGGCACTACCCTTCCTCTCACGCTTGTCAAGAAAAACATACTTCCTTGATGTAGTCTTTGCTTTCTCACAGTTGGTATGGAAACTTTCTTCAACTCAAAATCATAATACAGACAAGTCTTGGTTATTATATGCAGAAGACAAACACACAACACTTAATTTTTTAAAAAACCTACATTTCCTTAGCCCTTGGTAATTACAAGATTTTGAGAAAGTCTTTGTTTTTCTGCTCAAAATCATACTTCAGGATATCCAAATATCTTCTGTTGCCACACAAGTTGCAGGTGCTTGGTTTTTCCAGAACTGTGGTGGTTTTAGTCATGAGATCAGTGCAGAAATATGCAGTTTTACTTCAAGCCCAGATCCATAGCTGTGACCAGAAACTAGGCTCTTAGAAAAAGAAACGCTGCTTTGCATGTTCTCTTGTGACTTCCTTAGATAACAAGAAACTACACCACATAACGTGCATGTGCCTTTGTATCCCCTCAGTTCGTTCAGAGCAGCTCTGGGGATGACACCCAATGTCCAGGACCTCATTCTGCTCTCGTTGGTTACTAATGGGCCTAATTCCAATGAAAACAAATCTGTAGAACTCGAATCACAGCTGATCCATGGCTCATTAGGACCAATGCTAAAGTTTGCCTGAAACAGGACCCTGTGCCAAAGAGACTTGTGCCAAAGTCTTAAGCCACACAAGAAGAAGAGAGAAAGAGCACAGATGTGTAAATCTGCACAAGATCCCTGGAAAGGGATGACAAAATCTGTTCCTGTGACTTAATTTTAAGGACTAAATAGTTTCAGAACTAATAAAAATATTTATGTTCATGTTTTTACATCAGTACTAATGAAGTGTCATGTTCTGGGGCGTAGGCAGATTAAAGGAGGTGGCAGGAAGGAATTTTTCCTCCTCCTGATTTTTTATATCCCAAAATTGTGGAGATGAATTTGGGGAGAGCACTACATACCTTTGAATCACCAGGTACTGGCTGGAATGAGACAGTGGAGTTGGGAATTACACATCAGCTCTCTTATGACAAATCCTGTCTCTATGTAAAAGCACAAGGCCCCAAGCTGTCCCTTGTGTGGCTTGTATTTAAAGTTGTCCCTGCAGATGAGGTTCTGAGAGAAATGCAGGATCAGTTCTCTTGAAAACAAAAAAAAAGCTGATATTGAAATAAACATTTACAGGAGGAACAAGCTATTTAAAGTGCCAGAATAAAATCTCTTTCTGTCTCTAATTTTTTACAGTTAAAATGTAATAAAAGCCCACGGTAAGAGATAACTGGACAGGTGTTTTTTGACTGTGTTGACAAGAATTACTAATCTATCAGTCTGGTATGAAAGCCCATGAAAAGTGATACTGAATAGGCCACCTCGAGCAAATATTTCAAGCCTACAGTGGCACACTCGAAGTTCCAAACTACAATTTTTTTATGATACTCCTTTCTAAGTAACAATGGATTTAACAAGGACTATTACTGCTTTGCTAAAGCTCACACCTGTGTTTTCATAAATAAATGCCACTAAAGCCCTGGGGGTTGCTGGAGTTTATGATTGTTCTGAGCAACTTTTGCATTATAGTTAGAAATTTTAGTTTACTGCAAGGACATATTTTAAAGGAGGCTGTGTGAGACTGGCACATCCTAAGATTATTGCTGTTTTCTAAAATTGTAAATAAGCACCAATTAATGAAATTGTTTTCAAGTAGGAGCTAACCTCAACATTCTGCAACGTTGACCATTTGGGTTATATTTAACATCCTATCAAGATAAACTGCATAATTTGGTATCCATGGAAAACACTCTAGATGCAACAATTCTATCTCCATCTGCAGGATTACAGCATGCACTGCTCTGAAAATTTTGGCAAATGATTATGATCCTGTATTGCATGCATTTTTTTTAAACCAGAAAGGTTGAATTAATTTCTGCAATTATAGATAAGCCTTCTATGATTCGAAAAAACACACTGAACACAAACTCCACCTGGAGTGACAATTGCCATTCACATTATTGCGAGATTCGAGGTATTCTTGAAGAGAAAAGGCACCAGTGAAGTTGTTGGATCCAGATGTACTGAATGACAGGAAAGTGTTCAATTAACGCCCTATTGAAGAAAAAGACACATTTCAGTACAACTTTTTTTTTTTAAGTCTCTAAATTGGTGTGGCTTTGAGATGGGCACACATTCACACTGCTTGAAATCCCTTTCTCCAGCGTTATCACTTAGCTATGTATCTCTTTGGATTTTGAAAGGCATGGAGCCAGCAGGCACACAGCTAACTACTTTTTGTGCAGGGAAGAGAACATGTTTTACTTACAATAAGTAAACAAGGGCAACCAGCAGAGAGAACTCATGAGAGTAGACTGAGTAGAGTGGAAAACAAGCTCTCTTCCAAGTCAGAAATTTCAGCCTTTTTCCATACACAGGAAAAAAAAAAAAAGAAAAAAAAAAAGGGCTACCCATTTTAAAAATAAGGCTTGGGAAGTATTTTAGAGTCAAATACCTTCAGCTTCAGCTTGTTATTTTATGTCTTTGCTCAGTTGTACAAGGGTTTAATGTGTGAAGACCGTGAGTCATTATGAACTAATACACCCACTTACTTGGGCTTCCGCTCCTCACTGGTGTAGGACTGCGGCTTCGAGACAACTGCAAGGCAAAGAGAAAGGGAACTCAGGTGTGCTAAAGAACTGGACCCAAGAAAGGCACCCGGGGACCCACCAACGTTCAGAAAATCCACACGTGTTACTCCATCAGTGCAGCTCCACTGCTACCAAGTCAAATCCAACAACTGCCTAGTTTTCCTTTCACATCCTGCACACACACAAAAAAGCGAGTCTTACCCAAAGCCTCTCACATTTTCAATGTGCACATTGTAAGTTGAGGGCATCTATGTCAATTTAATAAGATGGGCTAACGATTAGAAAAATATACATTATTTTTTTAAGAAATAATTTAAAATATTGTGTAACTGCACCATGTGCAGAACTCTGATAAGGTTTCACATAATTTATTAGTACCACCTCAGTTCTTCCCCTTCTGCCCACCCTACACTGATTTTCTGCTCCTTCAAGGCATTAAAGGGTAAAATTCAGATTACTAATTCCAGGAGGCAGGGACCATATGCTGTACATGTACTGCAAGATGACTAAAGCACTTCCAGATGATGCAATTAGTTATTCAGAAGGATGCTGAAGCAAGGGGGAGTAGGGGGAAAGCAGAGAAAGATTCACAGTTGACACTTCCAATAATTTAACTATGATCTACTTACTTCTCATACAGTATCTCCACTGATAATTATACCAGGTAATAACTATCTGTCAGTTCAGCTTCACCAGCAAAGGCACTTATTCCCAATGCTAAAATATATATCAGCATTATTAAAACATTGCCTAGATTCCGAGTTTAAAATACTTTTTGCTATTTCTACTACAAGCATTCAGCTGGGGCTTACACGATGAGACACAAGAGGACTGGTGCTACGGCTGCGGCTGCGACTTCTGCTTCTACTTCTACTTCTGCTAGACCACTACAAGAGAAGAGTTTAACAAACTTAATAAACATCCTTTTGTAAAAGGAAGACAGACTCGACAAGCAGACTTGCCATGCCAGCGACAAGGCTTGAGGACAAAGAGTAAACACAGCAAACTTTGTTCTTAGAACAGGCTCTGCCAACAGTCATACACCTGCACAATGAATACATGAAGGCAATTGGAACTATTCATCCTAAATACAGGATGGGGCACTAAACCTAACTGACATTTGATACACTCAGCTCCAACCATCCCGGGAACAATCAAGAATTTATCTTTTTAAATCTTAAAACACTGTTTAAATCCAATGACTTTGCTTAACACGTTCCTTAACAAAAGTACATACCAGAGCTCCTCTTTTTGTGACTGCCTCTCCCTTCACAACTACAATGTCATTTTCCATCAGAGCAGGCCATACGTGATAGGCCACCAAGGCAGCTGTGAAATCAGAGTCAAAACTACGATGGTACCTGTTGAAATGCAGAGTACAAGAAATGTCTGCGTGTAAGTGCCAAAAGATAAATACAATGCTTCAAGCCATCAGTGCTGATAAAAAGCAGAATATTAGTTACAGCTCATAAACATCTTTCTTGACAATATTTCTGCATCACAAAAATAAGTACTCTTTAAGTGAGCCTATAAAAGAAATGCATCTGTAAGACAGATTTAGCAGAATATAATGTCTACTTATACTGAGAGACACTCCAATAAAGCTATCTCACAAGGCCACTTATTCCTGCAGGAGCCCCACTCAAGGCAGGGCCCATGGGTTCACTAACATATTAAATCTCCAAAGCAGCATTTTGACATCTTTCTGAAATATCTTGCTAAAACAAGACCACTATAGAGCATTTCTGTAATATTCTTCATCTCAACTATAAAGTTACATCCTAGTATCTTATGAGACAGAAGAGGCAATTTTATTAGCAAGATCGTCAGATATTGATAATGGAACAGCGACTTTTTAGCTAAGAAAAGTTATTTTAAAGGCCTGTATTAATATACCAGATACGTACTACCTCCCTAAGTCTGTAATATTGGCTGAATAATACATGTGGATTCAAACTCAAAATAAATACCAAATAACTGAAATAAAAAATAGCAATAATATAACAAAAGCAAAAAAACCCTAATGTATATACATTACTAATGTATATTCAAATGCAATTTATATAAAACAATGTTGTAAACAGAGGCATGAAGCTCTGCATGGAGGAAGGTATAGGCTATTATGAGGTTTGGCCAGCCCTTTTATAGAATGGTATTGCACATAAGTGACAGAACTATTTTAATTTCTACAAGTTTTCCCCCATTCCTGAGTTCCACATATATACGCCCCATATTTATCTATACAGGTGGATATACATGTGTATGTCTCCCACAGCAGCTTGTATAAAGACATTACACCTGTTTTTTGAAGGCCACACACATCAAATAGGTGGAGAACACATCCCAAGACTATTCCATAGCCCTGCTGCCTTCTTAGTTCAGCCAACGGCTTTGGGTATCAAGTCGCTAAATGCCCGTTATCCAGACAGGATCAGTAAGTACTCATGTATGATTCTGCCCTCTCCTGTTGAAGGGCTTTTATCTGCTCTATTTCTCTCCTTGGTGTCTCAAGCTCTTCCACATCTGGATTCCATTATATTTTAAATTATTATCAGAAACTTCCTTATTGATGTGGCTTTTCTTGCTTTTGAGAGCAATTCATTTTTGAGCTGTCAATCCTATTAGTTTTCTTGAAGGCATGGAAGTACCCTACAGTTCTCTGCCAGAGAACAAAGCAGCCAACCCTGACCCTATGCAAAAAAAGAAGAACCATGTTGTGGTGTGCATTTTTTAAACAAACCCCTCATTTTTAAAAGGCACTTTTTTTATTTGCTTAGCTCTAAACCAGAAGAGATGGGGAATGCATTAAGATCCCTATGTTGTACAGCAGCCACAGCCTGGACGTCACAGCACACATGTTGATGATCCTGGTATCAGACACCAACTGCCAGATCTCAGTAAACTTGGCTTTTACAAAATGGGCCACAAAGGAGGAACAAAGATGCACATATTTTATGAAGACTGGAGGCAGATAGACTAAACAGGGAAAGGAAAGCTGATGATAATTTTCCTCTTAAAGTATCAATTAAATATGCTCTAGAGACTGAAGTTTATCCAGAAAATTGCTGTGATCTTCATTAAAAAAAGCTGTTAACGCTGGTCTACATCCTGGAATTTATACACCATCATAAACCTTAATGACACACCAAATTCACTACAGAGCAGGAATATTTGCCCCACTTTAATGTTTAGCATTTCTCTTAAACCATTATATTAATTAGAAAAGAAGTAGACTACTGGTGGATTTTTTTAATAGTAAGAATCCAACTGAAAATAGAGAGTTCTTACTTGGTCTCACTGAAGAGTTCTCCATCAATACCAAAGGCTATATCAAGAGGAGGACTGAGTGTCTGCATTGAAAAAGCCATACGGCACAACTCTCGAATCAAAGTGCTGATCACAATGAAATCAATTTCTGGTGGAAATGAAATCTTTGGGTTGACATTCATGGAGCGAATTACTTCCTGAAAATAAACACAACTGAGTAATTTGAGCTCACTAACACTTTTATTCACAGGCAAGTGTGGAAATCCCTCTTAAATATATCTCTACATTTAAAAATCAGTATAAGAAACTCCCAGCAATGTTGTCTTCCAGAAAATATTAGCTTCAGAAAGAATGTGCTGTTATTTTAGAAATAAAGTAAGAGCTACATCATTGACCTCAGTCTTAGGAAGGAGATGCAGTTTTTCAGTAGAGCACAGACTTTAAGAAAAATCCAAAGTTCAGCTTACATTTATTTTATTCAGACAGTTACACTGTATCTTGCCAAAAATATTATTCTGGCATAGAGACATTGAGGCAAATAAAAAAAAGTGATTACTGGGCCACACCACAATATTATTTTGGAAAATAAACGTCTACAATACATAAAATTCATGCACTAAACTGTTTTTCTTCTTCAGGTTGCAGTACGTTTCTAGTTTACACACTCAAAATTTATTTTGCTACTGAAATAGATCAATAGGTTACTTCCCCACTGCCCTTGACTTACATTGACACTGGCTTGAACGTCATACAGATCCTCATGGCGAACTATATAATCCAGGACAGTGTCTTCAAGAGACTCAGGCCCTGAGTGACCTAGAGACAGAGTCTCTCTTACACGTACTTTGAACTGCCTATAGGCCATCTTTGCTGCATGAAAAGACTCCTGTAAACATAAAGCACATCCAATTAAATCCAGGAGACCGAGATCAATTTTTAAATCAATTATCTGAGAGGATGAACTTAATCTAGTATCATCATTGTAAGAAGGAATACAAAACGCTGCTGTAAAAGTGAAAGTTAAAAATAGTACTCATCTGGGCAGACTTCTCTGATTAAATCAAGGGTGATTTATCTGCAGAAGGCAGGATTGAAAAGCTTCCCACATAACCTTCTATTTTTATGTAGAATTCCATCACACACCAACAATCAGTGGAATCACATTCAAAGACATCAAGAGCAGAGCCGAGTAATAGCCTTTTATGTGCCACAGCCCGACACGTTGGACAGGAGCACCTCTTGTCCCTTGGGAAGAAAGGTTGAGCTGGAGAGTGTTAGTTGAATAACAGTTGTGGTGAAAAATAAATAAATCAGTAAATTTACACACTGGCACTCTGACACAGGTACACACTACATCAATTGTATAGAAAAGAAACAAATTTCTTCGGACTGAGCTCACAGTAAATGTGAGGTATCTAGGTAATTTCAAGGGACCCAATAAAACTAGAAAAGCACATAGCTACAGGTAAGAGGGAAGCATGATATGGCAAGATTTTTAGCTTTCTAAAATGTAGTTTTCCCAAAAAAATTCAAGTAAATGAGGCGGTGTTGATTAGTGCAGGAATCATCTACCTTTCAGAGCCATTCAGTCTTCTTATGCACCCTTTTTTGGCACCTGTACAGTAGATCATCAACCCTGTTTGAATGTTGGGACAGGACAGTCAGAAAAGGACACTAAATTGAGAGTTCAATGTAAAAGTGTGAGGGAAAGAAAGGAAAATCAAAAAGGAAAAAAGAAGAGATATTTTTTTCTCCATACTTCACAGGAACGCTAATTTGCACACCATTTAATCTATTCCAGCTGTAATATTTCATAAAAAACACTTCTGGCCTGTAAACCAAGACAATTATTATTTTTTTTCCTTACCACAGCTGCAATGTATATTATTCTCTGCACCATCTCCATGTCACTGATGTATGTCCTCAAAAGGGTCTCTGCATCCAAGCGTTCTTCAGCGTAGATGTCACCAAAGCGAGCGATCAGGCAGGCGCGACGCGAAGCATTTGTACGCCGGGCTCGGCCGGGAGAGCAGCTCCTCAGACAAGGGGGACTTGGCGACCTGTTCTCAACACGCCTCGGGGAAGGAGAGCGGCTCCGCGCAAGCCTAGGACAGAGAGGTAAAGAAACACGAGGTCATTTCATCATCCTCAGATGCTTTTTCATATTGCAGAGTTTTGTGTCAATTTAGTTTTTCCCAGGGTAAGCTGAGCCGATGTAATTAAAGAAGTGAAGCTGCAGGCGGTTAGTCAAATATGAAGGCATTTGTGTCAATACATGTTATGGGTTTTTAAAGCCTGAACAATAAAATTAAAGTAATTCCTAAAGCGTGTACAGCCAAGCACTTTGTTCTGGGGAAACACACCTGAGGATACACAACTTTCTACAACTTTCTGAACTACCTTTCTACAACTACCTGAAAGGAGGTTGTAGAGAGGCAGGGGTTGGTCTCTTCTCCCAAGTCACAGGTGATAGGACAAGAGGAAATGGCTTCAAGTTGTGAGGTTCAGATTGTATATTAGGAAAAATTTTTACATGGAAAGGGTTATTATATGCATTGGAATGGGCTGCCCAAGGAAGTGGTTGAGGCGCCATCCCTGGAGGTATTCAAAAGACGGGTAGAATAGTGCTTACAGATTTAGTTTAGTAATGGTTTTTATCAGAATTAGGTTGATGGTTGGACTAGATGATCTTAAAGGTCTCTTCTAACCTAGACAATTCTATGATTCTATTAATAGTAATACTTTGGAGATTTGTTTCTCTTTGAGCACTACTGAAGAGCTGTAAAGTCAAACAAGTGAGAATATAAGAACAAGTTCTGCCCTGTAATGGTACAGTATTCAAAGAGGACTTATAAAAAAATAAATAAATAACCATCTCCTTTTATCCAGTACAGCTGCTCTCAATGTTTTATAAAGCTGCTCTCTTTGCTGTTTTGACAGAAACTTCATATAGCTGCCTGAAATGAAAACATTTGGGCACTAGAGAATTCAGTTAAAGAGTTTATGTCCCTTCATAACAAAGTACAAAAGCTTAGCTTTTGTTTATACATAATTTTCAAATGCGGAGGGAATTCATGCTGCCTAACATGAACAATTACAATTTTGTGACTTCTCTGAATAACACCTCTACCTGCTCTGGAGAACAGACTTTTGGGCATCCAGGATAGAAATCTCATCCCGCAGTATTTGAATCTGCTGCTCATAGTCATTCAGACGTTCTAACTTCCACAGGGCATCCTTCTCTTGGGCACGGGAAGTCTTCAGACTTAACCACACAGAATAAAGTCAGTCACAAGATGTCCTTCTACCAACGCAAACCATCTATCAATTAATCCTCCTCATCAAACGGAAAGAACAGAAAAAGAGGAGAAATATCAATCAAGGTCCTTATGCTGAAATACAGGGAATAAAGAGTTTAAAAAAAATGCATACTCCAAAGCATACTCTTATTACACTTTAAAAAGTAAAATGTACTGGGGCAGGAGACTGGATACACTACACTTTATGTTACAGGAGAGATCCCTGGTGAATATTTGGTGTCCTTGCACAAGCTCAGATGATGAGACCAAAGACACAAACTGGTTTCTTTCTCATATTTAAGATATTAAGTAAACCAGCTCAGTTTTCTTTCCTTTCCCAGTTCAAGACTCCAGGTATTTTTCTATATCAGATCCTCGAGGTCTTTTCTTTGCTGGAATGTATCAGTCAGTCAAAGGATATCACTGATGGTGTTATTCAAGTAGTATCATAATATTCCTTCCCTGCTCTCCCCAAGAAAAGTGGTGTTTCTTAAACATTGGCAGACAAACAGTTAAGCAAGTTTATCTCCTGTCCTTTACTCTTGCTTAATGTTAGAAAGTATCGCAGCATCTCTGCTTTCCTTCCTAACACAGATAGTGCTGCTGTTTGCTTTTTTCCCCGAAGAAAAATAATTACAAATGGATGCTTTCTATGAATTTTGGAGGCATTCAGTCAGTCCTTCCTTTTCTTTACTGAAGGGCCCTGAGATTTTTGAGGGTCTGAACCAATGGAAGCTGTAGCATCTATTGGCAGACAAGCTTCCTGTTCTGACTTTTAAAGAAGCAGGATGACAGAGAGGACCACAGGTAGTAAGGCCAGCACATCTGATAAGAGGAAAGACTGTCCTTCTAACCCAGGTAGGAAAAGCTGCAGATACTATTACAATGCCATGGGCATCCTTAGTCAGCTGCTCCAGCAGGGACTTCTAGCAGAGTCCTAGAGGGCTAAAAAATTCTAGTTTAAAGAACAACGGGGAAAGGAAAGTAGATTTGGGAAGACCAGTTCTAGAGATGGAGGGAAAACATTATGTACCAACCAAACAAAAAAAGGTGAAAAAAGCACAACACTAGTCAGACCTTCCTTAAATTGCTGTGATAGATAGACAATGCAGTGTTAATAGCTATCCTAGAGAAAAGATAAATAAAAATAATTTCACTCCTGTATTTTCTTTTTGTTATTTACCCCTATTCACATGGGATTTTTCAGAAAGTTCTTAAGCAATTTTTTATGTTCCTTATCTCACTGCTGTGAGATCCACAAAGCTTTCATCTATTCATCATGACAGCAGATTATGATTACAAATACAAACAGATGCTGAATTACAGATCAAGAAAGGCGGGGGGGAACAACTCAAAACCCTCCAAAAAACAGGAGAGCATATGACAGACTGAAGCCAGCAGAAATACCTGCATCTTTCATTGTTCATCACAAGTTGTATGGTATGTCACAAACATAAGAAAAGCTACCACAGAAAATCAGTGTTTCTCTATTTGTAAGGAAAACTAAACACCAAAAGGAAAAAAAAACCAACTTGAAGACAGACACGTTTATGAATTACCAATGCTGACTTTTGTAAGCCTTAACACTAATCCTTTCCATGCTAATTAAATCAGTTTTCCTTGTTATATTGTTTATTCAATCTACTGCTAAATATTAATCTGAAATGAAGAGAGTATGATCATCTTTCTGTTAAGGTTAAAGAGAGTAGATGTTACAAAAAAAAAAAAAAGGAAAGGAAACAAACAAGACAAAATATAGTTCTTTAAAGTAGAACAGCCGGTTTTTATAACCCACTTTTTTTTTAAGGCTATAATTAGTGTTTTAAACCCCCCCATCTAACCATTTAAAAATACAATAGGTGTCTTCAGCCGGTTTCTCAGGAAAAAATACAATAGCCTTGAGAATGTTTGCCAAGTGTCTGTTTAATGCTGTTTGGATAAAGCAGCTGACTCACAGAACCACAGAATGATTTATCTGGATAAAGCAGCCCACTGCTACCCTCCTGTTTCAAACAATTAATTAACCATAAAGTCCCTCACAGTTCCCCCAGTCCTTGGCTAAACCCAACTCATTCACTCAGATTGCCTTGAAATTCAAGGCAAGAATAACTCCATCTATGTCATTTTGGGCCAGATGCCTATTTAATCTATTTTTAAGAGCCCCCTGCAACTCTGATACCACAAGGTCTTAAGGTAACCAATTCAAACTAACATATTAGCTGTTAATAATTACAAACATGTTTGTAAAAATTTCTTCCTGCCAATCTATATAACAGGTTCTCCATTCAGGAGATCAAGAAAATGTCCTCTTGACCTCATTTTACCTCAAAGTGAGTCGTCTGACCTTGTTAAGCTCGATTAGACCTTGGCACGAGGCTAAGCACCCTAGTAGTAAGCTTCTATTTATAGTAGTATTAATAAGATTTTGTTCAGTCTGCATATAACAACAGGTTTCAGTACACTATCTTTTTTGTCTTCCCCTGAATAACTTCCAATTACTTTTTAAATGTTGATCATTATTCACTTCAAAAGTTTGTATTTTCCTTCATAATTCTGCAGCAAATAGCTAAACCCTGTTACAATTAATATGTTAATGCAACAACAACTTATACTGGCTATAGAATTTAATTAAATTGAGTCCAGAGCACATTTTCTCTAACAGCCCAGGAGACCAAGATGTCTTGCAAAACATGCTTTAATTATGCAAGACACCCAGACTGTAGACAAGAGGAATCAGATCATTCCATCATCAGCTATTTCAAAGGTCTCAAAAAGCAAGTTTACAGACAAAAATGCAAAGGACACTCCTGGCAAACTGTTCCTTGTGTAAAAAAAAAATAAAAATAAATTAATCCTGTCCTAAGTGTCACGGATAGTCCTGACCTCACTTTCTCTACTTTTAGAAAGATCCTGGTTTTGACAGACAGGTGAAGACCAGGCAAATCTGATTTCACCCAACTAAAAGGGTTCAATTTTTGAAAAAATGGTTCACAGAGCATGAAAAATAGCACCTTTGCTTCAATCAAAAGTTGACTGACCAGGCAGAAGATGCAAGTGGAGAGTGTCAACTAAACCGAGAGCAAACATGAACCTTAAGTTTGTGGAGATTACGGAATTCCTGAATTTGCAGGAAGACAGAGATGTTTTGTTTTTCTATCAGTAGCACAAATGGCAACATGAGTTTCTGTCTAGTCCGTGTTAAGACCTACACACAGGAATTGTGAAATGCTATATATCCTACTAATAATCCTACTAATCAGGAAGACAGCAATCAGATTATACCTAAGAATCAATGAGTTATATGAGCTAATTTTACCCAACAAATCAAAAGAGTCTATTTCATAGGAATAAGAGTTTATACACCAGGTAGCCATCCAAAAAATTAAAATCCAAAGTGATCAACACTTGCTAGGAAAGTCCATGGGTGAAATCTGACCATTAACATGATTCTAGAAACATTGATAAACAAGTGATATTCAACTTGATAGTGGGAGTAGAAACCCCAAATGCCTGAGGGTTTTTTTGATTGCTTATTGTTATCAGGAGTAACTCACCCTCTCAGTTGCTCTAAAAGGAAAGATAAATTCATGGACAGTTACATCCTTTCATACAGCTTAAGCAGCAAAGTCAAGTTTCCTCCAGTTTTAAGAGCAGCAATGTTATTTAACTGAAAGGCCGCAAACATTTATTTAGAATATGACTATATTTCCATTGTTGAAGTGTCAGTTATCACAAGAATTAACGCGCTGTTGTATCCTGGGCTGCATCAAGAGAAGCATAGCCAGCAGGTCACGGGAGGTGATTCTGCTCCTCCACTCTGCGCTTGTGAGACCCCACTTGGAGTGCTGTGTCCAACTTTGGAGTCCTCAAAACAAGAACAACATGGATCTGTTGGAACGGGTCCAGCAGAGGGCCATGAAGATGATCAGAGGAGTGGAGCACCTCTCCTATGAAGACAGGCTGAGAGAGCTGGGGTTGCTCGGCCTGGAGAAGAGAAGGCTCCAGGGAGACCTTATAGCAGCCTTTCAATATCTGAAGGGAGCCTACAGAAGAGCCGGAGAGGGACTCTTTGTCAGGAAGTGTAGCGACAGGACAAGGGGTAATGGTTTTAAATTGGAAGAGGGAAGATTTAGATTAGATACTAGAAAGAAATTCTTTACAGTGAGGGTGGTGAGGCACTGGAACAGGTTGCCCAGGGAGGTCGTGGATGCCCAATCCCTGGAGGTGTTCAAGGCCAGGCTGGATGGGCCTTTGAGCAACCTGCTCTAGTGGGAGGTGTCCCTGCCCAGGGCAGGGGGGTTAAAACTTGATGATCTTTAAGGTCCCTTCCAACCTAAACCATTCTATGATTCTATGAATTAATTTCAGACACCTATGTATTCTTCTTTGTATTCTTTTCTCATAATATAACACACACACACACAAAAAAAAAAAAAACAACCAAAAAAAACCCCCAAAAAACCCCAAAAAACCAAAAGAAGATGTGGGCTACATTTCATAAGTGAATTATTACTGCTTCTAGGACTGCTTATATGTCAAGCCACAAAAGGAAATTAGTTCTACGGACTCCTGTCTTGAGATGGAAAGGTAGGTTCCCCAGCCATACCCTTACTGATCCAGATTAACTTCCCAGATGTGACCAACACACTTAGAAACTCAAAAAACATTTTTAAACCAGAGACATCAACATTACCAATAGCCGTTACTTTTGTGTGACAGACAAAAGGATTTGGCAAAAATGTTCTAAAAGAAAGCTGTATAAAGAACTTTATCTTAAGGCAGATTGAATGAAGTTTCATTTTCTTAACACACACACTACTTTCAAGAGCAATTATAGCAAATTGCAAAGAATGGTTTCTGGCTCTGTTCAGTAGACAGTTCTCTCCTATTTAACTTCATCTACAGGATTCAAATGGTATAAAGCTGCTACTTTCAAAGCAATTCTTCCTCTGTTCTAAAGAAAAAAAGAAATTCAGCCATAAGGGTTCTTCTCATGTGGATCTACTTATGCTAATTTTCCCTCTGTAACACCAAGAAACAAAGCTACAGGATGTTAAGAATCTAGACCTATTTTTTGCTATAGCATAGGCCAGTGCAGATTAACCAGAACCTGTTCAAGTAAATGATGGACTGTGTCTCCACATGCTGATTTTCTGCCATAATTACGCCAAGATTCAATTTTTCTTACGCTGCTTTTAGCTGAACAATTGCATCCTCTGCTGCCAAAAGAGTACTGGCTGATTTAGTCTTTGTGTCTTCAAGAGCCAACTGGGTTTTTGCCAGACTGCAAGAAAAATTAATAATCTTCAAGGTAAAGGCAGAGATTCTACCAAAGAATTTAATATGACAAACTGACTGTTTAAGCAGATCAAGTCCATACCAATTTAACATATGAAAACAATCACTGTGGGCTTCATACAGACCATCAGCACACAAATAGCTTATAAAAAGTTATATCTGACTACATAATAACCGAAGTATTTTGCTACAACCCATTATTTTTCATTAACACTCAATTCCAGTTTCTCTTTCAATTTCAACAATTTACAGTATTCAGAATGACTTCATTATCCATAGGTGGGTATCTTGGGACACCAATTCTCTTTCTCCTGCACTGCCAATAACTACACAACCGGAACTCCATACTGCATCTCCTTGAAAGGATCCGTTCTGAAACTATCATGCATGGCTTCATCTCAGCTTGAATTACCTCTTCCCAACCCACCTTTGCAAACCGCAGCCAAAGCTTCTCTAACCTAACTGCACAGAGAAATGCAACCCACAAAAGCTTTACCATTGATTTCCCAATTCTCCCAGGAACTAGCCCAAAATGACTTTTTCGTGTACTGCAAACCCCCACACACTCATTCCAGTCCATATTAGTAAGTAACATTCCTTGGACTTCTCCCTTTGACCATCCAACACTTTTCTCCAGCTTATCAAATAATCTCTTGCTATCCACACAGAAGCATAGGATGAAATGCCTCACCCCTAAACCAACCTTCATACATACCTCAACCACAGAAGGGTTGAGGTTGGAAGGGACCTCTGGAAGTCATCTGGTCCAACCCCACTGCTCAAGCAGGCCCACCTAGAGCTGGTTGCTCAGGACCACGTCTGGACAGCTTTTGAATATCTGCAAGGATGGAGATGTCACAGAAAAAAAAAAAAAGATTTCCTGAGGTTCAGAGGAAACTTACTGTGTCCTGTTTGTGTCCACTGCCTCTGGTCCAGTCACTGGGCACCAGTGGAAATCACCTGGGTCAGTTTTCTTTACACCCTCCCTTCAGGTATATACATTAATGAGATCTACCAGTCTCCCAGAACTCTTCTTTATAGTTCGAATATCAACAGAAAACAACTCCTTTGCTTATTAAACCTTCCAGGCTGAATTTTTTTTTTTTTTGCAAGATTACCTAATCCTGCAAAACCAGTTGAAATGCCAAGAACAAAAAACCCTATCTCTTCTTCCAAATATTGTGTGGTCCTTCACCATCCCACCTTGTCACTTTTGATACTTAATGTATGCTGTGCCCTCTTACCTTCTTTTCACTGATCTTTAACTGACTCATAGTTGAATGAGAGATTTTTCTGATGGTGAAAAATTAGAATTACTGCCTTCATCCAAGAAGAAACATAACAGGTACTAACGTAAGTTGGTGAATAAGGAAAGAGTAACTGATGTCATCTCCCTTGCCTTCTGTAAGGCCTTTGACACATTCCCACACAACATCCTTCTCTCTAAGTTGGAGAGATATGGATTTGGTGGATAGACTAATTGATGGACAAGGAATTGGTTGGATGAGCTGTAGTCAATAGCTCAATGTCCAAATGGAGATGAGTGACAAGTGGTGTCCCTCAGGGGTCTGTATGAGGACTGCTACTGCTCAGTATCTTTATTAATAACGTTGACAGTGGGATTGAATGCACTCTCAGCAAGTTTGTGGATGACACCAAGCTGTGTGGTGCAGTTGATACTTTTGAGGGAACAGATGCCATACAGAGGGACATTGACAGGCTTGAGGAGCGGGCATATGTGAATCTCATGAAGTTCAACAAGGCCAAGTGCCCCTGGGTCAGGACAATCACCAGTATATACTGAGGGGAAAAAATGGATTAAGAGCAGCCCTGCCAGGAAATACATGGAGATAGTGGTAGATGGAAAACTAGAAATGAGCTGGCAAGACAGCCAACCATATCCTGGGCTGCAGAAAAAGACGCATGACTAGCAGGTCAAGGGAGGTGATTCTCCCCCTCTACTCCCCTTTTGAGAGCACCCACTGCATGCAGCTCTAGGGTCTCCTGTACAAGACAGATACGGACCTGCTGGAGCAGGTCCAGAGGAGGTCACAAAAATCATCAGAGGGTTGGCACATCTATCCTATGAAGAAAGGCTGAGATAGTTGGGATTGCTTAGCCTGGAGAAGGAAGGCTTCAGGGAGACCTTATTGCAGCCTTTCAATACTTAAAGGGAGCTTATAAGAAAGATGGAAAGGATCTTTACTTTTTACCCCTGTCCTAGTGATAAGACAAAGGGTAACGGTTTTAAACTAAAATAGAGAAGATTTAGACTGCTATACGAAAGAAATTCTTTACAATGAGGGTGGTTAGCCACTGGAACAGGTTGCCCAGAGAAGCTGTGGATGCCCCATCCCTGGAAGTGCTCCAGGTCAAGTTGAATGGGTCTTTGAGCAACCTGGTCTATTGGAGGATGACCCTGCCAACATCAGAGGGGTTTGACTAGATGATCTTTGGTGGTCTCTTCCAACCCAAACCATTCTGTGATTCTACGATTCTATGAAAGCAGGAGATATCTGAAAATTAGGAAACAGGATGAAATATTCTATTGAACCTCTGGTATGTTTTCCAAATCCTCTGCCAGAAGTAAAACTGATCGAGTCAATCTATGAATGCAGTTATGACTGTATCACTTGTACTCCGCTTTGGACACACACAGACAACCCAGAGCATAGACGGATTTTGAAGCTCTGGTTTTAAGCCAGAAATTAAACATTTCACAAATCTCCATCAGCATTTAGATGTCGAGAGAAAAATATGGCTTGTTGTTGAAAAACAAAAACCAACCAAACAAAAAGAATCACAGTTAATTCCCCTACTCTTGTTGCACATGGTTCAGCTGTAGACGAGTTGAAGTCAGTTCTTCCTGCAGCTCTTGCAGCTGAAAACTCTGACTGTTGGCCAGCTCTCTCAGCTGCCTCTCTCTCTCAATTGAATCCTACAATAAAACACAAAATCACGCTGCTTGAATGTTCTACCTTACAGAATCCTTCACAACATAGTACAGGATTAGTAGCAGACATGTTTCTAAACATTTCAGTAAAGAACATTTCTAAAGTACTTGAAAACAAAATCAATTGGGTACCTTCTAGACATGGGATACCTTCCAGGCACAGAAAATAAAGACTCAGTTATATTAAGAAAAATATTCACTTCATTTACACCTCATGATAGAGAATGTGGAAAGCTTGCATATGCAGATTTACTACCTGTCTACACATCATCTGAACAAAGTATTCTTGCAGATGTGTCACATGGGGTTTTTTCCAATCAGTCACCTTCTGACTGACTATATCATCAACTCAAGTAAAGTTTTGGGGAATTCATGATCACAAAATAACAGAAAAAAATTATTAGAACAGAGGAGGCAGCTACTGTCATTCCAGAAAGCACATTACTACATGTGCAGCTCTCTCTTTAACAACCTATAGAGTTGCCTGATACTCAAGAATGAAATAGATAACTGTGCAGCAGGCTCTTCTTTAAAATTTTGAATGTCACAAGCAATGACAAATCCATAACTCTTGCACGATCGCTTAGTAACATCATTATTTTACATTTTGAGGGTGTTTTGGCAGAACCCTACTCCTGCATCACACTAGAATCTGACTCAAAGAACATAATTTTTCATTTATTCTTATTTTAATTGTGAAAGATTTTGACAGTAGAGTTGTAAAAATGAGAAGTCAGAAAACATGAAGACATCACTGTTAAATCTCAAGATCTTCAACATTTTCCCCTAGTCTGCATGAACCAACACTCTTGTCTTCTTTCAAATCATAAAATCACAACAGATCTTTCTTTCTTGCCAAGCTGTCAGTACTACAACCCCTTCAGTAAATACCAAATATATACTAACTCCAAACATCAAGTTAAGTGCGTGGTGGTATCATGATGGACATGAGCACTTTTCCACCCACACCACCCCGCTTCTGGAGATGATATAATGCTCAGATGCTGAACTAAGATATTACCTTTTTTCTTCAAAAAAATAAAAGCTCACAGATAAATGCATGGAGTTTTATGCACACCTTCAGCTTACTCATGTATTTTCACAGTGTTAGATTTTTACTAATAGAAGTATTTATGCCATATCACTAAGATGCCTTTGCAAATGTAAATGTAGCGTAATCTCCACCTAGAATAGGAAAGCAGTAGAGGAACATAGCTTCTCTTACAAAGCAAATTCCTCCATATTATCACTTATTGTTGTGAAACAGCAGAAGCCCTAGAAAGACAAAAGTAACTTCACTGACCTCTTTGATTTCCCTTTCAAAGGAAATGTAAGATGAGACAGACAAATAGCATAGTTGTCTCCATGAGCAACTAAAGACACATTTCATTAAGGAAAAACAGGGAGGGAGGCTCTTATTAACAGAAAGTCACTAAAGCTCTCCTGTAGGTACAAATTCACACCGCTCTATTCCCTTAATAGAAATTTCCTACATACCTGAGTGAGAGAGAGGTTGGTTTCAAAGAGCCTTCCTGAAGAAGCACAGGAAAAACAAGTCCCTAGCCATGGCAGAAGACGAGTTTTTATTGTTTCCACACCTGCATAATGCCCACCTAAGAAAATACATACATTAAGAAATTGTGAGAACACATACAGAAACAGACAGAGCTTGAAAAAATAACACATGTGAAATGTGGTAGTAATAAGACAAGGCACTGATTTACCTTCTTGAGATGTTTCATTTAGGATTGTGAAGAGCTGGCCTTGAATCTTAGAGTTCAATTCTATTATTTCACAGCATCGGTCCAGATTCTGATCACAGGAATTAATCTGTAAATTAATGTGTATTAATACACCTGCCTGATCTTTCTTAGTTAAAATTATTCCTGTTATGATCATGACATTTTTTCCCTATAATTACATCTTCACAACCTTTTCTTACTGCATCTGCAAAAGATCAGAGGGCTGGAACACCTCTCCACTGAGGAGAGGCTGAGAGAGTTGGGGTTGTTCAGCCTGGAGAAGAAAAGGTTCTGGGGTGACTTTATTGCAGCTTTACAGTTCTTAGTCGGGTTCTACAAGAGAGATGGGGACAAACTTTTGAGCAGGGCCTGCTGCAATAGGACAAGGGGTAATGGCTTTAAACTAAAAGAGGGAAGATTTAGACTAGATAGAACAAAAAGTTTTTACACTGAGGGTGGTGAAACACTGGCCCAGGCTGCCCAGAGAGGTGGTAGATGCCCCATCCCTGGAAACATTCAAGGTCAGGACCCTGATCCACTTCATCTAGTTGAAGATGTCCCTCCTCATTGCAGGGGAGTGGGTTGGACCAGATGACTAAAGCTCCCTTCCAACTCAAGCTATTCTGTGATCCTAATACTCATCTTTAAAAGGTTCATATTGCTAACAGGCAAACTTTAGAACAAAGACATCAAGATTTCTATCACCCAGTTAATTCCTTACTTGAGAAAACTTCTTCTTTTCCCCATTCATAAAGAAGATGCAATCACAAATATCTCTAGAAGAAGGATCATAATAAATGCAGATCTATGTTAAAATCTTTCAACACAATTTTTAAACTAATAACATAGTTAATTGTTGAATTAAAAATTGTATTAGTCCAAAATCTGATTTTTCACATTAACTGAAATAATACATATAAGGCCATTATCTTCCTTTGCCATGAGGCCTCCATGCAACTTCATCTGATTTTTAAGAGTTACTAACTAAAACAACTACTGAATAAAGGGCAAAATCCAGCATCATGCCTGGGAAACAACAGAACAATAAAACTACAGCACTTTCAGCAAATGCAATTCTGAAAAGTTGATAGAATTAATCTGTCCGGGATGCTACTGCACCTGCCAGGAGAACACCTACTTTCAACCTGCTTCCTTTATCTTCATCTGTAATCTCTGTATCATCTTCAGCATAGATAGCCCTCTAGGTCTTCAGGCTTTAATGGCTCCATATGTTTTTTACAAGCTTCCAGAAGAGCTAAAACTGTTGTCCCACCTGTGTCCCTGTCAGTTTGCATTTTGGTTGCTGCAACATGCTTTCCTCTGGCCTTGAGGAGCACAGTCTCACCCTGCTAACCTCCACCAGAACACCACTGCAAAGTGCATTTTTCTAGCTCATTACACAGTCATAACACCCATGGTGCTTCCATCTGCCAGATCCTCCTTTCCAGCAATGGCAGCTTGAAACGTCTTCATTTCCCAAGACCTCAGAGACTATCCCCCCTTCACTTAGCAATGGACAGTTCAGCTCCCGCTATTGCTTAGGTCTACCTCCATCATCCATGTGCAATATTTTAAAACACATGCCTCTCTTATTCCTCCTCTGGCGTCCTGCACTCTGGGGTAGCTTTACCAGCGACACTCAAACTCCTCCTTACAACCATCCGTTGCCATGAATCCTGCAGAGAGCTACACTGGCTATTAATATGCTGTAACTCCTACATACCACGAAGTAAAAAAAAAGAACTGACTTCCCTTGAAAAGGCTGCATCTCTGCTCAGCGCCTTTTCTCACCAACCATAGCACAAGGTCAATGGTTATAGGCTTGTGACCAAAACAACTATCAGTGTCCTGAACCTAGTGAAAACTGGGGACACAGGAGTGAGCACGCTGTCAAGATTTTCCACTGAGAAAATTCACAATTTTCAAATCTCAGGTCTCTTCATCTCATCTTTCCCTAATTTTACGCCTTCTCTACTGCTTCTGCTGTTTTGGCTTCTCAGTCTCCTGTTATCTCTTCCTCCTCTGTGCATACCATTACATCCATCTGCAGCCTTCCCCTCACCCACATCCGAAACTCTTTCCTCATGCTTTCTGGATAACCTGGTTCTCACTTTCAACATCCTTTTTTCTCATTTTTCCTGACTGTTCTCAAGCCACAGGTGATTCCTTCTGAGCTCACCCTCACTCAGGGTCTTCCCATCTGCTGGTCTTTTACCACAAAACTCTTTCATGATCCAGACTCAGTCGTTACAGCACGTCCTGGTTTGAGCAACACCCGACTAATTTCTCTTCTAATGCTTCGGAAAACTGCACTCTTAGAGGACCCTAGTGGCTGAATTTGTGACAATATTTATTTTATAGCCAACTAGGCTATGTGGGATTCAGGATCTTGGTGTTTTCGAGCCTTACCAGGTACAGGGATGAGGAGGAGAGAGACCCGGGCACTTGATTATTTCATACCATGAATACCACGCTCAGTATACATTAGAAAGATTGCTGTACAGTTCTCTCTCTCCCTTGACAGCAGTGGTCCAGAGATCTCCTTGCCCCTGAGGCCTTCCCTTCCTCACAAAGCTGCAGCGCTCGCACTGTCCCCACATTTGCTGTCCCCTGCCAGGAGTGCACAGCCTCCTGTGATAGAATGGGCTGGCTGGGTATTTTATATTGGTATTGGGATCAATACTGGTTCTCCATTATTACTGTTAACTACCTAGTCTTATTCTATTCAGTCTATCTATATTTGAACCCTCCCGTTTCCTTGTTTCCACCCCCCCAATCCCCTCTCCCGAGTGGGGAGGCATCAGTGGGCGACAGAATGATTTGTCTAAAGGACTGTAAGTCGTGGTGGGTTTCTCAGACCCTAACACAGCTCAAGCAGCACTTTCAACCACCAGGCCTCGCTTCCCGCCAGCCCTGACACGGGCAGAGGCAGAACGAGAGCAGCCGGAGCCGTGAGCGCCACGGGCACCGGGTGCTAAAATGGTGATAGCTGGGTGGCGGGGCGGGTCAGCGTCCCAAACCGGCCCTTTGGACCCCGAACCGGCGGCCGCTACCCGCAAAGCTCGGTTGCCCCGGGGCTAATGGCCCCACGGGAAGCGCCAGGGGCCGCCGCCGCTCCGCGTCCCACCGTCACCGCGGAAACGGCCGCACGGCCCGGCCCGGCCCGGGCCCCGCGGCCCCCCGTTCCCCCCGGGCCGGCGGGATGAGGCGGGCAGCCCTCCCTCACAGCGCACCCTCCCCTCGCCCCCGAGAGCAGAGGCGCATCCCCCGCCGCCGAGGGCCCACCTCGTAGTCCCGGTACCAGCTCTCCAGCTTCTCCTGCAGCACCCGGCCGCTCTCCGCGCCCACCAGCCGCCTCAAGCCGTCGGCCATGGCCAGCTGTTCGCTCGCTCCCGGGGTTGGGACAGGATGGGATGGGCTGCGTGTGTGTGTATCTGTCCCCCTCCCTACCCCGGGAGCCCTCCGCAGGCCGGCGGCGCGGGGTGGAGCTGGTACCGCCGGCCCGGGGCCCCGATGCTCTTCGGGCGGCGCCGCTTTCGCGCCGCCTTTATAATCGCGATGGTAACGCGGGGCCGGGCCCGGCGCGGCGGCGGGTGCCACGGCAACGGGGGCAGGGCGCGCCTGGGTTGTGGTAACGGGGCGAACGACCCGCAGGGGTGCGGGGAAAGCCTTCCTACGGCCGCCTGGTAACGCCTGTCCCAACCGGAGGGGCGGACCCGCCTCACGGAGCCGCACCGACCTCCGCCCGCACTCCGGGAGCGACAGCCGCCCTCCCCGCGTCGCCAGGGGGCGCCCTCCGACCCCGCCACAGCGCCGGCGGAGGAAGAAGATGGCGGCGGCCGCCTCCGAGCAGGTCTGTCCCCGCCGAGACGCAGGCACGGGGGAGGCGGCGGGGCCGTCGCCGCCGGGGCGAGGCAGGGGAGCGAGGCCGGCCCGAGCAGGCGGTCCGGCTTGGGGGAGAGGGGCGCTGCTTGTGGAGGGGGTGCCATTTTTCGCTGCGGTTGCGGAGGTTTGTTTTGGTGCTGGAGCCCTCCGGCGCTGGGGGGCCGCTACGGGCCGCCTTGGCCTTCCCTGCTCCTCCGCCGCCCGCAGCCACCGGGGAGGGGAGAAACGGCGATTCCGAGCCGGGCCCGGCGCTGTCCGGGAAGGACGGCCTTGTCCCGGCCGCCGCAGCCGGGGAGGAGGGGGATCCAGAGCCCGCTGTGGGGGGCTGACAGCCGCAGGGTCTCTTGGCAAAAAAAACCCAAACCCTACGTTCTGTTGTGGAAATAAAGCGTTCTGGCGTTTCTGCAGAGGAGTGTAACTGTCTTGACTAAATAGGCGTGTGCCGCTAATTAGCGAGGCGGAAAAGCAGCGGTTGGCGTTTATGGGAGGTTGGTATTTATGGGACGGTGCCGTCAGTCGCCTGGTTGGGCTGGCACGGCTATGGGAGCCCGGCGGCCGTGGATAAATAAGGGCAAAGCTCCATTCGGGCTCCCCATCCCAGATCTCACAGGGGAGCGAAGGCTAAATTTGTCGGCGGGGGGTGTGACTGTCACCCGGTCGGAGGGGAGGGACAGGGGCTCTGTCAGCGCCGCGCAGGCCGGAGAGAGAGCTGAGCTGTGGAAGGGCTCATCGTTTGGGAGCTCCTGCATCGCCACAGGACTTCTAATCAGAGTCAGTTTGTGTGGGGACATTTGCGGTGGTGGCAGCAGGAGGTGGGGAGCCCCAGGTTCCAGCCCCATCTCGGGTGCCGTGGGAAGCGCTGCCTAGTTCTGCATGGATGCTCTGGCACTTGTTCCAGCAATCACCATTTCAACCACGTTCTCCCAGTCCCAGTACTGTCTTCTGTTGTCTTGCCTTATGAGGTGAAAAAGCTACACTGGAGTTTCATCTTGCTGTCACCGTCCTTTCAAGACCACTATCCTCAGGAAAAGATACTTACCGTCCTGCTGTACAAGACTTCCATTTGCTTTTCCCCAGAGCACAGACCGATTCTCTCAGTTTCCCTGCTGAGACAGTTATGAGTTTAGTTTGGAGGAAGCTCCCCTATAAACCTGTTCAGGTCAAGCACCTTTCTCAGCACCATTTCCTATTTCTTTGGTAACAGAAGAACATGACATTTTTACCAGTCACATCAGCATAGACACACGAAGGTGCAGTAACTGTAAGATGCAGCTTCAGGATTCATTTCAGATTAATAAAATTTAAAAAATTAATTAAAATTTAAAATTAAATTAAAATTAATCCCAGCAAAAAGATCAAGCCCCTTATTTTGAAGAATTGAACCCTTAAAAAGCAACCTATTCCACTCAAAGGAAGTGGAACGAAATTTTGGACAGAGTTGCAAAAATGCATCAAAGATTTATTTTCCTTATAAATATCTACAAGACGTGTAATTTGTCACCTTGAAGAGATATCCTTTGCTACCTAGTAACTTCAAATGATTAAATTAAAGCCAGGCTGACCACAGTCCCCGTGTCAGGTTTGAAGCCTTACATTATTTTTCTTAACGCTGCATGCAAGCAACAGAAATTGAATGCAAACCCTGTGCTGTCAAAGTCACTTTTAAACTCTGTCCACCATACTCCTTTTGGGTAGGTTCATTCAGAGTCTATCCCACATTAGCACGGAGGGAAGTAAAATCCTGTGAATTGGTAAATTACCTGCAGGGTTATGTTCTGTATTGTCCCCAGGAGGTAAAAACTTAAAGTTCTTTAGAGCTGATTTCTTTTTACTGCAACTATGTCATTAATAATTCCTACTCGCCATGATAAAAATTACTTACAAAACCATATATTGTCTGAAAATATCCGGATTTTAATTTTAGTCATAATGTTAGCGGAGACTGTATTGGTTTTAAATGTGTATCCTAGGTACAGAGTGGCAGACTGAAATATAATATTGAATATAATATGTAATATATTCCACTAGTCAAATCAAATTTATGTTTTTTTGCATACACACGTTTATCATTGTAGTGGATTTACATGCCTTACAACAGCTAATCCATGCTTTGTATTATAGCAAAGTTCGAATGGCCCGGTGAAGAAGTCTATGCGAGAGAAGGCTGTGGAACGCAGGAACGTTAATAAGGAGCACAACAGTAACTTCAAAGCAGGATACATCCCAATTGATGAAGACCGTCTCCACAAGACAGGCTTACGTGGCAGGAAAGGCAACTTGGCCATTTGTGTGATTGTTCTTCTTTTTATTTTGGCTGTCATCAATCTTATTGTGAGTATAATACTTAGGCTGTAAGCAACATTCGGACATATTTCATTTTGACTGTTTATTACAGAAATAAAACTTAGCCAGTATGCCTTAGAAGGATTTAAAATGTACTGAAGGAGATTTTTTTTCTCCTTTTTATTGTTGTTTTGTTTTCTGAGCAAGATTAGATGGAAGAATCTTATAAGTTCCGTCATGATTATTTCAGTTACCATAGTCCCAGCAAAGAACCTACCATTTATGCAACGCAGAATTAGGAACCTTGAAAGTGTCTCTGCATTCACCAAACTCTTGTAACACCAAATGTGCCCAGTGTTATTCGGGCAGTACAAATACACGCAGGAGAAACTGTTATGTCAGGAACATATGTTTACATATAACAACAGAGCTGCACATGACCATTCAGGATTAACCAGCCACTGCACTTTAAAGCTTGATTGTTGTAACTAGCACCTTTTTATTGCTTGATAAATGAGAAGTAATTAATTATTCTTCATAATTGGACATCCACCTGTGAAGTAGCTCAGGGGTAAGAACATCCTGAGCTGAGCTTCTTTGTTCAGGAAATTTGTTTAGCTGATGATACCACGGTTACCCTTAAACAGGAAAAAGATTTAATTATGGACATGATTTAATTTCATATATATACACATAAATTGTTTTAGTTACCATTTCAGATAACCATTTCATGAGTCTAAAAATCATGTAATATGCTTTTTGTAATTAAACACGTCCTGGTATTTCCAGTAGGAATTAGATGGACTAAAGTAAATTGATGCCTAAAGCTCACTTAAACACTAGCATTAATAATTATTTCAAATAAAATATCTGGTTAATACAGTATTTGTGGTGGGAAGGTCCAAATAATCAATGTAATCTCTGAAAATGTTTCGTTTCTCTTTCAGATCACACTAGTTATCTGGGCGGTGATTCGAATCGGTCCCAATGGTTGTGACAGTATGGAGTTCCACGAGAGCGGCTTGTTGCGGTTTAAGCAAGTTTCTGACATGGGCGTTATACACCCGTTGTATAAAAGCACTGTAGGAGGCAGACGTAATGAAGATTTGGTGATCACAGGAAATAATCAGCCTGTAAGTTAGGTCATTAATTAAAACTTTGTGAGCAACGCTATGGAAGTACACTCACATTATTCATAAGAATTGTATTCGAAACGTCATTAACTTAATGGCTTTGTTTCTGAAGATTGTATTTCAGCAAGGAACAACCAAGCTTAGCGTGGAAAAAGACAAAACTTCCATTACCAGTGATATCGGCATGGAATTTGTTGACCCACGGACACAAAATACCTTGTTCAGCACAGACTATGAAACTCATGAGTTTCATCTGCCAAATGGAGTTAAAATCTTGAATGTACAAAAGGCCTCTACGGAGAGGGTATGTCTCTTTTAACTACCTGTAACTTTTTGTAAAAGCTCATTACAGAATTGCTGTAGTTGTAGAATAAGAAAAAAAGTTTACTAGTACAGTCTTTCATTCCTATGTAGAAATTTGACAAAACATCGCTAAAAATGCACCTCTGAAAACATAAATCACCTAAAAACTAGAACAGAAATGAAAACCGACATCATTACATAGAACCATAGAATGGTTTGGGTTGGAAGGGACCTTAAAGATCATCGAGTTCCAGCCCCCTTGCCATAGGCTGGGACACCTCCCACCAGACCAGGTTGCTCAAAGCCCCATCCAGCCTGGCCTTGAACCCCGCCAGGGATGGGGCAGCCACAGTTTCTCTGGGCAACCTGGGCCAGTGTCTCACCACTCCCAGAATACCATGCCAGCTAGGCTTTTGTGTCTTTTTATTAAGCATTTATCCATTTGTTTGTGCCTAAGTAACTTTCAGAAATAAAATTTCTGTGAAAACCTTCTCTGTTTCTATTAAGAACTTAGAATAATAATTACTAGTCCTTGATGTATCATTTTCCTTCTATTTGGAGGTAAATGTTAATCAAAATTTCAGAAGTCTGAGAAAAGTGTAGAGAGCAATCACAGCGTTACAGGAGTTACATTAGTTCTAGGTTAAACAAGTTCTTAGTGGGTTTCTACATTAAATATGCTTTATCAGAAAACAAAAAACCCCTGAATATCGCTGAGTTTACATTTAAAATGCTGATTTTAATGTTGGACTGAAATTTCTTTCTTGCATCTCATCACTTATAATAAAGACTACAGAGAAGAGTACAGCCCCTGGTTCATTTGTATAACATGAGCAGAGCAGTATCAGTGGTTTTACAAGAGGGTTGAGCGTGCCTTAGGAAGTATTGAGCAATCCTGGTAAGGCCAAACCAAAAAGAGAATTTAGTTTGCTCTTCTTTGTGTTTCCTCTGCAGGCTAACAATTAAATAGTCTGCTCCAGAAAAAAAAACAAAACAAACCCCTATAACTTTAAATACATAGGAGGAAGAGATTAAATGACAATAGAGGAGTAAGTTTACACTATTACTCCTAACAAGAAGCACATATTTGCCACCAGTAAAACTGCGTATCCCATGAAATTGTCATATGAATTGTTATTTTTATCACCAACAAACAGTATGCAAACTATTGTATATAGCCCTCCAAAATTAAGTAGTCCTAGTTTTCCAGTGTGAATGTGGAAATTGGTAGAAGCTTCATTGGTGTAATAGGAGAAAGGCAAAAAGTATATTGAAGGTTTTTATTAAATTGTGTAGCAATGTTTTGAAGGTAATTAAAGTTACTCAGACAAACCCAAGCAGCACATGTTCATTGATCTGTAAATACACTTTTCTTTTGTTAGATTACCAGCAATGCAACCAGTGACCTAAACATAAAGGTCGATGGCCGTGCTATTGTCCGTGGAAACGAAGGTGTTTTTATCACAGGCAAGACCATTGAGTTTCGAATGGGGGGAAACATGGAACTGAAAGCAGTAAGTATTTCAAATCAGCATTTTCTGAACAGCTTAGTTTCCAATTCAGGCTGATAAAAAACTGATGTAGCTTTATATGGATTCAAATTTTATATAAAGTACTCATGCATAAAAGTTTAGTTGTAGTCAGTGCATTTAGTAAAGTTTTTAAAAGGTGGATTGTTACTTCACTGTTAATTAGCGGTTCAATAGTTTTCAGGTGATTTAGTGATTTAGTGAACAGTGATTTAGTACTATCAAGACACTAAAACCCCACAGTGCAATTAAAGCTACACTGCTGGCCTCTGCACTGAAACTGACACAGAAGGGAATTCATCCATCCTCTCTTCTGGAGGTTTTACTGGGGACAGACAGCAACGTGCCAGCATTCATTTGAGATACCTGGACATTGTTAAGATTGCAGAGCATATAGAGTGATGGAAAAGGTTAAGGGAAGATAAAAAATAGAGGTACATGCACATTTTATTTAACACATGAATGAATTTCATATATGAATTCAAACACTCATTCCCATTTCACGTACATATTTTTACTTTTACTGCATTTGCTAATAGGTCTGTCAAGTGAAAAGCCCCAGTACTGCCGCCTCTCACAGTACCAATCTACCACTGGAATAGCAAAGTACATTGCTGCTTATAATTGAGAAATTCATGGCCATTACTCACCAATTTAATTTAAAAATAGACCCTTGTCACAAGCACTTCTTTTTATTCTGTTGATTTCTACAGCCATCCCACAGATGTCATTGATTGACTAAACCAGCTTGTCCTTTTCAAAAACATCCTGCCTTGTTTAAATTTGAAGTAGTACTTTTTTTTTTCCTTCCTCTTACTAGGAAAACAGCATTATCCTGAATGGAACTGTGATGGTCAGCCCGTCGCGACTGCCAGGCTCTTCGTACGGGGAGCAGTTCAGCAATGGCAACTGGCTGCGCTTCAAGCTGTGTATGTGCGCGGATGGGACGCTGTTCAAGGTTCAGGTGACAGGCTCCAACATGGGTTGTCAGACTTCTGTCAATCCCTGCGGAGCCACGCACTGAAACACCAGCCACTACCAGGAGAGTTCTTTTGTGTTTACACATATTTGTATGAAGTAATTGCATGCCTTCAAGGATTTCTGTTTTTACAGCAGTTTATACTAACACTTATTACATAATATTTTTAAGCAAAGGCTGTTACGTTCAGCAGTATTATGTCATCATCCTGCCATAACAGTGGCACTGATTTAGCACACCTTCAGTCTACATGCCTACTGAAGTACCTTCCTGAAGTGGGATCAGTAGAACATCTTTAAAGAACATGATCTTAGCAACAACCTTGATTGCCTTCACTTGCCTTTAGAGGAGGTTTTTGTCCCACATCCCAAGACCGTGAGGGCTGCTGAGGACACAGCTGCGATCTGAAGTACTTCAACAGGAATGTCCATTTGTTGTTGGATTTGCCTTGGTATGGCTGAAGCAGCAAAGTTTTGTCTTCGTTTCTTGCCAAAGGTTGATATAATGATTTCCCCCCCAAATTATGCAGTTTACCATATGCGTACTAAGAGAGGGGTAATGGCAGATTCACTTTAAAATACAGCATTATTTCTGCCATGTATTCTCATGTAGTTAAAGAAAAAATTATGCTAGCACAAATAATACTTACAAAGTAATATTGAGTGTGGAAATGTTTCCAGTTTTGGAATAGTCTTGTGATTATTGAAGCGTTGCTTGAGCTCTGTGTGTGCAGTATGGGCATTCTACAGTTGCTTAATTTACATAAAATATTTATAAAATGTATTTATATTAGAAGTACATTTTAAAAGATGTACTTAGAACTTGCTCACTAACCAAAAAAAGTATTTTCCTGGGTGCTTTAACGTGAAATTCAACAGGTACTAATCTAAAGCATGGCTGTTGCAGTACTGTCTGAGATCAGATCTCATTTGCCCCAGAAATGTCAGTACTGACGTGTTACTGAGAACCTCAGAATTAAATTCCAAAGCTGAACTGCAGGTCTGTAATTCTAAACGTGATGGTGGCAGATCCTGCGGCAGCAGAGTAAATCCACGTGTGTCTGAATTTGTCAACAGTGAAACCGTGTCTATGGTGAAGTGGGGCCTTACAGAAACTCTTACAGCCTGATGATAACTGCTTTTGCAGAGGTAGGGTGTTCTGTACTAAAAATAGTCCAGCTTATTACAAGTTTCCCACTCCTCCCTCCCCACATATTTTCTTCAGTGAAAATAGTTTTGTTTTGCAGTAGCACCAAGTAACCTTAATAATGGAGGCCATAGAGGTGACTTTGCAAGTAGTTTTTTGACAAGTTTTTCTAGATAAGCACCCTCTTCTTTTCCTAAAAGTTGTGCAAACGTTACAAATTAACTTCAGAATCGATTGTTTGTCGCAGGCAGATAAACTACCTGCCTTTGATAGCTGTCAAAGTGCATAGAATTCCACAAAATACAAATCAGCTCCTGCTGCAACAAGAACTAGGGCCCTAATTCCTGGGTTTGCTAGAGGTCAGCAAGGCCTCATGCAGGACGAGTGTGGGTGGACGTGGTTTCTAGAGGGGGATCCTCAGCTCAGGCACTGCCCTGCACAGGAGGTTCGGGGGGTCACAGTTCCCTCGTTCCTCTAAGGCACAGGCGGGTTTTGGTGCTCAGGAGTTGTGGTTTTGGGGGGCAGATGGCAGTGGAGCTGTTCTAACAAAACCAGAATAAACTGTAGCAAAAGCCATCGAATTGCTCACATTAAAGATTACGGGGAAGTACGGACATTTTGCATCATGCCTCCATGAACTTCATAGTTTCACTAGAGCTAGTGTTTACTCACCACTTCAATACACATTTTGCTGAAAACGTGCACACATCTTTGCTGCTAAGTAGTGCCCTAATTAGTATCTGTTACGATTAAGAGGAGGAAATACACTATAATATTTTTAGAATTTTTCACTCATGTTAGTGGAACTTTGTCACTTTATTTTTATATATATAAATACAAACCTATAAAAACATAAGCAGCAGCAGCATTGAAGCTGAAATAGATCTTGAAACTGACAGTTACTGCCTGGGTCAAGTAGATTACACATGAAGAGCACATTAAAGCTCCTCTTTGGTTGCTACTGACATAGTAGTAACTACTACTGACATAGTAGTATACTGCCTATATGCTACTATTGGATTCTTGTAATCATCAAGAGTTCTTGATAATTACACTGTATATAAAATACCATATGCAACAGAGCTGAAAGATGCGTCACAAAGGTACTTATGGTCTGGAGAATTGGTAGTGAAGTGTGGATTTTTTTGTCAAAATGTAGCAAAACTGATCATCCAAATACCAAATGAAATGAATTACCAATTTGTTAGCCACTGTTTATGGTTTGTTAATATATTTTGTTGCCTTCACTACACAGTTTGAGAAATGTTGGTCCCACACATGCCCCGTGTTGCACATTTATTTGTTGTTTATCTTCTAACTGCCTAACCTACATTTTTCTAGATGTATTTAAAACATTGTGTGGCACATTATTTATTTCAGTCCCACAGATGCACTTAAGATTTTGTGTGTTTAAAGAACATTCTGCACGCCTCTCTGTAAGATACCATCCTGGGGACGCTGAAACAGCTTACTTGTGAAGAGTTCTCAGCACATGTAACGGCCGCGGTTGTATCAGGAGGTGAAAGACAACTGAATTTCTAATCTTTGTTTTGAAATGAACCAATAAATTCTAAGAGGCACCTGCGGTTTGGAAGTCTTATTTGTAAGAATATTTTTTTTTTTCATTAAAAATATGTGGTTGGGTTATTGAGAGGGGAAGCAGTATTTTATTAACTGTAAGTATGAAAATCACTCCACATCTATTTGTCATGGATTGTATCAGGTGGACTTTGCTCAGTGGTAATTGCGTACGATACCTGCAGCAGAGTTCAAAAGTCTTCACTGCTCTTAGTTCCCGAGAAGCTGCGTTTGGCGACCAAAGGGCTGGAACGAAGGACTGAAGGTTCGGATTGGGTTTTGGGAGAGGTGAAGGGAGGTGGGAAGGTCACCAGTTCATGAATGCTCTTCTTGAAACCTATCTAAACCCCAGTGTTTAAGGCAGAATGTTGGTAATGCTTTGGGTATTTGTTTAATGTTTAATGATTTTTTTATGTCAAACTATTTCCGCTTTCTATTTAACTCTTGTTGCGCTGAACTTACCATAATTTTACATTTTACATCCAGATACTATGGATAACTTTCACCTGAGTGTCATTGCTGTGGTCCTTTACTTTCATCTTCCTGGATCGGTGGGAACCAACTCACAGCAGAGTCTTCTTGACGCACATCACCGTTCTGGCTGCCGGTGGGACGGGGACTTCTCAGTGAATTGTTCTTTCACTGGAACATCTGCTATTCCAGAAGATCTATCACAAAGAGCAATAACGGCTGATTTTAGCTACAATAATATTAAAACTTTTATGTGCGCTGAGGGAAGAAGTGAAGAATGGAAGAAGCTAAAACACCTGAATCTCAGCAACAACCTGATTTCTGAATTCTCCTTAACTACCTGTCGAAATTTACCCCTTTTAGAAACTCTCAACCTGAATGGAAATGCCATCCACACCTTCGTGCTGGACCTACCCACGCCTCAAAAGGACAGCAACGTCGACCACCTCCTGCCTGCTCTGACAGTCTTGTCGCTTGAAAGAAATAATCTCAACAGTGTTCCAAGAGGTGAGCGTTTCCAAATCCTGAGGGGCGAGTTGGGTTTGGGTACAATTCAGTACATCTGGCTGAATTCAGAATCCAACTGTCATTTCATTATAGTTCAGGGGAGGGAAAGGTCCAGGTGGGTGCAAACCCAGAGACTGAAGTGAATGGGTTGTTTTGCATTAGCTTTAGGGTGGGTTTTTTATAGTCTTTGCAATCGTGATGCCTTAATGTCAGTCAGATACAACCAAATTTATCCTCCGGGAGCCCAAGCTGTGTTTTTCTTTGTTGTAGAAAGGGAAGTAAGGAGCTTTGGAAAAACACCAGCCTCCACAACCCAGTGGTGAACCTTACATCAAGAAAATTATCGATAACGAATCTCATACTTCTCTTCTGAAGAAAGTAAATTCTTTCTCAAATAAAACTTGCTCCAATTTCAGTATGTCACACAGATGGGAAAATACATTTAGTTCAGCCAAAGCAATTTTGCTCTGTGCTGTCTGTCACCCACCCAAAGTGACACCTTCTAGTGACAGGGGAGGGTCGGGAGGTTTTGGTAGATGTGCAGAAAGCGTGTGCTGGTCACTGAGCTCCAGGAGGTGTTGCAGTGGCAGCCTCTGTCCTCATACACCGAGGGTTCACGTTGTCCAAACAGTGAGTAAATAAGGCAGAAGCTGTGGTACGAGCAGCACTGTCCTGTGTGCTGTTTGCTGAATTTAATTGATCTCTGGTAATGTCGTCAGATTCATTAGCTTTAGATTTTGAAAATACTGCAGGAGGGGCAAGCCAAAAACCTACTTATCTCACAAAAAGTCAGACAAAGGGAATAATTTTATAGCTTTGCATCCAGACAGCGTACTCCAAGTTTTATTTTTCTCTTTCTTTGATACTAAGTAATTCTCTGGTATATAGGAAACTGTTTCCCTGAATTATTTTGCAGTATCGTTAAGGTTTCACATAGATAGTATAGAAAAGCTTATATTATAAAATACATTGATGTAAATTTGATTTGTTTTTATGGATAAATATAACTACTCATTATGGGATGCCCCAGTGGGTCAGAGATCAACCCTTTCCTCCAAGAGACTCCATTTTTCGATGTTAAACTGTGATGCATCGTACCCCCATGCTTCAAACTGTACTTAAATCCCATACTCATTTAAATGCATGTTCAGAATTTTATTTTTCTCCTCCAAACTCCCTCACTAACATTCTAGTTTTTAAAAAAAACACTGAATTTTAAGAAAATCTGAATTTCTAAAGCTGAGGGGTTTGGCCACAGAGAAAACCTTCCCACAGCTGCCACCCCCCGGGTGTCAGGCTGCTGCTGTCCCCATCTGTATTTTTGGCACAAATTTAGCTTCAGGGAAGCATCCAAACTGCAGCCCTTCATGCAGGTGCAAGGAAGCATTTCTGAACTGCCAGAACTTCTGGATGCATTTCCTACTCACTACCTCTGGTTTCACAGCAGGAATTAATCTCTCCTACTGCTTTTCACAATAAACCCAAAGATCAATTCCTCCGCAAACTAGAATAAGGGATTTCCAGTATGATTCCCATCATTTCTAGATGACACCAAGGCTAAAATTCTGAAGGAGAACTACTATCTTCTCAACGACACCTCATGATCAAAAATCCCTTTTGGGTGACATTGAGGTGTTACAAACAGTGGCAATGCTGAGTGTCCCAGTGCCTGCCCTTCTGGCTGGAGCTCTGGGGCTGCCTGCACAGCAGCTTAGAAAACTGAAGCATCTCTAGCATTTAAAAAGGGCCACTTAGGGCAAGATGGCTCCTGTCGTAACTAGGACATGGTGAAGAACATGCTGCCACGCTTGGTAACTCACAGGCAGGCACAAGCAACAACATGGTTCTCAGGCAGGTTTGCACCCTATGGATAACGGTTCAGATAATTCCACATACTAAAAAATCCTGTGAAGCTGCAGACAGCAATGAGTAGGAGATACTGTATCACCTTTTGCATCGCCATCTTTTATTTACATTTAATATGATGCATGTTATAGAATCATAGAATTGCCTGGGTTTGGAAGGGACCTTTAAGATCATCAACCTGACACGGAACCATGTTCCTCAGCAATATGTGCACCGTCTTTTAAACACCTTCAGGCATGGTGACTCCACCAGTTCCCTGAGCAGCCTGTTCCAGTGTTTGACAACCCTTTCAGTGAAATTTTTCCTAATATCCATCCTAAACCTCCCCTGCTGCAACTTGAGGCCATTTCCTGTTCTCCTATCTCCTGTTATCTGGGAGAAGAGACTGACCCCCACCTCACTACTCCCTCCTTTCAGGTAATTGTAGAGAGTGAGAAAGTCTCCCCTCACCTTGCTTTAAACTGAGCATATTCCACCCTTTTCACACTCCTCCTTTCCTACCTCCAGTTCTCCAGAGAATCCTGATGAAAGTACAGAGATCACAGAATAATTTGGATAGCACCAAGGAACGTTACTGCTTTTATGCAGACGTGAATTTTTAACTTGGGCACTGACTGTGAATGCATTAACGCTCCTGCTGTTGATGCCACACAGCTTTTACGGTGGGACAGCCACCCTATAGGAGAGGACAATAACTCAAAGCCTTCAGCTGCTTGTTGCAATAGATGGGAAGGGAAGGAAATTGTCGCAAAAAATTTTAAAAAGCCACTTGATGCAGTTGTGAAAATGAGAACGTGAAATGTAAAATGGTTTTGTTCTTCCTAGGACTGGGCCTGCTGCAATCTTTACAAACTCTCCGCTTGTCGTCCAACAGCATACGACAGGTGGGTCCCAGGGATTTTGAGAACTGTTCCCAGCTGAAGGACATCGACTTGCAAAACAACAAGATAACCGAAATTCACCCGGATGCCTTCAGGGATCTCAACAACTTACAGGTTGTAAAGCAATAGTACAACTGTTTCCATGTGCTGTGTTAATCACCGGTAGAGATATTAATTATCAACTTTTCAGCACGATTACATTGGCCATTGATTATTATATTAGTATGCAATTTTAAAGACTAAAGCAAATGGGGAAAATAATCATTATTGTTATATTATATATATTTGTTTTTCATATATAGGAAAACACACACACTTGTAAATATAGAAAATATAACCATAAATGCACTATTTATCTATGCCACAAAACAATCCCTAACTGGCGTCAGCACACACACGTCCTCTTCTGCCCCCACTCCTTCCACTCCTCCCTGTGGCTTCCCATTCACACAGAGGTAGTCTTCAACAGGAGGATTCTAAATATACCACAATTTAAACTTTTAATTTAAATTTAAGAACTTAGAACAATATTCTTGACATCCTAACCAGATATATTGTTCCTGTAACTGCGAAAGTGCTTGCATGCCAAAATAAATGTTATTGTTGACATTGCAATTGGGATTCTGTTGTAAAGGCTTATCAAATTAACTCTAAATTTTTTCCAAATAGGTTGTGGATCTCCGTGAAAATGCTCTGGCAACCCCGTTACCACAGATATTAATCAGTTTGAACTTCTTTCGACTTGAAGTTGGTTTGTCAAATAATGCCTGGATATTTAACTGCAGACCAAATGCTTTCAAACATTTATTTCATTTTCGTTTTGACTCCACGAGGAAAAAATGGAGTATTTCTTACAATGTATCTGCCACCAACTCACAGAAGCCTCTGCTGTATCTCTCAAGTGTCCATTTAAACTGCAGTGACAGTGTTTTGCTCAAGAGGGCTGTCATCCCGACAGGGAGGACATCGGTGCTCAACTGTGACTTGGACAACACGAGGGGTATGTGAAACAGGGATTCTCTCCATGTGCTGCTAAAATCCAAAGCTGTGCAGAATGATCACAGAAACCTGCTTTAAAAAGTGGATTTCTAAGCATACTGTTTTAAAATAACCGAACGACAATTTAACATGCAAATTATTTCATTAGAAAGTAGTAAACAGGTTAGAATATTTGAAAGTGACTTTTCCCCAAAATAGTCTTCATCTCCTTCCTTACATTAAACTAACAAGTAATGCCAAATTATACACAAATGTCAGTAAGTAGTATGTCACATTTGTATCCATTAATTTGGGAAAGCAAACGAGGAGCAGACAGTGGGGTGTCACTGCTGGGGCATGCTGCAGAAAACCAAGGAGGAGACAATAATGTTTCTAAGTATTCAGTTACAGAAAAATGGAATTAAAGTTTATTTGCAAGGGAAAATATGCTTTTTCCAAAAAAGCACCAGCTACTGTAACACAGAGCTCACTTAGGAAATTAATTCAGCATTTACAATTATGCAGAGCACCTGACGTACAAGTGACAAAACCTACAGAGCTCAGACTTCCCATGCAGAAGGAAAACTCGGACCAAAGATAGAGCAGAAGGTCTATATAAACCTTACGTGCTGTAAGGCTTAACTCTGGGGGACTAACAGCACTTTGAGTACGGTTTTCCCCTTTATCCCCAAATGAAAATGCATGGAGTTGATCAGAAATGCCACCTGCTTTGCTTATTCATGAAGTCACGGAAACTCTTATTCTGGGATTGAAATCCACCCAAAGCTCTGCTGGGAACACTAAAGGCAATGGTGTTTCATACAACCTTGAGACAAATTCCAAAAGCCAACAACCGGACATGGCCCCCGCTAGCTAAAATTTGGAACAATTCCTCGGCAGATAAAAATATCCTTGGTTTTCACACCTTTTTGTTGCAGTCAAAGCAGTAACTACAGGAGAATCAGAGTGGCTGAAACACTGCCAGTTAATTAGTGCAATTTTATCTCGGTGACCATGGCCACGCTGGAGAACAGCTGGCCAAAAAGATGGATCTTCCAGGAGGGAGAGCAGCAGGAGTTTCTAGAGTAACCCAGAACATACTCAAATAATTTCAGCAACCTCACCCACACCATTTTTCTTGTAAAGTCTGCTATTAAGACCCCGTACAGACTGTGTTTTAAATGTGGGGGGAAACATATGATGGTTTTACAGATGCTCAGTACCACGTAAAATGACTATAGATGGATAAAAAGAAAATGGAGTTTATAGTAAATAGTTAGGATTATCAAAGATAGATCAGAGCATGTTCTTATAAAAATAACTTGACCCTGCAAACCAAGTATCTTATACTATTAAGAAAGATTTAGTTTGTATTTTCTTTTATTTCAGGTCATGGAGTCTCTTGGTGGACACCTAAAGGCAGAATTTCAAAAGATAATAGTGTTCCTCATATGACACTGGATCAAATGAATAATTTAGTGATACACAGTGCTGAGAGAACTGCCGAAGGGTTGTATTTGTGTACTTCTAATACAACCAAGAAGAAATATCTCATCTACAGCACACAGGTGAAAGAAAGTGTTTCCACAGATTTGGTTCGGAAAGCCCGGGACGCTACTGCTGTTTTTCGCCAAGGAGGAAAGGAGCAGGACCTGGCGCTGGCCGTCTCCCTCTCGGTGCTCATCACCTTCGTGTGCGCTTTCTGCCTGGGTGCTTTGGCGAGACCCTACCTCGGGAGCCTGTGGAGACTCATGTGCAGGAACAAAAACTCAGGGTCAGAACACGCTTATTTTAATGAAGGGTTTTCAGATGAAACCTTGAGCAGAGAGTGCTCTGCAAGCAAACCAACAAATACACAGCATGATTTGTTCACTTCTGATGAGAATTCTTCAAGAAAAACATGCTTTTCTCCTACCGAAGCCTCTACTTCGCAAGAAAATGTCATTGTTATCAACGTACAGGCACCAAATACTGAAGAAGAGCACCAGAAACAAAGCAATAATGAGAACAACGTGATTTCAGACATCAAACCCAGTATCGGCAATTATGAAAATACAACTGCTGGTGATAATGGACTATCTTCTGGAAGGTTACAAGATCACAAGAACAGCAATGAAGGAGCACAGTCTGAAATCACAAAGGCTACACCAGATTCTCCCGAAGGAAAAGGTATTTTTTCACATAATGAGCCCACTAGCACTACAAAATTTATGCCTGGAAGGCAAAGCAGCGATGAACAACTTGGTCTAAACAGCAACACAAATACAACCAGTGACGTGGGAGATTTTGTTTTACCCAGTACCTGCAAGAGAGATTCAAATATTGAGAATTTACATCTCCACCAAACAGAAAACTCTCCTCTTAAAGAGTACGACTGTAAAATGGAACGTACCAGTGAAAAATACACTCCAGCAGATATATTTGGTGATAGTTCTTCAGATGAAGGGACTCCGTTCACACTGAGTGACTGTAGTTCTTTAGCAGATTTGGAACTGGAACAACCCAACGTCAGCGACAACCTGCCGGTCTGCCAGTCATCGCTGGAGGAAGCTGATACGAAGAGTGGAACTGAGAAGTTCTCTGCTCTGCCAGAGTCACCAACCTTTGCTGAGGAACTGCAGTGTACTAGGGAAAATGAAGACGAGAGCAATGCCTGTTGTGAAACCACTGCTAATTATGGATCAGATACCATCCTGGCCGAAACAGCATCCCCTTGCACTGATAAATGCAGTGACCACGTGAGCATCTCAGATTCAGACACAATGAGTTCTTTGAGTCAAGAACTTCCCACTACGTTTGATTATTTCACTGATGCAGAGCCAACAGGGCAAACCCCTGATTCTCTCCACAATCAAAGTACAGACTTTGGTAGCACATTCCTTTCATTGCAGCATTCTCCCACCTGTGACACAGACACAGAGAAGGTTCCTGAAGAGGCTGAAATGCAGCTCTATCAGTTTCCCGTTGAACCAGAGCGTTCCCTCAGCTCCACTCCCCCTGCACAAAAAGAAGATGGACCAGAGGGAAGCAGACAGGAAGACACAGAGTGGAACCCCTCTGAGAAGAACCACGGTGAAGGGGATGTTACATTCAGAAGAACCACGAGTATCTCCAAGGACAGTGATTTTATTTTTGCTCCCCTCGATACCGGTTTGAATGAAATTGTTATAAACACCTCTCCCCTGCATTCCAGTGACGAATCATCGCTTCAGTCTCTGCCTGAACACGCAGCTGAGAAGCATTTTACAGGTGTTCCAGAGGAAGACGACTTGCTGCCATGGGGGAAGGAGGTGGACACAACTGAGGAAATGCAAACAGGTCTCAGTGAGAACTGTGATGGGTTCACAGAATCACAGGACACCACCAACTGCAGTCTGCCTGAAGAAACGCTGCCGGGCAACCTTAAGGCAGATCTGCTGCATCTTCACTCTTCTGGCAAAACACAGCCAGTCTTCAACACAGAAGACAATTTCCAACTGGATCAGAGGGAGGAGGACACATATTCCCTTTCAGTCCCACAGGGCTCCTTCCATGAAAGCACCGATTCCAGCCAGAGGGAGGATGACGCTACTCGGACAGGGCTGGAGAGCAGCTCTACGACAGCCAGCAACCCCCAGAACTCAAGTGAAAAACTCAGTCAAAAAAGCCAGACCAATTTGGGACAGGGACAGTTTTTTGTTAAGAAGAAAAGGGCGTTTGATGGATTTGCTAACATTTTGCAAAGCAGGGGAGCAAACTTCAACAGCTGAGGCAGGCAAGTGCAATCCCAAGCTCCCACCGTGTTTATGTCACAGAGCAGGCGCAAAAATCATTGTGTCTTAAAGTGAAGCGTGTGGCTTTTAATAACTGTTAAACACCATGGGTTGCTTCTGTGTGTTCCCCCTGCCACCCCCCCACCCCCCCCACCTCAGTACATCTGTCTTTCTGGCTTCAGAAACCCAAGTTTTAGAACTAGACTTAACAACGAGATGTACAAAGCCTGGATCCATCCAATTTTAAAACATCGTAATTCCAAAGGGTAATTCAGGCCAGAAGCCATGGACTTTTTTAAAAAGGTTACATGTAAATAAACAGTAGATTTTATGAAAAACAACTCTAAAGTAACTCAAATGAGTGAACTGCTCAGTAGTTATAACTCATAATAAAGCTTTTGCTGAGTTGAAATAATAATATATATTTACTTTTTCATTTCTGTTGGTACCAAGATATTTGCTTCCCTTCAAGTTTGCCTCTGGGATGCACAGTTTTGTTTCTCTTTGTCTAAAATAAATGTAACACTGAAATAACCGTTACATTATTACTATTACTGCATTTTCCCATGGGGCTTGCCCTATGAAGTGAAAGAGTACACGTTACTGTCTTCTGCCCTTTGAACCAAATTTGCCAATTAAGTGTCTCTGAACTCCCACAGTTTTGCAAAGACAGGTAAGGCTGAAACAGTATTCCATTACATTTTAAAAATTACTTTTTTTAACTTGGCAAGAAAGAGTAATGAAACCCTGAGAGGGGCACATCAAGTTTGTGCCCATTTCCTCTTGTCCTGTCCCTGGGCACCACTGAAAAAAGCCTGGCCCCACCCTCCCGACACCCACCCTTTAAGTATTTCTAGGCATTGAGCAGAACACCCATAAAGGGCTGCTGATCAGAACACCTCCAGGATCTGTCACCTTTTGGCTGTAGCAGCTGCTAAGGAGTTAAGAAGTCTAACTACATGAGCAAGCCAATTTCATGGATCATGGGGGAAAAAAGTGTTTGAGTGGCTCTACTGATGTCTCTCCCACAGCGATGTTTTGTCACTGGTTTCTTCTACAGTTGAGAAGGCTTTCAAAATAGATATTGGAAAATTATTTTCTCATCTCTTCTCTGCCCACGGGAATGCTGCGCTGGCAATGCAGACTGAGTTTTCTAAGCCTCCCTTTATGCCATGAAGTCATGGCAAAAGGTTATCTGCTGTTCTCATCAGAGAAAGTAAGTTTGCTCCTTCATCAAGGGATTTTTAACATGATGAACTGTTTAATTCTACTGTCAGAATACTGTTCTGTCTTAAACTTACCTTCAGATTTCTGCCTGATCTGGCACCTTCCCTTCGCTACTGCTCACTCCAGACACTCTCATCAGCACTTGGTTGTCCAAACCCAAACACTCAGCTGCTGCTCCTTCATATCAGTTCCTCACTTCAGTAGCAATTGCTCTTAATACAAAACATTTTCCTATTTTCTGTGGCTTCCATGCAGTTCTCTTCATGCTCTGGTTCTCTCCACCCATCCCATTTCTCCATCCCTTTCCGTGTGCAACAGCCGCGCAGTCCCCCACTTACACCTGGAATATCACCAGTTGTCTGCTGTCAGTACCAAGCATTTTGATCTTTGCGGAGCAGGCTGATAACTGGGCTGGAAAATAACCCTTGAATATAAAGAAAAGACATTCACATTTAACCTACATACAATTAACAGCAGAAACTAATTGGGTAGTGGTATTACAGTTTCCAGACGTACCGACGGCTGTGACTCACCCCTTCTGATGAACGCCAGCAGCAGGCGACACCCTGAGAGCTGGTGAGGGCAACCCCAGCCTTCATCACTGACATGAAGGTGATGGAGAACCCCTTCTCTAGAATGGGCTCCACATTACAATATTCTAATTGCAACCTAAATACGTTCAACTTAAAATAATGTTTTAAGTCAAGAGCCTCAGGACTGGTAGCTCAAACAGTGTGAAGTATCTTAAAATTTCTTGTGGAACCTCTTACAGGTGGTTCTTTACTTTCTTTTCCAGCTTTTAAGTCTGTTTCCTATTGAAAATCAGATTTGTAACTCTGCAAGCAACACAAAGTAGTACGACTAGCTAATGGCTCCTTTAGGAACCCAAATTTGTAAGTGTATTACGGACATTTAGGCTATAACTTTAATGTCTTACTGCTAGCAGCCTTGCTGCTGCTCTGCTTACATACCATCACTTTTGCTTTACAAAGATCATGACAGTTCATTACAAGTCAAATAATTGAAAAAGTCTTCTAAAAAGGAAGAAAACCACAAGTGTTTAACATGATGAACAGACCTTCAGACCAAAATATCACCCCATTTAAATACTACAAGACTGGTCTTCTCTTCCAGCATTACATTTGAGTAACTCAGAGAATTTTCTTTAGCATACGCTTTTGAAAATCACAGGAAGGGTTGAGGTTGGCAGTGACCTCTGGAGTCCCTCTGGTCCAAACCCCTACTCAAGCAGGGCCTCCTAGAGCCTGTTGTCCAGGACCACATCCAGAGAGCTTTGGAGTATCTCCAAGGATGGAGACTCCACAACCTCCCTGGACAACCTGTGACAGTGCTCAGTCCACCTCACAGTCAAAAAGTGTCTCCTGATGTTCAGGTGGAGCCTCCTGTGCTTCACTTTGTTCTGGCACTGGAAACAGCCTGGCTCTGTCCTCTTTGCACTCTTCCTTCAGGTATTTATATACATTAGTAAGATCCTCTCCAGCACCTTCTCCAGGCTCTCAGCCTTTCCTCACAGGAGAGATGCTCCAGTCCCATCATCATCTTTGTGGCCCTTTGCTGGACTCTCTCCAGTATGTCAGGGTGTCTCTTGTACTGGGGATCCCAGAACTGGACACAGTACTCCAGGTGTGGCCTCACCAGTACTGAGCAGAGGGGACCCTCGACCTGTTGGCAATACTTTGTCTAATGCAGACCAAGATACCATTCACCTTCTTCGGGACAAGGGCATGTTGCTGACTCATATTCAACTTTGTGTCCACCAGGAATCCCAGTCCCTTTTCTGCCAAGCTGTTTTCCAGCTGGGTGGCTCTCAGTGTATACTGGTACATGGGGTTGTTCTTCCCCACGTGCAGGACTTCGCACTTCTCCTGGTTGAAGTTCATGAAGTTCCTGTTGACTCCTTCCTCCAACCTGTCGAGGTCCCTCCGAATGGCAGCATAACCCTCTGGTGTGACAGCCACTCCTCCCAGTTTGGTATCATCAGCAAACTCGTTCAGGGTACGCTCTGCGCCATCATCCAGGTCTTTAATGAAGCCGTTGAACAGGACTGGACCCAGTATTGACCCCTGGGGTACACTACCAGCTACAGGCCTCCAAGCAGACTTTGTGCCACTGACCACCACCCTCCGGGCCCAGCCACTCAGCCAGTTTTCAGTCCACCTTTCACTGGCTGCTCATCCAGTCCATCCACCAACAGCTTTTTTATGAGGACCTTATCGCCCGAAAGCTCGTGTAATAATTATAGTTCTTGTAGAATTTTGACTTAAAAGAAATCCCTGCTCAAAGTGACTCTTTTTGTTGAAATCCTGTATCACAATACTGTTTTACATCCATGCATTCCCTCTGAAACATACCTTTTTCCAACAAAAGTTTTAAATACTGATTTGCCTCACTATTAGAAATAGGCTGACAAGATTATACACACAAGTTTTCCTTTACTAAATGATCAAGGTTGCTGGCTGATGTGATACATGCTCAGATACGAGAACTTCTGGTATGAACCACAGAAAAATCTGAAGTCAGTTGCTGAAACCAACACAAATACTGTTTATTTGTGGGATGCCATTTTACATCAACACCAGCAAAAGACCTAAAAATCAACCAGTTGAGCTCACATTTGGTGGCGTAACAGTATTTTCGTGAGGTGGTGAGTCACAGGAGTTTAGCACACCTTAATTATGGGATATCCAAATAATTAAGACATAAAGCATTCACAGTTACAGGGTAACTGTTGTTCCTGCTACAGCAGTGTCAGTGGGTACTGTTTTGTGACAACACACGTACACACAGAGGAAAGGAAAAATTTAAAAAAAAAAAAAAATCAAGCCCAGTTTTGGTGTCAATTACAGACAAGAAACTATTTAGTTGGTGGATGGATTTTATACACTTTTACAGCGATACGAAAGGACAAAAGATAAGGCCTAGAAAGAGGTATTTTAGCAGTTAGAATTAAAATCAGGACACAAGCCCTTTAAAGCTGGCTACATGAATTCTAAGAGTACTAAAGAATTTGTTAGACTTGTGACCAAGGGTCAACAGAAATCTGGGAAAACCTTAAAACAACTGAAGTCCATTTCTTGCCATCCAAAAAGGTAACTTAACCAAGTAGCAATGAGGTCTAAGTGATCTTGATTGTGTGAGAATATTTTGGATGAAATAAAATGCGTGTATTTTGTGGTAAAATGGACAAGTCCTTTACAAATGTTAGAAGAGGCTACACAAAGGTAACTCGAATACCTACTGTAGCTTAAAGACAACCTTAAACAGGTTTTAACTGAAAACTCAAGTACATTAAGGATTCCAATATATTCCACCCTCTTCAGCTTGTTTTCCTTGAAAAAAAGGTGAAAAACAGTAACACAGAATTATATTAATATTTTAAGTACTGAATATTATTTTGCTGCAGAATAAAATTTAATTTGTGGAATGTTCCAGTTACTAATATTAATAGAATCATAGAATCATTTAGGTTGGAAAAGACCTTTAAGATCATTGAGTCCGAAAAGCTCCAAATGTTTGTCATCTATCAACTTGAGTGTCCACTGCTGTAGGACACTGGATGCAATTTTCCCTTCCCTAACTGCCTTTCCACTTTATATCTCCCAAATACCCAGCACGAATTGCACATAGATCAGCAGGTTTTTGCTGTATTGACAGTAATAGCACACCAGAAAGATTAGCACAAGACCCAAGACACTTCTGCCAGAATGACCTCTCAGTGTCCTGTCCAAGAGGTCAGCATATTTTGTATATTACTTTTCAAAAGAAAAAAAACCAAAACCAAACACAAATCAAACCCTATGTCAACAACAGGATGGCATAACAAATGAAAACCCAAACACCAAACTGCGAGATAAGCCGAGTAGCTTAGTTAAGTTTCCACAATTATTTAAAAATGAGAAGAATTTCTCCAAAATACTAATATTTTGGAGAAAATATTAGGATCCTGTGCTTAACAGCACACAGAGTAAAGCCCAGAAGGATGGATAGCACAGGGAAGTTTATTAAACCATACCAGTCCAACTTTAGTCCATTTGTTCTCTGTAAGTGTCAGTAAAACCATCCACTAGATGTTAATTAATTTGTGGTTTATTTTATGAAGATGTACGTTTATAAACCAGCCGAAAACTACAGATTCATCCTGCTTCCAAGTGGAAAAAAAAACTTGCAGCATCCACCCGATCCATTTCCAAACACATTTTTCCTTTTCATCACTCCTGATTACTTTTACCCAAAGAGAAAATGAAGAGTTTGTTTACTTAGCATAGAGTACTTTCTGAGGTTTCTCTTCCTCTGTTTTCTTTCAATTAAATTTTGTATTCTGCTAAATGTTGGCACAACTTGGAAAAAGAGCACCTGGTTGAGATGAACAGATTTCTGTTGACCCTGTTATATGAAAAGTATACCTATAGCAGTAAGAGATTAAAAGTCTTTGGCTCTTGCTTCCATTACTGGAAGCCAAATGATTTGTGACATACAAAACCTTTTATGCAAACCTTGTATTTGTTGCAGGATTCATGCCAATTTGTGCTAAACAGTTTTCTAGAGTCAGTAACTAGCTTAATGTTTAAGAACAATTACAGTATTTCACTTAAAATCTTAGCAACCACAATTTAGCCTAATGTTAAAAGTTATATTGCTTCTAGAGTTCATTCTTCTAAGAACTAAACCAGCAGCTCCACTGATATTTCCTTACGGTTATACTATGGTAATATACACATTTACATCAGAAGTCTTAATAAAACGTGTGTGTTTTAGTAAGAGGCTTATTGTAAACATTAGATACCACACTCCACTGAATTAATTTCTTGTGCAAACTGGCATCAAACATGGAATTAAGGTTATGCGTATTATTAGTACATGAGAAAGCAATGACTATGTATGTTTTATCACTATTAAGGACCACTATTTAATGTAATGGAAATCCAAACATGACTATTTCACAAGGAAAGGTAGTATCTCCTTCTTAGCATCACAAAATTATAGGGTTTGTATATGCATATATATTGCATATTTATGTATATACAAATATACACAAACACACACAATTTTTTTTGTCTTTGGCAGCCGAGTTTGACAAACAAAACCCAACAACAACAACAACGAGATTTGAACACGAGTGACCCCCTGTAGCACCAGTTACAACCTCCTGGTCCAGGGCAACAAACTCATGTGCTTTTGCTAAACTAGGCTTAACCCCGCAAGCAGTCAAGTTAATGACTTCAGCGATGGCAGAAAAGGGCCTTCTATACAGCTGAAAATTTTGCATTCAACCTAAAATGCTTTCCCTCCCCCCTTCCACTGGATTGCATTCTAGAGAAACAGCAAAACTGCCAATACCTTTAAAATATTTCTACACAAAATTGATGTTATTCTTTGTTCCAAAACATCCACTGGCCCTTTTGTTGTTAAATGCTCCGTGAATCAACAGGGAACATTTTAATAAATCCTTAGAGATCAAAGTTTAATAGCACCGGATATTTCAAGGACCTGTTTATAAAATCAACGCTAACATTAGTTAATAAAAAAGGGTAAGGCAAAGACAATGTGACAAATTTACAGAACTTAAACATCATTCCATCCACTCATTTTCCCCCAAATAATCACTGGAACCGTCCTACAAAGAAGTGAGTGAAACAGGCAGTGGTCCCTACTAAAAACCACTGTCATTTAATGCTGGTGTTTAACATGCCCATTGCCTGCAATGGACGTTCTGCTAGGAAATTCCAATCCCCAGCATGAAAGAAAAAGTAATGTTTTGACTATTCAGTATAATATGTTTAATTTCTTAGAAACACAAAGTTAGAGACCCTGGGAAAGACTAATGTTACAAACAAAAAAACCCCAAATCTGTATTATCTACGTGCTAGGGGTGAGCAGACTTCATTGCCCAAACCACTAATTTTAGCTAGAACTTTCAGTTTCATTAGATTAAAACATAGACCAAACACTCTTGGGTACACAAAAAAAAATAAAATTGAAAGGAGTATGCCAAAGGCAATTTAAGAAAGTCTAAAACCCATTTTTAAAAGGTACTTTAATTTGTTCATTTGTACCTGTAATAACTACTGCAGTTTTAACATTAAAAAGTCAGTACTTTTTTCTTCAAATGGAAATCATCTGTGGCATATACAACTATTACAGTGTTTTAATATTTATATGTGTGTGTATATATATATATTTTTAAGACACCAATGTTCATTCCTATTAAGCAATAGGTCAGGTTTGGCGAATTCCGGTGAAGAAAGTCACAGCATGTCTTCTCCCCTCAGAAACCGGCATCTCAAATAGTAACATTAAAATTGACAATAGTTCTTCACATAACTATGTCCAAGCAGTCTGTTCATTTCACTTTCTGAAATGCTACATTTGAGACCAAAAGAAAAACAAAATAACTGAAGTTTCAACAAACATGTAAGTGATGACTAGAAATATGCCACAAAATTATTTGTACAATACATTTCTGCAGAAATAATCCCTAGGTGAAGCTTTTTGCTTTTTTTTTTTTTTATACACATATACAAAATTTAGACAGCAATATACACATAATCACAGTGAAGACGCTGGCAAGTTCACCAATTCGTAGTGTAAATACAAAATGCAAAGCAGCCTTCAAAGAGAACAATGCTACACAGCGAGCAGAGCTAGCTTGTTAAATAGCAAACACCAAAAGTTCCCTGCGGAAGGGACGCAGTGCAAGAGAAGCAGCATGCACTTCCATACAAATAGCAGTTTATGGCTAATGGTTGACATAACTGTGGTAACAGTGACTCTCGAGTGGCTGTGCATAGTTAAACTCCTATGTCATCTGTTTTCCTTTATACCATTCCACAAACTCATCCAACAACACTGGCCCTGTAGAGAGATCAAATAACTTGCATTTTACAAAATTCTGTAAAAGGACACTGAGTGATTAAGCTCAGAGAAATAATTTTAGAATACCAGCATATGGCAGTACTTACAGGCTCCATCTTCATCATAGTTACTGAGGTCAAGGTTAATTGTTCTGCTGAATTCAAGAACGTTACACCATTGGTCCTTATTGATAACTTTGTATTTTGATTGCTGCTTAAGGCAAGAAACAGAAGTTACTAAAATGTATTTTCAACTCCCTCAAACTCAGATTTTCTTACAGAAAATTTAAACCTTGTGATGAATTATTACTTTAATCTGGATGCCATCTAAAACCAAACAGGATTAAAGAAACCACTAAGTAGTCAAACAAGTGTTGAATAATACATGTTTCTAATTAAGACATCTTTTAGTGGACAAAGACACAGCGGTAAAATTTTTTGGACAAAAAAAGTATAATCTATACTTTGTCCTGCATCAAATAAACCTTAACACCACAGGGATTTGGGGAAAAGGAAGAAAGGAAAGATAACTAGTTGTAAGTGCTGCTTTGGGGGTTACTATATTCTAAATCAGAACAAAAAATTCGAAGCTGTTCATTCTACTTCTAGTTAAAGTATCAGAGAAGACAGACCAAAAAAAAAAGTGTAATTCAGTTTCAAAGTTCCTACCTCTAGAAACTGGTGAAATACTGGAAAAAGGGACCATGTTTTTCCTAAAAGAAGGCCCAACATACACTTGGCAGTATTGATATCTAGGCTGCGCTGATCCTTTTCCTGCATAAAAAGAAAAAAAGGTCAAAAAGGAAAAAAAAAAGCATAATTTCAGGATTTTTTCATTTCCCCAAGTGGCTGTACCACAGCTCACCCACACATAAAATAAATTAACAAATAAATAATAAATAGTAGTATCTAACAGTGGTTTTTAATAAAACAGAACCACCTAGTAGAATTTCCTTCCTCATAGCTAATGGCTTGTTATACAGAGATGCTGCTTTCTACGTGCTTTCCCAAAAAACTGTCACCACAGTTGAGGCATCCTCTCCTGTTTGTGACTTCAGACTTTTCTGTAAAGCGACGATCATTAGACCCATAGCCATGTGTCCACGTGTGCCTCTACACAGCCGTACGTCTCTTAAAACAGTATCCCTGCACGTTATTTCCTACGCTGTCATTACAACCACGTGAACCGTGAGTAGATAGCTAAGTAGCCATCAAGTAAGAGAGATCACACAAGACAGCGTCAAGGAGGTTCTCTGTTCTGTTATTCTACTAATTACATGAAATTCAGATTAAACCCATCTTTTAGTTTATCAAATGAGCAGAGGAAACATAATACAGTAGCTCATCAAGACCCCTCTCAGAACTGTTCATGTTTTAGTTTAATGTAGCAGTAGTACATTAAGGCTTTAGGGGTGATTTTTTTGTTTCTGCTAAGAAAAAGCAGCAGCGTCTGTACCCAGCAGATGGACTAGACCTCCAGAGGTCCCTTCCAAGCCCTTATCATTCTGTGATTATATCGAAGCAGTGAAAAAGTTAATGTATTTGATAACACAACTTCTGCACATCTCAAAAGTAACGTGTATACATGTACAATTCCATTTTGTTATTTTAAGTAGTTCATCCATCTACATTTATTGTCTTGAAATGAAACAAATTTGGACATAAACCCAAGAGAAATGGGACACAAAACCCCTACTCTTTTATGCCTTGGTTATAGCATTAAGCTCAACATTCAGAAATTAATGAAATGCTCCAAAATAAAGTTTCATATTAGCTACTGTAGACCCTGATCTCTCTATATGTACTCACAATTGCAGACTGCAAAGTCTAAATTCAGAAAAAACAGGTATACAGAGATATACAGGATACAAGGAGTGTCTCACAGAACAGTGCAAGACAGCTACTCAAGGCAAAGGGAATGGAGCCCTCTGCCTCACCTCTACAAGTGCAGTTGTATGTGTTACAGAATACACACCTTTATTAAAAAAAAAAAAAAAAAGCTCAAAACATGACTGAGTTGTCTTCTGTCAGGTAGGAAGGATGGGGTAGAGCGAGATCCCATTTCTCAGACAACAACTGAATGCCTTAGCAACAAGGTTATCCTCCCTTCTTGCAACCCATTTCATACGAAATACAGCTCAATTCTAAAACTGTATAGGCAGAATTTAATGCAGATTTGTTTTGGAAGGTAAGTGGGGAGGCCAGCCACTCTGAAAACGTCAGAAGCTGTTTTACATTCTGGTCACTAAATCCCAGAGGGACTTCACTCAATCTGAGCTAGAGGAAAAAAGGGAATTCCAGGATGAACAAAGCTTTTCAATTAGTAATAAAGCTGGGGAAAAAAAAAAAAACACTGTGAAGGCATTTTTGTATTAATATGATACAACTCTTTCACTTATTTCCAACATCAAATAATTCAATAAACTAATCCTCTTCCCAAAGCCCATTTACACCTCTGTCACAAACACCTCTAAGCAGGAATCAAACCACTGTGAGAATACATGTTATTTTCCATACTTTTTATACTCTGAATACTACACACACTGAAGTGTTAATGAAATCAGGCTCTGTTGCCTTTACTTTGGCCGTGCTGCTTTTACACTCCTTACATTGTTAAGTTTCTGCATTCTCCCTCTCCAACCACGGTTGAAACCAAACTGTTCAGATAAGCCCTTTATAGCCACGTCCAACTGCCTAATGGCACATCTGCCATGACAGATGCTCCAATTTCATTCTTAACATACGTTCCAGATATTCACATTCTCCTTTTTGGATACAGTGAAAATAATATATTGACAAACTCTGATAAATTTCATTATTTGTTTTACATTGATGACAGTCTATTCTGAGATTTTTTCCCCAATATTTCAGACTTCTTTAAGCCATGAAATACCTGTATGTTCTCAAACTTGGAAATGACAATGGCAAACAGGGAGCGAGGAACGTACTTGTGCTTAATATCAACATATGGTGGTTTAAATCATGTCCTCAAGTCCATGCTGACTTACATAGCACATGCTGCATAAAACCTCAATGATACTTAATTTTTATTGACAAACTAACCCTAAATACGAAATCACAACAGACATTTTCACAAATTCTCTCTTAAAACCTCAGAAGTTTAGACAAGTGTTTTTTGCCATGGTGCAGTTCCCTGAACGACTATCCTTAAAATGAAAATTACACAATCTTCTGAATCAAAACCCAAAAAATGCTCCCATCAGCTTTTTTCTATAAATAACTTCATTTTTTTTCTGATAAAAATTAAATATAGATTCACCTGCCACATCTAGATAAATCAGCCTCTGCCAGCATTCATTCTATTCTTACTGGATGCCATTCTCCTAAGGACTCCCCCTGGCTCCACAGCATTAAAAGTTCAATAATTCTATTAATCTAACATTGTTTTGACAATTCCCTTGTTGATGTGCCTTTGACTTGCAGTTCTACAATCTGTTTTTTTTTTTTTCTCACAAGCGACGTCACAGTATCTGTGTCTCAATGTTTAAATTCTCTTTCAAGACCACAATTTGTCACAACAATTTGGTAACTCCAAAAAAACCTCCACCCACTACCTTCTTTTTACGTTTCTACACTTACTTTTGACAGGCCATCGACTGGCACAGATTTGCTACTAGTAAAACATTTTTTAGTCTATTCCAAATATTTCATCAGTATCTTCAACTTTGGTGTTACTTACTTCCAGCCTTTGCATTTTATACTGAGCAAAACTGGAAGAATAAATCTTCACAAAGTAAAGGAGAAATTAAGATTTCGATAGGGTTTGTTTCCCCTCTCATACCAATACCATGCATTGTTATATTCAGCTGTTGGCTTCCTTGATTAAAAATGAACTACTGTGAATGTCTCTGCATGCTGATACACAGAAAGCACAGGTGTACCATAAATCTGAGTTACTTATGACAAATTTCACTATCAGAATTGCCATCAGTTCAGTTTCTTCTTCTTATTTTCCTCATGTTATTTATTATTTTTTTGCTGTAAATTTTCTCCGTGCTTTTGGTTCTCCTGCACTGAAATCAAGGCTGCAGTTTTGCTTGTGATCATTTTTATGTTAAATATTCTGGACATTCCATCACATTAGCTAGATGGATGTCCAAATTCCATGTCAAAATGTTAATTCAGAAAATTCATTTTCTTTTATTGCTCTAAGTAGGAATAGTCATGCATATTATGGGTTCCAATGCCAGGTACAATTTTATCAATATGTATTTCATAGTAGGAAGCCTGGTATCAGGATATTGTCTAACAAATACTGAGAACATTGTTAAAGACCTTCCAAGAACCATATGAACCAGTATTTGTATTCTATCATATCCAGCTTTTATCATCTTAGTTATTTTTACCATCTGCAGAATTGCCTGAATTGCCTTCCTGTTTTAAGTATGTTTATGCTCACAAAATTCAAACAGCAAGAAGGAAAAACAGGGTAATTATAAAGCCAGTGGAAGTAAGTGGCAAAACTCCAATATGCAACAGAATAGGGCCTAAATGACGTCTTTGAAGTCACAAAATAGCTTGAAGCAGAGGCAACAAAAGATGGCAAAACACTAAACCACTGAATATCAAGCATCCTATACACTTTTTTTCCCCAGTTCTGGCATTTTGCATATATCTTTTTAGAGCACAAACAGTTCCATTTGTTAGAAGCAAACTTGAGTGGTATCTGAAGAGAAACATACTTGGAAGTACACAGTCTTTCAGTTGTTACTTATGAAAATAAGGTTTTAATTTCAGAAGCTGGTTTTCCACAGTACTTACCCGTGCAAAGTCAAACGCATATCTATAAATAAGTTTAAAATTGGTAGGCTCATTTAATAAAGATCTCAAGTAATCCAGAGAATTTCTCAATTTTTCTGTAGTGTCACACCTACGAGAAAGCACAAAGTGAATTTAGAGTCTGCATTCTTATACACGTCTGATGTTTTAGAAAAGAATCTCTAACGTGTCCCCATCAAAAATACAAAATACATCAAAATACATCACTCTGTACAAAGGCATGTTTATGAATTTGTCTGCATAAAATGCCTTGATTAAACCCACAATGTGAAATGGATTTAGATAAAATAGCAGTCTTATGCTGGTAATCTGATAAAAATGTGTTTGGCTTTGTTGAAAATGCACTCTCCAACAGATTAAACTGAGAGCTTGTCTACACATGGCAAACAACCAGCAAACCACAGCAGTGAAACAATACTTCTATAGTTTTGCTGAAACTATAGAACTTTCTACAGATGCTTTAGTGATTACTGATGCTATTCCGGAAGGTAAGTCAAAACACAATTCTGTCTCCAACTCTCTATGTAACGCGATTATTCCATCACATTTATGTTAATTATGCCATGAAGATAAGCTCTCAACTGGAGAAAGCAACTCTTAGGAAGAACGTAATAATTCAGAATCACAGAAAGGGTTTGTATTATTTGGCATCTTAAACTACAGCATATCAATATCTAACAGATAGACATCCTGGGGGATAGAAACAATGTCGAACTTCATGACATTTCTGTTTTCTTGCAACTGCAGACATTTTAATCCAATTGTATTTAAACATGTAGCTGTCAGGTTTCAAGTTATCCCTACGTGGTTGTATCACCATAAATAGGATCAAAAATGTATGGCTTCTACTCCATTGTAGAGCTGTCTGCTTTTGGTGTTCTGAGTCCAGACATCAAATTGTGGTTTTTTCTAAAAAACTGGGTTTACTGTAAAAAAGTTAAGAGATGTTTCAAAGCACTTACTGTAGTGATGTCATTCCTTTTAACCATTCCTGTAATGTGAAGTAGCCCATGTTTTGTGCATCCAACTTCCATGCTAGTACGAGCATAACTACCTGTTTCAAAAAGAGAAAAAAAATTGAGACTGCAAAAAAGATCTACAGTTTTCAAATAACTATCATTTAGTAGGCTATAAATGCTTTACTCACACAAACAGGATGTTCAGATCTTTGCTATGCTATTTTAAAAGTTAAAAAACCTGAAAGCGACAAACCTGTCCATAATGCAAACAAAGAGAAGATAAGAAAGTGCAAAGATACAGAATGGACACCCACCCCAGTTACTGGTAGCCACCTTACTTCAAATGAGTGCACACAGTCACCTAGTGAGCAGTGCAATCAGAAAGACGAGTTGGTGCAGAAGCTACAGAAAATACAGAAAAGGTTTCCCAACACAACTACAAAATTTAAGTACCAATTTGATGACAAGTTACATTTGGCATTTGTTAAACTCTTGTCTAGTTGAACATCGGTTGCAGTCCATGAAGTCCATGAAATCCAAGTATTCTAAAGCTAACAGTGATCCCACCTGAATCCAGCTACCCCAGGGGACCAACAGCCTGCCTAATTTTGCAGGTCTGAACATGCATGTATAATTCAAGTAAATCCAGGTGAACTAACATTAAGAGTCATCAAAACAGAGGCTGATACATAAATACGTCATTTTTCCCCCAAAGGAAACAGAGTCCTTTTCACATCTCACACAGGAGACTGAAGTAATAAAGTATATTTAAATAAAGTGACACCATAAGATCACTATCTTATGGAGGAACTTAAGAAATCACTTTTGACATATACATGGAAAAACTTGCAGGACTGACCTGCTGACTAGCAGACTGACCCTGCAGACTAGAAATAAAAAATAATCAAGTCATTTACATTTGCAACTCAGCCATTAACTTGCTAATGTTAGTGCAGCTAATCAGAGTACCTACTTATATACCCAAATGTCTGCATAAATCTCAAGGGTTTATTACAGTCATAAACTCCAAAATTTGCAAACTACACCATAATTCCAGTAAATCTTTCAAAACCACAATTCTCATTTTACTTGGTGAGAGATGATGCTTTATGAATCCTGTAAAAGATGGGACTTGCATATACATTTAAAGAGCAAAAATTGGGCACCAGGAAAAAGCCTGTAAAAGGCACAACTTTTTAAATTTTATTTACTTACATTACTTTGTATTTTTGTAGCTACTACTTCAAATCTCCAGTGTTGTCTCATTGTTTCAGACAAGACAACAATCAGCTGCTTTTTAAATTTTTTTTTAAATCTCTTCCTTTTTGGGGGGTTAGGAGGTGGAAAAGTGAAGGAGAAGGGGTGGCAGCAAAGACAAATTGAGTTTTTACAGACTGACAGTTTGCGTCTTAAAATAAAGGCAAGTTGTTTCCAAAGGTCTATATAAACCTCCCTGATTTCTATTTCTTTAATTTTTTAAAAAACTCCCAAGAATGTTTTAATTCTTGATGGAAAAATAAGAGATATAAGACTGGTTTATGTACATCATAACAGATTAGGCACCTTTCGAATGGACCTTGAACTTACATTTTCTGGTTCAACTCCAATGTCTTCACAAAATTTCTCCATTCCTTCTGGCCCTACAATGTCATCAGTGCCTGCAAACAAAATGCATTTTACTTGTCTCTGAAACAGTCCAACCTTTATAGCACAAGAGAAATGCAATCACACAGTACTACCTGAACTTCCATACAGGGATTTTTTGGTTTGTTTTAACACGCAATAAATATTTCCATCAGACTTGGACACACTTAAATCTTTATTTCACCTTTGGAAACAGAAAAACTGTAAAACAACTTTTTATTCCTGACAATTTCCTTTATTATACCCATTTACTGAAATAATCTCAGAAGAGCAAACTAGTAAGATCTTTAGGAGCGCATTTTAGACTACCAAAACACCCACATAATATTACCACGGTTAAATGAGTGGACGGTGGACAGTGAGTGTCATTTCTTGGCTTGAATCTCTACTGTTATCAAAAGATCATCACAGTTTTATGTGGTATTTCTTTGCTGGCTTAAAAGCAAAAAAAGATTCAAAATAGAGATGTTATTAAAATGCACTATTATTAAAACATGATATTAAGTCAAGATATTTCTAACTTCTACAATACTCTATTGCAAAAAAAACTACATAAATCTCAAGAACTGTACTGTGCAATTCTATTTTTTAAGTACATTTTAAGTATTTGGACTATTTTGTTAGAAATATTTTACTCATGTTTGAAAGAGGTAATTTGGGAAAAAAACATTAGAGGCTGAAATGCCTTTCATCGAATATAAAGATCACATATGCAAGAAAAAAGTTTTATAAAGGAAAGATCAATCTGTTTTATTATTAGGTGACCTACTATTCTAGACATAACAAGGTTTAATTATATCTTTTCCCATCTTCTTACGACATCGCCTCACGGTTCTGAGTGTACACAACAATCTTGAGAAAGACTCATTCTGAAATGTAAAGACACACTAGGGGAAAAAACCAAATGAGTCACAAAAGTCTGCATATATAAAGAAGACTCATGAAACAAGGACACAAAAGAGATTATTATTTGAAAATTCATTTTGTCAGAATGTTACTCAAGACTGTAAACAGAATCATACTCTCCGCTTTTCTCTGTTTTATCTTGGTGTATGCATCCAATGGAAACTCAAAAGTTCTTTCATATACAGCCTTCCTTTCATCCCTTCTTTCCATGAAAGTCTTGACAAAAATGAGTTATCCCTGTTGCTAGAGTAAAAAAATAAATCAAGCTGGTCAGAAAAGCAGAGAATCTAACAGGTTAGATTTGGTTTGAATTTGACTGAATCTCCTCTCACAGACTCCCACAGACAGGTGAAATCTCAAAGTATTTAATTTACTTTATGTAATTTCACTAGAAGAAAAAAACATATTTTATTACATCAAATTACGTCACTCTTCATTGTGCTTAAGTAGTAGACAAAACAACAAGCTGTGAGCAACGTTATCTAAGACAGCATCACAAAACTGCAAGATGACCTTATTTTCTTTATCAATCACCTATTTCATTTCCTGTTGGTCTTGACGGTCGTGAGATCATTTTTCCCCAGTTCTCCCCTTCAGAAAGTCATGTGTAAAAAAAATAAGTATGAGCAACTTCACTGTTAAAAGACCGTCTTTTGTGATGGCAGATTAACACTGCTAGAAGTAAGGTCTGAAGAAAGTTCTCATATAGAAGGGCCAGAATAAATAGTTCAGTCTACCTTCCCTATACCTTGTGATGGAAAATTATATAAAGAGAAGACTAGTATCGGGCACTGGAATTTATTCACTTACTTGCTTGAAACCACAAACACCAGGTTCAGCAGAAACAAAACTAATGTTACTACCTCCCTCACTCTTTTCTTGGTTTTGTTTTTTTTTTAATTTAAGATATGCTTCTCCTGAAGCATAATTCTGTACTATTCAGCACTAATGCAGCAGATGACAGAAGGTAATAACATTTTTAATAAAGTTTTGGACAGAATTACAGCTTTAGCTATAGATCTGAATAGTAAAGTATACATGTTCCAAAATATTTCAAGTTACACACCTTCTGTATTCTTTTTATAGAATAGAGACAATTTCCCCTTGAACTCTTGAATTTTATGCTACACAGAGGGAAAGAAAAGCTTCTTTTACAAAAAAAGCCTCTATATTCAGGCTTGGAAAAGCTCAGTTAATGCAATTTTATATTTCAATATAGACTATATTGTTATTAGGAGAAAAGCTGCATTTCACCCTTACCTGCATATTCATAGAACCATTCTAAGCACCTCTTACTTGAAAAAACTTCTTCCTCTGCTTTTATTCTAGTCGAATCATATTTTCTATACATACTTAAAAAAAAGAAAGAGAAACAAGTAATTAATTCATCATTTTTTTAAAAGCAATCTTTTAGTCAACAGCGTCTGTAAGCAGCAACGTTTCTCCTTTCATGAACCAGTGTATCCAACATTCTGCCCTCATACCCACTCATTTGGAACTCTGCTTAATTGAGTAAGAATCATTGAACCTACATACTGTGTTTGCTCAGTCTGTCACACTTCAACTGATTTGTAACAGTTATCCACATGCACAAACATCTCCTACACAAATACAGACTAGTTCAAACTCAAACTGCTCTGTGTAAGTTCAAGTAAGACTTGTGCACACCATGAGTGACCACAATCTACTGGTGGGCTGCAACATGGCTGTGGGCCTATATCCAGACTAACTCCATGTCAGGGTCAACAGAGGTCCTACCTGTAGGCACACACATACTTTGCACATTTTGAATTGCTAGCTAAGGAGAACTGCACGTACTCTTGTTGCCTCCTCAAAAAATGCCGTAAAAGGCATGAAGGCCAAACTAGACAGGACCCACACTTACATTATTCTTAAGCCAGTAAGCTGGTAGCACAAAAGAACCACAGAGAACAGGTTAAAAGTCCTCACTGACAATAACTCAAGGAACCTCACTCATGATGGGGTAAGAAGTTAACTGAAAAGCTAGATCCCTTTGCCCCTTTCCCCAGAGATGACCAGCAAGATAATGCCCTCCTTCAACAAGAAGCATAAGGCATTTTAACAACATTCAGGACATCACTGAAGTACCAGTCTCCTGAATTTAGTATCCAAAACACCTAGAGCACACAAGGCACAGCAGAAGTTGATGAGTTAGTTCATAATTTACATGAACAACTTCCCCGCTTAGATTTTTCTGAGAGAGAATATAATTCGTGCCTGTGAGAGGACAGAGACTCAGCAGCCCAAGTAGCCGTTCACTGCTGTGGGTGCATTCTCTGATCCATTTCCACCACTCTGCAGTAGTTTGGCTGAAAAGAGCCAAGCAACAAATGGCTTAGACCAGAGGAGGTAGCCAAGAATGGCTCTGTAAGCGTTCCAGGCACGCAGCCCTTCCTCTTAGGGTGTTGATCCCTGCTGGGGGAAGACAACAAAGTGGCTAATTGCTTCAAGGAGAATCCTGAAACAACCTGATGAAATTAATATGGAGTTGAATTCAGCACCATTTTGTCCTTCTAGAAAGACATGTAGAAGATGTCTATAGTTATGAGCGTAGAGTACACTGCATCCAATGTCCTCCACCGAGCTCGGCTACCAGCTCTGAGGAACTGTACCTAGAAGTTAAGAGCACACAGATCATTCTGACAGGGATTCAAAGAACCACTTCATGTTTGTTGTCATAGTTCCTTTAAAGCAAATAACCATTAGAAAACTAACACTAGTCAGAGAAAAATGATAAATTGCTACATGGAAGACAGATAAAAATGAGACTCTTAGGAAATTTCAAAATGGAAAGAAAAATTAACACTGTACTGAAACACACTGATCTGCAACAAACTGGAATACTGCAGAAAAAATGCCAGCCATACATGCCTCAGAAACACAGAGATTCATATACCCACAATTGGTAGGGTTGGTTTGTGTGTTTTTTTTTAATTTTGAAAACACTTTTTTTTAATTTGAATTATCTATTTTGTATAAGCTTTACTGCAGTTGCAAAGGAACAGGCTGACAGCACTGCCCAATTAAGCCAGAAGGTGTAAGTCAGAGTTGGAACAATTTTTTAAAAAATCCAAAACAACTGTTAAATTATCAGACCATTCTTGTACTTGTAGAATGAACTGTGATTATGAAAGACCTAGCCAATATTTTCAGGCTATTCTGAATTCAGTGGAATCAAAAAAAAATAATGTCTTCAGACAAAGAAAGGAGGCATTCTGCCACATTGGCAAAAGTCTAATTATTCAGTATCCCCTTGTTTGTAGCAAACAAACGTGACAAACACCAGCTGGAACACCAAGTTGAAAACTGACTGTAGCAGGAGCTATTCAACATCTTTATTCTATTCTATTATTTTATTCATGAAGTCTGCAAGAGCACTGCTGGGACCTAGAAGAAGCAAAGCTAATGTGGTTCCCAGAGACAGACATTTATCACAAGACTTACTATTTTTTTCTTCTTCCAAAGGGATGATAACCAAGTGCCTCACCTCACTTGTTCACGTAGTCCATCAACACAGTTGCTGCCAATATACGAGCAGCGGATTTGGGAATGAACCCTCAAAAAATAAATTTATTGACAGAGCTCTATATCATCCAGGTATTTCAGAAAAAGGATTCCTGCATCTGCAACTGGTGGTGCTAAACACTGCAGCCAGAACCAAGACATCAACAACAGCAGTATGTGCAAGAGGAATGGTGAACAAAACCAGGAAATAACCAGCCCTTTTTATACATTCACTGCATCTATGCACAGCAAGTTTTCACAGGACTGATATGGGACTGAAAGTAATTTGTTGTGCTTACGGCTAAGTTCATTGTTTAGGAACTGCAGGAAACAACACCACTCGTTAATAAGTTCATGTGCCCAACGTACGGCCAAGTAACTCCATGCAAAATGCTCCAGCCTCAAACTTATCATTGTTCAAAAAGCTTAGTATCTGACCACTGGAGTTTGATTTTTGAGAAAAAAGAACTGACTACAAATCTTCCAATCTGTGCTGGTAAGAGAAACTACTTCACAAATTCAGAAAATAAAATCAGAAAGAATATAATCTTGAGCTATCCCAGTCTCTGCTACAAGTTAATTAGCCAGACATTCATTAAGAGTGTAGGTGGCACTGTATCACATTTATAAGGAAAATAGACTATGCATGACCAGAAGTATAAAACCATGCAACAAAAATGTCTGGATGATTCTCAGATGCCTTTCCCTCACCTAAATGAACTAACAGCAGATCTCATATTCTGCGAGACAAAGGTTCTTTGAAAAGGAAGATGAGGGAAACAAGTAACGCCAATGCAGACCTAGTATTAGTGATACCCCATGTATAAAGATGAAGCCTGTTCCCTCCCTACTTACTCAAAACCACCAAGTGAATTTCTCTCCCAGTCTGGCCAAACCAGCAAGAGACTTCTAATCCCCGAAGCGCTAGTGAAGTGAGATGAGAAGGGAGATACAGGCAAGTAGGCAAGTATCTGAGATTACAGCCTGGGACAACTTGGCTCAATTATCACTGCAATTACCTGGCAGCACCAGGTAAAAGTGATTCCAGACACTGTCCTCCAAAGTATCATTAATACACATTTGATTGTCTCAAGAACTGTATGTGCAGAGGAGAAAAACACAAACTGCCAGAGACGTCTGGCATCTATTTTTATCTCAGAATGTTTGGAATTTCTCGTACACGTATCTTGTATCTTTGGAATTTCTCTGTACATGCTGCAAGATGATGTGTCTTTGTGCTAAGGACAGTGTCTCTTGCTACAAACTGCCAGAATGCACAGGGTGGACATCTGAACACTTTGAGAACTCCAAACGCCTACTGAACAGATCCCAGTTTCAAACAGCAAGTCCTCAATGGCCCACAGCTTCCTCAAGATGACCAGCAGCAGCACCTTCAAAGAGATGCACAACCATTACACTGACCATGTTGCAGTTCACTATTTTGTTTATGCACTGATGGTCCATAAGAAGAATTTACAGGAGCCTAAGTCACACAGCAGAACTGAAAGAACATGCTGTCCAGAGTCTGGAGAAGGTAAAAAAAAAAAAGAAGTAAAAACCCTACAGACACCTTCAATAAAGGAAGGGCCAATGAGTATACCCTAATACTTTTGGTACCAGAGGATGCCAACACTGCTAAAGGGTGTTTTCTCCAGAGACAAAGGTGTGTGCAGAACTTTTTCCCAGAGTGTCTCCAATGCCTGTCACCACTGGGCAACAGCAAACTCCCAGCCTTTGTTTTTAGAATCACCCTTCCATTTCTGAAACCCAACACGCTGCCCATCAGGAACAGGAAGAAAAAAAGGAATTACCTATGGGCAAAGAGTATATATTTGGCTCTGACACACAGGCAGGTACAATGATGCAGAAAAATATTCACTTGAAAAATAATAGTTTTTGTCAGTTTGGTGTGACACTGTCAGTATCAGACAGAGGGACAGTCTTCAAAAATGTTTCTTCATATTATAACCAGTATTTTAAGGAGCATTTAACTTTTTATTATTATTATTATTATTATTATTATTATTATTATTATTATCTAATAGCCATTTTGCCAACTAGAGAGAGGAAAGAACGTGGGGCAGGGCAGGGAAAATGCAACATGAGATTAACCTGCCTAAATTTGATGTGATATCCAGAACTTAACCACATTTAAATGAAGTTGTTTTCTCATAAATGCTTGGATCTCATCTTGACCTAATAGCTGACTCATAACATCCATTTTTAAACTTATCTCTGAAAGAGTCTTATAAGCTAGGGAATTTAAATACCCCTGCAACGAAGATTAGACAATGTAGTTTATAACTGCAAGTGCTATAGGTAGCTGTAAACAAAATAATTAAAAAACCTGAGTGTCTTGCCCTTCCATGTTTCTTCAAATACATGATCATCCATGTATTTCCAGATTATTTTCCTCCATTTGTATGTAATTTGGTGGGAAAGCAAAAGCATGAAAATTCCACCCACCTATTACGGGGTAGCCAGGAAAGTCATCACAAGAGTATATGGTTGCTGCCAGCAAAAAGAACAAGGTCACAGTAATTCTCTTCAATCTACTGCAGTCTTCAAATCTGGGCATCTTCTCCTGAGCATGCTTCAGCTGTACTGAAATTTGTCAGAGCTCCATCTACCACAGCACCAACTCTGGGCTGTGTGGCTCCAGAATATTCAAACTGAGATTAGTGAAAGCATGGAGCTTTGGTCACACAAATCATTCTCTTGATTTTGGAAGGTGGTAATAGCTCATTTAAGGGGGGCGGGGAGGAAAAGGAAAAAGAAAAAGCTTTTTTTAAAAACCCACCATTTATTATGGTAAGTCAAAAGTTAAACTCTCATGAAGATTTACAGCCTGCTCATCTCATCTCAGATAGTCAGTGCCTATTGAACAAAAAATTTTAAGAAATTTACTAAGAGTAGCTTTGTTTCTATGTAATCAGAACCTATTCAAGGCCTTTGCCTCATTTTGTTTGAGCTTCAAACTGAGTAACTAATTGCTTTCAGATTATTTATATTTTGAAAGATGCAAATTTCTGATTGAAGATGCCCCCTATTACTTCCATTAATTCTAATTAATTTAAAATTTTGGCTGAGAATTTTCATCAGTGCAGCACAATGAAAATATTTTTATAAAACCTTACCTATTCTTTCACACAATTTTAGTAGTAGCTTCATAAATAGTTTAGCAGGAACAACTTGGAGGGATGGAAAAGAGTCGTTTTATGATTTGCAAGGCATGACAAAGACTGTCTAAAGCAACCCTCGGGACAAATTTACTTGACTGGTAAGTTTCATGAATGAATGTGTCTTATCTCTCCCTATTTAAAGGCTTACAATCATCTCTAGACTTGTAAATTGATGTTTTGAGCTTCATCAGGAGCAGTAGGTATAACAGCATACATGTCGACAGTCACATATCCAGCTTAAGTTTCTTCAGAACTACTAAGTGAAGTTCACTGAAAAGGTGTAGAAACAGGGAAAATTATACCTGCACATACCTGAAAATCTCTATTTCAAGAAATAAGGACTAGACATCTATGACAGTTGGAGACACAGGCTGTCTGCATGGGGCAGAACCAAACCAATTAATAATCACAGAATCATAGAATGGTTTGAGTTGGAAGGGACCTTAAAGATCATAAAGTTCCAACGCCCCTGCCACGGGCAGGGACAAGATAACACTTAACACTAAAGATTTTGAAAACTTCCAAGGTTAGTACACTCCCATTTTACTTTCCCATGTTAATAATGTGTTTGACTATGTTTTCAAAACTTACTTTTTCCCACTATAGAGTAAGGACCTTAATCTCAATAAAGAAAAATCTATTTTTCATGTTAACAGGCCCTTGTGCGTCCATACACACATCCAGGATAAATCAGATCTAATTGCTTGAGAATATAACTTTCAGGGAAGCAGATATAAATATTCCTATTTTTTGTCCTTCTAAGGTCCAAATATCTATAACTGTAAGATTTTTGCCCTCAGTCTGATTCTGGAATAAGGAATAGAATCTTTTCAGGATGAGACTGTCAGAAAGAAGAGAAGACATTACGTTATACAGCTCATCTTTCCCTAAGGCAAAAGCCAGTATTTGGCTAGAGATAGCATAGCAGATACACAGCATTAGATAATTACACAGTGAGGACTATATTCTTACCTAAGCAAGTATTTTGACATAAAACTTGTGTTGCCTTCCCTAAAACTCTTAATACAATGATGGAAAATAAATGTAGAGAAAAGGTATTTTTAACTCCCGTTTGAGAAGACCCTATACTGTGAGAGTTATAAGTAAAACGAAGTCAACACTGTGATACTGAGAAGAAAATACAAACTAATTCTTCAAGTCATTATGTTCTGGCGAGTGTGTGCTAAACTGTTTAGTTCCCATAGCTATTCCTTAAAACAGAATAAATCTTACTGTGAACTAGAAATGAATACACCAAGTTCTTTTCATTATACATCATTGGATATAAAAATTCCCTCCTGCTGAAACATTGCATTCATGGTTCAAGGTGACATTATGAACATTAATTAAAAGAATTCAAGCTCTTCTTATATAAGGATGGGATGCTAAAGAACACGTTTGGAATCTTTGTTTTCCATAACCAGTCTATGCATGAGATCAGCATTTCCAAATAACTTCACTAACAACTACATTTGTTCCTATAAATGTTTTTCCTCAAGAGCCAGTGTCATTATTCCACTAATCCTTCCAGGATGAGGCTGTATCCTGTATCCCTAACAGCCTGGAACTGAGGGTGAAGGCTATTACAAGCTTCCTGGTATCAGATGTGTCTAAATTTATGAGTTTAAGAGCCTTTAGAAAATATCTTCTTTTTTCAGCACAGAGCCCTGGTGAAGTAAACTTTCTGGAGAGAATACATATCTCAAAAATATTGCAATCATAGTTGAAGAGATTATAGGAACACACCACAAATAGTGAAGACTGAAAGTATCACCCAACAAAACTAACCACGTAAGGATTAAAAAAAATAAATTTCCTTTCTATGGAAGGAGGAATCATCAACATTTGGTCTCAGCTGTAATAATATTGTTAATGATGATACTCCTTGGATAATCTTCAGACTACTACCTAATATTTTTACACTGAAAGTGAACAGGAGATTCCCAATTACTGAATGTATTTGTTAATGTTGCCCCTATAAGTTTGCCGTTGTAACTAAGAAAGATACAAAACTTATATCATTCCATAAGCATTCTAAGTGACAAGTCATCTCTGTTAGGAAACACAGTCTCTTCTGGAGAGCACACACTGTATTTTTTTTATTTAAGGTAGACATTCAAGAACAGACAATGACTACCTTTTTTGCCTAATACAGAACTCCCACAGGCTGATGTCCCTTGAAGATTTACCCTGAGTTACGAGTATGCAGATTCTAGGAAGTCTGCCTCTAAACAGAAGCAATAGTAAAAAACTGGGCCGAGAAGCCCCTTATTCCATAAACTGGCACTGCACTATCCATACCGTTCTTATTCTATACGGCATTCTCTGCATATGATCTAAGAGGAAATGGCTTTGCAAATAACTAGGTCTGCTACAGCACGCTGCTGCAGAGGTTCCTGACTTCAGACAAACTGGGATGTCTGGCCACAGTGGAAAGCAGAAAAAGCCCCAAAACCTTCAGAATTTAAGAAGCAGGACAGATAAAAACTGGAACAACAGCAGTGAAGGATGCTCCCCTGTTGTCCATCACTGGCACATCTGGTTTCACCTCAACTTCTAAAAGCAGGCTGAGGCCTTCCTTTTAATAAAGCCTTACATGGCAGGAGAATAAAGAGTAGATACATTAGTTATAAATTGAAAGGCAGATATAAAAAAATCCCTTCCAATTAAGCTTTCAAAAAGCTCTTAAAAATTATTATATCTATGCTACTGATAGAGTAAGAAATCAGTTTCTCATAATCATCTTATTTGAATTACACAAATCATTATTTCTTCCTCACAAACAACCTTACTGTGGTTTTTGTGTTGTTTTTACCATCAGTGTCTTGGCAAAGTGAGGTAGAATTAAATTTCGTGAACGTCTCTACTTAGATGGTAGGAACACTCTGTCCTCATTTCACTTCCACATTGTATACAGCTTATTAAAAATGCTGCAATGTCCTCTGTCAACTATTTAGCTTTTATATTTTATTTTTTCTGAAAAGCAACAAAAAACATTAGGAACATGTACTGCTTTTTTTTTCTTGCTAGTGTTACGTATGCAAAGCAATGAAAGGGAGAGTTGAAACCTATTTCTTCTCCTGCATCAACAGATCATTTAACAAATTCCAGTGCAGCTACAGTTGTGCAACCCTATTAAACACAATGGAGTTACAGAGGCATAACTAGAGGCTTAATTTGGCTACCAGCATTTTTCTTACTCATGCTAGAAAATAAAAAGGAAAGCACCCAGCCTGATTTCAGGCTGACAGTTAGGAGAGAAATGAATCTTTTTTACCTTCCTGAAGATACGTGTTATGGAAGCATGTGTTTTCTGAGTCACCAGAAATACATGAATGTAATGAGAGTTCAAATCCTGCTGACTGACGCAGTGGCAACCAAACTTTCTGGCTGTATATGTCACCCTCCAACGTCAGGACAGTCCTGCATCTATCACGCAGGAGCTTACAGTCCTGTACTCCCACAAGTTCTCAATTTAGCACAGATAAATAGCAGCTATCTTGAACAATCCATGATTTCTGAATGACTGAGGCTGACTGAACATACACAGACTGAAAATCCAATGCTTGCACAACTCTCAGCTATGCAGCACCTGTGCTGAAAGAATACACTGCTCGTGCAGGCAGTTATAACCCCCTTGTGCTTCTGTTGCCCAGAGGGAAACTGAGCAGCACAGCTCAATCACTGCTCCACCACTGCCCGTCACCTTGCCTGGACAATCTTCACCTTTCCCTTACGTGACTAGCATCAAACCATAACGTGACAGGGAGAGAGTAGCAGAACTTCCAGTACAACTATATTTGCTTTTCTGTCAGGCTGTAGACTGAGAATGCTCAATCCAGATCTTATGCATGTACACAGAGAAATATTACTGTATTTCTTAGAAGTTGTTTCTGAACAAATAAGTGTGTCTCTTTTGACAGCTGACAAACTGAAGCAAGGGGAAGTTCCCTACAAGCTTCTTGTACGACTAGAAAAAGGTGAGATGCAAACTGAACCTAGATGTGCTTATCAATATCCCACAGTTCAACCACAGGCTATGGTTCCACATTGAGAAACCAAGCAAATTTGAATACCATTTCCATTAGTATTTAAAACATGATCATATCAGCTATTTAACTTTAGATATTCCATCAGTCTTAGCTCACAGTAAGATGACATACCCATCATGTCTACTTTTCTTAGCAGATAAATCATCTCCTGCTGCAGGTCTCCTCTTTTTCCTTGGAGGCATCACTTTACTAAAGCAGTCTGATGAACTGCAAGACCGGAGACTTCCTACAGAGGGAATTAAAAACACCAGTACAAGAAATGAAACTCTTGCAGACCAGTTAAACTGTGTCCACTAATAGGCATATTACAAAGGGAAGGGAAAGGAAGGGAAGGGAAAGTTAGGGGATACAAAAATCACAAAAGGAATGGTCTCCTTTCAACAGCAAAAGCCATCTCACTTTTACATGGTGCTCTATGACCAGATTTCAATTCAGGCCAAAAGTACCATACCAAAATGTACAGAAGTGCTAATGCAGTCTAACAAAAGGCAAGAACTGAGACTATCCTGAAGAAGTACTCAAGGCCTCAAAAAAGGCATCCTTGTTTTTAGTCGTTTATTCACATCAGAAATTCTCAGAGTTGTTCCTTAGTTTTTGAAATACAGATGTGACTCAAAAACTAGAGCACCCACCTCTAGAAAACTGAACCTTTATATTTTGAAGCCCCAAGTTTTTTGTGATACAGAGAGCAAGGGGTAGGAAAGGTTTTGTTTGTTTTTTCTTTGGGTGTTTTCGTTCATTTTCTTTCTTTTGGTGGGATGGGGAGGGATGAGACATTCAGCAACCACTAGGGGAAAAAATAAGTGGCTGGCTGTATCATTTGGACTGGATAGTTCTCAAAGAACGAGGTCCTCAAGCAGGAAACAGCCAATTCAAGACACTGACGCCAATCAAGTGGCAGTCTTTCCCTCCCCTTTTCTCAGCTACATACTCCTATGTCTCTGGTGACTCTTCAGTGTGCCAATCCAGCTCAACAAACCTGTAGATAATTAACCGAAGCAAAAAAAGAATAACAACTTTCTGTACATTAGCACAAGAAAGAGCACAGGACCAGCCCTTCTGACCACAGCAAGTCATTAAATTGCCTTTGCTGTCTCATGAAAACAGTAGGCTAACGCTCCAGGCAAAATTTTGTTCTACTTTCATATACTGAAGACCACATGGACACCTGAGAAAGGTGTAAGAGCAGCTCAAAGAGCTATCAAAGGTGTTACACAGAGAATTTTAAAAGGAAAGGAAGAGAGAGGTGAGGTAAAAAAATCCAGATACAAAGCAATGCCAAAGAAACTTGCAAGAAAACACGAAGAACTCCAGCATGCCTAAGCTATCTTCTCTTAGCTCAACAGCATTCAAGTTTAGCTTTGCTTTATTAAGATGCCCACAACATCTTTTATTTTAAATCACAGCACAGAAGCAAGCAATAACACTTTGACTACTTTTTGACACCAAGGGAGCAGACTGAAATCAGAGGCCCAATTCCCAACAAATACTAACGGCAATCTTTTGCTTACCGATTCTTCGTATCTTTGAAAGTCTCTCTCCTGTTATAGGAGAAACACATGTAAGGAACCTTTCAGCCCCACAGGCTTTGCTACATGTACTTTATTTTAAACATGCACTGAAACTATTATGCACATGAAAGTATAGATTTTTCTAGTATTAGGCAAGATGTTCAAACCAGTTTCTACATCAAGGTGAACTAATTTGATGTCAATTAATAAAGCTTTTGCATTTAGTATGCCCTCTTTGGTCTTACCTTTATATTCATTTCTATTAAGAAAATTAATCTCTCTAGTTCAAGAAATACTCTTGCCAATTCAAAAATTCTTCCTATCCATTTTCTTTTTTTTTTTTTTTTAACCCTAAAGCTCCCCCACCCCAGTATCCTCCCCAGGAAAGTACGGCAATACCTGCACTATCTTTTAGAAAGAAGGTTTAAGAGTATTCTAAATTCAAATTATAATTTAACTAGTTATTAAAAAAAACTTCCAAGCATTATACTCCATAAATTACTAACACATCAAAATCATAATGGCTGTGTCAGAAGAAAATAATTCTAGAAGCACTGTTCAGAATAAGTTAAAAAAGGAAATTAATAATAATAATTTTTATCTTCTTCTCACAAATATCATACGTAAGTGAAACAGATAAGCCAGAGACCATAAAAAAAAAAATCACATCGAAAACACCTGATGCATTTTACTGCTTGGATTAAAGAAACTAAGGAACCTGACCTGCTGAATGCCATTTGTTCCATCTGATTATCGCTGCAAATTAACGATACCACCAAACTGGGAACACCCCTAAGTTACTGAAAGTGTGATGCTTTATGGCTTTTTAGATTAAGTTTCTGAAGACTCTCCCAGTATGTATTTTTTGAAAGCCTACACAAACTAAAAACACTTAATATGCAGCAGAACTTAACAACTGGCTATAGACAGCAACAGACTCAAACACACACTAAACTTAATAAATGAAAACGTGTGCTAATGAACCCCTTGTTCTGGGAAGTATGTATGTACTTGAGTACAACCTGTAGTTATCTCATTCCTTAAAGAGCAATTTGATTGTTTTTAAATGCCCTTCTGTTGAATTAAAGTCTCCATTTATGATGGCCACAGGCATTGGATGCTGGTAAAATGCAAGAAAAAACACCAACACCACCCCCTGCTAGGGTTTGTCCAGTTTACTGGTTATTTGATTAGGAAAAGAAAAATGCAAGGCCTCTGTGAAAAGAGAAGCATAGCAAAAGACAAAAATAAAATAAAAATAAAACAGTTACAGAACAGGAAAATAAATTTGTCAGATCTGCAACCCATACAAACCAAAGAATTTAACCCAAAAATTCCTGCTTGAAGTCTTCTCCTCAACAAACAATAGGACATTTTTAGGAAGATTGCTGAACTTGTTTTAAGAGCTTAAATTGCTAATAGACTTCACCATAACTCAATTTCTCCAGTGACTCATATGATAAACTTGTACCCTTTTCTTGGTTTGAATGTATCTAGTTGCAGCTCTCAAATTGACAGAAAAGGGAAGAAAAGACATAGCTCAGAAACTGGGAAGTAGTATTAAATGCACATGTACGCCCTCCTCACACACAAATACACACAGACACCAGGGCAACAAATATATGGTACATGCCTTCAGAGATTTAACTTCTGAATAACTGAGGTTTGGACCAAACCTTCACTATGTTTTAACCACTGAATGATCTCTAAACTACTAAAAAACACAGTATAAGAATGTTACTTTAAAAGCATTTCCTTTTGTTACCAGAATCATATATTGAATTTGAAGGACAGCTGTAATTTCCCTCTAACAAACTCCTAAAGTTAAACCAGCAGAATATTATTTTTTTATATATCTACCTTCCCTACACAGACCTTTCTAATTCTGAATGTAATTTCTAGGTCTAGCCTTTCACAACTAATTACGCTTCTCAAAGGTCTGATCATCTGCAAACGAACATGCTGCTCCCTCTGACTTCATGCAAAATTTGACAGGAACTTTACTTACCAAGTGCAGCTTCTCTGATGTGATTATCTTCAAAGTTTCTTACTCCTGGGTCTCAACTCAAGACTGGCAGAACCCTCCTAGTTCTCACTGTTTTTTTGACACTTGAAGCTAGCATTTGCAAGGTAGCGCCTCCAAAAGGCTGCTGAATAGGCCACCATCAGCCAAAAGCCTGCCGAGTATAAATGTTGTTTGCCAAATGTTCTATTCAGTACTCCCAAATTTGCAGGAGACAAAGCTAACAAAGGGAAATAGCAGCCCAAGAGCTGAAATTCACCCTAAGAAATTTAAAACGATATGCGAGATAACCACCACAAGGGAGGGACATTCCTAGAATAGCAACAAAACCAGAAAAACAAAAAAGAAAAAACAAGAGGTCAATAAATAAGATTTCTATAAGCTTCGTCCCTACAGAAGTGATTTACAGACATGTAATTTTCACCTTCTCTCTAGATAATGCCTGTGAATAGTCCTGCTCCTCTGATGCTTAAGCAGAGGGATGTTTCAAAGGAAAAAATAATTAGAAACTGTGAATGCTGAAGCAATTGGAAAGATACAGCTGCTTGCTTAATGATGCAACGAGACCACCACAAGCACAGTTAACAATCACCATTTTAGAGATACAAGATGAGAAAACTAAGATACTCATCAAAACATCACACGACTTGCTATCTTGTTGTAAAAGGAAAAATCATCTTCTCTATCTTAAATTCCACACTACAGAATTGCTTTAGTGTCAAGTGTGTTTTCTCCTCTAAAACAACAGAAAAATACTAGAGGCGAAAGTAATTTCTCCCCCGCCCCCAACACACAAGCGTGAAGAACAGCAGTGAAGCCTTGTTTTTGTTGAAGACATCACCTCATTCTTTTAAACGAGCCAAGTGACAACAGGAAGCGTACTTTTAAAGACATTTTAGTTTGGATAGGTAAATCGGTCACAATTTGGTAGGTAAGTCAGTCACCAAATCATGACTTTAAGCTATTAACAAGTTGCCAGATTTGTAGTTATGACACAAAACCAACTATTATTTCAAATTCTAGAGAGAGAGTTTAATGAGTTAATGTGTATACATACTAGAAGAAATTGTTTACAAAATCTGAATGCCTGCTTTTCTTACCCCTACGAACAGCTGAAAAGGCAAAGGCCCATCAGACATTTACAGCCTACCTTATTGTTCAGATATATATGCACACTGAATGCTAACACATTTTATGAGGCTGTAATCATTACAGGTGACTGGAATTTTGAAGTGAGGTCCATCTTAGCTCCCAAATCACTGAAGGAATTTTGAACTTGCCACCCTCGAGCTCTTAGATATTTAAGGTTTGGTTCCAGAAGAGAAATCTGGCTAATACATAGAAAAGATATAATTTGCTTAAAGTAATTTAGCTGGCCAGTACGTTTATTGTTAGGTCATAAACAACTGCTTTGAAATTAGTGTAATATTTGAAATAAATGTAATATACATTAAAAGCCCATTATAAATACTAACCTAAAATGTAAATACTCAGATTTTTTAAACAGCTTTTAGAAATCTCAACCAAATTTAGATATACATTTATTAAGTCACCTCAAAAGCAGGGCCCACAATGTCATAACATTAACCAGGAGAGTTATGTCAGAAAACAAATAGTAATCTTGAAGGATAAGGCTTGCCCCTAAAGATTCAGAATGTAAAAAACCAAAATGTACAAACCAAAAAAAAAATCAAAACTAAAAAAAATCATCTTTAAATGGGTTTGGAGACACTCAAAGAATCTTCTGCAACAGTTATTAACATGACTTTCAAATGAGTTCTGGACATAAAATCTCAAATTCACAGCATCTATGCAGTTCTATAAACTGCATAATAAAATTAATAGGTTTTGACACTTCTTACTATGCAGTCAGTAATACTGGAAAACACAAGTTCCAAAAACTTAAGCACACAGAAATCAAACAATTTGCAAAAGTAATCTTTTTTAGATGTACACAAGGCTCTCCAGTAAGATGTTTCAGAAGTGTCAAGTCCCCTACAAAATGGACACGCGAGACTTCACTGTACTATGCTCACCATGACCACAATAGCTCCTTGCATGTGTTTTGTCCTCATATGAGGACACATGTCAATTGAATTTGCCTGGAAGTTATGCAAATGTTGGGGCTCCATCTTCTTGTACAAGGAGACATAAAACAGGGCAGAAGCTTAAGAAATACTGGAATGAAATCTGAAGGTAAGGAGCCTGCCAGGATCAACCTTTGCTTTCGGTTCTCATTTCGTATTTGTTTCTGGTTTGAGAGGTTCTTTTACAACTATTGTGAAAAATTACACGCTTCACTGGGATTTTGTGCCCAAACTCATTTGATGGGTGTGTTTAAGCTTTTGAAACAGCTTAAGTTGAACATCACAATGCAGGCAATAGGATAACCATGAGTGTCAGTATAAAGCGGTTCATCAAAACCAGTAACATGATCAAACACCTTCCCATAGAGATAATAAGAGCTCTGAGGCTAATTTCTTACACTGACTGAGCTTTATGGCAGAAGTGCTAGGCAAGAGATAAGATACCTTAAGCACACCTGCTCTTATTGATTGATTAGTGACAGAAGGGAACTACCTCAATGCTTCACAACAGCTTTTTGTGATCAAAAGTAAACAAAGATTACAGAATGCATTTTCATACATGAGATCAGTATGTGTCTGTGTTTAGTTTTGAGCATCTCACTCACAAAGGGGAAAATTTCAAGTGTCCATCAGAAGATGGGAGAAGACATCAGTTCTAACACATGGAAAATAAAAGCTCTGTCTTGAATTACCTACCTCAACTTCTTCTGCAGAGGTTTTTCCTTTACGTGATCAGCTGATTTCAAGTATCAAACCACTGACCACACTGAAGGAAAATATTTGATAGAAGCCCTTTGTGGCTAGGGTAAGGTATTTCAACTATGAAACGAAGTCACCTGTCACAGTATGGAGGAGGGCACACTAAGCCCTAAGCGAGCTCTGTCCCATCCCAAACAACGCAGTCCTGTGCATCTCTTCTCATTGCTCTAGGCCAAGAGTGTGCTAGATTTATAAGCGTGTCCCAGAAATCTCCAGGAGGAGCTGACAGCTCTCTCCGCTTTCTTAAGCGCTCAAGGTAACATCAGCAAATGCAGCCAGCACCTCAGGATAGGGGAAAAAAAAAACCAAAACTTTGAGGCAGATGGTAGGACAGCTACGGTCAGTTTTAAAAAAACAGTTCTGTTGAGTGATAAGGGCTTGAAGCCAGTAAGTTATTTTCCTTCCTTCTTAGGTATCATGCCTGAAACACAGAAAGGAAGGAAGAAAAAGAAATCAAGGAAGACGCCAGCTCACAAGTAACAAGCGTAAAAGGAGGTAACAAATGTTGGGAGACATCAAGTCACAAAGCACAACTGCTGATGAATCAAGGATGGCAGCAAGCTAGTACCAGGCACCTGAGATGAAGGCCTCGAGAAATGATGACATTTTATTGAACAGAAAACAGATGCGGACTAATAAATAGCCCATGGACAATGACTGAAAATCTGCGCAAGGAATGGGAAGAACCTGCATCAAAAGCACTGCAGGAAAAAGCTGGGTTGTTTGGAGCACAGCATTTACACTCGGTCACAGGCACCACAACAGCCACCAGAGCTCTTGCTTCTGCTTGCTTCTCACCAACGCTCTCTCAAGAGTCAAAACACCAGAAGAACATGGATGTTCTGCTAGCCTAAAAGGTTGAGTCCAAGGAGTGAGAGAAACCTTTCATGAAGTCTTCTAAAGTACTTATGCTAAGAAACTGACAGATAGTGCCGAAACCCGTGCGAGTCCTTCACAAATGGGTAAATTAAACACATGTGCATCTATTGTGAAGATAACGTTAAAAAATCCTGGCACTTGTTTTCTGAATCTCCTTTAGCTTTCTAAAATATAATTTTCTCTGACATTAGGAAGACTTCTTTGATGAACAGTGTTTAAATTGTTTCAATCTATTTCTGCTACATCCCTATTAAATACCTGTCTGGCGATCGTCTTGACCAACGTCCTCAGTCAGATTCTGCAAGAGAGTAGGAATGATACAGTTAAATAAGATGGTGACCTTCTTTGTTCAGTAATTATTTTAACCTTTATTTGATATCAATATTAATCTTAATTACTTAAGGAGCACCTAGCTAACGCTGTAAAGCCTTTGTGTTTTCAGTTCATATTTATGTTAAAAGTGACCCTTGCAAATTTATCTTAAATGTTCAATGATATTCTTTAAATTATTTGATTTTTTTTTTTATCAAAACCACAATTAAGCCATGTTTCAAGAATGGAAATAACTATCCATTGGATGGGGAATTTTGCATTGTTGTACTGAACAATACCATTACCAGATGCAGCATTAGAAATATTGTATTTACCATTTACCACAGAAATGGCTTTGCTTAAGGATAACCGCATATATGTGTTCTACAGAAAACTGATTAAAACCCAACTGAAATCTTGGAAATGAGTTATCTGCTTTTTTAGGAAGTGTCTTCTCCACTAAATTTGCAGGGAACAAAGAGAAGCCATGTTGGCATTTCCAGCTATGGCTGCAACACAACAAACGCAAAAGCACAGCAAACGAGCGGGAAGGGTCTTAAAAAAAAATCCTCTTTCACTCTTGGCATGGTCCCAAGAGTTTGCTTATTCAATATGTTTTCCACAAGAACCATAAGAAATTCGATAATGATGATGATTACCATTATTTGATATATCTAGGAAAGCTTTTTTCTATGGATTCAACATCTAAACCCGAGGTTGGAGAGGACAGTGCTCAAACTCCGCTCTGACCCCTGGAGTATAAATTTCCACCTTTTCCTAACACTGCTCATCTCTTTAACGGATTCAAAACCAACCTCTCATACAAAAAGGCGGTGACAGGTTGTGGGTTTTTTTTTTTTTTTTAAAAGTGTAATCACTTAATGATTTCAATCCCAAAACATTCTGGACTAAAGTCCTAGCTGTTCCGCTGAGAGAAAATGGCAAGTCATTACCAGCCTATTGAGGGTGTGGTAAATCTTGTGAATATTTGCCAGTGTTGATAGGTGAGAATTCAGTTGAAAATCTAGAGAGGAGAAAAAAAAAAAAAAAGAAAAAGAAAAAGTTTTAAACTCTCTCGTTTCCAGCTGTAGCAATACAAGATCTTCATGTGTTCTGGACATTTAATAAAATCACCACACAACTATGAAATAAAAGCCATCTCAACACGTTTTCAGCATCGAGTGGAATCAGTAAGTTCAATCTGCAGAAGATAACCTATCTATACATTTTTCTTACACCATGGATGACCCTCAGCAAAACAGAACTACAACTGAATACAAAGTTCCATTTAAAAAGTAAAAAAAAAAAAACAAAAAACTTTACAACTTTTTCCCTTTAAATTGGGAACCATTATAATTTCCATGCTACCCAGTCCTTCTGTTCTATCTATTCCAAAACCAATTTAAGTACCATGTAACATTCTAAAATCATTACCAAAGTGCTACTTTTTTTAAAAAGAAGACATTAAAACACGTGTACTTGCCTTTATACTAATTTCCTGGCAAAAGCAAGTTACTGCAATACACTCACACAGTTGAAACATGACTTTTGTATAATGAACTACACGTCACAATACAGCAGCTGTTAAGACCACAGCCAATAAAACCAAAAATAAAATATTCTGACACTTCATGAAAGAAGCCATAACATAGATGTTAACTTTGCTTCCATGCTCCAAAAATAAAACACTTGACTTTGTCTCAGTTGCAAAAAAGTGACAAACTAATTTTTCTCTATTCTCTTAAATCCCCTATTTTTGCTAAAAATGTGTCGAGGACAAGACTGGAAAATAAGTAATTTACAGAAAAAGATTAACTGTGATCCATCCAGAGAACACACAAACCAAGGAGAAGCTCAGAAGCTGGACACAGACCAGCTGACAGGGATCAAAGACAGCCAACTACTATACAATATTTCCATTTAAACAAAAAGTAAATTAAGTATCTCACTAGAACTTGTGTGCAAAACCACTCTGACTAAATAGAGACATGTACTATATAATAAGCAAAGAATTTCAAGCAAAATTCTTCCATACATGAAAAGCTGGATGTGCCTGGTGTCACTGCCCAGTTAATGCATTAAAGCATTTCTGATGTAAGACATTTAATTTGGCTTTGCTCAGTAGCCAATGCTTGTACAAAATACAAGTAAGATCAAAAACATAATTCCTACATTTCCATTCCTACAGTTTCAAATGAATGCTGCCAAAATACACTGAAGATGACCCAGAATCGAAGGATGAACAGAAGTAAACATTAAATATCAGATCCCCAAATCAGTGAACCACCCTGCTATCAAGTCAAAAAATGGTTCTGAAGGAACTGCCTGCTATAATTCTACTTGTCATACATTGTTATAGGATTCTCTTGTCACAGTGAATAAAAAAAAATTCACAAGATACCTTTAGGAATCTTACATTTCATTTATTATGTTTGCTACAGGGTATCATTTCACTAATTGCTACCTATGTCTTAATGCATTGTCCCCAATCCACCACCACAGCAATTCAATTTCTGCATTTCCAACTTTAGATATACTTATCCCTATGAAGTCAAAGAGAATCCAAATCTTCTTACAAAGATATGATAACAAGATCTTGCATCCTGAACAGGGTCCAAGATTTTCTCCTGCATGAAGTGCTCAATTAAGTTCCATTTTTGCTAGTCAAACGATACTAAGCAGAACCTTTTGGCAAAAAAACAACCCCGGGTCTCTTAGCCAACCTTCAATTCAACATAAAGTGGGGGGGACAGCAGCACACACTATATAAATGCCATTCGGAGAAGGGCAAGATTAAAAGGTAAAACCTATTTTGTTACCTGACAGACCAGACTAAGCTTTCTGGAATATGAATTTTAAAATTTCCCTTGTTGCTCAGTCTAAAATCTACAAAGAACATGAGTCTTTAGAGAAAACACTTATACCTGGAGACAAGCTGAGAACACCGAGCAAATATTTTATTCTAAACTAACATTAAACAATAATTTTAGATAGCACTCTTAAAAGCAATAGAAAAATATTTTAAAATTAGGATTATATATATATTTACATTAGGTATCATCTTCGAAATAAAACTTTCCTAGGGACTTCAAAACACACCATTCATACTAGTGTGTTTCACACATCCACTGGAAATATCCTTACAATTTTAAGCTGTTACTTCAAAAGTAGGTTACATAATTCCGATGGACTCGGAGGGGTTACACAAATAAATTTTACAGCTCTTACACAACAAGCGTCACACCTTAGCTCCACAAAGACGGGTTTATCCATAGGAATACTGAGGACCAGAGTCCAAAGTTTTCTCTCTTCCACAGGGGAAGCTTGCAAAGCAGGGATATTATCCAAAATTGAAAACAGGCTTCTGCAACTGTTATAAAAGTGAATGTGAGCAGTAGCCAATGAATTAGGGAAGTTAAATTACATCTCAGGTCACTGTGTTTGCTGTATCTATATTGCAAGGAAAATCTTGAAAAGGTGAAAAAATATTATTTTTTGGGTTCTGTTTCTTCAAAAATATGTCCTGTGCTCAAATAACACCATCTTGAAAACTAGCAAAGGGACAATGGTGTAGCCAACACAAGGCAAGCAAGTGATTCAACATCTGGCTGCAACTGTGTGTTCTGGGAAGATGCTCTCCCCCTCCGCCTCCCCGACTTCCACGTCGGGATACACGACTCCGAGCGGTGCCTGCCTGACCCCCGTGCTCAGTCCACTACCCCAGGGATAGATATAGATATATAGAATATATAGATTCATACAAGTACCACACAGGTTATTGACCTGGGACCACAAGAAGGAAACCTGCTTGCTCCGTGAATGCTGAAAAGAGATGTGCTGGAATGTTTGCTAAGACTTTAAGAGGTGTTATGTCAAACTAGTGTGTGCATTTTGTTTTTCGTGCAGATGTAAGCTTATTTTTAGCAAGGATTAAAGCAATGGAAATTCCAAATGGCACTAAATACTTTGCAAGAATTCAGAATGTAGTGGCTAAAAAAAAATTAAAAAAAAAAAAAAAATCTGAGTAAAGTAATTGCAAATCCAGAGTCTGGATAGATATGCCAGAGCCAACCTGATATCATGGAATTTAAACCTTGGCTGCAGTTTACCATTAACACTTGATGTTAAGCGTAAAAGTCTGGGTTAGTCCATTAGTCATGATCATTTACAATTTAAAAATAAAAAGAAAACAGTTTTAAAATAACTTTAAAAATAATATAGATTAAGGTTTACACTGCAGACCTGACAGTTATGGAGAGACAAAAGAAACCCCAGCCAGCTGGGCTTGCTTCCATAACAAACCAGACAAAATCGTTCTATACCCCCTCATTAAGACAGACATAAGAAATACAATGAACAAACAGAAAACTCAATATATCTTAAATATAAGTAAATGATACGATACAGGTGAACTGACCTTGGATACTCTTTACTTTCCTATCTGAAATGAAAAAACTTTAAAGGTCAATTTTTTTTTTTATCAGAGGCAACAATATGTTGCCAAACTATTAAAATGAAACCACAAACGAATACCAAAAAAAAAAAAAAGACATTACCTCTGCCTCTGCGCCTACTCACACATAGACACGTACCTGCCTGAACAAAAACTTTAACTTAGTTCCTGCTGTCCAAATTATAACTTTAAAGCTTGGACAAAACACAGCTACAGGGTGCACTACAATCTACTAAAAATCTAGTAAAAAATTAACAGTAGTACTAAACCAGATCAGCAGCTGACTCCAAGTTTCCTTTAAAAGCTTCTACATTATTTTTCTGAGCAAACAGAAAATCTGTACAAAATCTCACAGTAATAGCAGGTCTAAAAATATTTATCCTAGACAGACATGCCATGTAAATTCTATAGATAAAACTCCATATTAAAAATTAAGTATGGAAGTAGTCATAGTAATAAAAATTACTGCTAAGACACATCTGTCTCAGTACAAATACCATGGGTAATTTTCTGTAGCCTTCTTAGAAAAAACAAAAATTAGGCAGAAAACACATAGTAGGCAAACTCATTCCTGAAAAATAAAATGGAATGTTTATGCTTTTACTTTTATTTAATTGGTTTCTGGGGAAAACCAGAAACTGGGGAAAACTTGTAGTAGTACTGGAAACAATAGTTCAAAGTACTGTCCTTTTTAATCAGTTTTAAATGAACTTTACTTATCCAAAAAAAAGTGTCATTTAATCTCCTATGAACTACATCAATTCACGCTCAGTAGTCTACTGATGGAATTATCCTAACAGTAAGACAATTTATATTGATTAATGAACTTCAAAGTTCAGATGTGAAAGCTACATTTGGTGAAAGCCTTCAGTACTTATGTTTGGGAAGCAGAATTTCTAATTTCACCCACTACTAAATGCAGAAAACAAAAAGAAAATGCGCATCAGTTTTATTTTCACGTACACAAAACCATCCCAACACCCCTAAAAGCTGAGATTCCCCAAGGGCAGTGGAGCAGCCAGGAGCTGACTCTGCGTCGCTGTCAAAGCCAGGATTAGGAACTCATTTCCAAGGTGGCTGAAGTGACATCCTTTAGTGGGGACAGCCCCTGCAGGAGAGACTCTCCCAGTCTGTGATGCCACAGCAAGCGTGCGGCGGAGAAGAACTGGCTGGGAAAGTTGGGTCTCCCGTGATTCGGTGGGGTTGAACATCGGGCATGGTTCAGAACGTACAGAAGCTGGAAGTGAATTCCAGCCTGCACAGGAAGGACACGGAGTTAAACGGGAAGAGAAGTGGGATGATCCATCCCAGCAAAAACCAAATCAACCAACAACTACAAAACACCTCAACAACAAAATGTGGTTGGAATAAAATAAGTGGGTTTTAGTGTGTTGTTAAGGTAGACATTCACATTCAATTCTAACATAATCAGTCACTCAATTTATCTGCAACAAAATATTTTAAAATTACTGCATGTTACAAAGACGGAGAAAAGCATTAATCTTTTTTTGCCCCATAGGAACAAATCCTTATTCTACTTTGGTATTTAAAAAGTACCCCGATCTGAAGCCTTGTTTACAAAAAGAGATGCTGCAGTTTAAAGCTCATGGAGAATTTCAGAGCAATTTAAGTATCACAGAA
>JAOQGH010000032.1:66748270-66794433 GCA_025769975.1 Gallinago jamesoni | reverse complement strand
AACTTACTTCAGTGTGAATGCATTTCCATTTATCTTAAATTGACTCTGAACAAAGAAAGAGTTATGCTACCACATGCTATAGCAACATACAGGACAAACCCCCTGCACACCACCTCATGGGGGCTGGTTGGGTGTGTTTTCGTTTGGGGGAGCTCATTCAGTGCTTTTTGTTTAGTTCATTTTAGAGAGAAGACCTAACACTAAGTGCATTTCTGGTGCAAAATGTTTGTTTCTCTTGCTGCAAACACCACCTGGGTACCTACTGAATGTACTGGGTAAGTGTTCCTAATGGAGACTCTTGCCAGAATATAATAAAGCTGGAGTGACCAGCTGTAGTTGGAAAAGAATGAGTAAAAGCAGTGGATAATTAGAGCTAATTTAAATCTATTTCCAAAGCATGTATTAACAAATCAAACAGCATTTCAGTGATTCCATCTAACTCGGACTGTGAACAGACATTCTTTTGGTCTCCAACTGAAGAACTCAGGATCGAGCTACAAAGCGTTTAACGCAAAACCTAATTTTACACCCATTTAATGCAAAGTGTTCACCTGGTCTAACTCTTACTCTCCCATCAAATTAATTCCAAAAAGCGTCAGTGAGTTCGTTTTGCATCGTTGGCTGCTCTGGCCTGAGAGTCGTTTGCCAGCACTACTCTTAACTCCACGCCAGATTAGGTGTCATCTGTCACCCTACAAAGGGCATAAAGCTAATAAAAACTTTGTCTCTCATGCTCTAGCTAATTCAGCAGAAACACAACCCGGCCAAGTAGGCGCTACAGGGTGTCGAGCACGGCACGGATCCCGTATCCATCACCGGGGCTCTGCAGCAGCCCAGGAACGGCCATGCCAGGCAGAAGCCAAAAGTTAGAGACACACACACCTCCCAACCCCTGCCGGCAGCACAGCTCGGGGGCACATTCCCTAACCTACCCCGGGCAAAAAAACCAACCCCGTCAGTTGAGACTGTTTAAGGGGTGAGAGCTAACCCAGACCCATTTGACTGAGTGGATTAGAGGGTGCTCCCACAAACCATTTCCCCAGTTCAGCCAGGGAAGCAGTAATCTACAGCTAATGGGCAGTAATGAGCAGCTGCAGTAGACAGTCCCACAGCCTGTGCAGCCACACATCTGCATCAAGTTGACACAGAAGCATGTGTCACACCAGCTGGTTCCCGAGGGCCACCTAAAGCCTTGTAGCTGTAACTATATATACATATATATATTTAATATATATCCACGACTATCTATATACACAACTATATGTATATACAAACCACCGAGCAAACTGGTAGTTATTTCTACTTCTTCATGAGCCCAAAGCAGAAATTCTGTTTAACCTCAGACATATGATTTTAAATAAAATAACTTAATTGGACAGTGTAACTGGCACATTTAAAACAGTTTTTGTTAGTAGTCTTAGTTACTGTAGAAGAAATAACCACACTATTAAATGCTCTAATATTTAAATTGGATACAAGAGTTGCAAATTTTTCATGGGATGTACTGTACTTCCTCATGCAATGCTTTTTGGCAAGCACAGGACAGACAAATTAAGCAAGCTTTCCTCTTCTGCTTGAAGACACAAACAAAACTAGGAAATAATGCTCTGAAAAGGCCCAAAGTCTTTGTTTACAATATGCCAGAGAAGGGCGGGGGGAGGGAGTAAAGAAAATACAGGATTAACTTAAAGTTAGCACAAAAAACTACTCAGAAAAAAAAAATTAAATCAAGTGCTGTAATTACACAAATGAAATCTCATCCTGAAACAAAAGAAAGAAGAGAAGCAGTGAAAGGAAGACTGTTTACTTGCCCAACTCAACTTACTGCATGGCTTTGCACAGAGAAGACATTTCCAATTTTAGCTATTGGACTTGCAAAAAACTTTTAAGCAAACATTTGCAACAGAAAAAAGGAAAGTTTATGTTTCTCATGTAACGTGAAAGGTGTATATTCAGTATTAGAAAGTAAAACAGACTGAGCAAAAATGTATTAATGGAGCAATAATGTAAGAGTAGGTAAGAATCCAAGAAGGATCAAAAAGAAGGTTCAAAAGAAACGTTCAGTCAAGAAACAATCATAAGCCAACTTCTGCATGTGTAAAGGCTCGCTATGAACGCTTCTTGTTTCAGGTGTTTAAATCAGTGAGGAAAAAAACTACTATAAAGTTAAAGGTAATAAAGTCAGTTAATTTAAGAAAACATTCCTATTTAAAATAAAATATATACAAGGCCATGAACTGCCAAAAAAAAAAAAAGAAAAAAAAGCATTGAGGTGGAAGATTGAATCATTCCATGAGGCATTTTTAAAGAGAAGCCAGTAACAGCTGAAGGCTGAGGAATAGTACTTTTCTTGTTTTCTGCAGAAAAATTAAATAATAGAAAAAAAAATCACTATACACCCTTAATATCCTATATGAGGGAGCACTGGAATATTTGTAACTGTAGCTTACGTGTGTGTATAATGAAGACCTGCACCTTTTTTTTTTTTTTGGACAGGGCACACGACAAAAGACACTGAACAGAAGGCATTTTCTAGAATAATTATCCTTCCATTTCCGACACGAGGCAGTTATTTGGGCTTTAATGGCAGCCTTCACCCCCAACATCTAACAGTCCCAAAATAGAAAGGTAAAACAAACCAGAACCGCTAAAGAAATTATATAACCTTTTGAGTTAAGAGCCTTTACCAGGCTGCCCCTGCCCAACCTCTTGCTTTGAGAAACACGGGAGGATCCAAGAAAATCCAGGCCTTACACAGCGTTCCTGCCCGTAATTGCTTCCAGGACTCCGTCCAAAAGTGGGACCGTCATTCATTAAAGCGCAACCAAAGCTTCCATTTTCATTATTATCTCTCCCCTCGCGCAAGTTCTGCAGTAACGGAGCGTCTGGCCGGTTTCACGGCGGGGGGGGGTTCAACCGGGCCGGCTCAGTGCCGGGGGTGACAGCCTCGCCTCCCCGGCTGGCGGGGACGGGGCCTGCCACCGCACCGCCACCGTACCCCCACCGCCATCCCACGCAGCTGTGGACCTCCCCCAGCCCCCCACGCCCAGCAGCCTACCCACAGCACACGCAAGACAAAGCTCCCCCCAGAAGGGGCGGTGTGTCTCCCCCTCACCCCGCCGCAGCCCAGCGGCCTTGCCCCGCTCCCCCTTCCCGGGGGCTCCCCGCTGGCGGCGGGGCAACGGTGTCACGACTCGCCGCCGCGCCTTCCCCCCTTCCCCGCAGTGCCTGCTGGGAGTCGTAGTCCCTCACCCCCCCCGCCCACAGCCCGGCGCCCACAGGAGAGACTCCACCTCCCACAATGCCCCGCGGCCCCCGTTCCCCTTCACAGCCCGGTTCTCCCGCACCGGCCCGGCGGAATCCGCTAAATCAGCCCCCACGTCCCTACACGTCCCCGCTACACACACCGATCCCGGACAGCAAGCCCGCCGGGAGGCGAGGCCACCCGCCCTACCCTCGGGCAGCCCCGGCTCCCCCCACGGCCAGCGAGGACCGGTCGCGGCCTCCCCGACTCGCAAAAGCCGGGTCGGGGGAAACTGCGTCACACCCTCCCGGCGCCCCCGGCCCCTGCCGCTCCCCGACCCCCCGTGGGCCGCCCCACCCTGACACCGGCCCCTTCCGCCGCCACCGCCGGGGGAGCCTGCCGAAGGCACCCCTCGCCCCCCAGTATAGCCTCTCTCCCCGCCGGTTCCCCACCCGCAGGCAGACCCGGCGCCCGTCACCGGCAACACTCGGCGGCGCCTTCGGCCGAGCCTCCTGGGTGAGGGACAGGAGGAACCGCCCGCAACCCGACAGCGGAGAGGCCAGGCTTGTGGCGGCGGGGGTGGGGGGCGCCAGTGGGCGGGCGGGAAGGCGCGGCCCTGCCCCGCCGCTACTCACTGACAGCGGCGGCATCCGAGTGCATTTTCGTGCAGCGCACACACCGCCCGGCCCGGCTGCCGCTGCCCCGCTCCCAATCACGGAGCCCAAGCACGGACACCTCCCGCCCCGCCTACCCGCCGCGCCCATTGGCTCGGGCTGCTCCCGGAGGCCGCGCGTCCCGCTCTCCTACTGCGGGAGCCTCCTGCCAGTCACCCTCAGCGCGTCCCGCACCGCCCTCCTGCCTCCTATTGGGCCCACGGCTAAGCCGACTCCGCCCCCCCTCGCTCTGATTGGGCTTTCCCGCTGTCAGTTTTCCCTGGCCTTGAAAGCGCGTGCAAGGAACACCACTTTGTGTCACCCGTGCCTCCCATTGGCTACGGAAGCACAGAGCCGCGCCCACGCCCGGATACCATTGGAGGAGCGGGCGGAGAGGAAGGCGGAGCTGCCGGGGCTGAGCCGCCCCGTGGAGGGTGGGCAAGGGGGCAGGCGGCCGGTCAGGGAAGTGCCCCGATGCCCCAGGGGGCAGGCCCCGCTGTTCCGGCCCCTCAGGGCGAGCACCGGCAGCAGCATAGCATCCCCGCCTAGGCCCTCAGGAGATGTTCGTCAGCCTCGGTGCCCAGCTCATCACCTCGCGTCCTGTGAGAGATAACAGCCCGCCCTTGCCCTGCGGGAGGGTGAGGAGGGGCTGCTACGGCTCCCTCAGTGCGCAACTGGGAAGCGTTAAGACAGAAATCTCCCAGGGAGAAAAAAACCAACCAAAAACTAACCAAAATTCCTCTGAGAGGTTAAGTTAAAAGAAAGTCGAGGCCTCAGAAATGAAGAAGTGCCAGATTTCGGGTATTTATCTCTTTTGAGCACTGCGACAGTCCTGAATTAACCTCTCACAGACCTTGTTTTGGGGGTGGTTTATGACCCTTCACATCAGAGCATTGAAAGGCCTCGTTATTGGAAACTCTTACTTGTTTCACTAACTCCTCAAAATTATTCCTGTAGAACTTCCCGCCTCTCTCTGCTATTTTCTTATCTACACCATCTTTACCTTAGCAATTGTATATATTTTGCACTACCACCTTTAAAAAAAAAAAAGTAATTGTATCCTAAAGCAGTACAAGGTAGGTATCGCTTCTCGGGCAGTCCTGACATCCCGCGTGCCAGGCATTCGTGCCTGTGTGTGTCATCCCAAGCTCTTATTCCCAATAGGGGCACCATGGAGTCACAATTCATCTGATCTAATTCTGGATTGAGAGGAACAATTCCTTTAGGGGTGCCTGTTTGTTCACACTGACCATAAAAAGCACACAGACTGCTAGTTTGGAATAAAAACGTATACAAGAAGAAATCTGCTCCCGTGCCCTACATAGCTGTAAAGGGATATAGATCTAACAAACAGTCGCACAGAGAAACCCTGTCTGGTTCTATCTGAAGTCAGAAAGGTTGGGGTGGTGTTGGGTTTTTTTCCCCATTTATGTTACTCTAAAATGAAAGACACTGCTCAGCTTTACAAATTTTTCCTTAGACTCTACCTTCTGTAAATACCTCCATCCGTAAGTGTAAAGCAAACAAAGCTGTAGGTCTGACAAACAGAAGTTCACGAGATTTTTGAATAGTTGAACGCACAGGTACAATCTCTGACCCTTCAAAAATTCTATCCACAAAGAAATCCATAGGGAAACACAAAAGAGACTTTGTTTTGTGCAATGTACGCTTCAGCCAGAAAAGGCCTGCCCCAGGAGCACAAGGCCCATTGCAACACACACCTTGGGACCCAACCTCCAGAAGGTATCAATATCCCCTTTGTCGCCACCAGTTGCAAACTCCTGCCCAAGCCCCCAGGCTGGCAGAGGTTACCAGATCATGCCTGTATTTTCTTTCTGAAGCCTGAGTTTACAAAACGCAGACACACTTCATTTCACAGAGGGCACATCACGAATGACCAAGCATTGTCTCAAGGACAATGCAGTTCCAGCCTTTCCCTCTCAGTCCCAGCCCTCCTGGCATCCTTCTTCTTGTGCCAACACAACTATTTGGACAGTTAGATAGCAAGGTAGATCAAAGAGCAAGACTTCCCCCAATGTCCCCAAAAAGCCTAAAAAAAAAAAAAAATAATCACAAACTCTCAAGACTCTTTTCGGTCTTGTTCATTTGTTTGTTTGTTTGTTTTCCCAGCTGAATGCATATCCTGATGTGGCTCACTGTACCTATGTGCAAATGCTTCCATCAACACGGGGGAGAGGAATAATAAACCAAGGACTGCAGAGAAGCAGGAAATGCATCAGCCAATTTACCCACTTAACACTGTAGACGTGTTTTGTTTTGGTTTTTTCCCAAGGAGAAAGATGGTCACTGTTTGTATTGCTCTTTTTAACTGGTAGCTAAAATGGCAAACAAAAAAAATCACTGCAGACTCTGAAACGTACTGGCTAACACGAGAAAGGGGAACCATTTACTTAGTTTTATCTTCCTCACTATCAGAAACATAGTGTAGAAGCACCTTTGAGAAAGAGGATCCCCTCTCTGTTTCCAAAGGGTAGACTCCAAATCTGCATCTCTCAGATACCTTTGTTCATCTTGCTTTTCTCAGAAACAAGCTTGAAAGTTAATTTTAGGCAGCAGAATCACGGAATCACATGGGGTTGGAAGGGACACATGATCTGGAGATCAACCATCTAGTCCAACCCCATGTCAAAGCAGGTCCACCTAAAGCAGGTTGCACAGGAACTTGTCTAGGTGGGTTTTGAATGTCTCCAGAGAAGGAGACTCCACCACCCCCCTGAGCAGCCTGTTCCAGTGCTCTGCCACCCAAAGCTTTACGTGTTTTACAAGTCAGAGGGGGAGGAAAATCGTATTGAAAATAAAAAACATTAGTGAAGCAGAATTTGCTGAATATGACCAAAGCAGATAAAACAGCAACAAAGCACAGTCCAGGGCATTGTAAGGAAAGAAACAAAATGTCCACCAGAAGTGCAGCAATCACAGTTCCAAATCATTCGCAGATATGAAAAAGTAACTGATACCCAAGTCAACACAAACAGCTCTATGTAATGCTCTGAAAAGATCTTTCACCCTCAGAGTTACAAGGAGACACCTCAACCATGAGTTATTCCTGCCTGGCACCAGCAGAACAGTACTGATCGGGGATAAAAGAGGACCTCAGGTGGCAGAAAGTTGCAGCTGCAGATTAGCTAACTGCTTTCAAACCACCCCTTGTTAAGTAATTCAGCTCATTTTAATTGCCCTGTTGCATCGACTCATACTATGCTCCTTGTTTAAGTAAAAAGGTGTGTGACAGACGTATGACTCTGACCCTGAGGGTCCTTTTGCAGCACACTGCAAACATAATTTTACATACATGAGGAAAAAAAACCAAAACAAACATGTTTCAGGGTCCTTGGTAGCTCATATTTAAGTCTTTAAATTTGATTTATATGTTTTTTCAGCTTCGGTTTGAAATTTTTTTTTAAAATCTGCTTAATTCATAATTATGAAGCTCTAAGCAGTCAAGCTTCAGGGAGCAGCTCAGAATTTCTGCCTGAACCTTGAAGGTGCATCAAAACAACCAGCGCCCTTGTCTGGGGCCACGAAGCTCCTTCACTGTTAGGAGAGGAGCCTGAACTTTTCCCCTGTTCTGTTTCAGTGAGACATGGGGGAGTTGGTCACTTAAGCTGCACCCAACTTGTTTCAGTGACATCAACTACAGTTCAAAACCAAAGGCTGTGTCCCACTTTTGTTTAATAAGCTTCTAGCTGTGACACCCCTTTTTCAAAACAGGAAGTAAAAAATTCAGGTCCTTCTTAGCCCACAAGGTTTGAACTGCAGCTCCCAGATTTCAGAGTGCCCTGTGACAACACTGTAGCCGCTGCTCCTGAGGCTGAGCTGAAAATACACATAGAAATGCCCGAGTTAAGGCTCCAAAGCAGGAATATATGTAAGAGGAGACATGAGTCTCCACCCCGCTGAAAAATCCAGTACAATTACTCTCAAAAGTTGCTCTCTTACATGTTACTGGGAGTCCTCCTTTCTTATTCTGAGATATGCACTGGGAAACTCCTGATCTGCTGTCTCTTCCTGTATATTCCCAGAAACTTTAACTGACCTGCACAGAATGTCAGAGAGGACAGAAATAGGAGTACATCAGAATAGATATTATTTAGAAGTCATATATAAATAATCTATACTTTTTACCACCAGGAAAAGTTCAAACCTTTGGAAAATAATGTCTATTTTAGACATTTTATGCTTTACATGCTGTTTCTGAACACATAGTTAAAGATATCCACAAACTTCTTTCATAACATACCACCTTATGAAAGCTGAGATGAAGAGAGTATGATTAGAAAACAACAAGATTAATCACATGCCCCTGCAGCAGGACCTGTTCTAGCACATTTCTCTCATAGTTTGAAACACAGTGATTGTGACTGAGATGTACTGCACATTTTTCTAAAGCAGGCAGATATAGGGCAGATTCAAGGAGAAATAAGGTGTCGTTTTAGCTTCCCAATTCTAACCACAGTAGTAGAAGTACACAAACAGATCATGGTCGTAGTTTTCTTAGTTGTTCTGATAAAATAATGCAAATGTCAAAAAATACGTGCTAATCATTACATTTGCATAGTGTTTCCTGATACTAGGCATTACGAGTTCTGGATCCATCCAACAATAAATTACACATGCTACTCAAAAGAAGAGGCTACTCAAACTTTAGAATCTGTCAATATCTATGTGAATGTTTCTAACGGGGCAAACATTTCTAAATTCTGTGAAAACCCATCCAAGTACTCTCATAGACTTAGAAGATTACACCCAGAGATGACACAGTCTGATCTGTCATGAAAGTCATGCTTTGGGGCCTGACTTCCTGAAAAATATACCCTGATTCTATTTAATTGTTAAAAAAATAAGGGTTTTTCAAGCTTTTTATGTTTACGAGTACCATTTCCTGCATCTCAGATGAATAAACTACTCACATGACAAGGTATTTGCAGAGTCAGCCTGTGGGGAACATTAAGTAACGTGGCGAGTTAATGTTATGTTTTGTCCAGGCTATGGAAAGGCAAACCTGTGGCTGGATGTGTGTCAGAGCTTGTGAGAGCATGCTGCAAAGAAGTGAGGACACTCCAAGCTGCTGCACAATGCTGGTGCCAGTGCCAGCTGCTGCTGCAGGCTGGGGGAAGGGAGAGACCGGGATTGCTGGTGTCTGCTGAAGAAAACTGCTGAAAGTGCAAGAAAGTCACTCTCATCACTCTGAAACTTACTTTATTCTGTCCTGCTGCAAAGCCACACAGAGAACAAGTTTAGAGGATTTTAAATCCTACCTAAAGGATGCCTAAATTGGAATATTTAGTTAAGACTTCTTTGGGCTTGTAAAGACAAACATAGCACACCTAGGTGAGAAGTAAATTAGTTCAACAAAGTCTGGTTATTTGCAACTAACAAAGTCAGGCTCTCTCATACCATCTGAGATGAACTTGTGGTGGCTATGTATTCCTCAAGTGCCTTTCCAATATCCTCAGTTCACAAAGATCAGTGAAGCATTTCACTCTCAAAAACACAGTCTTAATGAGAGAGGACCACAATAAAGTGACAAAGTGTGTGATGGCAGCAGTTACCTGACTCCATAGACCAAGAAACCCCAGGTAAAGACACATCCTGTGTTTACTTACATAGAGAAACAATAAAATCAAGTATGCGCAAGCTGTTCTTAAAAGCACATGGTGGAGAATGAGAGGGATAAAAAAACCCCACACCCCTCACCTCTTTCCTTTCAGTTACAGCATGTTTTAGGTATTACTAGAAAAACACATAGTACTAATACATCACAAATGTGGTTTCCAAGTTGAAAGGTTTATTTAAATAAACCACCTCACATGTTTCTCACAAGCATGAAACTTCCTTTGCCCAGCACTGAAAGCTTCCCGTTGTTTAAGAGAAGCTCTGCACATGTATTGTAGGATCAGGAGTTAAAAAAAAAGATAGTGCCAAGAGAGGCAGAGAAAACACAATGTTTTACACTGTGTTATATGCGTGTGTTAAATAGTAGGTCATCTACTGCCTAAATAAAAAAAAGACCCATTTCTATTTAGTCCCACTAAAAAGTGTAGTGCTAGCAAAAGAGCAATTCATTTTTGTTTTATTACAGTTCATTTTAAATAAAAATTACAAACATCTTTTCTCCCTGCTGAGAAACCCTGTCATGTTGAGCATGTTTGTTTTTAATTCTTCTGCAGTGTGTTCACGTTAAGTGTCTCATAACAATAACTATTCAGAGGTACTTTACTCATCCCTTTGCAAAAGCATTGCAGTCCTGTCAAAAAAAGGAAGTCTGTTAAAGTCACTGCCTTTTGTCCGGTATTATGAACATCAAGCACTGCAAATTGTTTTAATAAAACCCATTTAAGAACATGATGTGGAACAGCAGCAGTAGTAAACAATGTTCAGTAAGTCAAAAATGCAAACACTTCAAATACATAATTACTGCTATCTCCCAATTAAAAAAAATACACTTTTTAATTCCCATTTTGAAAAACGGCTAAACCTTACATTGCAATAGCAGCAGGACTACAAAGTGCAGCATGTACCAACAGGATGCCTACACCACCACATTATTTTGCTTTGCCTCAGTCATCAAAAAAGTGTGGAAGTCACCTGAAACTCCTTGCTCGTGATTGTTCCAGTGAAGTCCCAGGAGAGGAAAGGGGTCACGTCCAGACCCTAAAGTGAAGGCGGACAGATACATCCAACTCTGACACAGCACAATATACAATACCTTCCAAAAAGTGGAAGTTATTGCCAAAGCAAGTCCCCACCTTTGCTTTGCTGTGTACAGAGAAGGCATCCAGCCTGGGTAGATACCAGTTTATCAAAAAGTTTGTGTCTTCCCTCTCTCACCAAGATGACAACTCATTAAAGGAAAGTCACCAACTATTACACCGACATTCAGGGTGTTACGCAGCACGGGAGTTGCTCATTCTTAAACAGTGCAGGCTTTTTGGCTGCCAGTTCAGTTTCAAGCAACAAACCTTCCTTGTTGGTCCCAGTGACATGTTATTTTCTCATTCTATTTTGTCTGTTTAAAATATTTCGGAGTGCTCATATGGAAGTGATGAATATGCTCATAATTATGTCCATCTTTGTAAGATCCAAACCTAAGAAAAATATTCAACAAAGCAAAACCATTACAAGAAGATTTAACCCATGCAATTAAATCATACACTTACCACAGTATAATTAACAACCCTTCTGAATGTTCTAGATGGTTTATTTCAGAAACAGGCCACAACCCTACTTATATATTAATCATAATCATATCTAACTAGAGGTCTTTGAGTATAATTGAGACATTTAATTACACTCATTGGACTAATGCCATATGCACAGTACAAATGGAACTCCAGCTGACAAAGGTGAGCGGTGCATTTATCCAGTAAAATCCCATGCTTTTTAAGATTTTTCTGCTGACTTCAGTGGAGATAGAATTTAACCCCTCGTACCAACTACTCAGCACTATTGTTAATATTGCATATCTTTCTTTTGAAAATTATGGTGAAAATTGTAATTTTTCATGCCATATTTAAATCTGAAAGTTTTGACTACTATTATGGTCAATAGATTTGCAAGAGTAAAATATAGTACTTATTCAACATATCAGTGCTAAATAGCATTTAAAAGCAGTGCCATTGTACTTCAAAAGAACTGTAGTTAATTGGAAAAAATCAAAATTATTCCTAAAGGGTGTGTTATTTTTTTTTTTGCTTATAGGCAGACATAAAAGAAATTAGGACAAGCAAAATATTCTGTGCTGATATCAGCTGAGAAAAATCTGAATGTGAATGCTAACTTTAGGCAAGTTTCATCATGTGGAAAAGACTGGGCAAACTCCTGCTTAGACAGGAAGCCAGTGGCTGAGTGGTAAATAAAAAGTGAGTAAGCTCATGTGTGAGGTGTATATAAGAAATGTATATATTCTATATTATGTAAGTTAGAAAAATACAGCACTGCTGGAAATTGTCTTTCTTTGGCAACATCCCTCTCAAACTTCATCACTCTTCCACTGATATTCAGCGTAGAATAAATACCTTTCTCTGTATTTCTCTTCCTTATGCAACACCAGTGGAAAAAATTACAGCATTCTAGAAATAAATAACTTTTCATGTAAAAACCTACCCCCATTTCCTTCTTGACATATGTAATGTACTGCCTCAGGCATTCTCCTTAATTTTTGCTCCAGTTATATAGTATGTTTTAAAATGTTTAGACAGAGAGCACTTAATGTATATATTGTATTTTGTGTTCTGAGTAAGAGTATATTAAGACCCGATCCTCAAAAGTGCTGAGAGACATAGGAGATCTCTCATCATCTACAAAATGAGTCACCACACCACTTGGCAAACATCCCTATCAAACAATCTCAGAAATTAATCACCTGGGTGAAATAAGCATTACCTTCGATTTATGCTACAGCACAGCAGGCTGATTTTCCCAAGGCACATGCCAAGTCAGTAGAAAAAATGGAATTACAAATCAGAACTTCTTGACTCCTATGGTCATTTGGTATTCACCAGTGTCTCCTGCTTTAAGAACCATTTTGTTCCTAGACTTCTCTTTTACAAGATGTTACATACACCATCCCCTTAATTTCTTATGAGACACACTGACCTGGGATTGAAATGGATGTCCTCAGGAACTTGGCTGGGATCAGTGACAATTCTGTCATTGTCAACATAGCTATCCAAGTCATCTGGGATCCTAAATTTGGCCATCTGAATTTCTGAATCACTTAAACCAGCATGAGATATGCGGGCATAGCCCAACCTATCAGACACAAGAAGAGTTAGTTTGAAGAAATAACTCCAGGCAATTTCACCACATCCTTAATTCAGGTCTCTATTTTCCAAGACCTATTATTTAATCTATCAACATAAATTCCATTTCTGAGAATCTCACCTTCAAAAAACTCAAAGTACTCTATAAATACAACCATCACCAACACAATGTCACAAGTAGAAAAACTGAGAAAGCGTGTTTGACAACAAAAAATGTTCTGGATTTAGAAAATTATTTTTAAAATCATAGTCTTAGAATAAGCATACTGATATAAACTCACCAACCTTTTTCAATTAAGAGATTTTGAAATTCAAGAAAGGAATTAAATAATCAATGGAATGAATAACGAGAAAAATTAGATTGCAAATAGGGGGTTTGTTGCCCTTTTTTGTTTTTTTTTTCCACTTAATACTGTTACTTAAGACAGCTATGTAATTTACTGGTTTTACTCCCATGAACACTGCAGAATGTGCAGTTTATTCAGCATAAGCTGAATTCCATTCTGGTACATACATCACCAAGAGAATGATTTACAAGCAACTTGGTATTAAAAGATATGGAGTGCATAGGTCCCAGGAGAGGAAAGTGCTTCAATATGGGCTTACACAGTTAAAATTTCCACTAAAACCAGCATAAAGCTTGGCTGGATTAGATCAGCATTTTCCATCAACAAACCCTACAATCAAGTTCAAAATTTGTATCTTCTGTGTCACATACAAATTAGGGCTAAGCCTTCATTTTCAGAATGAAGCTGCAAAGGCAGAGATTTGGAAGAAAGTAGTTCTATGTTATTAACGCAGATTAGATCTGAAGGCTTTTGACACAGAAGGATGAAATCTGTAATATCATCTTTGTAAATTATATTCAGAAATACACCAATTCATCCTGAGATTGATGTTTCACATTAATTCATGATACATCTATCCATACACAATTGTTTAGGGATATAAGATTCTTCTACAATTACCTACAGAAAGGTGTAAAACTGACTGTCATAAAGATATTTAAAACCAATGACTAAATGATCCACTTTAACACACCTTATTACTCCACGATACATAATGTAGCTACACCATCTGTCACGATCTGTACTGTCAATATCCTATGAATGAAAGGAAAAAATAAAAAGTCAAACAAATAAGGCAAGCTTTCCTTATGCACAGGCTTTAAATCAGTAACAGAACCAACGTGTAAACCTACTGCAGAAAAATGTTTTGACCAAAACATTTTAGTAAAGTAGAAATGAAAAAAACACTTAGAAAAATCAGACAGCTTTTGACATCTCCTGGCAGAAAACCAAACTGCACAACTCTGTTTTAAAACAAAAGAATCACAGAATTAGAGGCTGGAAGGGATGCCTGGAGGTCACCCACTCCCAAACCCACGCTCAAAGTAATTTCAAGCAGGTTGCAGCCAAGGATGGAGATTTCTTAACTTCTACGGGCTAGTTCTAGTTCTTGTGCTTGACTACCCTAAACTGTGATTTTGGTTTTTTTCTTCTGCTACCTACCTGATACTCCCCTTGTGGCAAGTGCTGTCCATTGCCTCTTGTCATTTCACTGTGTAACCCCACCTTCTCTGTAACATGCCAGGCAGCTGAAGACTTTATTTTAAAAAGCGTACATATTTTCTTACGTGTCTATTTCTAGTTACCAATTTGAAATATTAAGCTGAACATTTCAAATATATATTATATCTAACTGCTAAAAGAACCAGTATTTTTACATTACCTGCACATTTCCATTTTTTATTAATTCAGTGTAATCTCTGGATCCAGGAGCTGAAGTGATGTATCCTAGAAATACAACTTGCTTAGAGCTAGTCTTCAATAGGTTTGAAACGGCTATAGCCTGGAGTTTTCTGTCCAAGTCCTCTCTGAAAGAAATGGAAAAGACTTTAACATATATACGTTTTAGCTCAGAATCTTTGTCCTATAACATAGCAAACCACAAATGAATCTGCCATATTTTTTATTGCTTAGTATTAGAGTATGAAAGTTTACACAAAGCTCACCGATTCAAAATGTTCACTATGTTCAATGAAAGCCACATGGTTGTGTTGGATGTAATTAGGGTTCTCTTTCTAACCATTGTAGGAACAACTTTTTCCATTACTGCTTTTTTTTTTCTAGTACTGATCTCATCACTAAAAACTGTGAATGTAAGTGCTTTGGTTACCTGAGGTTTTGTCTCGGCCTGCACTTGAAATTTAACTGTGCATAACAAAGAGCTTACATGGTAACAAAACTTTTATGATGGACAGATCACAGTAAATATTAAGACCACATAATTTATGAAATATAACTTAAGAGCTACGTCATCCCATTAATGCTGCTTAATGACATTTGGCAGGTATTCTGCATCTCTTTAACAAGATTTACACAACAGTTCCAACATGACCAAAAGTGATAGCATAAGTGGAACCTGGTAAAATACTGTATTGCATCCCATTCGCTGTCCTTGGATTTGTTATAACATAATGTAAAGGCAATTCTCTTTCTATGACTCTTCATGTTAATAACCTTAAACGGTTGTGCAAAGTACGTTCTCTTCTATATTTTGGTAGACTAAATACAGTTGAGACAGTGAACTGATTTTGGAATCTGTAATCCCCAAAGAAGACAGGAATTTTGATGTTGCTATGCTCTCTAAATAGCAGTACTTCCAACTGAAGCAAATGCATTAGGGAAAAAGAACACACAGACAAGAGACAAAGCCCCCGACCACTTAAATAGAAGCCAGCTCAGCAAGCTGCTCTTTCCAGAATTACACCTCTCCAGAAGACAGATTCTTTTAAATGACACAAGCATTGTTATATTCCCACATTTAAAAAACAGTCTTAAAAAAAAATCCTTAGTTACGCAGTATTCTATAGTTTATGTCATCCCAAGCAGCAGATGAAAAAAACATGAAAAACAAGCAGTTGCGCGGGCCATTTATTTACAAATTCATTGAACTCAAAACACAATCTAATTTGCACTTGTTTCCCATGTGTCATCTCCTATTTTCTCCATCTTTATCTCATCTCTTGGGGCGGGGGAGGAAACCAGTGCTATTTTCTTCTACTTTGACAAACAGTTTCTCAGAGGGGCAAGTCTAGCCATCCGAGTGAGGCACAAAATGAAATCCCTTTCTAGAGTTCAAATTGGGAGTGGTTTGTGACAACTGTATGTGTTGAGTGAAAGAGACATATAAACAATTTGAACGCTTGGAACACAGCTTCTACACAGGGGAAGGAAAATGGGGAAGCTCACTATTGGATTGTGAGAATTCCTACTGCTTTCTGAGCAGATTCTTTGTGTATTATATTCTGCACCCAATCCACAAATTTCCCTGTCCATGAATCATAACTATTATTTAAAAAGTTTGAATCTTACTGCATAACCATAAACATATTAAATATTGCAGCAAATAAAATGGAAAAATACAGCTACATGGAGCATCACAAAATTATCCCTTATTAATATTCATTACACAAAAGTAATCAAAACATTGTTTTAAAGTAAAAAACTGAAATATATACCTTAATCTTTCCCATCTTGTATTTGAGTTATTGGTATAATGCTTCCTTTCAGAATCCAGAGACGATCTCTGGATTTGATCTTTCCAGTTTCATGTAGTCAGAAGGACACTGAACAGTATCTTTCATTGCTGTTTCAACACTGCCCCTTTCTAGGAGGTTTCAGAATTGTTCCTTTTTATTTTAATAAACACCAGCTATTCATTAATGCTATTTAATTGTAACTATCTGCTCTCATTGTGGAATATAATAGATCTATTCCACTTGCAGAAAGTTAGGATGATATCCTACACTGAGATGTATCTGTAGCCCTAGTACTTGTGATTTTGTACAGCTACGTATCTCTAGTAACCCAGATATTAGGCTCAGCAGAGTTTTGTGTAAGACATTTGTGCCTTTTAAAAAATGCTTCAAAATTTTAAACCAGTAGCTATGTCATAGTGTTTCCTCCAATGTGCCTTGTTAGAACCATTATTAAAGCAGCAGATTTTAAAAGATACAAAAGAAATCCTAGAAGTTCACAAATTACAATTATGTTACATGACTTTGCATGACACACGTAGCAATAAATAAAATACACACTCTTCGTTTCCGAAGTGGGCAACAACAAAATCAATCAGTTTCCCTGTGAAGTTGACAGTCATGGAGATGGCAGGTGCAATCTCTCCCTCTGGAGATGGAAGGAGGTGATGGGTAGATTTTACAATTGGATACCTCGACAGTGCCATAATCCTACATGAGAAGAGGGCAACAGTTACGTCTCGTAGTTCACAAGCATCACGAGTGTGAATGAAGTGGACAAACACGAGCAGAATAATAATGGTCACTGAACTCAAACCATCAGACCAGAACAGAAACCATGTGTAGCACATTCTTCTGAATTTAGAAGGTTTTCCTCTAAAATATAACTTAAGTACATGTCTAAAAATGTATTATCAAATTCATTCCTACACTAATAACCACTCCATATATATGAATTATTACACTGAACCTTTCAAAATCTGCATCCTCAGACAAGACAGATATTTATACTACTATTAATTAAAATGTATTTCATTAGAAGTAGAAGCAGGTAAAAATAAATTTTTAAAGCGGGACATTTCTCATTCTTTCAGCTTCTGTTTGGAACCAACCTTAAAACCATTTTGCATTTACAGGTTTTTCAAAATAGTTTATGAATAAAATTTCAGAGAATGACTTTTCTGGCCCATTCTGCATCACTTAAAGATGCTGGAAGAGGAACATTACTAAATTTCTCTCACTTATTGCAAAAATTAAATAGCCATTGCAATATCACTAGGAAGTTCCATCTACCAGAGAGATCTGCATATCCCCCTGAAAAAAAAGCCACATCATAAGCCACTATTTTCTAGAGGGAAAAGATATTCAAACACACACAACTGGTAGTTGGTAAAGTATTAAACTAAAATCAGACACACAAAAATCTGGTAAAATAGACACGAGCCTTTCTGTGCCCATTTCCCACTATACAGCTCAAGCTGGCTTTAATGGATTCAAAATTTGTACTAATTTTCCAACTCCTATCACATTTTTAAGACTGAAATCTAAAGTTCTCATAGCCCAAAACAAAATAATGAGAAGAGTAAATCAAATATAGTACTCAGAATGCCAAACTTCCAAACCTGTACATTAAAGGGCAGGATGCCATTCTCTGCATGACCAAAGCCAAAGTATGAGTAGGCATCAAAAACTGATTATTTTTAACAAGAAAACTTCACCTGCATTGCACTGTAATGCAAAGCAATCAAAGCATGTTCTTAAAGACAAGCTCCAATTGATTACAGTGACTGTTATTCCAATTATTCTTTGCCCACGTTCTAACGGAGTTAGTATTGGAGAGGGTATTTACACCTATTTACTGTCATTGTGCGTGTAAAGATTACTCACCCCCAAGTGTGATCTCTTGTGCTGGGACCAAAATCTGTGTAAAATCCTAGTCTTTCCCCCAGCCACATTGTTGGATCATTGTTCCCAATGAATGGTTTAGAGGCATCGCTCTCTATAATAGTGATAAAATCTGCACCTAAAATGGGGAAGAAAAAAGAAAATCTTTCCAAGTTTGTAACTGTGACCTGTAAATGTGATCTATAAATAATAAAATCACAGAATTGCCCGGCTTGGAAGTGACCTTTCAGATCATCAAGTCCAACCATCAAGCTAACACTGACAAGAACCATCACTAAACTATATCTCTAAGCACTACGTCTACCCATCTTTTAAATACCTCCAGGGATAGCAACTCAAACAGTTCCCTGGGCAGCCTGCTCCAATGCTTATTAGCCCTTTCAGTGTAAAATTTTTTCCTAATATCCAATCATCTAAACCTCCCTTGGTGCAGATTGAGGCTATTTCCTTGTCCTATTGCCTGTTACTACATAATGTCGTTTCCCTTTTGATTACACAGGGATGGACACAAGCCCTTCAGGAGTCAATCAGGGCAAACCTTATGCTGGCAACAGAGGTCATGCCCAAACTTTCATTTAAAGAGGCTATACAGCCTCTGATGGAGAGATACTGGGTGTCTGTATGCCACAGCTCCTCCCTGGTATATAACCAGACACACATGAGACTACACAATACAGCTGGCCTGCACACACCTACTGCAGACCATTTAAAAACCATGAGAGATAACGTACATACACAGATTAACAGCACAGGAGCGAGTCTACTGCTTTCAACTTGATGAACAACCACAACCCAGCACATCTGCACTTAGCTTCATCTACCAAATACTATTCCACTCCCAAGGGTCCTGCGCAAGAGGGAGCAAGCTGCTGCTGCCCAAACAATTAATGAGCCTACAGCAGCCTAGCGTCAGCTCCCAGGCGTGGTAACAGAAGGGTTCCCAGCTCTACTGAATTGTTGACCATCCTCAGCCACCTCACTTTCTCAGGGCACTGCGGTTCCTCCCTGTTTACATGCTGAGGTGTGGTTTTGTCAGGGGAACATGATGGTTCCCCTCTACTTTAGCTGCAGGATACAGAAGAGCTATGCTGCCCCTGAAGGAACTGGCAGCTAAGAAAGGCCTCCCCATGCCTGAAGGAAGGTGGGAACCTGCAAACCGGGCCACAGGCTGAGCCGAACCATCCAGGCTCAGCTCAAGCAGCAGGTCAGTACAGGTGTAGCAGCAGCAATTGTTCCCTTCTTGCTGTGGCTATGCCCCTCTTGGAGCACTCTCCTGCTCTAGGAGGCAGATCAAGTCACCACCACTTCATCCACAGACCTTCTATAAGGAATTAAGACCACTCTACCCAGTACCACTCTTGTCACATAAGACTTTTTGCTTTTGAAATGGGGGGCTTGATGTTGGTTCCCTTCAGAGCAGACAGGAGTTCCAGTCACAAGTGTCATTACATGTTGCATCTTCACTCCTCCAACAGAGAGCAGATGAACCCAAGGGATGCACGCTACCACAGCTTTTAAGATAATCCTTATGCTGAAGAAGTCAGCCGCCCTTTTTTTCTATGGCTCTCAAAATCAGCTACTCTCCTTTAGCGAGCAAATTATTAACGAATCTCCAGCTTAACTCTGAATGCATTTCCTGGAAATGTTAATGTAGTATTTTACATAACAATATACGTGTAATATACAACTCCAGAATACTGTTTCTAGCAAGCAGGAATTAAGTTTTATTTATTTATATTTTGGAATTTTCTGCCTTTTTATTTAGCAGTTACTTCTTTTTGAAGTCATAACACAAAGAAATGCTCAATGGGCATAACCAGGTAATCACTTTTTCTAATATTCATTAATTTAAACTACAGGTACCCGAAATAAATGCATTCCTTTCAGTTCACAAATAAATATGCAAAGATTAACTACGTACCCAGACATAAGCCATGAGCTACGGAATCACGTAAGTACAAGAATGCCCCAAATTTCAATTCATCGAGTGTCACTGTTGTTTTCTCCTATCACTAGACAGCCCACAGAGCTCAGCCCTCGGAACTTTTGCTCATGGGACAAAGGAGTGAATGATGCACAAATCAACCTGTTGCCTCTTCACTAACTCCTGGGCATCTCTGCCACAAGAGCAAGGCTTGCACGAGTAACACCTACAAGCACCACTAGTCAATTCCTTTCAATACACCCCATAGCAGCTAATTTTTGGTCCAAGTTCTTCTTTTTCTATAGCTAAATTTCCAACCAAAATCCTATCCATAAGCAACAGATTAGACACCCTTTTTTTAAATTAAAATAATGACAACTCAATCAAGCTACCATCACTATTTTTCTTTTATGAATTGCTCTGGCTCAGTGATGGAAACAGACTTGTCTGTTTATCCTCTGCACACCTTATTTAGGGCATTTTAATTTTAGATGTTTTAGGAATTACATAACAATTTACATCCAAAACCAGAGCAGTTATAAAACAGTAAATGTGATCTAAAAGGATCCTTATCAGGGTTTCATTCAAGCAAATAATTTCTCTCTAGACAACTCACCAGCAGTATGAGAAAAAAATCCAAATACTAAGAAAAGTGTTTCCTCCAACCAGAAATCTTTTAAGAATACATTAAAAAATTCTCACCTCTGCAAATGTATTTTTAACTGAAGTGACTGTATTGGAATAGCTCACAAATTCAGGAGAAAGCCACAAGACACAGGTTCTTGTGTTAATGCAAGAATGGACTCAGTTACCCATCTCTTCAGATGAACCCTCTCAAATATTAATGAAGTGGAAAAAAAACATTACCTGTCTGATTAAGCAAATTAGCTGATCCTTCCAAATTAGACCATCCTTCATTGTCATATCCAAATCTAAAAGGCCAGATCATAGCAGAGAAGTCTCTTTTTGGAATCTCAAAAAAAAACCCCAAAAACGGAAAAAGAGTCAAGTACAATTTGACTTTTATGTATTATACTTTTGCAGTCAACAACATCAGATACATGGTACCAAAAAAGACAGGCAAGAAGGGATGTTTTAACCAATATATTTTCCTAATAAAGCTGTCAGGATTACAAAAGACTTTAGGTATCTTTGAGAAAAATTTGCTATTAACAAGATGAGAAAAGTCATAACAGTTAAAATTAATTTATGCAAGTAAATAAATGAATATGAAAGAGATTACATTTTTTTTTAATCTAAACTACCCACTTTTTTCCACATTAAAAGGTACTACAAACCTGGAGGAGTTCAAAACAGAAAGCCAACTGTACATGTGTGTGCGCATGTGTGAATACACACGTGCATGCGCGTACACAAATGCACACACAATTTCTACTTGGCTGTCATCACCTTTTCTGCATTATTTCCTGCATTTGTCATCACTGATTTCCAACAGGGATACAGGTCAAGGGCAAGTTTCAAAGGACTATATCCAATCTATCACCCAAGAAGAAAACCCCTAATCCTTAATTGCAACCAAGGGCATCAAAAATTTAATTTTATATTAGTAATAAATTAAATCATAGAATGGAAACATGTTAATTTATATCTATTCAAAACAGCTCTAATTTTGAATTAAAATTACTAAATAGCCAAGCAACATATTTGGACAACTTGTAAGTAATCTAAATGCTAAACTTGGGAAGCATTGAGCATCTTAATTGTTACTATCGTTGCAACACCTAATTTTTTGCCAGATAGAAACCTGGAATCTTCTGATTTTTATCCAATTTCCAAACATAGTCTAAGTGTAATCAAAGTCAACCAACTTTTCAGAGAGGTTCAATTCAGAGTTACACATCTAAATATAGAAGCATAGAATTCCTTCAGCTGGAAGGAACCTCAGGTTATCTGTTCAAGCTCCCCTGATATAAGATCAGGCTGCTACCAGCATTGTCCAGTAAAGTTTTGAATATAATTCAAATAAACTCATTTATAAAAGTAACACTCAAATTGAATATATCAGGCAAGCATCTCTCAGTTTTTCAGAATATTTTTTCCCTTCGTAGCAGCGCTGTAAATCTCCAAAGACCCAGACATTTCCCACGTTCAACATGAATTTACAAATTAAACTTTTTGCATCTTCACGTCCACATTAGTTTTGCTGAGTACTTGGGCACTGCTACAAATACATCTAAGATATCACACACACATTTTACTGTATATTTGAAAGTTACCATTTTCACAAACACACTACTCACCCCGTGGCCCAACTTCTTCTGGTAAGTTTTATAACGTAGACCCAATCCCAGCAAACCAACACCAACAAACAGCCACAACACTTGAAACACAAAAACACAAAAAAGTTGGTTTTAAAGCAGGAGAAAATAATGTTGTTATTGCAGTTAAACAGAACTGGTACATTGTCATTCTAAGACGTGCTCTCCATAGAATGGGAAATGCATACATTTAAATTTCCACATGATTTCCAGTGATAATGCCATTCCAAAGTAGTGTACTTAGAGTTTCTATAAGGGTGCAGATACACTTAGATTCTCCAAAATTCAACAAGCTGAGTAGATAAAATGCACCAAAACTCCTCGGAATATTTATGTAAAAATGATACCTACTGTAGAATTCATTACAGGAAATGAGCAAAAGCATCACGTAAACCTTCCAGTGCTTTTCCCCTCTGTGTCCCAGGTATGCATTTGCGGTGCACATTTTTTTATTTTGTATTAGTACAACGTGGGGAAGAAAATTTAGTTTACTTCACAAGGCTTTAGATGTCAGAAAGATGTGATCTATGCTAGACCTCCAGAGCAATCCTTTGTTTGACATGTTCTTGGAAAGGCATTGTGGCTTCACAGAATGCAAATTCAGAGCTTTCCTATCACTTCTGTAGCCTTCCAAATAATGACAGTGGACACTTCAGAGCTCTCAGGGTTTGGCACATTGTAATTTGATGACCAAAACACCTCTGCAGTTATTTCATTTACACAGTGGCATGCACTATCTGCAATGATTTCAGTAACTCAGTTTATTCTTTCATCAAATCTTTAAACACGTATGTAATTATTTTTATCCAAGTTTTCTGGAACAATTTTGTGTAAAATTTATTTAAATTTTACCAGGGATGACGTCAGAAGAAAGGACATGCTGTTTACATTAGTCAAGCAAGCATTTTTTTATACTCTGCAAAATGCAAAGGTGCTTAAAGGGGAAGCTGAGAATACAAGTTTGGGCATGATGAGGACGTACAAAAATTACTAAAGATGCAGGGATTTGAACCTTCTGCATCCTGATCTCTGTAGGGTTAGCATGCCCTGATGCCTAGCAATTTTTTTCTTTACCAAATTTCACAATAGTAACAGACTTTCTCCATAGAAAAATTAAGCTAACAATGAAAACAAATCCGAAACTCAAACAATTGTAGAGAAATACTTGAAAATGTCATTTGGATGGATTCCATAAGCAAAAAGCAGTAAAACCTCAAAACATTTTAATTTCTATTCAAAACCTAAGGGAAAAAGCAGACCCCACACACAACATCTGGGAAGCTGGGATCCCTAGGCAGAGTCCACAAGCAGATGATGACAAAGGTTTCCTGAGGACAGGTCTGGTCTGAACATGAAGCAGGGCGTCAGGATCGTGTAGTGATGTCAGCCACAAAAGGCTCTGCGGATTGCCTCCTGACACAGGAGGGGTGTCATGTTGTACGGCAGTTCCTGGGCCAGCCGAGTCTCACCCCACTGCCAGCCACCTTACACAGCCCTATAAAGGGTGTCACACTGAACTGCTTCAAAATCAACATACCAAATGGGCTGAGAAATCATTCAGGGTTTTTTTGTATACACATGTAATAAATCCCAACATCCAAAGAAGCCTCCTCCTCAACTACCAAAATGAAATCACAAATGATGCCAAATCCATCTTTAGATTTTCTTTTTTTCCCCAATTCATATTCTTCGGTCTTCATTTAACACATTCTGTGTGGAATAGCGCCTCTCTCAACTGTAATCATAGTGAATCAGCTCCTCAGCATATGTCATCATTAAGACTGGAACTAGGGCAATACTAACTACAAGTCTGGCTCTAAAATAAGCATCAAAAAGCATTTCAAAAACATCCAAGTAAAATACTCTACTGCCTTACTCTTTTTCCTCAGACATTATTCCTAGAGTCAAGGAAGAAAGGAAGTAAAATTATACTTACACAGTTTAATATAGTTTTTACTCTTTTTGAATAGTGGCTTTTGGTTGCTTTTTGCTTCAAAGACAGAGCTAAGGTCCTTCTTGGGTCCTGTTAGAAAGTCTACCCCAATACATAACATGATAAACCCTATGAAAAAATAAGTCATTAGTTTTTTTCATAGAGCTTTAACATATTAAACATTGCTCATAAACGCACCATTTATAAACTCCCAGCTGTTGTGTTACATTCAACCTTATGGCTCCAACAAAGACAATTCAAAGCACAATCATAGAAAAATGCCATTACCCAACGCAGTAATGCAGACAATATGAGATTTATTGATAGAGAAGATCAGACTTCTCATCATTACAGTATTCACCTCACCTATGCCTGCAGCACTTCAAAAATTTTTAATTTACATTGTTGTACTTGTTGACGTAAGTGTTGCTTGCCACAAAATGAGCAAATGACATTTAACATGCCACTAATGATAAATATTTCAAAAAATAATTCAAAACAGTAGTATTGCAATAAGAATTCAAAGCTAAAAGATTATTGTAAATGCCACTGAACGCCTGTTTCACACAAAAATAGTAAAGTTCAAAATTACATTGTTTGGGGTGTTTGGGTTTGTTTGGGTTTTTTTTTCCAAATAAGCTGCTGCTAAGATTTAATACGCCTGAAAGAGCTTTATTAAGCATACTTTGTTCTGATAACTGAAGAGTAGACCCAATAGTAAAAGTATCTAGGTAAAGACCCCTTCACATTATGAACTCTACTCTGGACTATGGTGAGCTTCAAAATACAGTCCACCTTTGGGTCTCTCAGCCTGAGCAGAAGGGAGCTACTGACACCAACACAACTTAGAGCTGTTCTTGCTCTTCCCTTGCAACCCAGCAACCTAAGGACCATGACATTACCAGGTAACTTTGTGGTGCCGAGCATCAGGCGGCATTGGATGCTAACAGAACAATCCTCAAAACCTATCTCATTATTCACTATGGATGCTGGTACTACTGGGTCTCACTACTACACATTTTATCAGGGTGCTTCTGTTAGTGAAATATTTGTTTAAAAATGTATTTTCCCTTCCTCCATTCATGTACCAACTGGGACAACAATGAAAACAAAAATATTTTAATCCTTTCATCTGGACCAAATTAGTGAATCTTTCAGCAGACCTCCCCACCTTTGTGTATCCTAACACCAACTTTCACTGAACCTTGAAGCACACTTAGCCAGCACTCTCAAGCAAACATTGATTTACAGTACACTTTCAGGGTCTTCTGTCAAAAAGGCTAGCACATGGTAGATAAATTATGCTAAAACTCTTCCAAGCCCCTATTGACCGCTACAACTCTCAACTCAGCCCAATGATTTCAAAGTTTACTGGAATTAACCTGGACAAGAACAACTAAATTACACCTCCATATTACAGAACCTTAAAATAACAGTTTGGTATAAAAATACATTGTTGATTACAGATGTCTATTATCTTTGCAAATGGAACAGCTCTGTCCATGTTTTTATTTAAGAACTACAAAAGGAATTGCTCAATAGTTTGTTGTAGAACAGCGTAAGGTTTTGTAAAGTAAAACTCCAGCAGGTTGGGAGGCCAGTTTAACATGGCAGCATCTTGTATTTTTTTGCTCCAGAGCCAATAGAAGCAGCCGTGCTTTTTAAGAATAGACATCTAAACAGACCTAGAGTATGTTTTAAAAGCCAGTAAGTGACTGCAGTGCACTAACTGTTGCAATGCACTGTGATGGCATCTTTTCTTTCAACAGTAGTTCAGACTAATAGCACAAGCTCCTTTCTCACCACTTATAAACCAAAGGATCCAATTACCTGCAAAGAAAATGAAGGAGCATCATGAATTGGATAAGAGCTCTGCTGGAGAAGGTATATGTCATCCTTAATATATTCTTTGTGGCACAGTTAATTAGCTATAGAAGTCATGTTTTATTTCAGAGTGATAGCTGAAGGTAAAAAAAAAAACAAACTATTATTCAGTATTTTCTTGTTGCCTGTACTTATTACATTAGTTGTAGTGAAAATCTGCAAACCAGGAAGCTGGGTTTAGTGCCATAATGAAGGGGCACACAAAAAAAAACCAAAAACCCACACAACCTTTCTCAAAGGGAGACTGATTCAAAGCCATTAAAGTTGATGGAAAACTAGGAATCCGACCCTTCAGCATTATGTTATATCACAGTGAAGCAGCACAGAAATTTGGTATATAATGATCTTACTTTCATTGTCACTTTTCCTGGGGAGGTTCCCTATGCAAACTGCAGCAAGAGAAAGGCAGGATATTGGACAGGAGGAGAAAGCAAGAAATAGCACTTGCACCTGAAAGAAACCAGAAGAAAAAAAAAAAGCAGTTTGCCAGAAAGTCAAGCTGTAAGGGAAGAAGCGCAGCAACAAATACACAATCTCATGGTATAATTTGCAAATCTTCCATAAGCAATGGGAAGGCATCAAAAAAAACAGAAACTGGATTCTCAGATGGAAGGTAAACTCATGTAATGCCATCAGCTGAGACAGGTTCAGTTCACAGTTTTCTTTTTACCAAAGAGAAAGTTAGGGCCTTCTCTATGTTCCTATCCAGTCACCATGCCAGGTGAATTAGTCACACGTGTGTATTTCAAAGGAAGTGACAGAGAGGGATTTTATATAACAGCTTTTCTTTTGTCAAAGCATTACTCAAGAAAGCATTTGACATTCTTCTGCCACGTGCTTTCTTCATATAACTTCAAAAAAATTAAATTAAATGAAGTTAGATAACTGTTTCTACAGACCTTGAGAGTACATTCAGAACAAAGAAAACTGCAGTAAACATGATGGAATTCACCTCAAAACAAAACAAACTGAAACCCTGCACCTGACTGCTGTAATATATCAAACACCTATTGATATTAAGAAACTGGAGTGACAGAAAGTGGTTTCAAAGACATTTACAAAATCTAAAACCATTGGAGCAACCATTCAAGCACAGCACTCATTAATCCAAGGCCAGGCTGGATGGGGCTTGGAGCAATGTGGTCTAGTGAGAGGTGTCCCTGCCCAGGGCAGGGGGGTTGGAACTCGATGATCTTTAAAGGTCCCTTTCAACCCAAACTATTCTATGATTCTGTGATCCTTTTCAAACAAAATATAGTATAATGTGTCACATTTTAAAATGTGCCACACACAGCCCAAGACAATGTTTGGCATTGTTTAAATATAACTAGTGAAATATGCTATTGAAACACATCAGTACCTATTAAGAAAATAATGCAAGAGACAAAACCAGGAAGGGTTGGTTATGTTGCCACCTCCCCACCTTCATCAAGAGATCATTTTGCTAAAACCTTTGTATTTGCTCTCCTCAGTTCTTCCTCACTGACAATTTCTTTTCTCCCTCTTCTGTTTGCATGTTTCTGACACCGCAGGCTCATTGATATTCCTCCAAACGTGCTGGTGTGTCCATAAAGCATAAGGTACAGCCATGGGGAAATGAACCTCAGGTCTCAAACGCAGACCAGCTAGATCAGCAGGATGCTGCATGCTGGTCCTCAGATCAGGTCTAAATAATGCACTGAATTATGTTACAGTCCCAGTAACACAGCCTTCATAAACCCCTGAAGTTTCCAGAAACAACACTGTTACCTGAGGTAACAACATACAGGTACATTCACACCCTGGATTGCAGCCATATTTTTAGGGTGACTAATTAACAGAGCTCTTCCTCAGTTGTGTATTGAGTTATCACACTTTTTTTCCACATTGTAATTTTCCCTCAACTGAATTTCATTTTCTGCCCACATTTTAAACTATTTCTAACAGTAAAGGAAAAAAGTAATCATTTTTTGCATGTTTCATGAATTTTCTCATAGAAGCTCTTACCACAGTATATCAAACAGGAGCTGAGCATTTGGAAAGACTATTTATACACTAAATAAATTTTAAACATCTGGGTGAGGCTAAAGCAAGCATATTTGTCTTTGTTCAGAGTCATAAACGTACCTAAAAGAAGATGGGAGCTTTCTCTAGCGTAAATTCCTCCAGGTACAAATTTATAAGCTGTACACCATACGCAGAAGAATAATTCAAGAACGTAGGCAAGCATGGCTGTAGTCATGGCTTTCCCAGGGTGCAAACAGCTGATGAAGCGTCTGGCCAGTTGAGGCCACACACACATGGTAAAGACAGCAAGAACGTTGCCTGCAACAGCAGCACTCCAGGTGGGCAAATAAAGAAGACCAGCTGAGGATGCTAAACCTATGAAGGGATGACAAAAAAAAAAAAAAAAAAAAGAAGCATAAGTCACAGTAAAAAAACAAGAGAGGCTGGGAATATAACCGTGCTTTGCCACCATGAAAACTGCATTATGAGAAAGACAGTTATTCCCAATAGCCAAAGACAGAGATATCTCATTCTTTTAAAGATTGCCTATTCAGCTGAAACTGGTGCAACAGAAAGACAGCAGTGAAACATCATCAAGAGCCAAAACTGAACTGTTTCTTACACAGAGCTCTTCCAGCACAAGAGGGATGATGCAGTTTTTAAGAGGTTAACAGGTCTGCCTGTTACAAACCTCCTTTAACAGAGTACAGAAAGAATCAAATAGGTTAATATGAAGAGAAATAATATTTTTCCCTGATCTTCTCTCCCTTTAGATATCGATACGATGGGCATGAAAACAACTACTAACCTTTTACTAACTGCAAGATCCTTGATTTACCACACTGCCTTTGACTCTGATGGGTTTTGATCCCAAATAGAACATTAACAACCACAGAAACTCTCTATAACGGGACTTCCATTTAAAACTTTAAGTAAGAAAACGTTTACTAACTTTCACATCATGATAGCTGATGTATAGGAAAAAAAATTAATATTTTACTCTTACGCATCAATGTTCTCAGCATTTTAAAATACAATACTTGAATCCGCTAACAAGCCATTCTCTACTTGTTTTAAATTAGTAATGTGTGTTCATCAAAAATCAAATACTCATACTCGCAATCTGCACACACGTTTCTTAAAACTAATACCTGTACCAAAAGGTAAATTATTTGGGCAACTGAAGGCTTGGGCACTGCCAACTCTTGTGCCTTTATTGTGACTTTCCTGATATTTGGTATTTTATTTCGGTTCTTGACTAGGAGAAACCCAACTTGCATTAAATTTCTTGTCTTCAAAGTTGTGGAAAATGACTTGAAAGCTTTGGCTTTTAAGTGCTCCAAAAGAGAAGGTGAGTAAAAAGAAAGCAAAACGTAACTTATCATTTCCTTTGTATTTCCTGTATTTTGACACATCCCAATTTATTATTAAACATTTATAGGAAGTACTGCTTTTTATTCTTGATATAAGCTTCTACAAACAGTTAGCTAAGGCCAAAAAGAAGCAGATTTATGGGGTTTTTAAACAGCATTTATATCACTAAATTTCACTCAGATGAGCCTAGAAATTAAACCAAGCTGCATTCATTCATCCATGCTGAGAGGGTATAGAAAACACAACTTTCAAGAGCAGAATTATTTCCATCTCCACCTACTCGCTCCATGCCTAACTTGCTCTACAGCACAGCCATACCACCTTCCTGAAAGTGGATGTCCAGATCCAGCACTTGAATCTCTATCCCCACCACCGAGACCTGCTTCACAAATATATTGCTCCAGTAGAATTGCTTTGATGTTCATACTATTTTACTGCTTGGAGACCTTGGCAACTTACGAGACATGAGGTAAGTTTACCTCTAGATGAACTGCTCATTAAATTACAAGTTATTGCGCCTCCTGCAAAATTAAGAGGCTTGTGTCACCTCAATTCCATAACCTTAGATGTAGCCTTATTCAATGCAGACTGTAAGAACCAAGATGCTACTCATGGGAACAGAACCTCAACAGGGGCTTCTGAAGAGAACAACACTGCTCTGCAGTGGCCTGGAGATTTGGCCTGTAACCCTTAGGCGATGGTCAGGCACACATATAGAGTCAGCATCAGAAAAAGATGCTTTGATTAGTAATTTGCTTTTCTCAGATGTGGTGTAGGGTCAGAGGGCTTGAGTAAAGGGAGTAAGGTAATAGAAACAAACATTTTCCTCAGGATTTGTACCTACCTACAAGAAACCAAACAAAACTGGTGACAGAAGACCAGCTCCAAAATGACAGCATCAATCCATGAGCCAGGCCCAACAGAACTGTACCTCTAATAAAACAATAAGGAAAAAGAAATCATACGTTAATATAATTTCATAACACCTGGCATTGAAAAAAATTTCTAGACATACACCAACCACTTACCCATATGGATTAGGATCTGGACCTGTATGTGGATGTCCACTAACTGCCCATCTAGAAATTAGTGAGACCTCTCCAAATATCCACAGGGTGAGGAACATGAGGCTGCCAAAAGCTATCCCTGACAAAAGCCAGTGAGAGTGGGAAACAGTCTCTCTAACTGCATTATCAGTTTTGTTTGCTTCTTGTTTCCTCTTGTCTCCACCTAGAAGAATACAGCAAATGAGCAAACTGTCAAATCCTATTAGAAACGGTTCCTGAGAAAAAGAAACAAACAAGACCACAAAATTACCAGAATATATTACTGGCTCAGACACAAAAGCTAACTTATCTGATCATTTGTGGAAATTGATAAGACAAAAAAAAAATCTCTAATAGCATTTCTAGGTCTGTCAGGAAAAGCTATTCACCTTAAGTGTACAAAAATGACAACCTGCCCACACAATTATTCTTCATGCTACTGGAATTTAAATTAAACTGGCTTTGAAAATTAACAGAGAAGTTATTAGAATTTGTTCAGAGGATTCTGTTCTCTGAAACACTAAACTCTGATAAGAGCAAAACCTGACACTCCCAAAGAAGCCAGAAATTAATTCCCTTCCTTCTCTTCTCCTTTTTCCATGCTCTTTAGACCCACTCTGCTCTAAGGAGAAAGCAGCACCTTTGAAGACATATTGCTTTGTCACCTAGGAAGAAGACACATTCCCTTCCTAATCTCCTTTCTAAATTATGATGGAAGCTAAGACTTCACATCAAGTAACACAAGTCTACAAACAATACACACCATGCCAATTTATACCTACTTACATATAGATAAGGTCTTATCTTTCAATTAATTAATTCAGGTTATACTGAGAAGGAAGGAACTTCTGAGGATTTAACATGAGCTGCCTTAACTAACCAGCCCAACTTTGCTGTCTTTCTTGACAATATTACCTTCACAGTTTTAAAGTGAAGGCAAATGGGCCCATGCCAGTCCCCACTGCTGGGTACTTTGTACAGACTCTCCAAGAACTCAGACAAATTTTGACAGCGACAATGCATCCATTTTTCCAATTTCTGTTTGTCACATCAGCTGTTCCCCACCCTCGCCCTGTCTCCCCTTCTCTGTCAAAGGATACGCATGGGCAGAGAAACTCAAAGAGCAGACTGAATTAACAAAATAACAGAAATACCACAGATGTTTTGTGCTGGAATGAAGATAACCCATTCTGGTTTTATTGGTTTAAGTTATGCCTTTGTTTGTGTTACTGTCACATTATTGATACTGCAATTAGTTGGCCGTTCCAACACCATCACAGCTGTATGAACTGTGATACTGATTTTGACGTGTTATGGGCAGACGGAAGTACCCCATGGTTTCTAAAGTCTGAAATGCTCATGCATCAGGTCTAAAAACAGCCTGCACCAGGGAAAAAAACAACAAAGAATCAAACATATATAATTTAAGATGTTTTCACAACTGCCACCTTTGCTGTAATACTCTTACCTGAATAAATTCGCTCCACTGCTGCTATAAAACCAAGTGTCAGTATGACAGTATTAGCAGCTTGTGAGCTCCAGACTGGGTTTAGTGACGTATACCAGATGCGAAGAACAAGCAGCAATACCTTGCCTAGCATGAAGCCCCATATCCTGATGAATCTGTAAGAAACAGTTTTGGAATAGTGATGCATTTGAGGAAAAAAAAAACAACACAACAAACCCACAATAATCCTAACTTCTCACAAAATCCCCAACTTTTTAATATGAAGAAATGTCATTTACAATCCCATTTACAATCCCATCAGCATAAAAAGATACCTTTGTAAACCGTCTCCTGACCACCATGTTACTGTTTGAACCAGCAATGAGGAAGAAACACCTGCAGCCAAGATGAATAGTCTAATTGAAGCATTTGGTGCTTGGTATGATGCTAAGCTTCCTACAAACAAACACACACACAGACAGAGGTTGCTTTAATGGGCAATAGAAATCAAGTAATAAAGATTTCCTGCGTATTAGTTTAATCTTGTATTTAATTCCAATGGCTACACCATTCATCTGAAAACACATGACACTACACATTTTTAAATAAACCAAAGAAATGTAGGTATGGATAGAAACTGGCTATATATGACATTACAGCAGCTACCACTTTCAGGGAAAAAAAATAACATGGAATGATTATCCAAGATTGCAGTGATTGCCTTAATTTAAATACTTATGGTCACTGATTCCATAAATAGGATACATGAATAAAATATCTAAGCATACAGATATTCATGAACAGTGCACTTACATAAAAGCCATAACACTTTATGTATCGTGACTGCTCCTTTCTAAAAAGGTTACAGCTTTTGCCACAGTGCACTTACATAAAAGTCATAAACTAAGTGCACTGTGGCAAAAGCCGTATCTTTTTCAGAAGCAGTCACCACACATTGCACAAGGATTAGTAGGCAATTGCCTTACTGGGTGTGAAGAAGGCCTTCTCTGGGCCAGTATCTGGTCTCAGAGTGGTCACTGACAGCCTGTGTAATCTTCCCCAGTCACTGAAAGAGGCTGTGCACGTGCCACTTCCAGGGCCTCATCTTTATCAGCAGATTTTTTTCCAATTCAAGTGTCTATGGGTCACATACATTCTCCTAACTTCAGTCAGTGTCACAAATTCTGGCCCAGGATGAGTGACAAACAGCAGGAGAAGCAACACCGTTTTGCTACCAGCCGTGTGCTAAGTGAGCATGAGTCAACCTCGAAGAGGCTTTACGCAAGGAAGGCCAGAAATGGAGCTGCTGTTTCTGGCAATGCACGCTAGGAATCCTCCAACTGTCTATTTGCTCGTTGTGCTCCAAGTAAAGGATGTAAAGCTTAGAGAGAAGATGGTAGAATAAAATCAATGTGTAGCAAAGAGGTACTTGTATGGACTTCAGCAGAGGGTTGCATGTACAACGCACATAGATTTCCATCGCTAAATTATGTTGAAATCCACAACTCTGCCTCTTCAAACCTTTCATCACTTGTGCTAGCCAGATTAAAGCTAGTGCAGGTTTGCCTGCTTACAGCAGACACACCTTTTGTTGCTGAGCAGGTACACCCAAAAAGTAAATATATCTATCCAAACATGCAAATTTACTGTGTGTTGTATGAAGACACAGATTCGAATGGACACTACCACAGGGGTAGGTTGTTGCTGTCAGCCTTCTTTAAATAGTTCAGCAGTATAAAAGGATACATATATTAGAACAAAAGTTTTGGAGAAAATAAAGCTTCCTGAAAAAGCAAAAAGAAAGATACTGATGAATAAGGGAAGAGCCTTTTCCATCAAAACAAAAAATCCCAACCCCTTAAATATTCTGGTTTAGCTAAGCATGAAGAATTTCCAGATTTTTTGATTGTGAAATTTAAGACTGAGTATTTCCAGTGGAATGAGGCGGAGCATGCATGGGGCAGATTCTTCTGCCCGATTTTGTTCAACAAGCCCCAGGGTAAGGCCATGGGCCTTCTGAGAAGGAAAAAAAGATCAAAAAGAGAAAGAAGGAAGAAGTGTCAGTTATGAAAAAGGAAATAAAGCAGGAACAACTGAGGAATAGGAGAAACAGCAGCACAGTATGAGAGGACAGATTTAAAAGACAATGGAGTGCTGAGAATCAAGTAAAAAGATATATATGCAAAAACCAGTGCTGCCTGTGCAAGGGCATCTGGATAACTTAAAGTTATCGAGAACCTGCAGTAGGGAGGCAAGAAAAGAGTGAGACTAAACTCTTTGCTGGAGACAAAGGGCATGAAGAACATGCTCTTACATCTTCCCCAAATGCTGATGCTCACTATGGAGCAACAGGTAAGGGGAATCAGAGTAAGTACAGTAGAGCTGGGAGAGAATATGGTGTAGATTCGCCAAGGGGTGGACAGTACTAGGACCATTTGGGAGACAGAAAGCAGCAGGGGGATGGGGCCACTGTGGGAACAGTTCCTATTCAGGCAGGAAAGGAGCATTTCTGCATCCAGAAATGTTCAGCTTAGCCCAAAAGTAAGAATGTGTACAGCTTCAGTTTCCCCGTGCTCTGGAGTCCATCTATCACCATTAACATATCCTTTCCCCAGATTGCTGCTGAAGGTGCTAGCTTTTTGTTTGTAGTTAATATCTTCAGGAGTTTGAGATTCAGGTGAAGCAAATCAGACTTTACACACTTACAGACCTGTCACTACTCTTTACTCAGCAGCACACGTTCAAGCAATTCCCATCTCTTCTAGCAAAGTGAATTAGTAAACAAAGGAAGATGCCCTGAAGAACTACTCTTAACTAAATTTTGTGTTACTGTGATATCTGAAGGAACGCAGGGTGCAATTTGAAATGCTTACACTCATTACTAGTTTCTAAATTAGCAGATCTCATAGAAAGCAACGCACTGAGTGCTGCTGCAGAACGCTTAAGCGGAAGACTCTGCTTACTGAAAAGCTTATTAAAAAAAAAAGTACTAGGACAGATATGACAGAACGTGTAGAAAAGAAAAGAACATGGCAAAACTATGCTTCATCTAAACTGACAAAATCAATTAACTGTCTTCAGTTCTAGTATCTTTTTAGATATAAAGAACAAGAATTCTTTTTAAAACTAAAGTCACACTGAGAAATTAGATAAAATGATCCCGTGCTATCTTCTACCAGTAAAAGAACAAAATTATATGGAAGGTGATTCTCTGATTATCATCTTACATTGATAAATGAGGAGCCAGAAACTGCTGCTTCTGAAAGACACCAGTTAGCAGCAGCATTTTCCCAGTATGCAGGATGGAGACCTTTATGTCCTCTGAGTTCATCCAGGTGTTGCAAATTCATTAGCAGTAACTTGCTTCTGAATGCAGCTGAATGCAGCCAAACCTTCTCCTAACAAACTTTCAGAAAATCAACAAGAGCTAAGACTTGCACCAAAGAGGGAAGTGCTCTTCCCTAAACCAAGACTTGCTGTGTGTGGGATGGGTAGTGGGGCAGATTTATTTTGAATATGAGATCAGACTTTCTTCCTGTGCAACTGACAATACGAGAGCTCTCTCACACTCAGGATAACTCCATCAATATGCTACAGGAATACAGACATATTTAACAAAGTGGGGGGAAAAAAATCATATTCTGTAACAAAAACCCTCGCAACCTGCTTCAGAAATTAAGTCTACCAAAAAAAAAATAATGTTTCATTCACAGCAGATTACTTTTATAATAACCCCAAGCTGTTCTGTAACTCCTCTTGCCTACCCATTGTCACAAACACAGAACTGCTATACAAAAGACACCTGCTCTGATGATCTCTGTGCAATATTGAAAACTTTCTTTCTATTGGGGTGACTTTTACTAATTTAAAAGCTTCTAGAAATAAAAGTGAAATTAGATTTGTTTTTATGCAGTACTGGGCTGAAAAACAACACAATGGATGCAGTGTTCCTCAGACCACATCTAAAAGCTTGAGCTTTCAGTTTGAGAGAGCAAGAATTTCTTACTCCTGTCTCTTTTCAGAATCATCTGAATTTTGAGGCAATTTGGAATGTTTAGTCTTATGCCTTTATACCAAGATGGAATCTATAGCTCACTATGGTGCATACTTACCAACCACAGTCAGTCGCAGAAGGGCTAGGATGTACTTATTGTTAGCCAATCTCCAAAAAGGGCCAATTATCAAGATTATTGGAGAAAAGAAGGCAACAGCAGAAACTTCCAGACCCGTGAGTGCCAGTGTCTGAAGGGGGAAGTAATAGATCATCGGTGGCAGTGCATGGTAAAGAGACCAAGAAATGTAGCCTAAAAAAAAACCAAAACCAACTCATCATATATTTTCAACAGCATGGTTTCCTGGAGATTACTTAAAAATATACCACTTTATACTTCCAAATATAGACTATTAGATGTATTTGAAAGCAGTTCAAGTAGCAGTAGCCACTTTCAGCGAGGGAATATTTGCTATTTCAAGTTAAATAAACACATTTTTCACAGGAAACAGAATGATGAGAAGAAAACAGCTCTTTCCCTGCTCAGACAGTAGTTCCTATTTTGATCTTCGCTGAGGGAGCGCTCAACCTAAGAAAGAGTTAGTGCTCAGAGGGAACAATGCTGGAATAATAAATAGATTACTTATTTAGAAATCCACCCGCAGCCTCAGGACTCCTCAAAGGCAAGTCAGTGGCGAAATATTTTATCCTAGTACATGGGTGGGCTGCTCTCCCCTGAAGACACCTTGTCTGGGCACACGGGCACTGTGGGGGGATTTTCTGTGGATTTTTAGAGGGGATGCACCAAGCACGTGAGCCCACAGATGGCGGGCAAGGGGCCTGGTGACCCCCTTCCCCCCAGGGCTGGGACCTGCTGAGGCAGCTCAGCGACGGCAGGCAATAAATCCAGCAGACAAAAGGCACTAGACGGAAAAAAAAGGAAAAAAGAAACAAACAAACAAACAAACAAAAAAGACCCCAAAGAAGAACACTCAGCACTGACCACTACTCACTGCCAGCGGAGGAGCCTATTTGAAGCACCTGTGGAAGGCAAAATCTCCTCACAGAACCTAAGTTCCACAACGCCACAGGCTCCCGGGAGAGACCCCGGCGCTGCCCCGCCGCAGGGCTCCCAAAGGGGGCAGAAGGAGGCCGCCGCTGCCGTTAACTGCCGCCCGACCCGACCCCGCCGCGACCCCTAGCAGCCCCCCAGCCACGTCGTTCGGCACCGCCGCCGCCGCCACCTACCCAAGAGGCTCTCGGAGAGAACGGCTTTCCACAGGGGGAACATCGCCCCGTCACGCTGCCCGGCTGGGCTCGGCGGGGGCTTCGCTCCTCTCGCCCGCAGCCGAGCGACGAGTGGCGGGCGGGGCACGGTGCCGCCGCCCGTCCCGCCTCAAGGAGCCCGCCCGGCACGCGGCCGTCGGCGAGCGGGAGCTAACAGCGCCGCCTGGCGGAGCGCGGGGGTCTTCGAGCGCAGCGACCCGGCCGTGAGGGAGCGGCGGGGAGCGGCGGGGAGCGGGGAAGCCGCCTCCCTGGGAGAGGGCGATGAGGCCCGGGACCGGGGGCTGGGCAGCGGCGAGCAGGAGCAAGGGGGAAATCTGCCAGATACGGGTGGGGAAATAGGGCTGGGGGCCAGTGATGGCTCCGCTCTGTAGCCCACCGGTCTCAGCCCCCACGCCATCGCTGACAAAAATGGCGGCCCCCTTGGGCCTCCTACTCCTGAGGGCTGAGTTTCCTTTGTATCCCAGCGGCCTGGCTGGTGAGGGAGAGGAGTGACCCCCTGTCCAAGCCTGCAGAATGGCTGCCGAGCAGTCAGAAGCTCCACAGACCCAGTAGCCCTGCCGTCACGCAGTGATCGTGGTGACAAAGCTCTCGTCGAGATGGCCCCGCAGCTCAAGGGGATGGTGCGGTGATTGGGAAGAGGTGTTCAGTTAAACGAGGCATTTCTTCAGCGAGGGCAGCCTGGGTGGATGGAGTTTATTCTTCCCAGTCTGGTGACAAGGAACGGTGAGTAGATCTTGTCCCTTCACTGCTGTGTTACCAAAGAAGCGTTTGTTCACTGGATGGTCACACCAGCACCTAACAAAACAGAAGTAGAGGGCTGTCATCACACAGGCTGATGGGGAAAGGAGGAGCTTGCTCACTTGCTAGTTGTATAAATACATGGTCGATTAACTGTTATTAGCTGTCTTTTCTGGTGGGGGGGTTGAGAGCCAGGAGGATGTTCAGATTGGTGCTGTGCTCATCTTAATGAAATGTGCTAAGGACTTCTGATAAGCAATCCTGTCTGCAGAAAGCACCAAAAGAAGCATTTGGTTTGCTAAGATTCCTGAGTTGAGGCTTAAGCCGCTCTGTTAATTTTAGAAGAAACCCTGAACTGTATGAACCCAGCCATGATCACAGCTGCCAAGTTCTGACAAAAGGATTACATAAGCAAAATCTGAATTTTAGAATTTCATTTTCATCATGAAAAGTAAATTTTTAACTATGAACTAAGAATTAAAAAGCCCTTTTGCTGTTGGAATACGTCATCTTCTTAAGTTTTATTTGTCTTCATCCAGTACCCTATAAAACTGCCAGCTTTTTTTTCTCATTTGTGTTAAAACTGCTATCCCATTCTAAACAAACCTTATGATGTGTGTTTTCTTTCCCTTGCACCCGTGAATCTCCAAATCTGTAGGAGTAAACTGTAAAGCCCTGTCACATGTTAAATATTACATATTACTAGCAATAAATTCATGTCAAAACATTTTGGGGCACATAGTACTTAGGAAAAAATTGTTTCAGTAGTCTCACAATCAAGTAATTAATTTTCCCCACTGTATAATGGGGTTTGGCTAGCTACAGAAACTGTTTAATTTTGGTTGGTATTTGAAAACATAAATATGTTTCAAATGTCCACGAAAAACCTGAAACATTTTGATGAAAAAATAGACCTCACCAGAGGAGGAAGAATGAAACTTGTAGGTTTAATGACCACCTTTTTTTTTTCTCTTCTCCCAAGTTCCATGCAGCTAAAGGCACCTTTTCTTCATGTAAGAAAAGTCACCCCAGAATAGTCACCAAGTTCACTTATCGCTGGTTTAGGATTATGCAAGTGATGACACCATTTCATCTTGCTGTGGCATGACGCAAATGGAACTTGTAAGATGAGATTCTTGGCCAGAGTAACGCAGAACATGGCTGCTTTTGTAGATGCGTGGCAAGAGTGTGACGCTCACAGGATGTATTCAGCCAATAAATATTTGAAAGAATTTTGCAATACTTTTTCTAATTACAGTATCTTGCTTCATGGTTGCATGGAGTTCCAGTAAAACTAGACACAACTGGAATCACGAACCTGATGTGCTTGTGTGGCTTGCATTAAACTCATAATGCAATGAAAATAATGCAATTCCTGACAAATTTAGCCACTGTATTCTGAGTACTCTCTCTGAGACTCTTAGTAACTACTAAATTTGGCTTAAAATTTAGCAAAGTTGCATTCCAGTTCTCTTCATAGAGTTGACAAACAGATAAGCATCTGAGCATGGGAAGGGAGTTTTGACATATATTGTTTTGAAATTAAAACAGACATGTCTTAAAAGCCAAAGTCAATGCTTACAAGGTGCTTCATTACATGTATACATGTAATGAATGCCTTTCACTGTAATTTTTTATTCTTGGAGTGCTGCATGTGTAGCTGATAAAAAATAAAGCAATAGCATTTGATCTGTACAGGAATACAGTGGTGGCAAACCAGCAAAAACCAACAGTAGGAGTTTCCACTCTCAGAAAAAGGAGCATCTTCAATTTAGAATAGTATTTATTATACCCTTTACCTAAGGCACACACAACAAATGATCTGAATTTAACAAAATTAATTTGAGCCCCAAGGTTGTATTGGTATCGACAGGGGTAAACCTCTCTAAAGCTAGCGATTGTAAAAATCAATGCTTTATTTAGGTTAAAACTATAATACAAGCATGTTTTGAAACTCAAACACATGGAATTTAAAAGAACTGTCAGATGCCTGGGAGAAGTTATCCTTGCATATTGCCCAGTGGAGATGTGCCTGAATAAGCATGACTAAGGAGCAGAAGAAAGGGCCAGAGAAATAGAGGAAAAAAGCATAAAAATGCAAACACAAATTAGGATTAAGAAAGCAACTCTGGAAAAAAGCTGGGGTTGGAGTTTACAGTTAGGCACCAGCCACAGTCACAGTGGAAACACAAAGACTTGTAGTTTGCACAACAGTGTAAAGCTTCTTAATCATTACCTTTACATCTGTTATGCAAAACTTTACATGCATATTCATAGTCAACATTAATTTGGTTGTCGTTTTCTCGAGGTTACTGTATGTTGACTACAAAATAATGTTAATTTCTTACACCGGGGCTGAAGTGTAGCCTCATCTCTTGTAAATTAGCCCTAAAACACAGGACTAATAAATATTGAGACTTGCTAGTGATCTTTTTCAGTAAAATGTTCTGTGGGATATGATACACAAATATTGCCCCAGAATAATTCCAGTAATGTACTCTGTATAATAGGTCTTGATTAATTTCAATATGTATTAGAAATGGCAGGTACAACTAAGTCTGATTACAGGATCTAAGCACCTATAATCCTGTTGAAATTAGCTACTGTTGCAGGTCTTTGCTGTGGGAAAGAAATTACACATATAGCTGTGCATCCTAAGAGAAGAGAAAACTCTATGGCTATTTTACAGCCTTCTTCATGCTGAGAAATTAAAATCCTAAAGCTTGAATATCTGATAATTGTCAGCCATGCATTTCTACTAAAAGATAGGCCAGAACAAGTGTAAAATAGAAATAACTACCTCCAAGAATCAGCCAGGACATAGAAAACTATTACATGATTTCTTGTACGTAGTGAGGACAGTTTAATGTTTCACTCAGAAGTATGTTGACTGTTTCCTGCTGTGACTTTTGATGTCTTTTCATTCACCCTCACCTTCTACTCCCATTAGCAGTAGAACAATGCCCTACAGTGTAATTCCTCTGTGGTTTTCCATGCTCCAAATGTTTTCATTACTGGTACATTTTTGTAACCGCGCTGTGTGTCTGTTGCTCCAGGTCTTTGTTTCTCAGGGAACAAGCTCCTGCCGTGGGCTGTAGGGTTTCTGTCAGACACACTGGAAAGGCTTTGCCTTTGGTGGATGTGGTGAACCTCAGGATCCTGGCAACCCTCCAGTGTTTTCTAAAAGGTTCTTCCGACAAGCGGCCAGGGCCAGTAAACCTTCCCTGAGTTTGGGAAGTCCCAGCTCCTTGTTCTCTTTCTGCTCTAACAGTTGAAAACTCCTCAGCCAAGGATTCAGTTCCATATTGTGGGGGATTTTATTTATTTTTGGTATCTCTTGTTTTCTCCTTTGATCTGTGAGGTTGGTTTTGTTGTGGGAGGGGTAAGGATCTCTTTTGTGTTTGTGTTTGTGTTTATGTGTTGTTTTTATGTGTGTTTCTGTTTATTATTCCAAAGCACTAAAATTTATTGGTTTCTGTCTATCAGCTTCTCTCCATTTTCATAGTTCTGAAGTACTTTCAAGTAAATCTTAAGAACAAAGAGTGTTTGAGGAACATATTCCATTGTGATAACCAACTTTAAAGTTAAACTGAAAAAGAAGCCTAACCTGATTTTTAATAGGTACTTTTGCACAGGAAGGTGCCAGAGTCCAAGCAGCCACCCTCCTGGGCATGCATATGCCCCACGAGGAAATGGTCATTCCAGTGCTTTTTCACTTTGTGACCAGTTCAATCTGAACCAGATGAGAAATAACTGGTTATTGGGGACTTGCTTCATGTGGGATTTTCTTGTATATTGTAGTTTTCAGAATAGCGTGTGGCCAGTATCTGTTAAATCTTTGTTGAGGTGTAATTTCAAGAAGAAATTTTAGATGGCAGGAGATGTAGGTATGCTTTCAAGAGTTGTGTTAGGACATCGCCCTCACCAAACCTGTGTGTGCAGAGCACGTTTTGCAGCAGTAAAGCCCAGAGGTCTGGTTTGGCTGGTAAGAGTGAGAGAATACTCTGGGGAAAGGGGCTTCACGCAGCCAAGACTTCTGGAAGCTGGAAGCCTTTTGGGGCTTAAGAAAATGAATTATGACATGTAATATTGATTATGAAATTGAGATGCCAAGGTCATGCAAAAGAAGGAAGGATAATGGTGATCTCGCAAGCTGTTCATTTCATGATAAGCAAGGAAGTGTCGTTTCACCAGTTAGGATGCTCTACTAAAAACTACTATGTCTCGCTGGAAAAAAAATAAAAAATATTTTTGAAAAAGCACCCAAACCAACTAACCAAAAAAGCCCCAAAGACTTTGAAAGTTTATCTTCTATGAATGATAAAACGCAAAATAAAGCTCGGGTTTACATGGTTTGTCTCATGGAGCTTATCATTAAAGAAAGGCATTGCATTTGTCATTTCAGAGAAAGTGGAGTTATTTTTCCAGTATTGCTGGAGGAACAGCCCTCCTCCCCGGAACTCGCATTTCCAGGATGACTTTTTCTTGCGATATAATTTTTGACTGATGAAAATGTTCTTCTTTTTTAATTTACTTCTCGTTGGTACCGATATTAAAACGAAGCCGTCCCTGTTCCTGGCGCCGGTGACCAGGAGGTGGCGGCGGAGCCCAGCGGCGGGGCAGCAAGTCGGGGCGGGGCTCAGCCCCGAGGGCTGGTCGGTGCCCGCCCGGCCCCCGCTCATCACCGGCTGCCGGGACCGGGCCGCCCCCTTCCCCTTCCTCCGCTGGCCCGGCGCCCCCGCGGGGGGTGAGCTCCCCGGGGCCGGATCTCTCCGGCGTCACGGCGGGAGGAAAGCCGGGTCTCGGCGGCCGGCCCGGGGCAGGGGGCAGGCGGCGGATCATCAGGGGAGTCTCCCCCCAGCGCCCGACGCCTCGCCCTCTCCCCTTCCCCTTCGCCCAGCGCCGGGGCCGTGGCTGGGTGTACCAGGCCCGGTGGCCGGGTCAGCGGAGCCACTGTTGGCTGGAGTGGATGCCTGCCCTGGGCCTGATTGCAACCGCTCTTCCTTCCCTGGAAACTCCCGGCCTTTCGCACGTCCCCAGCCACATCCTTTGCCCTTGGAGCAAGCAGCTAGCGCAAAGTAATTGCCTGTCCTCGCTGGGCGTGCTGAGCTCCGGATGAGTGACCGTCAGCAGGCAGCTGAGCAGGTGCTGCAGAGGCACGGCCGGGCAAGAGCGAGGCATTGCCTTCTTCGCATTGCCCTCTTCGTGGTGTCCACCCAGCTGTTGGTAGGGAGCTTTTCATCTAAGACTTAGTGCAGCTGCTCTGTTGACTCTTCTTCAAAATAAGAGCCAGGATTTAAAGTAAAGCGCCAGCTCAGAAGCCACGTGTGAAACATCATAGTGACTCTTCCCCTCTTCCTCAACAGACACTCAGTCCTTTCACAACCTCTCTGAAGTTCTAATGAATTGTCTCAGTGATCATTGTACTTCAGTGACACTGGCCTTGGGCACTGTAGATCTTGGTCATCTGTACATACTGGTTAACACGTGCAATTTTGGCTCTCAGATTTTCAAGTAATCTTAGAAATTATGTGGGCACCATCGCTAGTTGGAAGGAGGCTTCTTAGTGAAAACAGAGTACATGAAGTTGGCAATTCTCACATCCAAAAAAAACTGTAGCTATCTTCTTCCGTACTGCTTCTTTATCAAACCAGTTAGAAGAATCAAAACCATGAGATCTTTAAGGAGTCTAATATTAGCCTTTTTTTCTGTAAACAAGTAAATGATGCAGAACAGTTCTTGTAGAGTAGGAACAAGTTTTTCTAAAATTTGGTCCTTGTAAACCACATCAATTTAATCACGCGTTATGTAGGTATTTAATCACTGGGGAATTCTTGCCAAGGTGGCTAAGAGAACATACAATTGTTACACTAACAATTACATAGTTAGGTTGAGAAGACAGCAATAAGCATTACAGGAAAAATATGCTTGAAAGTTATGTTTCTTCAGTAGGTCAATGCAAATAAAAGGTTTTTTTGGGGTGACATTTGTCTTTCCAAAACACCTGAAACAGTTTTACATTCCTCAGATAGAAGGCAGCATGTGTGCTAAGTAATCATATTAATAATTCAATTAAATAATATTTTGATTACCTTGATTCTGTCTCTTTGCTTCATTCTCACCAGTATAGCTTTCAGCTTTCATCCCAAGTGGGAGAGGTACCAGGAAGCTGCTGGAAGGACTATGTATTTTTGGGATACTTTGTTATGTTGAAGTGGAAGTGCAGCTGAATAACTGGAGAAATGGATGCTGAAAACAGTACAGGAGGTTAATGGCAACCTACAAATTTTTATAACCTAACTTACAGTGACTCAACTTTCTTATCCTCATGAAAAAGCTGAGCAGTTAAAATCTGTTGCAGCAGTTAGAAACTGTATCAGTCACTAGCAATGCTTTTTATGCAATCATCTGCACAGGTAGGCAGATAAGAATAAGCAAGCAAATAAAAATAAAATTTTGTGTCTTTGATTGATGTAAACCTCTTTAAAGTTTTATGCATTTTCTCATCTTTTATCTCTGCTTTCGCATTCGGTGACGAGAGGCTGATGGAAAATTAAATTGCTTTTAGTTAGTCAGGGTGAGGCAGACAATAAAGAGCTATGGGCTCTCCCACCATTATGTGTACTTTCAGATTTAAATTTTTTCAGAGACATAGTGTTTGTTGTCATTTTTGAGAGTGACTGAGAATAAAGTGCAGATTTGTGTGAATGTAATGCTTAATTGAATCTTTTTACCAAGGGGAGAGGAGGTCGTGTTGCTTCTGTTCCGTCACTTAAAAAAGCGTTGCTGTCCGAATATCCAGCATGCACAAAGCAGACGTTGCTTCTGCATTTTTTTATATAGCTGTGTAACTGACCCCAAAATAAGTGCAGGAAGTGGTTTATGAATGCTAAAAACCATTCGGGTTATTAAATTGTTGCATATGTTTCCTTGTTTAACTCTGTCCTTTTCAGTCGCTTTAGCCTTGCTCAATGCCACGATTCTCAGAAGGCACCATTAGAGAAGCAGCAGTACTCTGTATGTTGATAAATAAAGTGCCAGCCCATGCAGCAAAGCGCTAGGTAAAAACCACAGTTTAAATGTTTGAATTACTCCAGAAATAGATGGGATCCTATTTTGCTTTTCCCTGTCAGCACAATTCTCAGGCATGGAAGACTGCAACTCTAAAACTCTTTGGAATCTATTTATTCATCTTAGTTTTGTTTTGGGGTTGTTTCTAAGCATGTTTGCATGGGTTGTGTTTGTTGGAAATGCAGATGTGGGTTGTGATAGGCTTGCATTGTGAGTCCTGTGGAATTGAAATTTCAGATCCTGGCAATGAGGATAGAATAGTACAGTGAATCCAGACAGCACACCGAATAAGTTAATTTTTCACCTGAAATACAATAAAAATTAAAATGGTTTTGGATGACTTGTTCATATTTGTTCTCAATTCTTTCTGATTAACAGTGCTGTGCTAGGTCATGGTCCAGCATCTAATTGTACTTAGCAACTTCCCTGTTTGAATTAGGCTGCATACAACTCTATTGCTACTAAGTGATACACTGCACTTTAAGCTGTATATAATCAGTTGGCTGGACACTATCTGCTGTAAAAAAATATACTCCTTTCAACATGGTCATTACTATTTTTGGGTGAACAGTGGACTTACATTGTTAATATATTTTGGCTGTTTACCTTTGTACCTAGCAGAAAGAGAGGTAGCCAAGCATAAAACACACAATGTCCGCTGACCAGGATCAGCAGCAGTGTACACGGAGAGAGACAACGTCTTCTGAAATAACCCAACAGGAAAGTCAGACGTCTCCACCAAAGTGAACTGAGTGGGTAAGTTGGGTTTCCTACTTTTTATTTTGATGCTATTGCTAGCGAATGACGGGGATTTTGCATTGGTCTCTTGCATGGAAGAGAGAAACTGATGTCTGTTAGCTTAAGTACGTAAATGAAGAGAAGAAATGGCTATGTGTTGTTCTTCCTGATTGACTACGCTCAGAGGGCTAGGAGCTTTTGAGTCTTGAGATAGTGGGCACTGAATTATGCTGTGCTAGTTAAACTAGTTACAAACTGTCACGGAATCATGGAATTGTCAGAGTTGGAAGGGACCTCTAGAGATCATCTAGTCCAACTCCCCTGCTAAAGCAGGAA
>JAOQGH010000032.1:66737951-66748170 GCA_025769975.1 Gallinago jamesoni | reverse complement strand
TCCCTGTCCCTCTTGAACTGGGGGGCCCAGAACTGGATGCAGTATTCCAATTGTGGCCTCACCAGTGTAGAGTAGAGGGGGAGAATGACCTCCCTCGACATCCTGGCCACACTCTTTCCTATGCAGCCCAGGATTCTATTGGCCCTCTTGGCTACAAGGGCACATTGCTGGTGCATGGAAAGTCTGCAGATCCCAGATCTTTCTCCTCAGTATTGCTTCCCAGAAGATCCATCCCTAACCTGTATTGGTGCCTGGGGTTCTTCCTCCCCGGGCGCAGAACCCTACATTTGTCCTTGTTGAACCTTATTAGGTTCTTCTCTGCCCAGCTCTCCAGCCTGTTCCGGTCATGCTGGATGGCGGCGCAGCCCACTGGAGTGTCAGCCAGCCCTCCTAATTTGGTATCATCAGCAAACTTGCTGAGGATTCACTCTGTCCCCTCGCCCAGGTCATTTAAGAGTATGTTGAACATGACTGGGCTGAGTATTGACCCCTGAGGGACACCACTGGTCACGGGCCTCCAACTTGACCCCACTTCATTAATTAGAACCCTCTGAGTCCTGTCACACAATGAGGACTCAATTCACCTCACTGCCCACTCATCTAGCCCACAATTCCTTAATTATCTAATGAGGATGTTGTGGGAGACAGTGTCAAAAGCCTTGCTGAAGTCAAGGAAGATGACATCTGCTGCTCTCCGTTCATCTAACCAACCAGTTACAACATCATAGAAGGCTATCAGATTGGTCAAGCATGATTTACCCTTGGTAAATCCGTGTGGACCAATACCAATAACTTCTTGATCTTCAATGTGCTTGGAGATGATGTGCAGCACGAGCCACTCCATTATTTTCCCCGGGACAGAGGTGAGACTAATTGGCCTATAGTTCCCTGGGTCCTCCTTCTTGCCCATTTTGTGGATTGGTGTGATATTTGCCTTCCTCCAGTCCTCAGGCATTTCTCCTGTTCTCCAAGATATCTCAAAAATGATAGAGTGGCTTAGCAATAACATCCGCCAGTTCTCTCAGCATTTGTGGGTGCATCCCATCAGGGCCCATGGACTTACGGATGTCTAGTTTGGCCAAGTGGTCTCTAGCCCAGTCCTCCCCAACAGAGGGGAAGTCTTCCTCTCTCCAGATCCTCTCCCTTGTCTCCAGGGTCTGGGATTCATGAGGGGAGCTTTGGCAGTGAAGACCAAAGCAAAGAAGGCATTCAGCAACTCCACCCTCACTGTGTCTTCCACCACCAAGGCACCCACCTCATTCATTAGCGGGCCCACATTTTCCCTAGCTTTCCTATTTTTATTGATATATTGAAAAAAGCTCTTCTTATTATCATTAACTGTTGTTGCCAAGTTAAGTTCTCCTTGGACTTTTGCCCTTCTAATTTTTCCATGGCATACCTTTGCTTGTTCGTAAGTAGCCGACCTCCTTTTCCAGAGACTGCAGACCTTCCTTTTCTCCCTGAGGTCCAGACAAAGCTGGCCTTCTTCCCTGTTGGTTCATTTTATGGGACCTGGGGATGGCTTTATCCTGCGCTTTTGAGAGTTCCTCCTTGAAGTATGACCAGCCTTCCTGGGCACCTTTGCCCTTCAGGACACACTCAACCATTCTCCTAAACAGGCCAAAGTCTGCCTTACGGAAGTCCAAAGTGGCCATTCTGCTGGCTCTCTTGTTTCTGCAAGAATTGAAAACTCTATGATTTCGTGATCACTCTGCCCAAGACAACCTTCAACCTTTACATCCCCCACGAGACCTTCTCTGTTAACAAGCAGCAGGTCTAGTAGGGCGCTTTCCCTGGTTGGCTTGCTCACCAGCTGTGTTAGGAAGTTGACTTCCACACACTCTAGGGATCTCCGGGACTGTTCCCTCTCTGCTGTGTTGTATTTCCAGCAGAAATCTGGGAAGTTGAAGTCCCCTACAAGAACACGGGTGAGTGATTGTGAGAGCTCTGCCAGTTGCTGATAGAATATTTCATCAGCTACTACATCCTGGTTTTGGGGTCGATAATAAACTCCCATCATTATATCTGCCTTGTTGGCCTTCCCCTTGATTTTAACCCATAAACAATCTACCTTGTAATTTCCATTATTAAGTTCTATGCATTCAAATGTGTCTCTAACATAGAGGCCCACCCCACCACCTCTCCTTCCTTGTCTGTCCCTTCTGAAGAGTTGGTAGCCATCGATAACAGCACTCCAGTTGTGTAGGTCTTCCCATTGTGTAGGTCTTCCCACCACGTTTCTGTGATGGCAACAATATCGTAGTTTTCCTACTGTACAATGGCCTCCAGCTCCTTCTGTTTGTTGCCCATGCTACGTGCATTTGTGTAGAAGCACTTAAGATGGGCTAATTTTCCTGTCACTTTTTTGGGGGGCCAAGTCTCCATACCCTCCTGACCATGCTTAGATCCTTCTGTGGTTGCTGACTTATCACTATCCCCGATGTCATCATACCACGTGGGTTACCATCCCCCATTTCTGAGACAACAGGCCGCAAGACCTTACTGTTGCTTTTACTAAGCAGCACTGGTGATCTGCTCCCAGGTTCCTCTTGGATAATCCCAGTCCCATCCCCAGCCCCCTGCCAGAGCCCTAGTGCCTGAGTACTAGTCCAGTATAACCTGTCCCCATCAAGTTGTGTGTGTGCGTAAGGGAACAGTACTGCACAAGAACCTGCCCTCCAAGAAGATTAGTGTTCCCCTCTGCTGGAGAAATCGGCTACCCACAGGGCTTCCAGTTTTACCATTTTAACCTGTAAGCATGTAATCAACCACAAGGAGTGTAAATGAGCTATGACCTTGTTGCTAACCAGAGCAACTGCCAGAGAACAGCAAAAGTGGGCTGATCTGCAAGGGAAGGCGACCCAGGAGTCACAAGTTATGGTAAGGAAGGCAGGGGTTGTGACCTCAGGGACAAGGAGGTCCACAGTATCCCAAAAAAGAGGAGCAGAGCAAGATCCAGTGTTGTTAACTGAGGTCAGCCAACAGTTGGTCCACTGATTGCCAGGCAAGTCCATAGGAATAAGACAAGTTTAATGGTAAGCCAGGGCATCAAGTTAGCGAGGCAAGATAGGGATCATCATGGTAAAAGACCAGCTACAGGCATACCTACAACGCAGGTGAGGGACGGAGCTTAAACGCAGCTCCTGAGCAAAGCTTCTTGCAGCTCTTTCTCCCAGCTTCAGTCTAATTCGGTATTACCAAATTGTGCCCTGTTAGAGCTGCCTTTGAGCCCAAGCAGCCAAACCCCTGGCAGGGTGTATATGGGGACAGAAAGGTTGCAAAGCCTGTTGGTGCACTTAGGCTCCTGACACTTGTTTCTTTATCTTTCACTCAGCCTGTTTGGATTTTATTGTGTTTGCTGTGACCTTGCTGTGAAACCAGTTTGGTGTGGTTCTCTAGGGTCTGGAGTGGAGTTAGTTCTCTACCATTTACCCCAGCAGCACCACCATTAACTTTGCTGGGAGCAGTGCTTGAAGAAGGATGAAGATTTTATTTAGCTAAAATGTGAAATATGTGGCTACAGCCAATAAATGCATTTCATAATTATGGTTACAAAATCATGGATCAGTCGGGCATAAAATGAGGTAGAATCCTGTAATAGACTAATGTGCTCTTTTTCCCAAGGTGCTGCTTGCTCTACAAAGTCTGGGTTTGTATTCAAGAATAAGTATGTTTGTAGAGGTTATGGTTTTACAAGAAAATGTTAAAATTTCAACTTGACAAGTCATTCTTTTCCCCAGTTTTTATTTCTGAGCGTGACATCATATGGTATGGGATATCCTTTGAGTCAGTTGGGGTCAGCAGCCCCAGCTGTGTCCCCTCCCAACTTCTCATCCACCCCCAGCCTATTCACTGGCAGGGCAGCCTGAGAAACAGAAAAGGCCTTGATGCTATGCAAGCACTGCTCAGCAGTTTGGTAACAAATCCAAAACACAGCACCATACCAGCTACTACGAAGAAAATAAACTTTTTCTCAGCCAAAACCAGTACACCCGAATATTTTAAGTGTCCGATAATGATACTGTAAGTGCTAACGCTGATAACCAAGTCATCTCTTAAAGAAAGAAAATATATATTTATATCCACATGTCAATTTCCATTTTAGAAACTAGTAATCTGTATTTCCTGTCATTTTTTTTCCCAGGCAGTTGATGTAGTTCATAAGAATGAAATGTCTAACAGAAATAAAGCAATATACTCTGGGGTAAGCAGCAGCTGAGCTATTTTAGTAAAGTATAGACCAACCGGATGAGTGGCTTTAACTTTAAAACCTATGTAGTTCTTTCCGTTTCTGTATTATGGTGTCAAGTATTTCATCAAACTGCTAGCAACAGAACAGGGAGTTTGCTTGTTTGGTTGGTTTTTGCATTGGATTTTACTTGGTTTTAAATAATTTGTCTTCTTTAATTGATTTTCTTTTTTCTTCCCATGAGATCAAATTCAATAAGCTAACTTTACAAGGTTTATCCTTTCAGACAATGTTCTATTGTCCCAACTCACAAACTCACAATGCTGAAGAAATTGCAAGGATCCGTGAAAAATACAGAAAGGAAAGTTTCTGGTACAGAGGTGAGTGATCCAAACTTGTTCTTACCACACTGAGAATGACTTGTTGATGTGCTTATGCAAAACTGGCTGCAAAATGCCATACCCTTGATTATAATACATTGGATTTTGTTGGAATATTATTGTGAGTTAACTCTGTCACCTTATTTTAAGGTGAGCAATATGTTACTATAAGGTTAACTGAATTATTTGTGTAATCATTGTAGGTAAAGGTGGTTGAATTAAGCTCTTGTTTAATATGAACTTATTTTAACAGTCATAGAGTTGGTTCCATTCTTGAAGCCCATTATTAAAACAACCTGAGGAGTGTTTTACTTTATTGCATACTTATTCTTGCCTTTGAACGAAAGTCAGGCATGGCTATGTTTCTTGGGTTTGTGAATTCTTTACATATTAGAACATCTAAAAGATTAGTTACTCAGTGTTTTAGTGCCTTTTAAGTAAGTCCACCAGGACAGTTTGTATCTATGTTATACATTAAGACTGAAAAGGGTTTTAGCATTTAATCAGAACTGCTGTCATTACTAGCATTGCAGTGCTTAGAGAAGATATTCAGATTATGGAAGGTATTGTTTAATAAATATATATACAATGCATTAGCTCCAGATGCTACAGCATGCCTGATGTGTGGCACTGTATGAACACATCCTTGCTTTGAAGAAATAGTTACCTGAATGAGCAGATGTTAATGTTTAGAAGATAAGTAATGTGTTTAACATTCTAAATATATGAAATATTTAACATATAAAACATTTAACATATGAAAGAGTAATGTATTTAACAAATCGGTAACAAATTTGGGGTGATGCCAAATACACTCCTTTTTGTTTTTACAGCTCTTCCTTTGTCTCTTGGGAGCATGCTTGTCACCCAGGGGCTGTTCTCAAAAAGTAAGTATAAAAAATGCATTATGGTCCTAAGTTATGAAGTTCAGACTCTGGAATTACTACTGAAATGCAAGTTTCCCTGAAGCCTGCTGTTTTTCAAGGTCAATATTCTGCCTACTCATCACCATCATTGTTAGTGATTTGATCATTACGTATGCATTGCCACAGTCATTCTTTTGAAAGAACATGAGCTGAAAAGAGAATTTACGAATTCAAAGTCTTTTGGCTAGATTCTGTCACCGTGGTCACATGTATTTGATTAGAGTCTTCTTCACTGGGGCTGCTTGTGGAGCAGAGTATCGAGCAGGGGCATCAGGCTCGGGTACTGGAGCTCTAACTGTTGGTTTCTTTGAGAAATGCTGGCAGTGTTTTTACAGTGACCACATATCAATATGAATGCAGCTTTGGTGCAAAGGGACAAGGAATACTGCCAAAGTGAGGAGATGGAGAGCTTTTTATAGAGATGTCTTGCGATCTGCAGGCTAACACAAAAGAGAATTGTGTTCTGTCTATGTGGTTGATGAGCTTGGTTCTACACATTGGAGTGTGCAATATGTAGTTTTCCTTCTGGGAGTCCTGACTAATAATAAGGTTGAGGTTAGTGTTTTGGGTAAATAATGAAGGGTGTCCACCCTGAAGACTGCAAAAATGGGTGTATCCCACCAGAGCAAATAAGAGAGTCCTTCAGCCTGCCTCAGCAGCTGTTTACAGCAAGGGCAGGTAGGGGAAAAATCACAGGGCCTGAAGCAAGAAGCAGAAAAGAATTCAGGGGCTATAAGGGATGGGTCGTGGGAGACAGCAAATAGAGGAGGTGGAAATGGCTCAGCATTTTCTCACTGTGTGTGGTTGCAAGTCCCTTGTTTTGTTCGAGCCACTATTACCGTGTTTCCTCCTCCTCACATTCTTTTTTATTTTTTTATACTAAGATGATCAGGAGGACTAGGGTAGAAAACCTAAAAGCTGTGTTATATCACAAGAAGCTGATATAATTTCCCTGTTGCATCCTTGACCTGTGAGCTTGTAGGCAGATGGGGAGGCAAGGAGCAAAGGAAAATGTGTGAGAGGGAAGACAGAAGTTTACAGATTTGAAAAGGGTGAGGAGTGATAGGAAGGGCACTGGGCTGGTTTCAGTGGCTAATATGCCACCCTCTGCCAATGGGTACTTTTCTCAGTTTCTCTCCATTGTACTTTGACACTTCTTATCAGCTGTGAAATAACAAGTGACCATATTAAATAACCATTTCTGTGTGACAACAATTGGAAGAGATGGGCTGTTTAGAAACAAAAAGCAATTTTGTTCCTCCCTGCCCTGAAAGACCCAATTTAAAATTGCATAGATGCCAGTGGGCGAAGGCCCTTGCACTTAGCATAGACTGAATGCTCCTCTGTCTAAATGCTCCTCCGTGATGACCGCAGGCAGTACACTGGCTCTAGAAGAAGGTGGAGCTTCTGAGCCTCTTAACACTGTCTGAATGCATGGAACAGTGCAGACAGTGTTTGTTTCCCTTCCCTTTGCCATGGCACTCTTGCGGTGTGCAGCTGAGGACTCCAGAGCTGAATGCAGGTCCACCTCCTGGTGTTAACTGGAGGGAGGTGGATTTTGGTCAGAAGAGCTAATCTTTCCGTTTTCCTGTTCTGCACACTGTATTCTCCCCATAAAGGCCAAAAAGTATGATCTCTCCTCTCCAGAGGAGGAAGCTAAGTATCTGTGGTACACTTTAACATGAGTTTAACCAATAGCCACAGAAAACTTCTGACAGAAAACTACTTTTCGGGCCTGCTTCTCGCAACACAAGAAACTGAACCCTGAGTAGGAGATTTCAATTTGTTATTATATTCACAAAGTTGGTTTGTGCTGGAACATAGGCCGCCATCTCCTCCTTCTGCAGTGTTGCAGGTGTCACCAGTGGCAGCCACGCTGCTTTCATGTTGATTTACTCTCCGAATCCCTGCCTGGACTGAATCCTGCAAAGTCCAGATTTTTTTCCTTCTAGGACTGCACCAAAATGGATGCACTAAGAACTAGTGGAATGGAAAGTGCCCTGATGTTCCTAAATCTGAGTTAGTGGACTAACAAGATTTTTGTACAGTCTTCACCTTCGGAAATGCAAAAGCTTGTAGGAAAAAAAGTTCCTGTCTTTAGTTTTGAGTGATGATGGGTTCCTCAAATGAATAAGTATTCTATTTCCTTTTATTGTAGGTGTTTTCTCAGCAAACCCAAGATTTGGTGCATTACCTAAGATGGCAAGTAAGTTGTACCCAATTCTAAAAGGAAAAGAAAGGTTATTTACAGGCAGTCTGCAGAACTTAGATGCATCTCTCTGAATCTCTTTTCAAACTCTTCATTTTGGGGAATTTAGGAGATATTACTGCAGTGCTTTAGGAAATCAGGATTCTGCTGTGTTTAAAAATAAATGTTTGAAATTAGTTTTTTTAATGTAAGCATTTTCAGTAGCAGCTTATATTTACTTAATATGTTCTCTCAAACTGGTCAAAAGTCCAATCTCATCTATAAATAATGTCAACCTCATTGATCAGCCATTCGTAGCAGATCACACCACTTAGGGCATCAAGGGGCCATCACAGAATATTTAAAATATATGTACTCCTTTTCAGATTTTCCTTTTCATATGTTCATTTGATTTATCTTAACTGTCTCATTTATGACCACATTGATACAGACAACAAATAAAAGCACAGAAACAGTACAGTACAGTAAGTTGGCTCTTAAATGGAAAGAAATAAAGTTGATTCCCTCTTCAGCAGAAGTTCGACAGAAAATGGAGAATGATGAAGTAATGTTTTTATTCTGAGTCTGTAATGAGTGAAAGCCCCAGTGTGAGAGTATGGCAGGCTGATGTTCTAGCTTCTTAGAAGCCCTGAGAAGACAAGTGTTAAAATTGCCATTATCAGAAATACCGTGGTGTGCATACAAGGGCAGGATAAATTAGTGCTGAGATTGTGATTTAATTTCGTTGTGGGCTTTCTCTATAATCTGTTCCTCAGAATCTGATATCTTCTAATTCCAGATGAATATGATATCCTTTTCCTGTCTGCATTGGTTTGGACCAGTTGCCATGTCTCACGATAGGTAGCCGGTTTTCAATAGTTACTGAAATCCTCTCTGTAGTCCCTGTATAACTTCACATGTGTTTGCGACATGTTTTGAGAAAACACACTACATACAACTCATCGTATGATTCGAATAGAGCTAGTTGGATACCCTTGATTTAAGCTCTTGCATTAACAATCTTTTGTTATCTGTCTTTATAGTTGCTGGTGTCTTAGGTTGTGCCATTGGAAAGGTGTTGTACATTGGAGAATGCCAAAAAAAGTTCCAGGAAATTGGTGTTGTACCATCTGGTCCACAAAAAAAAAAGTTTGTGCTCATTTAAATCATTAACCCTAGATCAAAACAGTCTTTACAATAGTAAAAATAATATACGGCAAAACTATGAATTTAAATTTTGTGATCAGGTCATGAGGTAGTACTCTTGCATCCTTAGGCTATATAAGTCAGTACTGGAAACTACTACATATTCTTCAACATTGAAAATTAAACTCAGAGTAATAGCTGTCATTAGGAAATCCATTATTTAAATGAAATTATCATACTTTTAAGTGTGATGAAACAACAGTTACTAGTTCTCTTTTCATCTAGTATTGTGTCTCTCAGTGTTTCACAATCTTCTGTTATATCACTCAGCCCTTTGAGTTCTCTGTTGTACCGTACATCTGGCCAAATACCCTGCAGATTTTTTTACACTATCCTCATATTTTAACAATAATTTCAGTCTCACCCGACATTCCAGCTTCCTCCTCTGTGGTTTTGCCCAACGTCATGCTGTCATGCCAAACCATGAAGAGCACAAATTGCAAAGGCATTTTTTCCACCTCGCAGCTCTAACCATATGATAGATCTCAGTGCTTGCCTCCTGTCACCTCCATGTTTTAGTCATTGTTTTCTAAACTTCATATGAAGTACTCTTTCCTGTCAAATCACATTCTGTTGTCTTTTCCAGCTCCTCCTTCAATTGCCAGTACTAGTTTTCTTTCCCAATATGGCTTCTCATATGCACCTTTCACACAGAAAATGCACTTCCCAAAATCCTACCAACAAGATCATTCTCCTCTGTCTTTCCACGTCTTTTCCCCTGACCAATGTGAGCTTTTATGCCTATGGAAATACCTGACTCCTAATGGGAAGCTTCCTCATTGTTCATGAGTCTTTCCACATCCATTCTCCCCCCACTAAAAGCTGTTACTTTCCTCACGTGGTGTTACACAAAATGGCTATTTGCCACTCTTTTGTATTATACGCTTTGCTCCTGACTCTGCTCATTATTGATAGGTACAATGGCAAGGACTGTCTTTTCCTGCTTAGAAAATCCTATTATATTGTGGTGTTTTCTGGAAATGGTAGTTAAGAATAATAATTTGTGGGGTTTTATTGGTTGAGACATGTAGATGTCACCTCTTGCAGATTATGTCCTGTAGAGCAGTTGCAACAACTGGAAAACTGGCAAGAGATTACTTCTTCAGGAGCATTTGCCGGTGTGATATAGGGTTGTATTAGAAGAAATCCAGAGAAATTCTTGAATACTTTGTCTGCATTGTCGTCATACTTGCAAAGAATGTAGAGCAATGTAGAGCAAAATCAGGATCAAATGAGAAAGAAGGTTCATGGACTTGTCAGAGTTGGAAGGGACCTCTAGAGATCATCTAGTCCAACTCCCCTGCTAAAGCAGGAACGCCCAGAGCACATC
>JAOQGH010000032.1:66727132-66737851 GCA_025769975.1 Gallinago jamesoni | reverse complement strand
CCAACATCCTTCAACCCACCCTTTAGATACTTATAAACATAAATAAGGTCTCCCCTCAGCCTTCGCTTGTCCAGGCTGAAGAGTCCCAGCTCCTTGAGCCTTTCCTCATAAGGGAGGTGCTCCAATCCCTTAATGATCTTGGTTGCCCTACGCCGGACTCTCTCCAGTGGTTCCCTGTCCCTCTTGAACTGGGGGGCCCAGAACTGGATGCAGTATTCCAATTGTGGCCTCACCAGTGTAAGGTAGAGAGGGAGAATGACCTCCTTCAACCTACTCTTCCCTATGCAGCCCAGGATTCTATTGGCCCTCTTGGCTACAAGGGCACATTGCTGGTGCATGGAAAGTGTGCTGTCTACCAGGCCTTCAGCACCTTAGACCCAGGTAGGCAGCCCTGAAATTTAAAATCAGTTCTCATTTTACTTTCCACATTGAGTGATATTCTTGTTTGAAACCTTTGAATGGTATAGTGAAAATCATGGATTAAAATCAGAGTATTATTCAAGGAAATATTCTATCTGTGGTTTGTAATTTGTTTTCTTCATTTTTACCTTACATTTCTGAGAAATTCCTTGTTTCGCTATAGCAGAGTATTGTTTTATTCACCTAATGAGAATTCATTTGCATTGACTGCTTGTTTGAAAACAAATATAACTCCTTTCAATTTCAACTTTTTAAACTTAGAATCAAATAATGATGGATAACTTTGATATTTAAAAATACATCGAAATATTGAGAATCTAAAAGCACACATGGTTGGGGATGGGTTTGTTCGTTTATTTAATTAGGGGTTTGGATTTTTTTCATCCAGTGCTATGGTTTGGCCAGAGCCTTAGCAAGGCGAGTAGAAGAGTGGTGCCAGAGCAGCTACACGCTGGGGCAGGGGAGACAGCCCATGGGACGTTTTCACCCTGGAAAGGGGAAAGTTCCCTTTGCAGAAAAGGAGAGTTTACAGGGTGGAAGTCAAGGGAGTATTTAAACGCGCTTTCACTCTTTGTCTGTGAAAAGCAGGCCAGCAGCTGGGCTTTTAAAAAACATTTTCACACATTCTGCTTGTGGTAAGCTGTGGCCTACATTTCTCCCAGGCAGGGGAATGTGTGAAAGTGTTTGCGAATAGCTTGGCTGCCTGCGAGAGGGGAGAGCAGAGGGCCTGTTTGAAATCCTGCCATGCAAGTTTGTTACTGCTCTAGCCGTAGCCTGGAACAAAAGCCTGATGCAGAAATAGTTGGATTGAGTCTCTTTGGCATACATTATGTAGGAATTTAGACAAGGATATTGATTTTGGTCCCTTTCTTGCTCTGAAGTGCAGACGATCTATAAGGAGGAATATCCTAGCAGAACCTATTTCCTTTCCCAGAAGAGATGTTTTGATGGATTTTTACTATGCAACAATACATAATGGCAGTAAGGATTGTCCTGAAAGAAGCCATTAGAATAAATACCTGGTTTTAAACAGCTTTGCCACTGCTTGACCATTTTATATCAAGAGCTGCAAGCTGCTGAGCCACTAACAAAAAACGCTCTTTGGCTTAGGCTCACTTAATAGGGTTGCTACTAAAATGGACAATGCTTCTCCTGTGCCAGCTGTGGAGATCATGAAGCACTGTGGCCCTCCAGATCAGCTCACTCCTCTAGCTGGGGTAACTGAGGGGTAACTACTAGTGCTAGCACGAAGGAAGGAGTGAGCCAGACTTAGATAACTGTGGATGAATGACACCCTAAGTCTATTAGCAGTTGTGAGCTTAATTAAGTCCTTGCATTGCTGTACTGATTAAGTGCTTTTGAATATTTTCTCTTAAATGAATGTTTGCTTATGTAGGCCAGTATCCTCACCTGTTTCAATTAAGGACCCCAAAGCATATTTAATTGAGGATGGTTACCTACTAGCAATTACCTGTGTAGTGGAATCAAATGTTAACGGTGGGATTTACTTCCACTGTTTGTCAGAGCTGGCGCTTTCAGAACCTTAAATGCAACTGCATTTCTTTTTCAGCTTTTTTTCTGTTTTCAGCCGCCTTCTGTGAGCTGACACATATTTTTTCTGGTGTATAAGTACCAATTAGCTTTTAAATAAATTCTAAATTGTCTCAAATACAAAGGAGTCTTGCAGCTGTGTGAAGGGAAGAATGCAGGATGCCACAGGCTGCTCTGTTGATTTTCTTCCTTCCTTGGATCCAGGAATTTCTGCTGTGGAACCTGGTCCCTGTTCTAGCTCATATGTTCACCAAAAACCTCAATCACTGCACTTTTTACCAGCCACTTAGGTCTTCTTGTTTGTTTTTTAAAAGAGCTACAAAGCTTGGTCAGACACGTAGTCTGAAAACAAATGACAAGTGTATTTCTTGCAAATTTTACTTGCTGGAAGGAAAAAACATTATATTAGGCTTTTGTGTGATATTTTGAATTTGCCAGAATTCAGTTTTGATGGATAGGTTTTAGAAACTTAGGAAAATAAATACTGTAAATATTGTATTGTTAAACAGAGAAAATAATAAAATCATAACCTCTTTTATGTGTCAATAAAAATTCTTAATTGAGCATGCTATGCTCTAAAAGCATAGAGAGACCCTACTGAGCGCATCTCACCACTATCTGTGCTAAGTGTACATTGCAAGCTCTGGCACTGCCTGGGAGGACCACCCAGGTAAAATTATACTCACGTTGGCAAGTCCAAAGATAATATCTTTTATCCTGAGGGACTTTGCAGAGTTCTCACAGAAATCACCAAGATGCTGCACATTTCACATCCAAAACAAGGTGCCACTCAGCTAAATAACGGGTCCTCTCGTTCCATTTACAGGTGTGGTGAAGATGATAAAAACAGATCAGCTGCTTCTTTCAAGGCTTTATTCTGTTGAGAATAAATAACGTCTTTGATTTGGTGTAAATCGGCTTATTTGAAGTAGTTGCATAATGTGAGGCAGTTCTGTTCGTAGTAAATACCAGTTTCTTGTAATGTGTTTTTTGATTTTTTCCTCTTATCTTTCTTCTCAGCATGTTTTGGTTTATTTTCCTCTCTTCGGTGCAATTTAGCTCCTAGTGCTGATAAATTAAATTCGCCTATTGTTCTTAGATGCTGGTAATACTTTGTGTAGTGAGCAAAGTGGCATGCACTGGAATGTTTGGCTTGTGTGTCTAAAGGAACGAGTGTGAGGATGTTTAAATGATGTTGCAGTTAAGCAGCTATTCAGTCTCCGAGCTGACTCCTTTTTTATGGAGTGGTTTAAGAGCACAAAGCTAGAAGTTCCTTAGGGGATTGTCACACTGCAGTTACGGTGCTGAACCACCTTCTGATAGGCCAGTTTTACATAAAAAGTCCATTTTGCCAAGGATATCAAAAGCACATGCCACATGCATAATGGACAAGAAGATACAATATTTTGGAACAATTTATGGTTTGTTGAGAAAAAACTAGATGGCACACCCTCTCTACAACCAGCCTGACACACAAACTTCCGTGAAATATCTCAGAAAATTAAAAGCAGACGCATCCCTTAAACACAGTGAATGCGTTCCCATGGAAATCTAATGTACAGCTACTGAAAAGCTTTAGCTTCACTGTCAACTGACGAAGCCTGTCTTCTGTGGGTTAGTTTTTTTGTTGTTTGTTTGCTTTTATACAATGCCTATGGTTAGTACCCTACTTTTAAGCAAGCATCTTTACCTGGGCACAAAGATATATAGAATGTAAAATTTGTATTTAACCAGCTATTAGGCTAAATACTCACCACCCTGATAAGGCACTTGGAGAGTCTTTCCTAGCCAGGAGAAGAAGGGTTAGACTAAGTAGCCTCCCTGGCTTTTACTCCTTTAAGATTTTATACCTTTCCAAATTGGTGATTGCCCCCTTGAATTCATGAACTGCTAAGAATCCCTGTCTCAACAGTGGCTTTAATTTTACACTTTTTGCCTTTCTCCAGGCTTTTTCCACAGCTCTTTCTCAGCAGGCTGAGTCAGGGCACACAGCTGTGCTGCATCAGAGCTGATGCTCACTGTACAGGCAGGTGAGACCTTCGGGAGCCTTCAGCCGGGGCTACAGGGAGAGAGGGTTACACAGCCATAGAGAAGCCAGCCTTCTTTGTGAAAATAACGTCATGATCAGAGGTGTGCTGTGACAGCCAGCAAAACTTGTGTGGTGACATGTCTTAGCTGCTTTCCCTTTACCTGATGTCTGCTGTTGAGATAACAGCAACGAACCGCAGTGAGGTTTCTTGCACCTGGGTTATCTGAGGTCAGCCATTATGTCCATCTGATGCTGAGGAGATTGATGCGTGTGACCGAGGACCTCAAGATTCTCAGAGGTTGTTCTTGTGGTCAGTGGTACCTCCTGGGGTTACGACTTAGCTACTTAACTTCGCTTTGCATGTAATTTTGTTCAGGCTTCCTATTAATTTGCTGTAATAAATGTACTGTTATAGGAAAATTATGGTCTCCTTTTTTTTTCCTAATTTATTCCCATACTTTGCAAGAGGCAATACTTTGATTAGCTAATTGTGTGGATCGACGTTCATGTCGATACTGTTAGGGAAAAAAAGGCTGTTTGTGAATCTAAGCTGTAATAGCACTAAATTGGTGCATATCGAAGGAAAAACGAGCACAGTTTATGGGCAAACTGTTCCTCAGAAGGCCTTTAAAAGCATTTTTCTGTACTTCAGAGGATTTATGGCCAAATAATTATTTAAGCCTGCCAGGTGTCAGGCTCCACATAATACTCCTTGATTTGAGAAATAACAGGAGGTATGTTTTGGCAAGGTTGCTACTTAATTTTGTTAAAATACAATTTCTCCTGCTTTTCACAATCAACAATCTAGTCAAGGGTGCAGCTGGGCGACAGGCCTTTCCAATGAGGTAGTAATGATGTTGCACTATTTCATAAATATAACTTAAATATTTAAAAGTCCTGTGAAATTTAAGTTAACTGACTCTCCTAAAAGCACCAGCTACACAAGGATAGGGAAGACTCACAGCACGTTCTGCACCTTGGTATTTAGTTTGATAAAATTGGAGCCAACTGGCTTTGATTGGGCTGTGACTTACAGATGTGTTGGAATTTTCCTGGTGGCTGGATGTGTGTTCAAGGGGTGGATTTTTTAACATTGAATGGTTTACAGAACCTAGTTAAACTTCTAAGCTTCTTAAGATTTGACAAAGAAACCTTTAAAAGTGCTTTGTAGTTCACAGGAAAAGTTCTATAAGAAAGTGGGCGTTGGGGTGGTAGTAGTTCCTCTGCATGACACAGAAAGGAACATTTAAATGCTTACTGATTATTTTATGTTATTACTTTATGCAAAACGACAGAAAGACAAAAAGACAGGAAGAGCTGGACAAAACCTCATGTGCTCTCATGGTTAGACCCTTGTGATTTTTCTACTTGGGAAGAGAAGCTCCTGATGGTTACAAAGTGCTCTAAGAACTGTAAGTTGGTACAGCAGTTTTGTAGTAATTATGCACAATTTAATGAGCTAACCTATGTTAACTGTTACTATCATGCATTCCATATAAGTAGGTTAAAGAATTTGTTTTTAATTAAAGCAGAAGTTAAAGATGCTGAATTTAGGGATCTTTATTTCATTCTGGAATAAAAGGGAAAGAGATCTTCAGGAGGAAAAATAGTTGACCTTACAAAGGATCAAGCATTTTTTATACAGAGCTAAAACTTTTCTTAGTATTTTCTTCTACTAATAATAGGATATACATTCTCTTTTGCCATGAAGATATTACACAAAGGCTAAAAAAAATCCAATAAACACACATAGCTTCCCATTAATCATTGGTATATGGAAAATGGAGCTTACTCCCTTCACCCTGAGACTGGGGAGTTTAACTGTGTGCTTAGGAATATCACAGCCTAGTTGAAGTCTGTGTCCTTGCTAAAATCAAGAAACGAAATACATCTTTAGGCTGTAATGCATGCAAAGTGAGTAGCTTTATGTAAGCCTCAATCCACCATATGAAATTATGAGCAGAAAAAGGGTCAGTGTAGAAGAGGAAAGCTATAAATGACATCATTAACCTCGAACAGCTGCAATAGATTGCTTGTCTTTTGGGAATTTTGAATTAGCTATTTGAAATAATTCTACAAATCCTGTATTAAATCAAAATCTAAAAAAAAAAAAATTAAAAATTGTCTTTTAGAAGAGAAGGCAATTGTAGGGTAAAACCAAAGCACATTTGTGTTTAAATCCTGACGTGGTAATTGGACTTTAGGCAGGCTCACTGCTCAAGTTTTTATAATTCTCTGTCAAAAATAAGACCTGGGGCTTATTTTCTTACATATTGAGAGCAGAATGTGAGAATGGTGGAGGCTGTGCATCCATAATTAACGGGAGGGCAGGTATGGAGAGGGCAAGCTGTGGGGCAGGAGTTACAGCCGGAGTGGGATGTATGGAGGGGCAGCTCAAGCACCGCTATGGTGCCTCTGACACGTTAATTTGGGAGCAGCAGCTTCTTCCTCGTGACTGTTTCTACCAGTGGAAGAGCTGCTGGTAATTTGTCCCACTCACCCAACTGGCTTTTGGCATCACACACAGGAGCTCCATGTGAGAGAGCCAAAAAAAGGAATCCAGCTTCCGACATCAGCATTGGGGTAGTTCCATGTCTTGGCAATACTAATCCACTTTTCCTTACAGCCCTAGCTTTTATAAAGTGTACTGTTTTCCCAAGCGTGTGCTTCACTTGAGGAATCACCTCTAAAACAGGTGGATTTGTGAAGTCCTAAAGTGTCATAAATGTATCTGTGATTGATATACTATGAAGAATCATCACAGCTTTCACAGCAGGATGTTACAAATATATTAATGTTCTTTTGAAAGAGTGGGCATGGGAACAAAGGGACCTGCTCCATGCTGTGCACATGCTTTGGGATGGGATGGTTTTTTCCTTGGTTTTTTTTTTTTTTGTTTTTTTTTTAATATAAGTCTCAAGAAAATTAACTTCTCAAGAAATAAATGAGATACTTCTTGGCTTCTAGGAACATGCCAGGGGCATCTGGTCAACATAATCTGATAAAGGAAAACATGACTAAGATTCTTGATGACAGAATGATAGAAGAGCTAGGAAAAAAAATCTCAATACAGAGAGACTGAGAAATAAGCTTCATTGTCACAGGGAAGAATACTAACTGCATCACACAGTTGGTTTTAAGTTACTCTGACATTCTCAATACAGGGATCTGGGAGTCATTTTGCATAGTTTTGCAGAGTTACAAGACATCAGATCAGTGGTCTACAACAATCAAGAGGTAAGTAGAATGTTAACAATTCCTAGGAAAAAATTGGGGAAAAAGTAGATTATATGACAGAGGAATTCTATTGCATGTCCTCACCTTGAATATTGTGGTGACACAATATCACAGAGGGCAAAGGCAGGGACTGGGAGAAGGAGGAACCACCCACTGTAGAAGAAGACCAGGTTTGAGACCATCTAAGGAACGCACAAGTCCTTGTGCACCTGATGAGATTCATCCACGGGTCCTGAGGGAACTGGTGGGTGAAGTTGCTAAGCCACTGTCCATATTTGAGAAGTTGTGGCAGTCTGGTGAAGTTCCCATCAACGGGAAAATGGGAAACATAACCGCCATTAAAAAGGGAAAAAAGGAAGACCCGAGGAACTACAGGCTGGTCAGTGTCACCTTTCACCCAGCAAGATCCTCCTGGAAATTCTGCTGAGGCACATGGAAAATAAGTGATTGGCACCAACAACATGGCTTCATTAAGTGCAAATCATGTCTGACAAATTTGGTGGCCTTCTATGATGGGGTGGCAGTGTTGGTGGATAAGGGAAGAGCAACCAACATCATCTACCTGGACTTATGCAAAGCATTTAACACTGTCCTGCATGACATCCTGATCTCTAAATTGGAGAGACATGGATTTGATGGATGGACCACTCAGTGGGTAAGGAACTGGCTGGATGGCTGCACTCAAAAGGTTGTGGTCAACAGCTCAATGTCCAAGTGGCACCAGTGATGAGTGGCATTCCTCAGGTGTCAGTACTGGGCCCAGTGGTCTTCAGCATCTTAGCTGGTGATGTGGCCAGCAGGACTGAGTGTGAACTCAACAAGTTTGCTACATTGGTTAAATAAAAAATACAAGTTGTTTCATTTTCCTCATTATTTGGAAAGAATAATTCACTTGATGGTCTTATGAACTGGAAATCTGTGTCTTGGCCCTGGTCGTTCATACGTAAGACCCCCTGGTTTTCCTTGGTTCAGGTTCTAAGGCAGCTGCTCAAAGATGCCTCAAAACTTCTGCCTGGTGCTGGGGGTTCATGACCAGTTCTTAAATTAGCAAAGAAAATCCTTAAAGTATGAACTGGAGGCTTCTCTGTGTCCAAACCTGCACTGGCTTCGCTGAACCAGCACAGACCCATGTGAACAGACATGAGGCAAGAACCTGAGATAGCGACAAGATGCAATTGTCCCATTTATTGCCTTGAGATTAAAATCCAAACACCACTTCTTGATATTTACAGAACTTAATAGGTGACCAAACTGCAAAAAGTAAAGGGGTGTTTATAGGGCTGTTGTCTCACTTCAGAGATGAGAGAGATAACTTATTCTGGGTGGAAGTGGGAAAGACTGGGTGCAATAAAGTATGTGTATAGGTAAAGTATGTGTTTTGCTCCGTTCCTTAGCCCTTTTTCTCCTGAATAGCTCACAGCATTATTCCAGCCATCACTAACCAAGCACAACAACAGTGTGAGGTTCCCAGAACATCCCTTTCAAACAAAAGAAAGCAAGAGGCAAGTTCTACAGGTAACTTTTAATTCAAGTCTTGAAAATTTGAGAAGATTCAGGTATTTTTCTCTTCCCAATCTGTGTGATTGCATTTATTTACATATATTTTTACCTTTTGCTATACACCTGTATTCGTTATTGCCAGTTACCTTTTTCATTCTTAAACAACAGCACAAATAGTCATGACACCTCACAGTAGCCTTGCTTGCCATTTATGCAAAATTAAAAAAAATAATTAAGCCTTTAATCTTCTGGCAAGTCAGGATTTTCTCTTCATTTATTAATAGCTGTGCCTGGCAGAACACACGGAAGGTGCCGACACTCGTGACTAATCTAGATGAAGTTCAAGTTAACTGACAGGAGATCCTTTTCTTCAGTTCTTCACTCAGCTCTTACTCATCCCAGGTATCTCCATATTTATTTACTTTAACTAAAGAAAAGAAGAAAAAGTAGTCACACACAAGTAAAATTAACTGCAAAAGTTTTATATTATACAGGGCTGAAAAGAAGAATGAAATGCATTATCATTTAAAGTGGAGAGTGTCAGTCACAGCCCACATCTAATTAAAGGTACTTTATAATAAATGGAGAGAAGAGTTTGTTAATCATTATTCTTTAATGAATTAATATTCAGTCGAGAGGCCTACTGTGCTAATTCCTGCTCTACAGAATTCCGAATTGCCTTGAAACAAATGTAAGATGGGGATGAAACAAAGACAATTGGAGGAAATGGGCAAGGAATGTTATGATAAATAATGTGGCTACATAATCTCGTTACGTGTGCAATTGGATGGATTCAGAATAGTTAAAGACACATTCAAAGACAAACAAAAATCAGTAATTCCTACTAGGAAACTACTCAGCCATTATTATTTGGCAGCTTCCTTTAGTGTAGGAGTGAGTCAGAGAGTGAAAAAAAACCCAGGATACTGGTCTTATCGGATTTATTCAGAAGCACATCGTGAGTAACTGAACAAGGACCAGAAAGTGAAAAGATGCCCTCCTGGGAGTGAGCTGCAGAGTCGTCTCTAAGTGACTGCCATCACTGACGGGGCAAAGGATGGACCTACACGATCCTGCAGGAACCCTGACACGTGTCAGGCACCCCTTTATAAATTTGCTTGCAGGTTAATTACTGAGCCTCACTGGTTATTAATACCTATCTGCAGCAGAACCAGTGGAATAGAGCAGAACGTGTGGTCCTTGTTTCGGTGAGATGTCAGCCAAGAGCATAACGCACTGACAAACCTCTCAGAAGCTGATCGATACCGCAGTCAGGCACAACGAGCAGCTCTCCCACAGCACAGTTTGATTCCTGTTTCTGTTAGCCGTGGGAGCTGAGCAGGCCGTGCTCGTTCCCTGGAACACATTCCAGTCTGGATCACTGTGTAGATGCACGTATTTATAGGGCCACAATGACCAGAGAAGGCACCGGCAGATGGAAGTTAAGGGCTGCCGAAAACTAGTTTAAACGTCGTTTGTTTTCCCTTATGTCCCTGCCACAGAGGGCAGAAACCACCGTCTCCTATTTGCTAGGTTGGCTTCTAGGACACAGCGGTAAGAGGATGAACCAGGGGGTAACGACTCAGGATGTATAAACGGGTGTACAACATGTCCAGTGAGGCACAGGAAGCCAAATCAGATCTTAGCCCACAACAGCAGCAGAATCCCTGAACCTTAGATTTAAGTGTGCTTCCACTTCCAAAACGTTTCTGAACTTTTAGATTCCCTCCCTATTCTTTTTCCCTAAAAATACAGAGCTACTCTCAAAAGCTTATTTACAAATCTCATGCAGTGCTTGGTGTAACTCTATTCTCGAGGCCTCAGCATAAACATCAAAAGGTATAGAAAGAAATTCTTTACTCTGAGGGTGATGAGACACTGGCCCAGGTTGCCCAGAGAAGCTGTGGTGCCCCATCCCTGGAGGTGTTCAAGGCCAGGCTGGATGGGGCTTTGAGCAACCTGCTCTAGTGGGAGGTGTCCCT
>JAOQGH010000032.1:66635845-66727032 GCA_025769975.1 Gallinago jamesoni | reverse complement strand
GAGGTGTTCAAGGCCAGGCTGGATGGGGCTTTGAACAACCTGCTCTAGTGGGAGGTGTCCCTGCCCATGGCAGGGGGTTGGAACGAGATAGATGATCTTTAAGGTCCCTTCCAACCCAAACCATTCTATGATTTTATGAAGGGAACACAGAAACATAACAGACAGAATGCAATATTTGATCAACATTTTACAGAGGTCTTTTACAGACCTCAAATAACTAAAAATAAAATAATGAATCCATATTCTCACTTCACAGACACAAGATTTGCCATGGAATATGGCAAGGTTTGGAATACATTGCCTAGGATTGCTGTGCGTGATTTTCAAGTGACATGTCTAGGCTTTATTTGCGGAGAAATATCCTGAAAAAGAAGCATTGTATAAATCAGTGAAGTGTCAGCTGATGGAATTTAGAAGCAATCTGAAACTACAGCTTCAATAGGTTTTTAAATGTCTCATTTGGCAGAGTCACGTGAAAAGAGAAAAAGGCTTTCATCCTTGAAATACAAAATTATAAACAATTATTGCATAATGTTATTTCAAAACCACATAGATCTGTCCAAAGACAGATGATCTGGAGAAAGTCATTCACACGGAGGAAACAGACTGATGCTCCTAAGCAACACTGTTCCAAAGCTCGCTATTAGGGCTGCCGAACCTTATGTAATAATTGCCTAACCCTTTCATACTTATTACTGCCTTTTATGCCCAACAGGAGACATTTGTACAAATCTTGTTGCAGCGTGACTGACGAGAGTGAACACTGCAGACAAACCCAAACGACTGGAGCTGACTAGTCCAGCAGCATGTTAAACACCGAACTGTTCCTCTTGCCAACATCATTTTCACAGATGCCCCACTAAATAAAAAAAAAAGCCCCAGAGCAAGCAGTTATGAATGACTTGTGTGTCTCCTTTTCAAAAAACTCATTGAGTCCAAAAGCTGACTGAATGGCATCGCATTCTTATTTTGCTGTGCAAAGTTTTGTTTTTCACTGGGAAAACAAATCTCAATATTGCTGCCAAACGCTGTTTCCTTCCTTTGAGTTTTAATGTAGAAAATGAACCTCTACAAACAATGCCTCTATAGAAATCCTCTAATTCCACATGAAACAATTCATAAGAGTAAATACACCCCTCCCCCCCCCTTCCAAAACCACCGGCCATGTGCTCTATTTTGAGCGAACAATGCTATCTAAAACACACACCCCCCTTCCAAAGCTAAACCTCCTCAGTATAGCTCTGAGGTCAGAGAATTCTTTGTTGAAAGAGGTTGCTCAATGTATATTCAATAACCCAAAAGTTACGAGATTCTGAGTCTGGCACCAAGCAACATGGCTGGAAAAGAGTAATTACAATTTGCTATTGGAAGATCAGTATTTTTGAAAAACCATTTAGTTTGAAATATGAAACTGCAGACCACATCACACATGAGATATCTGCAGATACTGTAAAAACAAATTGCTTAAGGGGTAAGCGGAATTAAGTCATTTTTAACATTATTGCCAATATTTGAATTTACTACATATTCCTATAAATCAGCGTATTACCTTCCTTAGCTGGTTTTTCCTGTGAAAACTTGCTTGGAGTTTCTACCTTTGGTGGTTGCATTACCTCATACGTCTCTCTGTGTTTATTCCTTAATTCCTCATATGTGATGCCTTTTTTTTTACGACTTTCTTCTGGAATTGGAGCAGGTTCTGAAAAAAAACACACCAACCCAAACACCAAGATACTAAAAATGGCATCACACACCAAAACTTGGCTGCAACCTGTTCGAGAACAGCAGCTAATTACAGCTCAATCCCAAATGAAAAGGAGCATGACAGCTGCAATTCTAAATGTAACTGGGAATGTCTGCGCTCTTTAATTAAGCCACTCCTTTTATCCTTTTCATTTTGTCAAACAGCTTTTGGAAGATTGGTAGTTAACTCCTTTTCTTCATTTTACCCAATGGAAATCCAAACAACCACGTGTTTTGTTTGATGGAGTTGATGGATAAGATAGGTCTGGTCACTTCATGTAAAATCTATGATAATCACACATTTGCAAAATTTATGATTTCTGAAGAGAAATCCAGGTGAAGCTCAAAGGTTTGCATTCGGGCTTTAAATTCTGCTTTCAAAGAGTTAGGACTACATCCATCATATGTCACCTAATAAGCATTTTATCCTTTTATCTACATTTATGATGCCGAATCTTGGTTCTATAATTAAGGTTCTACCAACTATTGATATTTGTGGTGAAGCGTAATTACAATTTCCTTGACACATTTACATCTGATACTTGTATATAAGTAGAATTGAGTTGCATGAAAAGGGCTTTTTCTTTTGGAAATAAAACCTTTTCTAGAAAGCAGTTTAAAAATCCAAACTAATTCAACGTGTGAAACTCAGCATTTGGGAGGAACTTCCTCCTTTGTGCACCAGGGAGACCTGAATTCAAGAGCGTGTGTTTCCCCTGCAGTAGCTGAGGACAGAGTTCACGCTGGAGGGAGGGGAACAGCTGCACCCAAGAGTGCTTGAAAACCATTTCAGCTCTCCCTGAGAAAATCAGCTGTTGCCACACAGGACACAATACACATTCAGTTCTCAGAAGATTTAAATGTTTGTCGCATTATTAAAAAAAAAAAAAAAGAATAGTTTAGTGTCACTGAGTTCTAGTAGTATGCAGTCACAGCACCACCTCTGGAGAAAACAACCTCAGAAAGGCCAGGAGAGAAATGGCAGGGACTATGGGAGGTGTATTCATCTTCATTTCAATGAAAAAGAACTTCAATTCAGGCTGAAGGTTTTTTGCAGCTCTAGTTTCACAACAGATTAAAGCTTGTAAGTTAATTTACAGTCTTTACTTGCAATTAGAGCTACAAAACATGAAAAAAAAAATCCCTGAATTTAGTTTACAGTTGGAACACAAAATTTTATACATATATATATATTTATCTTTGGTGTAAAAACAATTCTGGGAACCTCAAGCTGTTTCATTCAGACTGTTACATTGTACCATGTATGTTTGCATGGAATGAAAATAGATAGTTTTGGAAGAGAAGTATCTAAGAGAAAGGCAAGAGTCATTGTACTACAAACTGCTAAATAAATACTAAGACCAAACACACCTTGAGCAGGGTAATCAGTAATTCCCGTAGGTGAAGATTCGTTCAGGGAAGCACTGAAGGGAACGGGTTCGTAGCTTGAGAGGGCTCGATCTGTTGAACTATAATCATCTGAATAGCTAGAAGGGAGCGGGAATCCAGCTCTTGGAGAAGAGGATTCAGTAAATGACTGAGAAGGCATGTCTGAAAATTCGGATTTCCTACTGGAACGGCTGGAAAATAATCCAATTAAATATTAAATACCGAAATACTAAAGTTAAAAATGGAACTATGAGAGTAACGTTAAGTGCAGTTCAAGAAAATGCACTCTTATTTCAAATGGCTTAGTTTCCAACATGAATTATCATCACCTGAAAATCTCCAGAAGAAAAGACAAAAGAGACAAAGTATTTTGCACTTTACAAGACAAAAATGACAATCCCTCCCCCCAGGGAGTTTTCAAACAGAAAAAAAAAAGGCAGAGGGTGCACAAACAGCAGAGGGTGTGCCCATGTAACTAGTGGTAGCATGAACTATAGTTATTTTTAAAGGCCTTTTAGGAAGAATTTGCAACTTAAACCCCTTCATCATTAGAAGCTGCTATAATTGATCAGTACTGCAGAGCAGAAGAAAAGAATTAAGAGCTATCTTGTGGAAAATTAAATGATGGAGGTTTATTGAGTTGCTGAATTCAGCAGAAACATTAACAAATTTTCTCTTAAGAGGCAGAGGTAAGATAAATAAAGAATATTCTGGAAACTAATGCCTGATATTGTAAAGCATTCGCTACATACTCAGAATGGCACTGCAAACCACTACACAACATGTCTGTTCATCAAAACAGACATGACTTTATGCCACTAAAATGTCTCTAGAGTATTTATTTTCTTACTTTGAATTTCTGCTTAGCTGTAGTTCTAGTTTCATATGAAAAACAGTCTGTTTTATTCTCACAATGAACAGAACTAAGTCATTTTATTGCCTCAATTATATAAGTATATGTAAACACAGTTTTAGCTTCCCACCTACTTTTAACAGCAAATCAAAATTACCAAAATATATTTATTAGTAGATGTATAATGACCATGAAAATGTAATGATTTCCATTGCTGGCTTAAAAGAGTAGTATGTATGGACAGTAATGCAATTTGAATGAATTTAAATTAATCATTCAACCAAGGAAAAAAAAAGGAATTTATCACTTAGGAAATATAATTCTACAGATACAAAAGAACAGCCCATTAATGGTTGAAGGGACTTATGGTACAGCAGATGACAGCATTTGATCATGTTCTCCCCTGGAGTAAACACAGTTAATGATCCTGACAATTTCTTAATAGAAACTGGAGGGAAGTGAAAAGATCAGTCCAGCTTGAATTCAGCTGAGTTTATGTAGTAAACGTATAAAGTGGTGATTCCTAAAATTATGTTTGATGCCATAAAAATGTAAACATTTCAGAATAAAGGTAAATCTTGCAGACAAAACTGCCATTAAATTCTTAATTACTTTATAAATTCAGATTTATCAAATCCTTTATAAACATTTATCAAATCTTGGCACATACCTAGCAGGTCTACTTCTCACTATCCAAACACTATTCTCCCAGTTTCAAATCAAGGGTTTAAGTGAGATATTCCGAAAGTAGTTTGCAATTAAAAACCACTTGAGGTAGAAAACATTTTGGAACAAAACAGGAAATAGTTTTAAGAACCTGATGAGTTTCTCATATGTACAGCATAAAGCTGTTACAGATGTAAAGGATTTAAACAAACAGCAGTAAGTTTGACCACCATTCTTCTTCCTGCACTGATATTGTTTACCAAGCTCTTTCCTTTGATAAACACTGAAATCATTTCCACCCTCTTCCTACTTCAATCAAACTCAACTATGGGAAAAACTTCCAGAATGTAACACTATTTTATTTCAGTTAACTTAGTTTACTTCTAAACTAAGGGGGCAACTTCTGCAGTCACACTACTGGAAGTAAATTCCATGGGAAAACAACACCTAATTTTACAAGGAATCCATTTTGCTGAATAAAATGTTTCTTTTTCTATTCCTCAAAGCAATCAGGTGTATGTAAAGAGCTCAAAATGCAAGTCTTACAGCTGGCCAACTGGTACAGATACGGCTTCCTCAAAGTGGCAGATCTGGCATCACATGGGAAAGAGGGAAAGGGCAGCTCAGAAGGTCTTTGAAAGCTGCAAATGTAGCCTTGATCTTAGTGTTTAAAAAGTCTTATTTAAGAATAAGTTTTAGAAAGAGAATTAAATTCTTACTTATGTGAACTATGTCTCTGAGCTTGTCGTAGAACATCTCCTATTGGGGAATCCTTCAGTTGCTTGAATTTCTCACTACAGATTGGTATGTACGATATCTTTCCAGCCAGGTATCCACACATTCCAGCAACTTTTTTAAAAGAAAAAAAAAATGGTTTTGTATGCTGTATCATAACATTCAACATAGGTTTAAAATAATCATTTTCAAATAAGTTATACAGTATCTTGAGTAAATCAAATAAAAACAAGTTTAGATCTAACCCAAAACCATGCAGTAATCATCTTTCTCTGCTTCTTTTGCAGACAAAGGGTACTAAAAGGAAATGCAACAGCTGACCAGAGACACAGAGCAACAACTGAGACATGGCATGAGCGTCAGATGATTTCAGCTAGTACTTGATGAATGAAAGGTGACAAAAAAAAAAAAAAGGAAAATAATTGCAATCAGTTTTTCCCAACAACCAGAAATACCAATCAACCACCAAAGATGATAAAACAAGAGGGGATAAACAAAGGTAGTGAGTTCCAGTAATTTAATCCATCGGAACATTCAGATCTTGAAAAGGCTTTCACTAATATGAAGAGAACTCTAAATAAACCTAGCATTAGGCTCAGTATCTTCTGAAGAGGATCCCATGAAATGGTTGCCAGGGGGAAAGCAACTGAACTAACCAAACCCCCGCAATCTCCAGGCAAATGCTTTCAATTTAGTGCCTGAGCTATTTTCATGTGCTAGACAGGACAAAAGAATAAACCACCACAATAGTTCTTTCTGGGCTTAAAAAATGATGATTTCCATCAACTGGCTCCTTCAAGTTTATGAGTGGGTTGAACGGAGTATGAAGGAGCATGAAGGATTCAATGGCAATTAATAGAAGCTTTGTTGTTGACTTTGTAGGAGAAAAGGACTAGACCCTTCTTTAATATCAACGAGTATTTTCTAAATACAAAGACTAAAGACTCTCAATCATCTTTAAGTCAGGAAAGACTTAATTACCAGTAACATTAATCCTCTGAGGTCCTCAAGCTGTAGATTACATTGCCTGGAAATCAATATTAAAGGGGATTTTACCCTACCCTGCTGTACTGGTACCGAAATTGTGAATCCTGTTCTAATCTCCGTATTTCAAAAGAAGGTTCAAAATCCTTTTTTCAAGGGAAGAGAGAAGAACAGCCAGAACTAGGAGTGAAGTTTACAAATGAGAAATGTAAGGGGTTTAGCTGTTTAGCAGGTCAAAAACAAAAGGAAAAAAAGGAAGACACCTCAAATTATATATATATATATGTACTAAAGGGAAAAATTACAAGCCCCTGAAAGGAAAATTGGCCTGACAAGAATTCAAACTAAATATTTAGCAAAATAAAGCCAAGCAGCAAAGGTGATTAATCCTTGGCATAAATCACAAGGAGAAAGCTTCCTTTCCTTAAGGCCTTCCAGTCAAGAACAATGCAAGCATCTCTCTGTAAGATGTTTTGCCCGAAGTAATTATTGGCTAAAATACCTGGTTTCTCTGATTACAGAACTATGAGCCACATGTTCCCCATTTACAAAGGTAGCATAGTAAATTAGATACTGTTGCTCTCTGCTTCCGTATTTGTAAAAGAGGCCAGGTCCCACTGCAGACTGACATGAGGTAGGACACACACAGATCTTACCCTTCTTTGCCAAAAAGGGATAGAGGAGACCGGTAGCTCTATGCTGTGTTGAAGGGGATGCTGTCAATTTAGTGTATCAGTCACGACTAACTCCATTAAATTGTCAGGATGCCTGGGAGGCTACTGAGAGAAGCTATGAGTAATTCCTATATAGAACATGAAACACCTCTCAACTTCCAGATAAAATCAAGAGGGGCAAATCAGGGAAAGATGCATCATGGAGACTGAAAAAAACCCGACTCAACTATGTCAGTTAGATACAGAAGACCCATTACTGCAGTCATAGGTACTCCTTAGAAAAAGAATCAAACAACCTCAAGTGACACATACCACTATAAGAGGTAGACTATTGTAACCAGTAGATGCAGAAGCAGCGTGGTTAGATCAGTGACACCAGAAAAGCAAGAACTCTGTTATTATTGTTGTTTAACATCAGCTGTGAGCTGCCAGCACTGCCTGCAATTGCTTTTCTTTCAAAACTCATGGAGGGAAAAAAACTAAACAAAACCATGACTGCACTGCTTCCTTTAATCAGATTTCACTGCAGGAGGAATGTGCAGTTAAGTTATCAGACATAATTTGAACCTGTAAACTATGTCCCTGGCAATAGTTTTCAGGAAGATCCTGTAGACAGTAGGGACACCTGACCTAAACAATACAAGGATGAAACGAAAACTGCTTAACTCAGGCTTTTTACACTCCAACTACCTCCCACAAAAATCCCCGTATTTCAAATACACATAAATCATATGAAGCTGCCTACTGAAAAACAACCAAAACAAATTCTTTTGTTATAAAATGAAAGTCCACGTGCCAACCAGTGTACATCCAAAAGGAGAAGCCAGAAGTACTTTGGCTTATACTCTTAATGTCAAGAATAGCTGGTCCAGTCCAGCTGCTCCTATTTTTCCCCTTGATTTCAAAAATATTAAATGGGAGGAGTGTAGCCCTTAGAAAGGTGTAGGAGGTATCAGGAAAATAGCAATTCTATTATTTATTAGAAAAGTTTGTGTTATTAACATTGTTTGGGGTTCAAAGAAAACAAGTAGAATTTAATATAAACAAATGGCCGCCCTAGTCTCTCACATTCATTTATCTGCTCAAACACTACTTCCTTCACCACAAATCATGGGTTTTACCTTCTTCCCACTGGAAGTAACTGGCTATATATGGGCAGATTGGCAAGGTGGCAACTTCCTATTTTACTATCATGTATTACATTGAAAAGGTTAATTTATTAATTTATTTTTTATTATACTTAATCCAAAATCATTCACAAGAAATAGCTGTTTTCCTACAATTGTACATACATAATGTCCAGGAAAAAAATGGTACTAAAATAGCCTGAATGGGACAAGTGAACTGCATGAATAAAGACCTTCAAATTAGGAAGGGAGGGGTGGGTGTACACTGGCAAAGTAATTTAAAGTAAGCTTGTACAGTATTTATTTACTATGTTATTAATCTTAAATTCTTACATTACACTTGTCAAGCATATTCAAAACTTGCCCAAAACATGCAGCACAAATTTGAGGATGGGGAATAAATGAAACGCTCTGCCTCTTGACAGTAAGGTTTTTTTGCAGCGTGAGATGCTGCAGTTCAGAAACAGAACTAAAAAGTTGCTGACCGATAGAATGAACTGCAGGAAGGTGAAATTTATTCACCGGACGGATCAGATCATTTACTCTGATCTTCAGGCACAGCTCTACCCATGCAAGCACCCAGTGGAGTGACAGTGAATCAGCCAGTCTCATAGGAATTACATCATTGCACCTGCGTAACAGACTCCAGAACCGAAGGTGTGAACACAAGCGGGATTTATATGTAGCTTTTACTTACATGCAACTTTGGTAAAAGAGCCAAATCTTGAGCTGTCTCTTAGAATACCTTAGAAAACAAGGATGAAAGAAATAAGTTATTAAGAATTAGGCTGAAAAACATCAACTGTAGCTATGTTTGCAGGTAGCAGGTTGCTCTTTTATACTTAACGTGAAGAAAATTCAAGCAAATGTAGCATCTGAATTCCCCATGAAATTATAAAGATCTTAGAACTACCTCTTTAATTATATCACACACATATTACTACACAACGTAGAATATAATGTTTCATAATCACCAAGATGTTGCATTTGTCAAACAACATAAAATGAACATGAATTTGATTTTAGCTTAAAGTTTTGCTCCTTCTTTAGTTTTAGGAACTGCAAGTCATGTAGCTGAAAAGTCTAAACTTTTAATTACAAGTAGATTAGACATTATATTATTATAGTAACTTTATAAACAGGAGAAATATATTTCATCTGAGCAAATCTAAATTAACCCAAAGAATGTTTATATTTTACCTTTCCTGATTAAAAAAGTAGTAGCAAGCATGCTCGCTGCAGCCAAAGGGAAAGCTGTAAAGAAGAAGAAAAGTTGCTGACAATACGATTATCAATATTTTCAACCACATTTAACAAAATATGAAATAAAATGAGAGTTGCTAGGCCTTACTAAGCTCACCTGTATAAGAATATAAGTGTATACATATAGTTAACAACCCATATATAAATTATGAAACATTCTCAACTCAAGTTCTTAAGACCTACTACAAGTTATGCAGTTCTGATTAACGAGTCATCCTGTCTTCATTAGACTTCATGCTTCCTAAAATACAAAAGCCAATGGCAGGTGGGATAAAGCTCTACGGACAAGATTCCAGCTCTGGCTACAGCTGCTACAGCATCAAGGTGGAGCAGAACTTGAAACCAGAGATGTGCACACAGCTCTTTGGGATGGAAAGCAGGTACACAGAGGCCAGTGCCTCTAAAATATTTTGATAACCAAAAGTCTTGACTTTGTTTTAACATAAGAATGTTGGAAAAAGTCTAACTCTTACAAAGATATAAATTAAATTGATTAAAATTAGGTAGCCTGTTTTATTCACCAGCAAATTAAAGAACATCCAACTTATTAAAGAACAGGGCAGCTTTTTCTGTAGTTTATGGATCAAACTATTTGACTCAGGGGTAGGGTCAGAAATGCAGAGAAGACGACAAACACAGAAGACATTCCTGCACGTCACAGTCAACTTCACAGTTCACAGCAGGTTTTATCATATTAGAGGAGTCCAGGTGGCAGGAAGTGTTTGAAGACAGCAAGAAACAAAAGGAATGCTTATGTCAAGCAATAACTATGAATTAGGAAGATTAACTTTGAAACTATTCATAAAGACCACCACACCTACACAAGATACAGCAACACTGAAATAATGACCATGACAGAAGACTAAAGTTAAAGATTTAGATGTGTTACAAAGAAATTACATTTTAAGCAAGTCTGAAAACACAGATGTTACAAAAAGGCTCAATGACTCACTTTCCCTAGGGGAGAACTTTATGCAACAGCACTAGATTTTATAGTGTTTTGAATGCACAATCTGTTAAATAAGTTCATATTTGAAGATAAATGATTTTTTTAAATATAATTTGGACAGCACAATATAAAAATATACTTTGCAAACTAAGCGTTTATTCCTTCACAAATTCTAACAGGTTAAAACTAGCAGGTCCAACCAGCATTTTAGGGTAACTATGAATGGATGTCACTTTTAAAGAAAAAGTATTGGCTCTATGGTTCACAAGTAAGAGTACAGTAACACTTCAAAATAGAGAATAAAATCCTCCAATCTATTAAAGAATAAAACCCTGATGCTTTTAGAGATTCTAGATCTAGATTTTCCAAACTTTAGAGTTCTATATTTTCTAGATACAGAATGGCCAGGCAGATTTGAACCCAAATTGTAAGAGGGAAAGAAAAATGGGGGAGGTAAAAAAAAACCCAATCCTAACGAACTTATTACCGAGGACTTTCTAACCCTTCAAGGTTTGAAATGACTTACAGGTCCAACACAAATATTCCAGACATCAAAGACAGGTTATGCACTTTAGTGGAAACAGCGGCTAGTATGTGAACGTATAAATGACCTAAAATGGTAGCTAGAAATTAAAAGAATAATAGGTAAATGAAAATTGGGTTCATACATAAAAATTTATAGGAATAATTATTCAAGTGTAGAAAAAAAAAACCAAAGGCAGCTTAATAAATTGGAAAATATCAATGCTTTTCACTGCTATGGGCAAAGGGGACTTTTTCTGCTTCAGGAACAAAATTAATTGTAAGCAAAATAATTAAAGGCTGATATATCAACAGCACATAGTTAAGGATAGCAATGAAATGTACGCTGCCGGAGCAGGGTCACCCAAAGGACAGGAACCCATCCAGGTTTGAATATCTCCAGAGAAGGAGATTCCACACTCTCTCTGGGCAGCCTGTTCCAGTGCTCCCTCAACCTCAAAGTAAGGAAGTTTTTTCCTCATGTTGAGACGGAATTTCCTGTGTTCCGCTTTGTGCCCATTGCCCCTTGTCCTGTCAGCAGGCACCAGTGAGAAGAGTCTGGCCCCATCCTCTTGACACCCACCCTTTAGGTATTGACGAGCATTGATGAGATCCCCTCTCAGTCTTCTCTTCTCCAGGCTAAGCAGACCCAGGTCTCTCAGCCTCTCCTCATAAGGTGCTCCGTTCCCCTAATGATCTTTGTAGACCTCTGCTGTACACTCTCCAGCAGTTCCTTGTCTTTCTTGAACTGGGCAGCCCAGAACCAGACACAGTACTCCAGATGTGGCCTCACCAGGACAGAGCAGAGGGGGAGAATGACCTCCCTCAACCTGCTGGCCACGCTCCTCTTGATGCACCTGAGGGGACCACTGACCTTCTTGGCCACAAGAGCACATTGCTGGCTCATGGTCATTCTGTTGTCCACCAGGACTCCGAGGTGCCTCTCTGCAGAGCTGCTCTACAGCAGGTCAGCCCCCAACCTGTGCTGGTGCATGGGGTTATTCCTCCCCAGGTGCAGCACCCTACACTTGCCCTTGTTGAACTTCATCAGGTTTCTCACTGCCCAACTCTTCAACCTATCTACTTCTCACTGCATTATAGCACAGCCTTCTGGTGTGTCAGCCACCCCTCCCAGTTTTATGTCAGCAAACTTGCTGAGCGTATGCTCTGTCCCCTCATTCAGGTCATTAATAAACATATGGAATAAGATCAGACCCAGCACTGACCCCTGGGGACACTGCTAGTTACAGGCCTTCAAGTGGACTCTGTGGTTCCGATCTAGTTCTCAATCTACCTCAGTAAACAAATGTATCCCTCCTGCAAAGGGATATTCAAACAATATGTATTTAATACAGTGAATACAACAATCCAGGTCAGTGTAACACAGAACAATGAAACAAAGACAGGAGATCTAGAAAACAGCAATGGGCTTTAGGCTTTTCCAGGGACAGAACAGCACAGTACACAACCCCCCTCCAAAAATGCCTCCATTACTGTTGTAGTTCCCTGAAGTGAAATTACCGAAGAAACTTCTAAACAATACCTTCGTGTTATAACTCCAGTCTCTGTATAAAGATGCACAGAGCACTAAGTTACGTTGCCCATCAAGAACTCGCAGCAGAACACCTCAAGAAGAACAAACAACCGCCTTCCCTCTTATCTTCCAGGAGGGAGACTATCATTAAACCATAGCCACATCACCACCTTCCCACTAACGAACCTGACTCTTTCCACTTAAGACAATGTAATGGCCAGATATTAGCAATCAAGCTCAAGGTTTTCAGGTATTTTCAGGTATTTCAGGTATTTGAATAAAGGTGAAAGACAAGAGAAAGACAAGCAATGGGGAAAGATAAAACAGAATTTTGAATCGTTAATTCAAAATCACAATGCCTTAGAAGTTGCCCCTGGCTGCCAGGAGAAATGAAAACCACACTGCACTAAATTTAGCAAATCAACTGCTAAATTCTTCATCCGTCTTGGTTTCTACAAAGCCACCTATCTGCCTCAGGAGAAATCTGCTAAGGTGCAATAAAATAGTGGGTAACAATTGCATCAGAAGGCTCGGTCAAATGTCTTGACCAAGTGTATAAAAACCAGGTTTGAGCCTTTGGATTACAGAAACAATGTAATGCCATCAATTCTCAATGTTTTGTGAAAAAAACCAAACTAACATAAGTTTGATAATTCAAATAAATTAACACGAGACAGAAAGTATTCTGTGAAAACAACATAAGTTTATTATTCCTGTATACTAGCTGTAGTACAGAAACCATTACTGACAACAGAATCATGCTTGAGAATCCTGGCTTTTCTTTACAGGCAAAAAAGCCCCAATGTCTGGCCATGCACAGACACGGAAATTTTCTCAAAAAATAGAGCTGAGTAGCTACTCATACATTGTTCTCTTCACAAGTCTCCATAAAGATGGAAAGCAATGGTTTTAAGCTCAACTATTTTATTCTTGCATTCAAAAGATAACAAGAAAAAAAAGAAAATAAAAATGTAGGAATAACAAAAAATAATATTCAGATATATGAATGAGAGACTCCCTTAATTATATCTATTTTCAGACTTTTAATAAGCTTAATAATTTAAAATATGAAGGAATCCTGTTATAAAGTATAAACCTTACAAAACATGTTGCACCTTTTACAACACTGCTGTTCCGCAAACTGTAAATCCTACATGGATCAACATTTACCAGGATGCAATTTCAGCCTGTGTAAAGCTTGTTAATGAACCTTTGTGACGTACTGACCTGGGCCTGCCTGCCTTAATGCCTCAGATAATAACAAAAACTAAGGCTAGAAGAAAAGCAAGCCAAGTTTAGCAGCAAGCTGAACTCACCTCTATACCGGGCACTCTCTTCAGCACATTCCTTGAGGAGTCTTCTTTCCTCCTCTGTCGGCACATAAGGCTTAGGGACTTCCCTCTTTCATTAGGGAAATAAATTAGAAGAGAATGAGAGAAAGAAAGGTCTGGGGGCATTTCTCAGTTTAAAACTTGGTCTAACTTTCACACCTTGTAGTGACCATATTTTCACATAGCTGTACTTAAAGAGCCCCTTAAACGTACTTAAGTGCACCATGAAATGTATAACTTTAAAAATCCAGTGCCTCTGCAAAACACACAAGAGCACAAAATATTTTGTGTGTGCTCAAAGCCCGATCAGTCCACTCCTTTTTTTCTTCCAAAAAGCCTGCTTTGCTCCTCGCAATCACCTGGCCATATTAACGAACATTAACAGCTTATTAAATCCCTGTTCAGGATATTAGTCAGGTTTTTAACGACACAACGTGTGCTGTCCATGTTTTTACCAGCAGGTGATGCGGTTTTTCTACTAGAGGAGCGTGACCCTCCACGGTCGCCAAAGGAGACACCCGATCAGACCGCCGCCGACGGAAGGGCACCAGTACCGGGGAGAACATGGGAAATCCCCCACGAAACGCCGTCGGAAAGGCCTTAAAGGCACCGTCCCCGCGTCAGGGCGCCTGAAACGCCGACAGGAACCTACACATCCCCTCCTCCGGCCCACAGAGGCCCAGCCACCTCCACAGCAGAAACAACCCTCCCTAAGCCGCACCAAAGGGGTTCCCCCCACAAGTCTGGCGGCTTTATCCCCGCACACGCAGAGCGGCACCCAACCAAGCCAACGACAAGTACCTCAGAGGGGTCACCCACCTCCCCGCCGCCAGGCCCCTGCCCAGCCTCCATGGTGGGGCGGGGAGGGCAACGAAGAGCGATGGCTGACCCGGAAGTGGAGCCGAGGTCGCGCATGCGCGGAAGCACATAACGCGGGGCCGGGGGGGTGGGCGGAGGTAGGCGCCCGGTACCTCCTCGGCAGCCCGGGAAGAAGGGGCGCGCTCCCCCCATGAAAGGTTGCTAGGCCGTAAGGCTTCCCGTTGGGGTTTCCCTTGCTCCTTAAACCCCCAACCCGCCCTTCGTAGCCTTGCCTTCTGGGGTAAACCCTGCGGAGAGGACTGGGCGGGTGGGCCTAGGGGTAGGCCTCGGGATAGGCTGTGAGGGCTTCGGGGTGCTGGCACTATGGCGGCAGCGGTGCTGAAGTGGGGGGGGCTGCGGGCTAAGCGTCTTGTGTTTATTCGGGCGGTGGAAGGGCTTAAGGTTAGCAGCTGAGGCCTGGAGCGTTCATTTCAATCACGAGTGTTTCCTTCCTGTGCTTTATCTTGCTTCCTGCCTGCCTTAAGAATGCCACCCTCTTGGAACGTTTGAGAGCAGGCGCTGTTTCAGGAGTGGTAATTCCCCTTAAAGGTAATCCTGATGCGGCTGGGTCTGTTTTGTACTGCGTTGATGCTTCTTGGCTTTGTAACCGGCTTGCTGGTTTTGATAAATGGCAACAAAAAGCCTTTATCTATCAATGCTGAGCTTCAATAGGTATGTTACCAATAGGTATGTTAAGCGGTTGGCCAGAACTAGCTAAATAGAAAAGATACCTGTTACCTAAAAAAGAGTTTGAGTTAGGACCAGGCAGGTACTTGGCAGGCAACTGCCTGAACTTGAAAGTGGTAGAGGTTTGGTGGTTAGGATTGTATTGAAGTGGAAGATTAGAAGGAGGCCGTGTGCTTCCCTGTACCTAATCCTGTTGAAACGGCAGCTTTGTTCGATGCTTGCAGTTTATCAGAAATTGGGAAAAGCTGAGGAAAAAATAAAAAGATTTTTTTTTTTCCTGATTGCACGATGTATGCTGTAGTGTTTTCTTGTAAACATTCAGTACTGTGGCTTGAATTCACCGTATCCTGATCTGCCTCTACTTGCCTGGAATGCACCACTCCCACTCAGCCTTTCCTGGAGCGAGCCATTGTCTCTTCACCCTGGAATTCAAGTGAAGAGGCTTAAATTGCTACTGTCTGATGGCTGTACAGAAAAAGGCCATGCCTAAAGGTAGGAGAGGGAAGGTTTTAGAGGCTGAAGAACAGCAGTTGTAGGGCTGTATTGAGCATAGATGGTAGAGCGTATCCACATCCTTGGCACTCCATTCTCTGTCCTCAAGCCTTTTTTTGAAGTTTGCCCAGAGAAAGAAATGTTAACAAGTCACCCTTTATGGCATCTTGTCTATTTTTACTACTTCCTTTATACTTGTGCCATTTTTCTTGCAACTGTTGAGGACTTGAGTTTGAAAACAATGATGGTATGGCTGAGTCCTGATACTCTATTGTCCTTGGGCAAGGCTTAAGGCTAGCTTTTTAACCCTTTTTTTTACAAATCTCATCTTTTGAATACTATTTTCCCTACCTTCTCCTTTGACAGGTGCCATTATCTGATATGGTGTTTTTGTTTAAAAATCTACATGCTAGACTAATCCTTTAGAGATGACAAGGTAGCATTATTTCTCAGGGAGTTTTTGAGAAGTTTGTTTCATGCACAATGGTGGTCTGATGTTTCAGCAAATGTTTACTAATTGGTGTTTTGTGTGCATGTTTTTAAATACAATCTACAAAATGGATAGATTATTTTTAAAGAGCAATAGCATAAAGTTATGTATTTTTTTCACTGCTTCAGGAGTCAAAAAAATTCTTTTTAGATGTATTACAACTCTATTATCTGTGACTAAACTTTTTATCTTTCATGACTTGGTATCACACAGGAGTGAGGAATTTATTTGAGACTCAAAACACTGTCAGACTGAGACTTGGTAGTTAAACTTTAGAAATTTGAAATTATTTCTTTTGAAGGAGATGCCTCAAAGAAGGAAAACTTTCAAACAATAAGCTTCCTTTTAAAATGAACTGATTAGTTTTCTAACAAGAAGTTGGAAGATGTGAAAATCAGATTGTTCTAATTGCAGTACTTTACAAAACGAAGTCCCTGGTGAATATTCAGAACTCTTAAAGCTGCAGCTCAAGAATTAATAGGGTGAGTTATATGTAGACTGTCAGGTGGTTTAAAAGCTTACATTTTGGGTAAATTCTTTTCCATCTCCTCATTCAACAGTTAGTGACAGGCTTTATACAGATCCACTGCAGAGCAAAGAGTTGGCTTCATGAGTAAGTTTAGTAGACGTGAAAGAGTTGGAGAGTGTGCTGATCTGGTAAGGAAAGTCACAAAAAGAAGTACTGGAAGTTTATGTGCTTGAGTACATAGCTGGAATGGTGATTTTGTTGTTGTTGTTCTTGTTTTTTACTTGGCACTCTGGACAATAGAGTAAAACACAACAGCTGAGAGCTTCTGATTCTTCAGTGGCTGCCAAGAGTTAACAGGACTGTATTTGGAAAAATCACTCTCTCCCTAACGAAGAAATAACAGCGCTGCATACAACAACAACAAAAAAAAGGAGCATTGTTGTAACTACCACAACTGGTGGCAAACAAAGAATCAGTTATTTGCCTGAAGCATTATGGCACATCAGCAAGAACCAAGAGTGGGTGTCTTTGTGGAGCCAATACTCAAAGCCTCAATTAGTAAGGACTTTACCCACATTGATAATAATTACTACTAATAATAACTGGCACTGTAGTATACTTTGAAAAGTACTTTACATGTTAACTAATCCTTAGGGCTATTTTGTAAGGCAGGCAGGTAACGGGCAGGCAAGTCTGGGTTCTGAAAGTGTTATGACTGTGCACCCCATAAAGTTTGGATGCTCAGGCTCAAATACCAAAAGTCTGTTTTTCATTGAGGGTGAGGTTCAGCCACTCCCGTTTCAATTACATGGATGTATATGCATTTATTGGGAAAATCAGAAGCAGCTTGTAACACTTGGCTTCAACCAATTGTCTGAAATTACGCAGACCATCAGTAGGAATGAATCCTGTTTTTCTTGTTAGGTGTTCTATTACCCAACATTTAGACTGTGGTATGATTGTTAAAATAGAATGAAAACTGTTCGATTCACAAAATTCTTAAATCTCCAGGAAAGAGTTAACCTGAAATAGTCTTCTCAGCTAACAGTATATAATTTTTTCTTGTTCCTGCTGTTTTCTGCAAGCTGATGTTCATATCTGTCTCAAGGGTGGGACAGAGCACAGGGACACGAGTACTTTGAGGTGGAGGGACCTTTTCCTCCACATAAACCAGAATCACACAAAGCTTGTGACAGAACTAGGAGCTTCTCTTAAGAGAGATTGGCAACTGTTGTGCTGGCGCATTTGTTGTTTGTAGAAAGCATACTTTTTACTCGGTTCTGTTTTTGTTGGATAGGGGTTAATACAGTACAATGCTTCCAAGACAGGTTTGTGTGTGACAGTGGCAAAATGGTGACTTCGGGATTCTTTCTAATACTGTTCTGCAGATCTGGTGATATTTTATAATACAGTTTTTTCCCTCTCCCCCCCCCGCCCCCGCAAGCCTGGAAGTTTTGAGGGACTTCATCAGAAAACAGTTACTTTCTAACCGCTCAAAACGTTGCTGCTGGTACTCTTCCCCTTTTTATTACCAAATCTTTGCATTGTTTAGGAACACAGGCGTAACACCCAGCCACGCCAGGCCTGTCGTACCGGTGTGAAATCCCGGCCGGTCTCGATATCGGGTGAATTTTCTGAGGATGTTGTTGGGGAATTACCTCATTGCCTCGCCGCTCGCTTTACCGCAGGCCTTCCCCGCTGCCGCCGGGGGGAAATCACCTGAGGCCGAGTGCCCCTGGATAAACCCACCGAAGCACCCTCACCGGTGGGGCTGGGGCTTCCCTTAGGCCGTGCCCGTCCCGCCGGAGTGGGAAGCGATTCTCCGTCTCGTCGCGCTGGGCCGAGCCCGCCGTCCCCCAGCCGCCGGGGGAGGCTTCGAGGTGGGGGCGGTGCCTCAGAGCGATCTGGCCGGGACGCGGAACTGGCTGCCTCCTCGGCCTATCGCAGCCGCAGGAAGCTGGCGAGCGCTACCAATCGGAGGCCAGGCTCCGCCCCCGCAGCCGCGCGATTGGTTGAGGTGTCGAGCGGGGGCGGGGCCAGGAGGGGCCGGACCGGACACTGAGAAACCAATGGGAAGAAGGAAGAGGGGCGGTCCCGCCTGAGTGCTGCGTGCCTGCCCCAGTGAGCGTCGGGTTCCTGGTGGAGGCGGGCAGGGAGCGGGGGGGGGGGTGGGGGGCGGGAGGGACGAGCCGGACCGTCGAGTTACCGGAGGGGAGAGGCGGCGGCGGCGGCGGGATAAAGCCGGCGGGGGATGCTAGAATCGCTCCGAAGGGGACCGTGGCCGCGCTGAGGCGGGGTGAGCTGGGAGGCAGCGCTTCACGCCGGCGGGATAGGTGAGGCGGCGGGGGGACCGGGAAGGGGCTGAGGAGGGGGCCGCGCGCTCCAACGGAAACGGAGTTGGAGCGCGCGGCCCCCTCCTCAGCCCCTTCCCGGTCCCCGGGCTTTGTTTACGAAGTGGGGATGAGGGGGGGGAATCGTGTGCTCGACGTCCCACCGGGCCGGGGCTCTGGCCCTCCCGACTCTGTGGAGCCGTAGCCCTCCCCCTTCCGCCCCCTTTCCCTCTCCGGCCCCGCCCGTGCAGCGCGGCCGGCGGCGGCAGCGGGTACCCGGCCTCCCCCCCCCCCCCCCTTCCCTTTCGCTCTCCCCGGGGTGGGCGCGGCGCCTCGTACGGCCCCCGCGGGGCCGAGCGGAAAGCAGCGACTCCTCCCGCCCGCACCCGTCCGACTGGCTCCGGTCGTGTTCCCCCCTGAGGCAGCCGCCCACCCCCCGCGGCGGGGCGGGAGGGGGGGGGAGGAGATGGTGGGGACCGGGAGTGCGCCAGGCCGCCCGGGAATGGCGGGACGGAGCGGGGAGAGGGTGGCAAGGAGCCGGGCTTTGTTCCCGGCCCCGCCCCGCCGCCTCCGGCGGGGGGTGCCCCCGGGGGGGTTGCGCGGAGCTCCGGCGGAGAAAGGTGCGGGAGTCCCGGCCTCCGGGCGGGAGAGCCAACCGGGACCCTCCCGCCCTCCGCGCTACCGGCCGCGATTCCTCGCCGGGAAATGAAACTTGCTTTAAAGTCCTGAGAGCCCTAGACGTGTTGTGCGCCCTCGGCTCGCCTTAGAGTCGCTTTAAGAAGGCGGTGGTGACCAAACTTGGTCTCAACAGCACCTTAAAGATCGGTTTTTGTAGTCTCACATAGACGTCACTAATGTAGGTGCTTAATTAGTTCCCTCCCCTCCACTTTCATATATATACTTTCAGTATTTTGGCTATGTGATAATTATTGTTGACTGTAACGACACTCAGTTGCTCAGCAAACAGTTCAATTTGTGTCTTCACCAGCAATCACTGGTCCGGCAATCAGGATAGCTCCAGGTAAAACTCCTCCTAAGGAATCAGAGGGGAAAACAAAAAAAACCCACCCAAACCCAATATTTTGGTGCTCGCTCATACAGGATGAGTTGCAAAAGCAGTTTCCTAATGCAGTTTTCAGGAATAGCAAAACAGTCTGGAGATGAGGTAGCAAGAGTGTAACCTGGACTTCTTTCAGAATTACAAATCTCAAATGTGCCCGAGGAAGGAGATACACTAAAGCAGGAAGCGAGTTGTTCTTTACTCTGATGGGCACGGCACATCTCCCAAGCTTAGACTTCATGTAGTGAGACAGACTTAGGTGGGAAGCCACTCTCCTGTAAATGCAGACCAGAAAGAGGAAGGTGTTCATGAGTTCTTGCGGTTGTAGTTAAAGAGACAGTCACAGTCGCAGGAACAAGGACCGTGATAAAGATGGGTCAGTTACAGATTGTGGGTTGAACAGAGTGTGAAATCAACCGTAGTTACTTAAGTATTTCCTCAATGTGTTGTTTCCTCGGTAGGCTGCTTCAGTCACTTTGCTTCTGTGTTGTTACTGTCATGCTGAGGATATGCCCCGAATACTTCAGAATCTCTGTGGAAGATTGTTGAGCAAGTGCTGGGAAACCACACACCGATTCTTATCTTGTGACACTGTCGCAGGAAGGAAACAAACCCCTCGGTAAAAATTTTGTTGCAGGATTAGTAAGTCAAGCATTTGAAGATGAGTGACATTCTCTCTGTCAAAAGCTTCCTTTATCTGTGGTTTGTAGAGGCCCTTAGTTAGTGGTACTTGATGGCTGTTGTTGTCAGTAGACAACTGACTTCCCTGGGTGAATTGCTGCTCTGAATGAGTCCTTATTTATATTCCAAAATGGATTTGGTTAGAGCTTGTGCTGACTTCTCTCTGGAAGTGGTTTCCTTGGAGCAGAGCGGTGGTATGTTGCTTTGGGATGTCATAGAAAACTGCTGCTGAACTTCATTTCAAAAGAAAAGTTGTTTAATTCTTCTGTGGGGTTAGTTAAGGTAAAGTTGAAATGTTCAAGTAATTCTGTTTGTGTTTGGCTGACCCAGACAAATGAAAGCAAGGGTGGTAACTGGTTCTCCTGTACTAGCACAGTATCTTTGAGGAGGGAAGATGGGGGGCTGTAGAGCTGTAACACAAAAAGTATAACTCTTTGGTTTTGTGTGTTAGTGTATTAACACTTTCCAGTCTCATTCTGCTAGGGCTCAACAGCTCAGGAGTGGTCCTTACATGGGGCTTTTTTTCAATGCAAGTGTGTGTTTCTGTTTTGTTGTTTTTTTTTTTATTTTCTGGGGGTAAAATTAATTGGTATGCTGAAAGGTTTTGCTAACACAATTGAGAACACGCTGTCTGTATTTACTTTTTCTAAGAACTTAAGAAGATTATAATTACCCTCCCTCCTAGTGGCTATGCATCAAGGAAAACAACTTAGAAAACAACCTGTTCTGCATCAGGAATTGCCTATTTTTTTAATCTAATTTTGTATGTCATGGAGTTTTATCTTGGTCATTTTGTCTAGCAATGGCTACTTCATTATTGCATAGAGGACTAAATGACAATTTTTATTTTTTTCGTCTGACTTCCTTAAGAGGCATGTAGGCAAACTTTACACTTCAGTGGACTTGCATAATACAGAACGTGGGTATAGAATACGTTTCCACTGGCCTAGAGAACTGTGAGCTTTTAGCAATTTTTGTCTATATTTAAGGCATAGCTTACCAGAAACCATAGGTGTCACGTGCAATTAATAATGTGTGAGGAAGGTGCAATACCCACACACGAGTTATGTGAGTTACTCTGAGAGAAATGAGGATAATAGTTCAGGTTTTGTGACCCCGTAGCTGTAGTTACTGGCCTGTGTTGCCTTACTGGTAGGAAACACGATGTAGCTTATCCATCAGCGGGAGGGCAGCCGGCCCGCTGCACAGCGTGGCTGTGGTTTACTGCTTTGTGCTGCTTCTGCATGCTCGCACCCAAACAACTTTGAACCTTTATGACTTCTGTGTCTGTGATAATCCTCCCAGGAATGACTATGGACTGGAGAAGAAGTGTTGCAATCTTAGAAGGTTTTAGGATTCAGTGTTACTCTCATCCGGTCTCACTCCAAATCCCAGTGAACTCCAATAATAGATGTTAGCCATATCGACTCAGCTAGCTGCTTGCTTCTGCCTTTTTTTATTGATTAAAATAGCAATTCTTCTCTCTAGAATTTAGCTCGCTTATCCTCTGTGTTTGACAGTTGATTCTCTAAGTATCTTTGTACTGCAATATAGCTCAGTCTCTTCTAAGAGACCTTCCCTCCCCTTCCCCAAATCAATTATAATCCCTAATTCCCTCTGACGTGAACACCTCCCATGAAGAATGACAGAATACAGTCTCTGATAGCAAGTGTCCAACACTGTCACTGGAAGATATCAGAAAGGAATAAATCCCCTCAAGCTAGTTGAACAACAGTGTCTGTTCTTGATGTGACTTCAGTATTAAGGGATTTTTGTGTTTATCCCTGGTTTTTCCTAGTGATTTATGTTTACATGCAAAAATGGAAGAGGAACAAATATTTTTTTATAAAATGGACTTCTGAAGTTGAGTTTGAGGTTCTCTGAAATGTCTAAATATTTGGATTGATACAATGGCCTAGTGCCCAGAAGCTGTTACTGTAAGCTTTGGGGTTTTAACAGTTTGTTCTTTACATGGATGTTCTTGCGCTTGTCACTGCGAGCAATGTGAATTGGTTTTTGCAGTTAGTGGCAATAGACAAAGCTGATCTGCATGGAGATCTCTGCATGGGAGTACCTTTCTTCTGCTATTCTAGATGCTGCTTTGGCAGGTTGGGTGTGCGAGTGTAAGGGAACTGCACTTTTCCAGAGCTGGGGCTGGGTTAGTCTAAAATAGCTGGCTTTTCAGCAGTCTGTGGCAGGAGACTTGGGACTAGTAACGTACACATTAGTGGTGCTGCTGGTCACTTTGGAGTTAGTGTGGTGACCTATTTTCTTCTTTCTCCCTGTTTTCCAAGAGTATGGGAGAAGGGTCCTGTCTTGGACCTTTTTCTCTCCTCTTTTTTTCTTTCATTTTTAACTGAAGTTACATGAGATTATGGTGATGATAAAAACAAAACAAGCTTTGCACGTTTTGTCATCTAACTATTGGAAAACTGCTTCAGAAATAAATAACTGGTTCTTGGGAGTATTTGTGATTTTCAGAATGTATGTTAATAGCAGTTTATGTCGTGGCACTTGCCAACATTATTTTTCAGCTTAAATAGCAATTGTTCTTTTGTAATGTTTATTTCACTTATCTCCAGTCTATTTCTATAGAGTAATAGTATAATTTCACTAAACCAGATAAACCAGACTCTGTCTTGTTTGGGTGAGATGTTTCCTGTTCACGTGATCATCCTAAAATCCCATTGTTGCCTTCTTTCATATATGAATTAGTCTTTTAGCATGCATTGACCAGACTCGTATGAAATATTCCAGAGAAGGTTCCAGTGGGACTTTATGGAGGTCTTTTAATGCTCTGGCAGAAATATCTTGCTGTAAACCTTAGGATCCTGTTTTCTTTCCTTAGTCCTCTCAAGGCTTCTTTGCTATGTCTTCATAAGCTGTAACTTACAACAAAAAATATTGTTACTGAAGTATGTGAAATGGGAAGAGAAGCTATAGGTTAAATCCAGCATTGATAGGTATCACTGTTGCCAACAGTATTCGGGGCTAGCATAGATCAGGTCATGGTGGGACTGATCTTAGTAACAATTGCGCAGAAAGTGTTCAAGGAGCTCAAATATACCCCTAGTGATGGGTGAATAAGCGAGGGAGAAGAGCGGGAAGAAAACCCGGGTATCATTTTTAGAGGCAAGAATGTGCTGATCCTTGTGAGAATATGGCTAAGACCTGCTCTGCAATATTAAACCCGACTAGTGTACCCTTTCACAGAAGACCTTTTGCTTTTTGTTTTCTGTAGTAGTATCAAAGACAACAATGCTGTGGGTTTTGCCAGCCATATGCAGTTGTTTGTTTGTTTGGAGTAACTGCATATAATGTTGGATATGTTTATAAAATAAGAGCTGGGGATAGTGGTGAAAATTACAAATACTGATAGTTTGTTGTACTTGGTCCAAAAGATAAGGCTCTAGTAATTCAATGTGGGACACTTCTAAAAGAGAATTAAAGGAGGGTAATTCATTAAAAAAAGCCACACCAAAACCCAAACAAACTCCCCCAGAACTTGAGGGAATATCTATACCATAAGGCTTGAGAATGTTATGATAAAACGAGGTCTCAGGAATTCACATTTGAAGTAGATTGCAAAGAGTGACTTTATTTCTCCGATGATGTTGCCCACTTTTGCAAAATGAAACAGTATCTTGTTTTGTAAATGCCATGCCCTAAAGGGGACTTGTTAACTCCAGCAGTAGACTTGGACAAAGACTGATTCTCTCAGTAAAGAAGCTAGCATGAAAGATAGGTTGGAGCATTCCTAGCCATTTTTATGTGTCTTGCATAAGAGTAGTCCTTACCAACACCACTTCTGTTCTTGTGCTAAATCAGAAAGAACTGTTAGGGTTGCGTCTGTGGCAGCTGAACATTTTGACATTGACAGAGTTTTCATGATCTTAAATTGAACTAATCTAATCTGCCAGTAATGCTGATCATGTTGAAAAAGATTGCTGTAAGCAAAAATGGTAAGATTTCTGCCTCTGTAGACGTCATCCAAAAAAGATATCATCCAAAAAGCTGAAGAATTACTTTCTTGGGCACTGTGACTGCTGACTGGCCGGTTTATTCCTGGGGGTAGGGTAATGAGTAGTAGCTGGTCCCATGATGGCTGGTGATGTTGCAGTAACTCAGGGAGCTCCTGGACACTCCACCTCAGCTCTTAAAGAGAAAGGAGTTGGAAATGAACGCTGTTGATCTTGGGAGGAGCAGCAGTAAGGGTAGGTCTCCCTGACACTTTCACTCAGATACGGCAAACCTGTTTGTTTCCTATAGACAGAGATCATGGAGATGCTGCCCCATTCTCTCTGTTCCTTCCCTTTAGACTTCACTTCTGCCTCCCTATTTGAACCTACTTGATGGTAGATGCTGCATATAAAGCTGGGAGTCAGAGATGCTTCTTCCAATGGAGTTGATATGTATGTTTGTGTATGTGTGTGTGTATATACACATATGTACCTACCTGCAGAATTAATAGGTGAATAACTCTAGAATAGCTGGTACTGGTGTGAAGTGGTGGATAGCAAGTGTGGGAACAAAAAGCTAGGTAGATATAAGCACAAAATTAATAGAACAAGATTTTGGGGGAGGAATCTGAGAGTCTTTACCCACCGTTATACACATTTCTTTAACTAACACTTTTGTATACTTTTGAACCTTTACTGTAAAGGGAAATAATGAACTTGATTTAAAAACTTAAAAACTCTCCTCTTATTTATGTCATGATCAGCCTCCAATATTATAGCCTGTTATTGAAAATCTGTAAACGAGCCATCAGGTAGGCACAGCTTCTACTTGTATTTTTGTGGTGGGAGTGGTAATGGTCATTCAACTGATTTAATCCAATTTGAACACAACCGTGTATCTCCTGAGAGGATATGGAAAGAAGGTCCCACATAGTGCCTTCTGTGTTCTAGTGTAGCGCAAATTGTTCTCTGAACTTGCATTTTTAAATTAAGAAAAAATAGTTCTGTGTTCAAGTATTTCTTAGGCCCTATAATTTTACTGTGGCTTTTATTGCTTGCTCCCGTAAAACCACATCTAGTATATAAAACTCTTGCACATAACTGTATGGTTGAAAGGCATAAAATCTTTACGTGGCTGTAGTTAGTGATGCAGATGTTCTAAGTTTAAGAATTGGCTTATGTTAGTGAGACAAGTTCTGAAAAGATATTTTGAATTTAGCAGGTGGCTATTCAAAAACTCATGCATTTGTAAGGAGAAGAGTAGGATGCATAGGAGAGAGAATATCAGTAGGGCTTTTGTAGTGTTTTGTACCTAGAAACAAGAATATTTCAACTGTTTTTCTGTTTATCTTATTGTCGTGCTGGAGAATGCAAATTGGCCTCCCTTGGGCTTCTGTTAAAGTGAAACATCAAGGTCATATTTAAGCCCGTGTGAATACAGGGTCTGTGAACTCAGGTTGAATGCTGTTCAAATTAAATCCATATGGACTTTGGTACTGCATGTGCATAAAGTTCATGTTGGTTCTTCCTAATGGTATATAGTAGCTAAAGAAAAATTTTATAGCCATGTATTTTTCTTTCTCTTTGTACAGGCACAGTAATAAAGCTGGTCAGTGATTTAATAGTTTTTGGCACTTTTAAAGAAAGATAATGTATTTTTAGCTTTAACAGTCTGTTAAGGGAGGAAAAGTAGTACATAAGCTGTTGATTTTTCATTCAGTAGTTCCAAGTGCTTGAACCCTGCTAGATACGGATCTCCAAAAGCTTATTGAATCAAAAAGAATTGTTGGTTTTAGTTTGAGATACTTTTAAAAAGTAGCACATTATCAAACCTTCAAACTGCTTTTGTCATAAGCTCCTGTTTTTTGGATTTATTTTAGTTTCATGATTGTAGGCTGATTTTTAATTTAGTCTGTGCTTACAATTTATTTTGTAAAAAAGAAAAAAGGAGTTCAGTTTCTAGAGCGATTTGGCATTTTTTGCATTTTTCTTCTTGTTGCTATAGTGGTTGTGGTGTTGTTGTAGAGGGCAGAATTTGAGGCTTCTGCACTCATGGCAGTCCTTGCTTTTTGTGTTGCTGAAACTTTGTTAATACAGATCTGGTGAGTGCTGGTGTTCAGATCAACAGTGCGAGAGCTTTAGCAGGAGCCACTGCCAATGCTTTAGATGCGCTGTTTTGTTTTATTGTTGCAGGCAGCAGCGCATCTGGGGAAGATGATGGTTGTTGCTGTTGGTTATGGTCTGCCATTTCTCCTCCCCAGTGCATATGAAATAAGAAGAAACAAGTGATGACAAATGTCTAGGTGACATAAGATGAAGCAAGCTGGGGTCTTATTCATTACTCCCTTTTGAAATATTTATCTGTAGTATCTGAAAACTTGTGGTGGCACAGTCTTGGTTTTAGCTGTTTTCTTGATGGAAGCAACATCCATTTGAGGTAGTCTTAATATATGAGGGAGTCTTCATATATATATATCCAATATATATATATGTGATTGCTTACAACCTCTGATGCTAACAGAAGAGAGCTGTGATTTCTTGGTCCTTTGCAGATCACTGGCAGATTGGGCACTCTTCATATGTAGTTTCTTGAAAAGCGGCACAGAAAAATACTTTTTCTCAGATAGCTAGTCCCAATTTATAGTTGACAGAAAATAACTAAGGTCATTTTTTGGGGGCCCAAAATTAAATCATTGGCTCTGTACTACAGCTGAGGAAACAGTCCTCTAAATCACCAATCAGAAAATAGCAAGGGTAAAGGTGAGAGATGGAATTTGCACCAAGGGAAGGTGTAACTGAGCAAGTCTTGCATTGCTGGTTTTTGAAGGCAGTGGATTTCTTGAGTTGTGGCACTAGTAAAGGCAATTTTTATGAAGAGGCTAATCTGAGAGATTTGAAAGGTCTTATGTCTAGATGGAAATATCCACTGTGCTCTGCTCAAAACACGGTTTGAGGTTTGGCCTACTTCTGATACTCTGAAATGAGATTCCAAAAGTTACATATATATATATATATAAACCTTTTGTTTTACATAGTTTTATATATATATTATATAAAAAGTTTATAATCAAAATGTAAAGAACAGGCAGATTGTGGCACTGTCCCAATGGACATGATTTGCGATTCACGTACTTTTCATAGTCCCTCTTCTTGCTACCTAAGGAAAGGAGAATACAAACACACATTTTTAAATTTGAGTTATCATGGTCAAGTTATTACACATTTAGCACTGAGCCCTTCTCTGAAATTTATCTTGCTAATCCTTCTCAAATACAAATGGGGATTGCATGGAAGTCTTTTCAATTAAAATTTGTCAGTTTATAAATGGAGAGCTATTTATAATTCTTACGAAGAGAAAACGTTGAACCAGTATAACAAATGTAGTTCTCAGGTGCAGATGTTTGGCTATATTCCAAAGTTTTGGTGTGACTGAGATATGCATCATCATCTTCTTTTCCTGTGATTCCCCTTAGGTGGTCTTGATCTGCTTCGTGAGTGTTATCTCCTTTCCACATCAGTTGTGTAGAAGCTGTGCCTACATTGATTTCTTGCCTATGATCTATGCAACTTCCAGTTGCGATATCTGTGTTTAATGAAGTTCTTCCTCCCACCCCTGCAAAAAACTTGCTTTTTGTATTGGGGACTGCTGCTTCTCTCCTGTTTGTGACTTGTGCTTCCCCATAGTTAACTGGTCAGCAGCCACCCAGCCTTGCTGGTTGTGTGGGTGGTGGAGTGGAAGAAAGGCTGTTTCAATAAGGAGTTGGTTGGTGATATTAGGGAAAGTACTGCATGACCACTGCAATCCTGACAGCATTTAATAACACTCCATTAATCATGTAATTGTTTTTAGTTCGTGGTGCTGAATGCCATTATATGTTCATTAAATTATTAATATTAAACTTTTAGTAACTAAAACTTTTATGAGGAGCAAAAGAACCAACTTGTTACTAAAAATCTTCTGTTAAGACAGAGCGTGACAAGCTTCAGTAAAGAAAGGAGGCAGATTTGGGGATTGGCAACATGGAAAGCTTTATTTCCACCTTTTTATTCTTATAAAATCTACTCTCATGGGGTAGTTAGCTTAGAAGATGCTTCTGCGTGTACTCTCAAATTCTCTTTTCTCACTGATACAGATAGTAATATCACTTATTTGGGAGGAAAGCAGGCAGTAATCCAGATACAGTCCCGCTGCACAGACTATTGCTAAAGATAAGGTTGGGAAAATGGAGGAACTGGGCAGCTCCATAAAATTTCTCAGCCCACTGGTAGTGTGTCTCAGTGCTGTAATGGAAAAATTGCTTAATTCGTCTGTAACAAGAAAGTCTTGCATGTGGTTGATGTGCTGAAAAATAAATCTGGGTTACAGTTATCATGGTGGTTTTTTTTTTTCTTCCACCCCTTACATGAGGGGTGGTGCAAGTCAGGAGCCTTAGGCTGAAGCTCAGCTTTGTCTTGCCCTGCTTTTCTCCATCTGATGGGATCTTACTGCATCTGCCATTACATCGGAGAGGTGATCAGAGGGACAGTGACAGAGCACCAGCGTTCACAAGGGATAGAGTTATGTTAAGAGTACTCGTGACAGTAAGTTCCTTAGCCAAGCTCTGAAACACTGAAGGTACAGGTCAGCCACATGTTTGAGTGACCATGGTGCCATTCTGTAGATATTTGCCCCTGAACTGGTTTATTAGCAACTTCTTGTTGTAATTTTTTAAATGATGTCTTAAAAACTAATTTAATTAATCTTTGCCTTTATTCTACCTTTGTAAAAGCAACCACATAGTGTATTGAAGCCTGCATAGGGTTTATAGTATGGAAAACACTACTTCTAGCAGTTGGTTAAAACTATTAGTATTTATTTTTTTTCTTCTGAAGTATCATCCCATTAAGTCTTTTGGGCCAGTGATAAGAAACCCATAATTTAGGACGTTGTATATATCTTCTTAAATGCAGATGCTGACACTTTGATGTCCTGCAACACTAGTTATTATCCCCTTCCCTGAAGTTATTGGAAGTGGTCTTCTGTACCACCTCTCCTTCACTTAGCAATGGCAAAAAGCGTGCTGTGTTGGAGCATCTAGTTGAGGTAAAGTTGAGTTCAGTCTTGCATAGTAGTGAAAAATATAGCAGCTGCTCTGTGAATATAGTACATCAACTTGAAAATAATTGAGATAAAAATTCTCTTTTAAACACCCCTCCCAGAAAAAGTTCACCTAATAAAAGTTATATATGCTGTTACTTGGACAGGTTTGAGGTTGACTGGATTTTAAGCTGTGTTTTCCAATTCAGGATGTAAGAGGGGTTCTGACTTTTTTTAGGTATGAAAACTTAGGGGTAGCAGCAGTGTCCTTTGAATTATATTTTTCAAAAATGTATGATAGCTAGCCTATTGTAATTTGAACTTTATTATGTAGTTTTGTCATGTTCTGCTTCTAAGCTTTTCATAAATCTTCCACGGGGGTGAATCCTAAACGCTGAACCTCCTCCTGTGTGATACCTTTGACTTTAAATCTGATAAAGCATAGTTACATTTTAACTTCAAGTTGTAAGCTGTGGTTGGGAAATGAAGCCCAATGAACTTCACTGCACCAATCTGCTCTAGTTACTCTAAGCTTTGTTGGAGACTTTTGACCTTAGTGCTACCTTTAACACTACCTTTTTTTCCTGTAGTCAAACTTAATCTCATCAGATTGACTCTGGAGCATCCCTTAGGTCGTATTCAAATACGACTCTAGTTGTACTTGAAGTTCTGGAGGATGCCTTAGGTTGTATTTGAATATGACTCTAGTTGTACTTGAAGTTCTGGGCAGCAGTTGCAATTTGAAGTTTATTATTGCCCAGTATGTACCACTAAAACACTTGAATACCTCAATGGAGTTTTCCCATGCCTCCCACCTTCTGGGCTCTTTCCAAACACTGCCAGCTGAACTGAAATGTCACTCTATTGTCCTAAAGCTTGGACAGTTGAGTTAGTTTTCCACTAACTTTGTTTCCTCCATTAAGCAGCTGGGCTATTGGGTAGCGTGTTGGGGTGAGGGGGAGATGGAATCTGGTGTGGTGAAGAGCAAAGATGAGTGAGAAACTTGTTTGGACACAGTGAGAAGGGAAGCCCTTGAACAGAAGGGATTATGTAGCTGTGAGTGTATGGTTCGCTTGAGAAAGTGAGCTAAAATATCAGCATATGACAAGGATGCATTTCTGTCTGGGTGTTCTTTCAATTTTATGGAGAGTAATATGGCATGGTTTTGATTTCCTTGAAGTGCTGTTCACAGTGGGTGTAATTGGGAAGGCATTAAAAGGACAGTCAACCCACTCACTTCCAAACTGGAGTGGATATAATGTTTTGTATGAGTTGATTTAAACTACTTCTCCTTTCTAAAAAAAAAGGGGGGGGGGGGAAGAAGAGGAAGAAGTGAACAGTGCGGTTTATTCATGTAGTGAGTATGAAAGGGCCATACGTTTCTGCTGAGTAGAAAACAGTGTTTGCTCTCCCTGATGGTCTAAAGAGGAAAAAAGTGATGCTGATTTGATGCACTGTACTGTCAAATGCACAAACTACAGAAAGCAGTTGACATTTTTATTAGTTGCAATTTAGCAGGTAAAATTCAGAGTTAGAATTTTATCTGTCTTTAAATGGCTTCCCTTTATAACTGGTCAAGTCTTCAAAAAACTTGACTTGCTTTTTCAAGGAATTACATGGTGTGTGCCCAATTTATATGTAACTTATCAGCTTGCTTACTATTGGAAAGATTATCTAATTTTCCTGATGTTCTCTAAGTCCCACTTTTAAACTTTCTTTTAAATCTTAAAATATTCAGGATGTGGCTTTCTACCTTTAGTTTGCACTTGTTATGTGGGTCTCTTTTGTATTTTTGGAAACACTAATTAAGAAGTAGAACAAACCGTACATAAAAGAATTGATGATGATTGAATGGTTCACACATCCCCAAAGGAAACTAGTACATCTGTGTTGCATCAGGGTACTGATAAAGTCATGTTGGGTGTACAGATCTTTTTATGTACCTGCAATTTTTCAGGCTATGACTAAAAAAAAAAAGTGGTAGGTGTTTTTTTTTTCCATACAAACTAGATGATCAGGAGCTGTGGATTGCTGCTGCAGGTTGAGACTTGAGTTGTTAAAAGCAGTTAAAAGTGCTTGATCTGCCTCCAGGGTAAAATTAAAAATACTAATGTGCTTTTGCTGCAGTTTGGCAGTTTAGAAGAACAAAAACAATCTCTGCCGCTTGGACAAGTTGTGACAAGTATGCAAGTTGCATACAAACTTCTGTTGGGAAGGAATCTCCAGAAGTTCTCAAGGCTTTGTTAGGGAGACACAGCTGAAGTATTGTTTGTTTCTTTTTCTGACCACATCCTCCTCCTAATCAAGTGGGGGTGGGGGGGTGGGGGGGGAAATCAACAAAAATCAGAAGAGAAATAAAAGAACTATTATGAAAAATTTGCTTCAGAACAACTTGCTTTTGAGAGCAATTGTATATAAGGTTAATAAACTATGCTTATAATCAAAGTACAACTAAAACTCTACTTAAAGAGTGAATGTACATAAAATATGCTGTGTGGGAAGCTAGATTTTATTTTGGTGTCAATTTTAATTTTTCTCTTTTTCGTGGAGGAAAAAGATCAGTAAGAATCATTATCTTCTGAGCAGAACAGCAATTCTGAAGCCACATGTAACAGATTTTTATTGTTTATGATTTTTCAGTGGAAAAAAAAATCAGAATTCTAAAGTTTTTGTAAAACGTTGACATCTCCATTGAGTAAGTGTCTAAGGTTTGACTGTGGTTTTTCTCACTTTCTTTTCAGCATTCTATACTTCATTTGTCTGTACTGTGTTCGAAGCCCTTTCTCCAATATTTGGTCACGTACCAGCACACTCATAGCTGTTTACATCTTTGTCTACCCTTACATCTCTAAGCACACGTTGGACTTGGGGGGAAAATGTCTTGATGGATCCATCTGAAGTGTGATGCACCCATGTCTCTCGTCGGTGGTTAACAATGGCTTCTAAGTGGTAAGACCTTTTTCACAATTCTGTCATAAATAAATTTTCACTTTTTTTTTTTTTTTTTGCTTAGGTCTTTGTTATCTATACTGTACTGTTATCACACTATTACTTCAAGTATCAGTTGTCTAAATAGAAGGGTGTCTTTACTGTGTTAAATGAAATAAGAACATTTGATTTAACATGGTATAGTAACTGATCGTGATCAAAAGTGAACGTCTGAGGAACAGGTTAAGAACAGGGCAAGCAGCCTCCCATCTTCCAGTCGTCTGCAGCTCAGGGACTTTTGGAGCTGGATGTGGTTCCTGTACATTTAGTAACCCTCAAATTGTACATGTAGTAATTCTCTCATATAATTTCTGTATGTTCAATAATTCAAGTTTTCTTTTATGAACTTCTGGGCTCAATGCAAATGAGACTTCATGGTGCTAATAGAGTCCTCCTTTCTGATGTGCAGGCAGGTGTCTGAGCTCTGTCCTCTTGTGGATGAATCCAGGTAATGCAGCTAATTAGTAAAGGCCGTCACAATTCCTTATAGCGATGTTCTTTATTGCTCTTTATGTAACGATTTTACCAGTAGTAAATAGATTTATATTGCTGTCAAGCACAGGGCAATGGATAAAGCACTTTCTGAGCTGAAATGGATATGGATAGATCTAATTAATCCAACATATAAACTGTCCTTCAGAAATAGTGCAATGTCCCTGTAGTCAAGCAGTAAAGCTGATAGACTGTACTTCTTTTGGCCTTTGAGAACAGAGAGTATATTGGTGTGACAGGAGGCAAATATTGAAGTACAGTTCTTTCTACAGTATTTGCGATGTGGACTTTCATATCCAACACATTCTACATCAATTATGTATTATGTAATATCAATTTATAGAATTTATCAGAATATTATATGTTCTATTATTAACTAGTTATCATCAATAACTATAATATTATATATTTTATAACATTTTAGCGTAGCTTTTGCTTTTCTTTATTGTATTGTTCTATGTATTCTTTGTAGAAGTATACAATAAAAGTGAATTTGGGTGTATCATAAGTTTTGCCATTCCATCATCTCCAGTGGATCGTATCCCTGTTGTTTGCCTCTGCCAGTGGCTTTCATTTTGAGTTATAGAGTGTGCTGACTTGCTTCACTGTTTTTTATTAGAATTTTATAGCATAATTATTTTTGTTCTGATATATGTATTCTTTCTTTCAGAAGATAATAAATTTGTTGTGCAGAAGATTACTTTGATCTTTCCTGTCTTTCTGTTCCGCAAGGAAAGCAAATACACTTTTTAGCATTAGAGGTAGGAACTCCAGATCCATCTTTTACATGAAACAAAAATAGAGGCAGAGGTTTTGAGGACATTAGTATATTTTTTTACTGTAAATTGTTCTCTTGTGAGTGCTTATCATGCTTTGGACAACTGTAGTTTTACCTCATTTTAAAGGTTTTAATGATTATGTGTTTCTACATTTCCAGACATCTATATAGAAAACATGGTCCAGGGACAAATGTCAGATATTCAAGGTTGAGTGGTGTAGTTTTTCCTTATTGGAATCAGGGCTGTTCAATGCTGATGTAGTTTCTGGTATACTGCTCAGCAACTGTTGTACTTTCTATACTTCCTGATTGCTTTTTAAACATCTATCAGTTAGTAGGCTAAAAAAAAATACCCTTAGCATTGGGTCCTTAGCTTTTGTATCTATTGTCTCTAAGTATGAAAAGCCTATTGTGTTATGTGTAGGCAATAAACATTTTTTTTTTTTTTTTTTTTTTTTTTTATTTAGAAAAAGTTAAAGACTGTTGGGATGTATTTTCCTGTCATAGAATGCAGTCAGTCTTTTCTCAAGTGCTTTCCTTTTAAAAATAGGTGTGAGAAGGAAAAATAATATAGAGCTGGAAAAATGTGCCAGGTGCCGTTCTTCCCTGTTACTAATGTACTCCCTGGAATCAGTTCCCTGATCAGCAGACCCTGTTGGTCAAGGCTTTATCTAGTCAGGTCTCGAAAGCTCTCATGGTGAAGACTATGTGACCACTCTGAAAAATTATTTGGGGTATCACTTACACTGGAGAGCCTATTTCTGTCTAAATGCAATTGCTAAACAGTACAATTAATGTACTTGTTCATACATTACGAGTGTTTTTCAGGTGTAGCACTTAAGTTTCATTATTTTTTTTCCCCCAAGTAATTAAGAAAATAAAGGACTGTCAAGAAGAGAAAAGTGGATTTTTTTCTCTTTTTCCTCTCCTTAAATAATCATTTAGGATTAAAGCTGTATTTGATACTTATTGCCCAGCTCAGCAGTTCCATTAGCTCTGTCTATAGAAGTTGTAAGATATATATTGGGGAAATAAATGGAAACATTTAAGTTCTTTTTTTATTACAAAGTTTCTATTAAGATGGGATTTGCATTTTATATAGCTCAGTGGGCTCCAGCAACTTCTAATAGGCTTTTTCTGGGCTTTTTCTTTTTCCCTCTTCTGCTTAATGCGAACATTACTTCTCACTCTGCTGCCCGACTGGAGGTATGCTTCTGCTGAAGAGCTTTGTAGAGCTTTGTCCATGGTTACTGCAGTGACAAATGACTTGCAGAATGCCTTGCACTTGATAACTCACATTGTGCAAGTAACATGGAACATCTGAGGCACATCTGCAAAAAAATAGAAGATGAAAATGCTAATAGGGATGCAGAAGAGCAGCTTAATGTGTGGGGTGAGAAAGCTGTGTGTGTGACTGGAGTCGAGGGGGAGACACTGTTGAACCTGTCTTGCAGAATTTCCCTTCCACAGGATTCTGGGGATTTTTTTTGTGCTGCTCACATCTAGAAGGTTGGGGTGTTTTTGTAGCAACATCCCACATTCATAAAACACATTTTTAACCTTTTGTAAAGCTTTTTCTCTTTGAACTGATTTTCTGTCATGGAAAACAGCTATGTAGCTTCATCAGGAATGATAATTTTGAGTTTGATTAAGATTTCTTTATGACCATATATTTATTTTAATGTAATCTGCTTGTATATTGAACATAATACTGCTTGTATATTGAACATAATATAGAAGGCACTATCAGTGGTATTCTTTAACAGCTCAAATGAAATACATTTGGCCTTCAAAGGGGCTTGAACCACTGTGGGTTTCTTTTAGAAATCCGCTTATGCATCAGCAAGAATGTGGTGGAGAAAGAAACTCTTGTCTTCAACTTTGATCTTGGTTAACCTTGCGCTATTGCAGCTCTGAAATGAATTTATATACAGCTACCTGTACACATATGTATCTCAAAATCTTATTTTTAACACTTTTTGGTCAGACGGCTTTTTTACTATTGGTTGTGGAGATGCCGCTCTTCTCCTTGAGCAGCCAGCGACTGTTTGCTTGAAAAAGAGCTCACTTGGAGAGGTGCTTAATTGAAAAGAAACAGCAACTTCTTTATCAAGGTGTAGAGTAACTGCACTAGCTACAGTAAAAACTCTCTGTTACAGTTTAAATCTATGATATATAATGGAATGGAAACCAGAAGTCTTTAGGGAACTGGAAAATGCCTATCCTGTGGCTAGTAGCAAATGAAAACACTGTATGTCTTTATGCAAAACAAGTTCTTCAAAGATGAGGAGACGATGATTGGCATTTTTTCAGAGGTTTGGATGAAGCACAAATTATGCAGCTACTTCTGATACCTCCTATGTAGTTGCAGAGCTTTCCTGTGGAAACTCTGTGAGTTCCCCTCCCTTGAGCTTCTGCCCAAGTGTGGCTTAACACATCCTGCCTCCCTTGGCTCTTTGCACCTACAGTGCACCACTGATCGTGAAGTTCTCACCTCTGCTGTCCTTCTCAGCTCCTCCTCAGTAAGTATCTCTAGCTCAGAAATGGCTTCTGAAGTGCCCCAAGGCTCATTTCTGGTGTGGACAATACAGTAACAACAACAACCACAAGAAATCACTGATCCTTTGATTTGAGGCATACCTTAAAGGATATAAGGATTCAAGTTAAATGCACAGAGAAGTTGAAGAGCAAGTGTTGCATGAAGAAAGGGGCCCTCTCTCTTTATGGCATACTTAGCTAATATTCTGAATTTTAACCATATTTCATTGGTTCTTCTATGTGAATGATGAAAGATAATTCTAGTGTGGGCAAAATAAGTCTTGACACCTCTGTATTTCCATTCGTAGATGACTTGAAATAGTTGTACTAGAAGCTAACCTCTGTGTGTTAAAAATGTGTATGTTACATTCTCTTTGGAGATTTTTTTTTTCCTGTTTAGTGCACTTTAACTTGAAAAGAATGGATGTTTTTGAAGATCAGTTACTAAGAAATGGAAACCAATAAAGTTGGTTTTGTGGTATCTTCCTTAAGGAGAAGTAATTCCAGCCTTTGAAACTTTGAAAAAAAATCTTCTTATCTTTCATTATGCCAATTACAAGTCTTTTATTATTGGTCTATTTAAAAAAGCCACAAGTTATGAAAGGACACAGGTCATCTTTAGTCTTTTTATTCTAATCAGATGACTGGAGCACCAGTTTTTCTTTAAATAAAGGAATCCTTTTCTTTCTGAGTGATCACGTTCAGCTCTGTCCTTTAAATTTCAGTTGTTGCCACTTTCAAAAGCAGTTTTTTTCCTTGTTGCTCTTTATAGGAACAGGCTTAAACTCTACTTCAAACAGGTCTAATACAACAATTCTCTCCCAAATCCAAATTAGGATTTTTTTTTTCTTAAATTCTTCCATTATATGTGCTAATCTCACATATGCTTCTTCTCTGTTAGAAATTAGAATTGTCCTTTTTAACTTGATGAGATCTGTTAGTTAAATGTACACTATCACTATTTTGTCTTAATCTGTGTTTTTTAAGTTGTCAGTCACGATGTATCTGTCTGTTCTATACATTAATCTTAATTTGTGGTACTTGGGAAGAACTAATGCATCAAAGGGCTCTTTGAGTTTTTCAGTTGCCCCCAGGTCAGTAGTGTCAGAGTCCCTGAGTAGGAGCCTGTGTGATGGAGCCACTACCTTTGCCTTGATTGCTATCTTTGAAGGAAGAAGCTTTGCTCACCTGGCTTTGCACAGTCAGCATGCCACATATTGTTTCTGTGGGGTTTTTTAATTTATGATAATCTTGTTTACCCATCTGCAATTTCATAAGCTTTACTGTGCTAATATGACTAATTTTAGTGAGCGGACTTGTGTAGGTGTACATAAGTATATAAATGTTCCATATAGGATAAAAATGGAAGCTTTCTCTAGGGTGGCTCAACAGTTTGTTGGTTTAGGTTCCTTCATTTTTCCATGTATTTATTTACTTAGTGACTTTGAAGTACTGAGAATTGTTCCCTTTAGCAGTGCATTTAGCAACTGCTAAAGAAAACTGTTGTTTTCTTTTTTGCTAATAATCAAAAATTGCTGGGTTTTAAACTTTTTATTTTTTTCTTCTCTGCTTACTAGAAAGATTTTTGCACCTTTATTTAGCACCTAACTTAGTTGAACCTCTGTTTCATCTTAAGTATGTTGTAGCTTTTTAAATAGGAAGAGTAAATGAGATTTCATCCAAGAATTTACACTATAAGTTAGTATTTCCTCTCCTGTGCTCAAAGTCCTGAAACCAAAACCTTGCCAATTTACTCTGGAAATTATAAAAGTGCAAATTTCCCGCCTTTTCTTCTTTTTTTCCTTTTAGAAATGAATATAGTCACTTAAAATACTTTAGTTCTGCTGTATGTGGCATTGAAGGATAGCTCTGTTGCCTGTTAAACATGAATGACATTTTACAAATGTTTGTGTACTGGAGCTACTATAATGGGGTTCCCATAGGCCCACTGGGAGCATCTTCTGCTGCATCTGATGGTCTGGCAGCTATTACCAGTTTTCCTTCTCCCCCCCTGCCCCCCCCCCCTTAAGACAGGAGACAACTGAATGTTAATTAAAAAAACTTGTTCAATGGAAAGAATATCCATAAACATTCTTTTTGTGTATGGAAAACCTTTACTCTGTTTTAGGGTTACAACATTTACATAAAATATTTGCTCTAAATTAACAGTCACTAATCATCTGATATATTACTGGTAGATCATACTCAGATCATGTGGTATCTGATAAGTAAATTCCTTAAGTATCTTACTTTTCCACTGCCTTGAATTTGATATAATCATTACATGTCTATAATAAGCAAGGAAGGTGTCTTGATCTGAGCAGAAGTGAATTTGTTTTACTTTAATACACATGCCAATCTTTCTGTAAGCCATAAAATGTTGAAGATTTCAGCCCAGAGTAGCTAGTACTGCTCCATTTATTGTAGTAACAAACAGATTGGGCTGTTTTCTATTTAAAAGAAATTACAATTCTAGCAGCAGCATATATTCTTTCTGATTGTGTTCAGATTATTAACTGGAAATACATTCAAGTTATTAAGTAAAAAGAAGGGGCAAAGACATCTATATTTTGCAGAAGAATTGGAGTGCTGTTACTTTCCATTGAAAGAAGTCTTTCATTTAGGATTTAAAGAGGAAAACTTGCTATTTTAAAATCTAAGCTTATATATTTCCACTAGAAAAACCTCGCAACACTTTCAAGATTATTATTTCTGTCTTTGAAATAGAAGAGATGAGAAGGGAGAAGTTTTAAAGTTATTTTCGCAACATATTTGTGGGCGAACAGACTTGATAGCTAACTTTTTTCTGATAATATTCTTCTGAGAAAACAAATACATTAGCTTTAACTAACTATATCCTCTAGCTAAAAGTAATCTTCGTAAGTCCCACGATAGCATCTCTGTGAGAAATAATTTATGTTCGGTGACTCGATTTAGATACCCTTGTTGATGAAGAACGATGTAACTTAAGAAAATAAAGTTCTTATTTCTTCTATGACCAATATTAGCTTATGGATCTTGTTCTCTACGTGTATGTCCTTCTCTCTGGCACTGTGCTTTTCTTACTAGAAAGAGATACCTGTATGAAATTTTATGTAGGAGGACTATATATTTTATGAGGTTCAAAATTACATTGTTTCTCAGCTACCTTAAATCTTGTGATACAAATATATTTTACTGTGATGCTATATGATATATAATGTTTCAGAGTTTTAGTAGTATGGTCTGTATAACAGAACACGGAAGACGTATGCCTAAACTAGTAGAGACTTGAGCATGTCAGTCCATGCAAATGGACTTGAGAATTTTCCCACTCGAGTTGTTTTTTTTACCAGTTTGGGTGTTAATTTCTACTCTCTGTTTTTCTGTGTAGGTAAACTTTCTGTGCATGTGTTTCAGTATACTTTGCAAGGGAATATCTAAAATAAATTGGAGTGGATGAATGCTATGTAAACCAAGTCAGAACCTGTATTTTATCTAGATGTCCAGAGGATTTTTATTGGTACTGGAAACTAAGCTTGTACTGGGAACTCAATAAGTCTGCTTTTTTTAATTAATAGAAACTATGGGAGAAGGGTCACAATGAAAGAAGGATAATGATAATTTTCACAGATCAGTAACATTTTAAACATACCTTCCTTGTAGAAAATGTTAAGCAGTAAACTAAAATTAGGTCAGGCTTGGTAAGGGAAGCAGGATAAACTGGTACTGTATGCACTTTGGGGATTGGAATGAAGATTATTTTGAGTGATAAACCATAGATTCTTTCCCTGACCATTCGAGTTTTATGCTTTGGGCATAATATTAAAAGTTGACCCTTCAAACAAGAGGAAATTCTTCTACAGATGTGTATTTTCATGCAGTGCTAGAGAAAATTCTAACAGAAACAGCAGTGATGGCTGTGAAAATAGCCATCAACCAAATATCCAAGGTACTTGTGTAGAAAATATATTTTGAACCACTTTTGTTCATTCTTAAGTAATTTTGGAGATGCACATGTGTGCTTGGTCTCTAGTTATACCTTACTGTTTATTTCTGGCTTTTCTATAGGCAAACCTACATTAACGATTGGCAACTGTGTTTGCTGTAGTGCTATTAAGTACTTAAAAAAGCTTTCGGTAAAGATTTTCAGCTCTCAGTTCCTTAGAGATCCAATTTCATAGCAGTGTTGCCATTGTTGGCCACCAGCTTACTGGGACCTGTTCCACACAACCTTTGTTTTTCAAATGTTGGGTTTTTGTAATGTCCTTTGCATAGAGATATCAACATCATGCTTGTTATTGGTCGCTTTGATCCTTTTATAATGGAAAAGATCTGGCCACTTCTGTGGTTATGGGATTCTGTAATGACATCTCTCTGTGTTCCTACTTGCATGGGATTAGGGGTGATTCACAGTATGTGTTCTTATTTGAAGAAAATCTGCCGGTGGAAGAAACTCATAGGTTGGAAAGATCTTATGTGATATGTCAGTACTTGGAACAAGCAAGAGGTTTGTGACAGGAAGCCCAGATCCTTATCCCAACTGAGGATTGTAGCAGCTGTAGGATAGACAATGCCTTGATCTTCTCGGGAACACCTAATGAGTTCAGGAAAGCATTGTATTCTTGCATGCAACTTCAAGATAAGAACAATTACTACTTAATACACAAATGGTAAAAATTTCAGAGCTTTTTTTATTAAATGGGATACTATTGAATTCAGTCAGTGAACATAACAGTTGTGTCTTATATTCAGGTTCTGATTTATTTTGCCACTTGTATTCCACTTCGATTAATCCTATATAATTAAAACCAAGCTCTTAAAACAAACAAACAAACAAAAAACAAACCAACAAAACAAAAAAACAACACCAAAACCAAAAACCCAATCAACAAACAAAAACCCTGAAACCCAACAATCACAAACACTCAAACACTCCAGAAATCCTCAGCCTTCAAAGAAACAGCCACACGACTTGCTCAAAAAACCCAAGCCCCCACACAGATCAAGTACACCTTCAGTGACTGAAAGGAAAACTTTGCTGAAAGATGATAGTAGTTTGTTACTTTCATTTCTCAGGAAACAGAAAAACAGACTTTCTTTCAGAAAAGCCCAGGGACAACTGAAATTATTTTCATGTTTGCGTTAAAAAAACCCACCAGCCATAAAGCCAAACTATAAAAAGATTAAATGGCTTAGGTTTAAAGTATTTTCTTAAAAACAAAATAATAGCTACAAGTTTACACTGATGTAGAGATAGTTTATTGCAAAATTGTACATTGCTTTATTCCTGCCTATACTGGTTCTTAGGTTTCTTGCTGTAAAATTACATTAATTCAACTGGACCAATGAAGCTATAAATGCTAAAAAGCTTGGGAATTAACTGGTACAGTATCATTGTAAATTACATGAAGGATAGCCTCATGTCTTAAATGTCTTTTAAAATTTTGAAACTTTCTGACATGCAAAGTTAATTCCTTTAAATATATCAGGTCCTTGCAAGCGGTTAGTCAAAACTGCCAAAAGGTGAAATGACTCCACGATATGACAAATAAACTGGTTTCTCCCTGTGCATATGTTTTTCAAGGTTATGTTGTCTGTTTTGTTTCTGTATTTAAAGAAAAAAAAAAAGTGCCTATGTTAAGTTATAGTTCTGAAGCAAAATGTTTCATAATTAAAAAAAAAAATTAGCATATACAGAGAAAGAAATGGAGTTTGTCTTGCCTACCCCCACAGTCTTTTGTGTGAAATTATGACAGTGTCATGCTAATTGGCTGACAGGTATAATGCAACTGTCTGGTAACAGGTACCTCTCCTCAGTTTAATGCAGGTATGTTCATTTATACTTACAGGTCAGACTGCAGGTTCAATTTCCAAGCCTACTGCTTTATTCTGCTTTCAGTTAACTATCTCAGATCTTCACGTTTTTGGGGGGAGAGCAGATTGTTTTCATTGGGATAAGATAAATTCTTACAAATTAGGCTTCTATTCTGAGATTCAAGGAGGAAAAACTTCCTGTACTTGTTTGTGGTTTGTTTTTTTTTTCCCTAAATACTTGAGTGCTATCGTAGTTGCTCTATTTCCTTAGCAGATTCACTTCCACTTGAAATAGTGATGTCAGGTTTAAATTAGCAAGTTGGAGAAAATAGTAATGATGCTTTTTTGATGCACACTAATGCTAAAACTATACTGGGTCTTTGCTGTTGGACCTGCTTTGGTAGCACCTCCAGTTCCAATGTCCCAGCAGGAGGCACAGCTTTGCTTATAGGGTTTTTTTGTGTATTGTTTTGTCCTACCAAAGTGGTCATGTTGCTGAGGAGTTGGGAGAAAGCAAGGGTTCTGTGTACTGAGAGGAGATGTGCTGTGCCATAGCAGTGCCACCAAAGGGGAGGTTATATTCAGTGCCAGGAGGTTTGCAGTGCACGCTTCCACCTTGCTGGCACAGGGACACCTCCGGCTGCGTTCTGTGCTGCTGTGGTTGTACCACTCAGCTGTTTTCCCAGCATCGTTATGGCTAAGAGTTGTGGAAAACACCTTACCGCTGTGCCAACAAAGCCTGAACTGATGACTTCTGCCAGTGTTGGAGGAGCACATGAAGCCATGCACAGTTCCCCTCCTCCATGTGGTAGGACAGTGTGTGAGGCACTGACAAACGAATCCCAGTTAAAACCACTTTGGAGGTCAGCCTTTACAACCTGGCCTGGCCTGGGCTGATATGGTAGCACAGAAGCCTGCAGAGGAGCGAAGGAGGAGGAGGACCATGGTGGGTAGCACGATGCACAACTTTCAGAACCTTGTTATTCCCTGATCAGAATCCTGTTAAGGCCGAAGGGATCTCCCAACCTCCAAAAACCCCAGGACCTGTCTTGCCAGCTTATGTGTTAGATAGAAAGGAAGTCTTGTCTCCTCTCTCTGACGCCAGGTAGGATTGGGGTGGGTTTGCTATAGCAGGGTGAGATAGTTTTAAAAATATTCTGTGTTACAAAGCTGAAGGTTTGTACACATACTTATTTGTGAGGAGACCCATCAAATAATTAATGTTTATGGTAGGCTATAGGGTTTCTAGTATGTTGTCTGTTTCATACTTGTCTTTTACTATCATTATTGCCAATTCTAAAAGTTCTCTAAACATTTGAACTCGGGGCACTTGCAGGTAGTTTTGTTTTCCATGGATCTTTGTTTCATTGTGTTTTGTTTTTTTCAGCATTTCTCATTGTTAGGATGTTTCTGCATCAGCAAGTTCACCTGCTTCAGCAGAATTCCCATGTAGCTGCTCTTCCCCAGCTCCCCCGCCAAACAGCTTTGCTCTTTGTGTCCTGAAATGTCTAATCCAAAGGGAAAAGGGACAGTGCTCTGAGAAGTGCTGTTACCCTCTGTTCACTCATTGGTTCTCCCACTGCAGTACTTCTGCATGTTTCATGATCTGTTCATATTCCCTTTTGATGCGAGGTCCTGCTGATGCAGGTTCCTGTTAGTGAGGGATGTGGAGCTTGGACATTGTCTTCTTGCTGGTTATCACTAACTGTGGAATTGTGACAAGGGAAGCCTGAATGACCCTCAGCAGGTACTCCAGTGCAAAACTGGAGTTGTCCTTTGAGCGTAACAGAAGTGGAATACACATAGAAAGACATCGAAGGACTTACTGTAATACAAATAATAATAATAATTCCATGTAAGATTGAGTCTCCCTTTTTTTTTTGTTTTAATTTAGAGGTTCGAGAATAAGAAAGTGTTAAAGTTTATCAAATAAGGCTTTTTGTAGCCTGTTTTGGTTTCTTTTCTTTAGAAGATGAATTTGAGTATAACAATTTTAAGATTTCTCGTATGTTTTCCCCGACAAGTTATCTGTAAAGCTTGTTTGGATAATATAAAAAAAAAAAAAAATATTTTTTCATATAATTGTACTGTTTAAGGAAGATGGTAAGAGCAAGTGTGAGAGAAATGTGTGTGTATGTGAAATTACATAGGCAAAAATATAAGCTTTCTGTATCAGTTTCATTATTTATAAAATGCTGCTTTCATAGAGTGTAATGAAGTATGGCAGTCCTGGAGTTAACTACCATCCACGCATGTATGTACATATAAATAAAAGTATATAAATGTATAAAATATATCCCCAACTGTCTCCTGTAGAAAACTCCTTGCTGTCCTTTCTTAAGAGTCAAACAGCCATCCTGAAAGAAAAATCAATCAAAAGCTTTTTGGATACATCCATATTATCAAGCTTAATCTTAAATACGATCATGTCTAAGGGGTGGTTTTTATTACTTGTTTGTGTTTTGTTTGTAAAACCTATTACTTGAAAGGCTGTTATCTTTTCTCATTTTAAAAAAAAAGTTCCAACCCATGTTATTTTTTTTATTCCCAACCAATTACCATATACTACATGTTGTGTAGAAAGTCACACCTTATGTTTTGAACTGAAATGATGCACTAGGTGCTTGCACTTCCTCTGTGTCTCCACCCTGTGTCCACATGTGTAATAAAACATCCATAGTATGGTTGAGAGCACGTTAGTATCTAGTGTGAACCTTTCAGAGGCCATTTAAGTTAGGTACAACTCAAAATATCTGATTATCCCCCTTCTTTGGAAACTGCAGTTTGGCAGGTGGATGGTTGGAAGCATTCTCAGTCTGACAGAAGCGTCTGAATTTCTTTTTTCTTCTTAAATGTTAGAAACTGCAAAGTAGGTTTGTGGCAAGATTTCAAGGGAAAAAAAATAAATTCTATAGAAAATAATGCTGTTATGAATAAATGATTGCTTGAGTTTTTAATGACTCATGATCCTCTATAATCACAAATCATCTTTGTGATGTCTTATTATTTGTTCTGAAAACAGATAAAATGCTTTTCTGAAAATATATTCTGTAACTTTTTTGTGTTGGTGGAAAAACACTGGGAATGAAATCATTATAGGGACAAGTTTTTGCTCGAAGTCCCAAGTCTTTCACTGCAGGAAGTAATATTGTAACTTGTCTTAAATGAATACAAAATTCTGACTTTAACAGGGGAGATTTGTGTAGAATTTTGTATTCATTTACAAGGGAAACGTAGTCCAATTCAAATATTTGGGGATTTTAATGCAAATTTAAGTACAAAAGATATCACATGTTTTCAGTCTATATAGAACTTGGAAAATGTATTGGGTGGCAACATTAATGAACTTGTACCAAATTTTTCAAGTTGTGGCATTCTTAACTAGAAGTATGACAGTAGAGTTGGTCAGTAAAGGACCGACAGCTTAATCCAGTTGAGCAGCCCCTTGTGAGCACTGAATTACTGGATTTCCTCCGGGTGATGTGTACAATCTTTGGTGTCAAAGAGGAGGGAATATTACCTAGTAGTGTGTTTGTGGATCTCCACTCTGAGTCTAGAAAATAAAGTAATACTTCCAGTCAATCAATGATACGTATCCCCAAATGTAGAAAACACAAAGGAACACTCTTCTATGCTAATGTCTCTTTTTCTTCCCCCTTGAGCTTTTTGCTCCAAATGCAAGGCATCTTTCATAATAGCTTCTTTAAACTAAATATAGAAGAACATATTTAAATTTTCCCCAAATAAAACCAAAAAACTCAGCTAAACCAGGCATGTGTGGAGAAGTAGCCCAAGGGATAAAGTGGACATTTGGACAAAATGAGACAGGTTATTTCTGTAGTTGGTGTTTTCTGGAGGTGGTTTGAGTATTTTAAGTAGGAAGTATAGCATTAGAGTCTCGGCAAAATGGGACTTAATATTTAATAAATGTTAGTCTCTTCATAGCTAGTAGTTAAAAATGTGAGAAGGCAAATGGTTTAAATTGTGGTGCTGTTAGACACTCTGTTTATAAAGCTGGTGCATAGACTTTCTGAATGATAAGTGTTATCTTTCAAATGCAGATGAACACTCTCTCTGCACTTAATGAAAATTAAGAGCTATTGAACCCTGTCAGAGAGGAATTTGAAAATTCACCGTGCATTTTATTAGCACTTAAAATTGTTGCAGTGCTAAATATGGCATCTTTTACCAAGTGCGGAGCTTAGTGTGCGTTGGTTAATATATAGGCTTGTTGTTGTTTGGTTTTCTTATCGGTCCATGCAGTTAGACCTCTTTAAAATCTGCCTGGGAGCAGCTGGCAGCTGACGCGCTGGGGTTGGCACCACCCAGGGCCAAGTGACATCACCAGGAGAAGTCTACCTCGGTGTTCAAGGAAGTTGGTGTGGGAGCCACATTCTGTAACCGTGCAGCTAAACTGCTGGAGTTAGTAAACGCTGAGAAAGCAGAGGGCATGTAAAAATGGAATTCCTGAAAAAAATTGTTCCCACTGCCGCTTCTGGAGATGTAGTTCTGGATGTTGGGAGTACTCCCCGTGAAAGCTCCCCAAGGCTACTGAAGATGAGACGTGTCAGGCTGTTTGCATTAGGACAGACAATAGATGAAGATGAGGAGACACATGGTTTACATCCTGCTTACAGTATGTATCCATGTCACCAACCTGGTAAAAAAACAATTACTAAGCTTGTCCTTCAGATCGTGATTATTTTGCTAAATTGACAAATTTGATTACAAACAGCCTTTTTATCAGAGTTGCTTTGATAATGCTGTCTTTAGTTTTAGAACTATTTTATCATTGAGACAGTATCGCATGTTAGTGACCTATTTGAACTCAATTTTACAAGATTTCTAATGTGGTCCTCGTCTTTGCATTCCCATGTTGACGTTTTTCCCTCACTTTTGGGATAAGTATCCCTTTTTAAGTTTTAAAAATGTAATGTAGCTGTGATTAGGCACTAAGAGTTTTCTAGACAGACGTGCTGCACAGAGCTCTGACTACAGTGAAGGGTTTAAGTTTTATGTCAACTTTTGTCTCCCTGTTTTCAAATCCCCTAAGATTTCGAAGGCTTTCCTTTTAAGAGGTTTTTTCATTTCAGACATGTTTATGCTTTCCTTTTTTAGTGTTTCCTTTGTTAGTGGAGATTGCAGATTATGTTTTTTGTATAAACATAATACGTAAATTAAAGAAGTCAAAATAAAAATATGGACATGTATAGAGAATTTTACCTTAACAACATGGGCAAGCTTGCTTGTATGAAGTTGTGTTTTTTTTTTAAACTACCTGTTGGTGCCTAAATACTACAGTGTATTGTGCTAATAAAAAGTAGAATGAGTTAATGTTCCTTTTTCAGCAGTTCAGCTGGGTGGCAATGGAAAATCCAGTTTTACTTTTTTTTTTTTCTTTTTGCCTTAAGCTAAAATAGTAAGGTCTTGAGCCTTTATGTTCTTGGATCCTGATGGTTATTAGATGCACAGTTTTTACCCTTTGCTATGTGGTGGCTATTTTCAGGATTTAGTGTGGCCTTGAAATTTTTTCCCTTATGTGTCTATCTGCAAAGATGTGAGATGGTGACATCCATCTTATTGGGTGGTGAACTTATAGCCTTACTATGGAATTAAGCTTGAGGTGTTGGTGGGAGAGAGAGGTTTCCTTGGAAAGACTTTTCTTAGCCTTTCTGATTGTAATATAAACCACATTTTTTTAAACGTGTCAGGTTGAGTAATGGCAGCTGGGGAAAACAGGGACAGTTTTGTTTTGTTAAACAAATCATTCCTGTGTATAACAAATTAGAACAAGTTAATGTTGTAATGCTATGGACTATTGAAGACTTCTTACAGAAGAAGGTATGTTAAAACTCTTATTGCCTATATGCTTGGAAGCTCTGATCAGAAGCTCATGGTTTCTGAAAGGGTGCTGCTCTTTTAGCCAGGTTTGTGTCCTCATTTAACTTTGTAGAGCCCTGAAGTTTATAGTTGGATATCACTGTGATGTGCACAGCCTCAATATCTCCATAGGCATACCTCATAAATTCTGCTCTTACGCTGTATTACGGATTCTTTGTAACTCTCACTTTGAAATAAAATATTATTTAAAATGTTATAATTTCAGAATAAATAGAATTGTCTTTGTGCCAGGTTAAAAGAAAATGCTATAGGCTGAAGTTCGTAGACAAAACAGACGCCTTCATGTAGCCTCGCTCAGTGTTTTGTCGATAGTTCAAGCAAATGAGGATAACGATCATAGAATATACCAGTCCTACTGATAAAGATGAATTCTCCTTTCCTGCTCATTAAATATTCACTAAATGATGATTATTAGGAATGATTTTGTAGAAATCGGTAGTGCCTGACTAATATCACTTAATAGTTTGATGTCGTCATTTGCGAAATGCAGACTTATAGTCTGTTCTGGGATCATGCTTTTACAATAGCAGATAGTAGCAGAATCCTCTTTAAATTATCTGCTTATTTCTATTTTTGTATCTTGGTAATGGAATGAACTGCTCTGCTGGAATAGACCAAAAGAACTACTGTGTTTACCGGTTGGGTATGCTGCAGAAAGCAGGTGCTGACAAAACAGGTAATAAAACAATAGAATGATTTGAAAAAAAAAGAAAAAAGTTAAATATTTACTTGCTTAGTGTCAGCAGATGTGTTAATGCACCGCCAAATTTGATGTAATGAAGCTGTTCAGGATAGGTTGTTGATAGGTTTTAAAGCTGGTTTGTCCTGTAGATATATGTATGAATTTGAAAGTGAGTGGGTTTTTATTTTATTTTCCCTTTCTGTTCCTTATTGCTGCTGTTTAGGAACACTTTTGTATTAATGATGATTTAGGTGAACTACCAAGTCTGGCAATGATTTTCAAGTATGAAAGTATTTTAGAAAGTCTTAAAAAAAAAAAAAAACCAACCAACAAAACCCAACAAAAATGCTGACATCCAAAGCATAAAAGTGTTATTTTGATAATACCACTCAGTTGGGTTGTATATATCTGACCTAAATATTTTGTGTTGAATTCATTTTTAGGATTAAAATGTTTATCAGTATCACCTTTCAAAATGTTAACTCAATTAGTATATGCTTTATTTTATAGCTGAAAACAAAGCCTTAGATATATACGCTTTGTGACATCTTTTAAAATATGTAGCTTCTGTCAGAACGGTGTCAAGTGTACTTAAGAAATCTTTCGTAACTGGCTTTTTAGATTTATAATATTGTTAGAATTCTAAGAAAAAACCCACATCTCACCTGCTGAAGTATTTGCATATGTATGCATCACAGCACTTAATAGATGTTAGTAAAAGAATAGGCAGTTCTTTTAAATTTGCTGTGGCATTTAAAAGTTGGCATGTTCTCAGTTTTAGAAACTGCTGTATCAAAAAAGCTACAATTCAAATAGAACATAGACAGATGAGCTTAGAAGATCCAGAGAAAGTCTTTTCATGTACCAAACCCCATATGCAAGTGTGTTCATGTACAGACGCATCTATAAACTATTTCTTATTCTCCCTTTTGCTGTTTGTAGTGTTAAAGAAAGGAAACACTGTGGCTGCTCTGGGAAAACTGGCAAATGGCAGCTGGACCTGTGGGGTGGGAAATGTGCCCTTCTGTTGTGGGTCTGTGCTTCTGTTGTGCTGTAAAGCAGGGTAGCTGAGAGTGTGGAAGATTCTTAATGACCAACTATGTAAGTTAAATCTGCAATAACTGCAGAGATGTTCTATTTATCAGTGATTATTCTCATTGCTCACAGTGTCCATGTTATTTCTGTATATGGATAATGTTTCTTTTTGCAAACATTAAACCTGCTTCCCTTCAAGTGTCTCTGCCAGGGGAGCAGAAGTAACCTGACATAAATGTGTGTGTTTTAGTGGTAAAGAAATGAGTAATAAAGCTGTAATTTCCTCAGTGGGGCTAACAGCAGGGACTGGATACATGTAAGCTGCCTGTGAGCAGTGTGACCCTGTAATCCCAGCATCTCTGCAGGGCATATTCAGTGCCTGTTGCATCTCTGATCAACCTCATACAGCAGAGGATGACCAGGAGCCCCAGCATCTGTCTGGAATAGAAGTCAGTTTCTGTACCCACTTTCTGAGTTAGAGAAGACTGGACTGGCTAGTGGGCAACTAAGTGCTATGGCTTCCCCCACACCCCGAGTCTCTGCTTCTCACTTAGATTCAGAGACTGCTCCATAATTCTGTTTGGGATCCAGAATTCTATTTACATAAAATTCTCTAACCCTCTCTCCTGTTTTCTTATCATAGCAGATAGCATTGTTTTGCTTGAGTAATGCCCCAGGAAATTATTCTATGTATATTTTCCATTGCAAGCAATAAGGAACCTTTTCTAAGGGCCTCTGAAACCTGCTCTTGAAGCTCTGTGTTACAGAAGGCAGGGGAAGGGGATTTTGTTTAGATTTTTGAGTGTGATTTTAAAAAGTGGATCAGGCTGATCTAACAGTTAGCTACCAGTGAAAAGGGCACTCACTCCCAGCTGTGCAGCCCTTCCCCATCTCCTGTCGGGCACTGGTGTGGCCTTTTCTTTGAGCTGATTCATTTCACAAAGCAGAAAGTCTTCTAATATTTTTGGGCAGTATTTTTGAGATGAATTGGCAAGGGGAGTCAACTCACTGAGAAAGGGCCTTTTTGGTCAGTAGTGGGGGCAGCATTAAATGTCTTAACATCACAAAAAGTAGCAATCATCTTCTGGATACCCTCCGTTTTAAATATATTGATTTGTAGAAAATGAAGTCTTTAATATTTTAGGTAAATGGAAACATAAGCATCTCTCCAGAGTTTTATTTTAAGTGCAGTGACAATGGGTTTTATTATTACTGCTTATAAGCAGATACAATGACCATTGGGTACATGTTTCTGTTTTGTTTATTGTTTTTGTTTTTTTTTTTTAAGTAAGGCATTTGCTTAAGATGGCATCAATAATACCTGAAAGAATATCCAGCGAGTCTTTTTAAAAGTAAGCCCAAGTGGAAAGGGAGTACGTCTCTGACTTACTCATTTCACCATTAATATGGAAAATCAACTAGAGTTATATTTAACTGTTAAAAAAATTTGATGGTATGACATGGTTCTAAGAGAGATCTCAAATATGATTTTCAGCCCTATTTGTTTGAGTACAGATTTATTTTTTTGAATTGTATTGTATACTCGGCTGTATGCCTAATATGTTTTTATTGTAGTCATTTCAGGGTTTCATCTGAAGCATAAGGATGCATGGATTTACAATGAATATACTTTTTTTTTAAAAGTGTTTGTAGTTTTTTCCCTTCTTCCATTTTTCCTTTTTCTTTTTTCTTGCCACACCTTACCTTTACCTCGTCCCAAAGAGTGACAAAGTAATTCTAACTTAGTGCTTTTTCGGTACAACTCGAAGGTAGGTGTAGAAGATGCTTTTTCTTCATACTCAACAGCTACTCATATGGATTTCAGCAGAAAGTAATGTATGTATTTTCTTCTGAGATACGGTGAGCAGAGCTTACAGGTTTTTTAATGCTATTGTTCACTTAATAGAATACCTCTGCGTCATGTTTGCAGGGGTTTTTTGCTCTGAGTTTATGATTCATACATCTTCTGGACTTTAAGCACTTAAAAGGTTTGCTGAGGCTTAAAAGTGTTAGTCTAAGGTTTCAGATGACAGCTGAACCATAGTAATGGCTCAGTGCTGCGAAAAGGAGATTGTACCCTTCCACAGTTGTCTTGTATATTTATTTGTAGTGGTATTGGTGCAAGTTTGTCCTTTGGGAGACTGTTCAACTTACTAAACCAACAGGAACCTCCCCTTCCTTCCCCATAACGATTAATAGGCAGCAAACTGGAACACTGTGGGAAAGAACCAACAGCAAATTCAGGAAGTGAATGTTAGAAATCCTAGTGTTTGGGCTATTTTCTTGTGGTTTTGTCTTTGTCCTGTGGACCAGGAGTACTTAAGCTGAAAAGTCAGAAGTAATAAGAATGCTCTTCCATTTATTTAAAAATAAACCAAAAAGTATTAGATGTGAAATGGAAGAATACTTAGCTGAAAATATTATTTAAACATCTCTAGGCTAATTCTTCAAGATGCTGCAGTTAACGCTTCAAGGGGGTTGTGAATAAAAGAAATATCTCTTTCCCTTTTCAATCCACAGCTACTTGACACTAAGATAGTTGGGAGAGGGACAAAATAAAGCTTTTAACTTGAGAGTGAAAGAAAGTGATAGTATGAGCAGAATGAGAGAAAATTTAACATAGACAGAAAAACAAGCAATTTTTCGGAATATTCTGTAGTAGCCTCTGAAAGGGAGCTGTGAAGTGCTGAGTTCAACAAGATATGGAGAAACTCATTGCAAAAATAATTACATATGCTATTGTAAAAACATTCTTTCTGTGATATGGTGGAAATACAAGGAAAGAAAAGTGTTCTTTTAAGTTCTTTGTGTCTGAGCTGTTTACAGGACTTGAAAGTGACATTTTGAGAGGGAGAATGGTTTAGCATGTTGTTCCTTTTTGATTCCCACTGAAAATCTCTTCCATGTAGAACAAAATTTAAAACATACCTGTGATGCGGCTATCTATCTGTTTTCTATAATGTCTGTCTGCAGTCCAAAGAAGAGTCTTAAGAAACTGGACAACATAAAAATAAACTGAAATTTTGATTTTATAAGGAGCCATTTTCCTTTAAGTATAAACCTGTTATCTTTTAAAACATGTCGAAATCGATCACTGGGCTAAAAAATCCAAAATACTTTAGCTGTCAAGACATATTTCTAAGGTCAATAAAATGTTTACCAGCAGGACTAAATCAGCAGCTGCATATAAAGATGCCAGCAGCAATTCAGGTTTAAATTACAGAAAGATTATCATTTGAAGGTTTTGTTAAACCATTCTTCACTTTTCAGTTGAAAAAGAAAAAAGAACGTTTCAAATACAAAACTTATAGGTGATCTAACAAGTCCTAATCTTCTCTAGAGGTGTTTTTTCTGTTTTTTCTAATGAAAATGTGAATCATAAATGGAAGATGCAGATATGACATGGCGTTTTTCAGTAATTCAGGATGCTTTTGATGACTGTTGGCGGTTTCCGTTGGTTGCACTTGTTAGCTAATTTTTGTCTTGATTTGTAGACTTGTATGTTTCTAGTTGCTTTTCTTTTAAGCTCTTAAATAACAGAATGCTTCTTACCCTGTGAGTGCTAACTTTGTATGTGTTCCTTCTGAAAACTACCGCATGCATCCGAACTGAGGGAAAATAATTTCAATTGTCTCATCTTAATTAGGGGCTACTTCAGAACACCTTTCATTTTTTCAGTAAATGGCACTCTTTGTGCCTCGAACTTGGCACTAAATAGTCTTTAGCTGCCCTTCAAGTAAGGAAATGTCATGAGTGCTGCCTTCAATTGGGAATATGTTTTCTCAATTCTTAAGTGCTGTTGAAGAATACCTGTGACTTGGGAAGCAGTGTTTGTGGCCTCAGCTGCTTTATTCAACGTGCATCTTCTTGCTCTTCAGCCAAGTTCTAAAAGGTCCTTGCAAGCAGAGACCCTCCCAGACAGAAGTTTCTTGGCTTGTGCTCCAAGCTTTTTGGTGTTTGTGTCTGTTTATAAAGGAAAGATTGCGTTAAGAGAAATCCAAATGCACTGCTCATTTGGAGAGATACGATTTTCAGAAAGCCTCATCACTGAGCAATGGTACCTTCTAAACGGATTAAGTTCCTGTCTGGAGTAGTTTTTCATCAGGTACTCTGGATGTTCAGGACTCAGGGTACCCTTACTTTATAAGGTGGGGACTTTGATTGCTGGTTGCTAAGACCAATATGGCAATATGAGCTTTAAAAACTTTACCATCAGGATACTGTTGCACAGTCTTATAAGATGTTGACCCAAAACTTTGGTGTCTCTTGGCAGCTCTTAAGATGCACCAGGGTAGTTTAATTTGCCCAGAAATTGATGAAATTATACTGTATACGTTTGTAGGTAGATTGTATGTTTGGGAAGTTAATGTGTTTATGTTAATTACTGAGAGAAATGAAGAGTATGCTAGGGCTCTAACAAGAATTAATATGACTGACAAATAGAGAGGAGCCAGTTCCATGAACAGAAGAAGTCTAAGCATATTCTCTGTTTTACCTGAATGTGTTTCTACCACCCGATTCCAGTTCTTTAACTAGTAGGGATTGAAGTGATTATGGTTGGACCAGATGATCCGAGAGGTCCCTTTTTAACCTATGTAATTCGATGGTTCCAAGTGGAGTGATACTGTCCCCTTCCATTTCATCGGCTCTGCCAGAGACAGGTGTGTTGATGGAGAGCATTTTAGTGTGTATGTGTTAGGTGTTTGGTTGCATTTAGCTGCCTTTGAGTTTGACACTTCATCTTGTTTTCTCCCTTCCTGAGTTTTGTATTTCTTTTCTTGCTTTTCTTCAATGCAACAGCACTCTTGCTGAGGACAAAGGTTCAGAAATGACACTCATGAATTCCATTAGTTCTGACTTGCAAATCGGTGTGTATGTATGAATTACCTTTTTTAATCTTAAAAGCATTTCTGTTTCATACTCCTACTCCAGGTGCCTACAAGAATATCTGTTGTTTCTCAGAGATGGAAAACCTGTAAAATTCAGTATTAAAACCATTTAATTGTTTAAATCTTGGTAACAAAAACATGTAAAAAATGCACTGTATTTAAACATCTGTTGGCTTTGGAGTGAAGAAATATGCCAATTTAGTTCATCTACAAAGAAATACCATGTTAATGTAATTATTTATTTATGATATTGGGTGATGGAGCTCTTATTCTCCTGCCCTGTGTAACTGAAACATGGGGAATGGCAATTTTGGGAGCTGAAAATTGGAGAGAATGCCTTGCCCCTGCTCGCTTTCTTTCTGCCCATAACTACAGCTTTCAAAGTCCTTACACTGTTTGTGCAGAGCTTGTAAAACTGCTGCCTACATGGGGATTTAAGCTGCGGTGGAGTAAGTTGGTAGGTTTGTTCTTGTGAGGTTTAGCAGAGACACCTAAATTAATTCCCGCTTGTAACTGCAGTCTGCCGTCCCTCTGCCTGCCATTAGCCCTCTGGGGCAGAAGGGGCTGAACCGGGCATAATCTGCATTATGTGGGGCTGTTAAGTGCTTTAACGTATATAAACAGAAATGGTCTGCAGGCTGCCAACAGCATCGGCTCAGGAGCCAATATACTACTTTGCTTATGGCAGAGGGAAGGGAGAAATTTATCTCCTGGCGCAGGGCAAGGCAAATACGCGAGTACCTTCAGCTGCCGTGGGAGTCTGCAGCAGAGAACATTTTCTACCCAAGTACTATTGCACTCGTGAGGCTTAACAGACTTGAGACTTCTGTGTGGAGTTTACACCTATAGCTAATTCACTTTAACTTTTTTTTTTTTAAGTTTTCCTGGATGAGTCCTAAACTTTTGGTGGTTGCCCCCCCTCAAATGCTTTCTATAGGGATAGAGTAGCTGATCCTCACATAATGCAAATATGATGTTTCCTGTAAAAGCAGCACAGACATCCAGCAGCTTGGGAGGAGCAACAAAAATAGAAACAGAACTGCTTCGTAGCAGTTGTCTTAAGGCCTTGTAGGGTAACAGAGTTAAGCCTTTCCCTACTCTATCCATTTAAACACCCAGCAACTAAGCTGGGATTTTCCATGTAGCTCCATAACTGTTTCCAGGTTCCATTTAAAAGGTTGGTGAAAACCGGAATGCTGGTTCCCCAAAGTCAGTACATTGGTACGTGAATACTGAAGCACAGTGAGGACTCTGACATGGTTCAGAATCAGGCAGATGAGATCTTAGGGTAGTTATTTCAGGTTGCCTGGCACAGACAGAGCCATACTGCATCAGGCTTTATACCTTTAAGGTTTATTTTCAGTCATGGAAGGTAGAAATTGAGCTTCTGAGAGGGGAGTAAATCACTGAGTTCTCTAGAATTTTAACTACTATTTAACTGCCTGTGAAAATAGAAAGACTGGGGTTTGTCAGGCTCATGAGAGATGGTAACAGCTACAGGTTCATGTATCACTTTACCTGTCTTATTTCCTCTTGGAGAGAGTTTGGTTAAATATCATCTCGGAGCTGCCTGCTGGGTTGTTGGAAATGTTTTACCTTTTTATTACTGATTCGTTTCCTTGTAATCTTGTGATGTTTGCTGATCTGGAGAGCTGGATTTTCAGGAAGGGCCAGATTGAAATCTGTTTAGGCTGAATCTTTATGAAGTTGGTAAGGTCTTGGTTGAACTACCTTGAAAGCTGTTTGATTTTTCAGGATTTAATTATTCTTTCTTTAAAGTTCTGAGGGATTTTTTGGTTGGTTTTGTGTGTTGTGTGGTTTTGGGGTTTTTTGTTGTTGTTGTTGTTTGTTGTTTTTTTTTTAAGGCAGGATTACTATTCAATCACGATGATGTTAATTTACAGAAAAGTTAATATTTAACAGTATTCTCTTTGATCGTACTTAAAGGCGGTTCTGCAAAAAGCTGTGCATCTCTAATGTCCTTTCAGAACTACTTGGAAAACTCATAATTTACTTTAAATTTGAAGTATTATTTGCAGTTCTTTGCCTGAATGCATTTTCTGTCAGTCCGTGTCATCCTGAAGATGAACGTAGTAGGACTGAAAACCTCAAAGAAACTTTTGGTAGCAACAGCGACTGGGTATTTTTTTAACATAGCTTAAAAGAATGCCTTTAGCTATGGTTTTCAAATTGAGTATCCTGGGATGATCAATGCAAATTGTTTTGTAGAGGGATAAGTAGACCATTGTATGCTGTTATCTTGGCCATCCCAGTAGAAAAGATCTGCACTGTCAGGTTGAGGGAGGGAGATGGTATGATATGAATATACTCCTAGAGAACTAAAACTATTGTTGAACTGGGGAATAACACTTCAAATGGAGGGGGAAAAAAAGGAAATGAGGCTAAAAAGCTGTAATGTTCCTTGTGAAACATAAATGAATGACATATAAAATGTTATTTCTTTGTCATTTAAAAGCAAACTTTAAAAAGTGTAATATTGCTCTTTTGAGATAACTTATTCAGCAATAACTTTGGTGATGAAAATCTTCCTGCATTTTCAGCCTATAAATGTGAGGCTAAAGCAACATTGTCTGAACAATACTGTTTTTTTTTTTAGTCTCATACAGAATCATGGAGTGGTTAGAGTTAGAAGAGAAACCTTAAAATCATTGAGTTCCAACCCACCTCCCCACCAGACCAGGTTGCTCAAAGCCCCATCCTACGTGGCCTTGAACACCTCCAGGGATAGGGCAGCCACAGCTTCTCTGAGCAACCTGTTCCTCACCACCCTCATGGTGAAAAATTTCTTTCTAGTATCTAGTCTAAATCTTCCCTCTTTCAGTTCAAAACCATTACTCCTTGTCCTATCGCTCCATTCCCTGATACAGAGTCCCCCCCCATCTCTCCTGTAGCCCCCTGCAGGTACTGGAAGGGCGTTATAAAGTCTCCCTAGAGCCTTCTCTTCTCCAGACTGAACAACCCCAACTCTCCCAGCCTGTCTTCATAGGAGAGGTGCTCCAGCCCTCTGAGCGTTTTCCTGGTGCTCTGCTGGACCCTTTGCTGCATGCCAGAGCTCTGGCAGTTATAGATTGAGCAGTTATGCACTGCACTTATTTTATGCACATTGTTCAAAATAGTTGCCAGCGATGTTCCTGGGCAGCTCCAAGGAAATGGCACGATGCTATTTTAATTAAAGAAAAGCTGGACAAACAACCTTTGCACACACATCTATAGTAAATGTGTTGATCCAGGTAAATGTAGTGATCCTTTTAGAAATGTTCTAATTAAATTCCAAATTCTACAAATAAAGAAAATGAAACTGTTGTCTGTACCACAGCACTATACTGTCTGATCTCTTATTTTACTTGGGCCCTATAGATCATTACACTCTGTAAGTACAATCAAATCTTCCCTGATGTGTGACCAAGCTTGCTGTACAGGGCTTACTGAATGTTATATCTACAAGGTATGCATTCTTGAAGGGCTGAATTGATTTTCCTTGTGTAGGTGGGGTGTGCTGTGAATGAACAGTACCACAAATGAGTGGGCTGATACTTCCCAGAACAGCCGGGCTCACGGCGTGTGAATCTCGTAACGTATAAGTCTGTTTGCAGCCTGAAGGCTGCATATTTATGTTGCTGAAGCAGTTTGCTTCTAGCCAACCTTTTTAATAGAAGATTTTCATATTTGAGCAAAAAGCGTGGTGTAGACCGACCAGTCACTTGCATTAATCACTTTACACTCTGCAAATAGCTTGTGTTAGCAGATTGAGCACTTCTGCTTTACTACACCTACAGTCCTATTCTTGTTGTCTTCTTTTAAGAGCTTACTGATTGATGCCAGTCTCCTCATTCACACCTACCTCACCTGAACTCTTGAGAAAGTATCAAAAACATAGACTTTATAGTAGCCTGCTCCCTTTAATAGTGAAATGTATAACTGGTCCAGATTCAAAAGCTAGGTAAATAGGGGGATCAGTTCTTATAAACTACGTAGTTTTAAAATTCTGTAATGTCCAGCCTACTAATGTAAGTGTGGGCAAATCCTCAATTTGAGAGTTTCTTTTTGGGTTGTTTTTGTTACATAAACCAGCTGCAGATCAAAGCTATTGGTTTATAGTTAAATGCAAGTGCTTTCTTTTCCATCTTCTCTCTAAGTAGTAAAATAATAATGTTATGCAAGACTTCCCATATAAGTACTCCAAAGTGATAGGTATTTTTAGACTTTTTCACAGTGGACATACTTGGTGCTCTCAATTTTAAACACAGTGTACTTTCCAGAAGTCTTTCATTTTCCTCTCTGAAAATGAGGAACTGGAAAAGAATCCGTGGTGCAAATGACATTTTCTTATACAGTTTTAGAAATACATGATGGTGGTATCTCATAACTCTACACTATGAGTTTTACTGGGTTCTTCTCAATGAATTAGCCTCCTCTGTGCTTGGCAAGGTTGGGAGGCTTGTAATCTAAGGTTTTTCTTTCCTGCTCCTACTGTTCTTGTTTTGATTAAAAATAAAACAAAAGGTTACGTTTTAAACTTCTTGGCTTATCCTGAGGTTTATTCTAGTATCTGGTAGGTTATTTCATTAACTCAATACAAATGTAAAACAAAATCCCAGACATCCAAAATTGCAGTAATTGTCATCTATATATCTTTGATTGTAGAATCCTGGAAATTGGGTTGCAAGGAAGAAGAAATGTTAGAATGCACAGTTGTATAAGATAATTTTTATGACACCAATGCTTATATGATACTGCTAAGGTACTGACAGATCCATTACCCCTCGTGTTAAATTAACTTGTATTTAATTTTTTTTTCTTCAGGGGACATACCACAATAAAAGTATTTGGTGTATGCTGTTCCTAAATCTTATAAATTAATGATATCTATTGAATCAAACATGTCCGTGCGCATATGTATGAAAACATACATATTAGGTGTATTTACGTTGTATTAAAAGAGGATATTTCTTTTTAAAATATTTTTGTTCCTTATATTAAATATTTCTAATTTTCAGAAGGAAGATCATATACTCTTGGTACATACAGTTCTCAAGGTATCCTTGACACTGTAGTAGTTCTTAACAGACTAATATCTTCTATCAAGCTAACTGCATTTAAAATTAATTGCTAGTGTCCTTGAAGAAGCCCTATCAATGGTGATCTGTAGTTGATATTATGAATAAATACCAGTGCAACAAAATCTGAGATGCCATGCTGGAAAGCTATGTAACATGCTTGGACAAGCTCATCAATGTCGTAAATAAATGCGATTTCAAAAAAAGATTTCCTAACATTCACTAACTTTTGAAGCACTGCTTTACAGAAATACTGGCAGCTCTTCTGTTTGTTGAAAGTTGTCTTAACAGGACTCCAGAAGGTGGAACATTTGAGATTAGTGTTTTTGTGGGCTTGTTTTAGTGTATCTCCTGAGGTTTCTGGGTTGATTGTTTTTTAATAAGTTTCTGGTGCTAATAACATAAAGAATAAAAGCTGAGGGGGGGGGGGGGAAAGAGCAACTACAAAGAACCCAAAGTGTATTTTAAAAAGTCATTATTTTTGAGGTGCTGGGAGAGTTGGCTCATGATTTTGGAATGCATGCTGTTAACAAGGATCGCTTTGAAGAACTCTCTGTAGCCCAGTGTTAAAGGCAGTCAGAGACCAACCATAATTAATACAGTCTTTCAAATTAGTGGTGAAATTCATCAGCCAGTTCCAAAATCTGACCTTTATGTCCTACTCATAACAAAATACAACCTCTGTTGTATCTTAGTTAGTAAGAGGAAAAATGAATGCTTGAAGTATGACTCTGAATGTATTCATAAAAGAGGTGATGAAAAAGGAGTATGAGGTAATTGAAGGCGCTACATTGGCAGTGTTACCTGAAACAGGATTATGGGAGAAAGCTTGGTGCAATGTCCCGAGGAGACTGGGTGGATGCACATTCTGTACCCTATCTGAGAAGAAACATAAAGGACTATCTAGATATAGGTAGCATTTTCATATCCTGTTACAGAAAAATATTTTTTACATGTGGAAATTTGGTTTATTTTTTAATCTGTGAAAACTGAGTGATCAGACCAGTCTTGTTTTTAGTGAAACTATTCATGTCCTGAATGGATGTCAGACAGCAGCTGTCTCAATGGTTGAATGGGCCAGTGGAGTGACACGTGTCTCTACTCGTTCTCCAGTGTCCTTATGCTACTGTGTTAGACCTGTCATTCAGAATCACTTAGCTGGACATCAACCCATTTGTGTTGTTACCTTCCCGGTAGCAGTAAGCATTTTGTCTTTTTAGGAGGTGTGTGTGCATAGATTTAAAAAACAACCACAACAACAAACACCCCCCCCCCCCCCCCCACCCCAAACCACAAAAAACAAACTGTAAAGGTATTTGATACACAACATTCTTAAACCTTTTCAACAACTTCAGATAATTCTAGTTGGTCTGAGGGCATAGGTATGATTTCCTCCTTATGGCTGGTTTAGTCCTAGTACAGGGTGGGGGACAGTTCTGAAACTACGTGGTTTTTAAAAAAAAGTGACTAAAGGAAATTTAGTTAATCAGTGTACATTAGACCCATATGATTAATATTTAGTTAACCTATATGATGTGGGTGAAGCTATAGTTTAAACAAACCTAATTAAACTACTCTTAGCAGCCAGTGTCAGAGTAATCTCAGTATCCAGTTCTTTCCATTCTCTGTATATGACCCAAGGGTAATATTTTATGTGTGGTTTGGTGGCAGTTGTGGAAACAAGCATTATTTACTCCATAGCACTTTTTTCACAGAAATCTTTCTGAAATCTTTGACTACTTTCAGATTTATCCATTAAAATCCTGAGGCACTTTCAGATGTGTTTTTGGCCTGTGTAAAGATAACTCCTCAAGCCGTTAGAATGGTACCAGGCTGATGCTGTGGGCAGAGGGAAGGAGGTCTATCCTGTGCTGCTGTGGGCATCTTGCTTTATCCCAAAGGAATGGTGTTAAATCCTGAGCCTTGGGGGTTAAATGCAAACCGCCAGGCCGTGTTGGATTCCATCCCTAGCAATCCAGAAACTTCACACCTAAGATACTTCCCATCATGGCCTTTGAGATGATACTGAAGGAAGTCATAGACCATCAGAAATGTCAAAATTAAGACCTTTAAGAGATACTAAGAAAAAAAAACCAACCCAAACCCCAAGCTGCTGGTGGCTGTGGGTGTCAAAGCTCGACCCTCCGCCCTTCTGCTGCGCCTCTTCACTTTTCAGGCTTTTTTATTCCCTTTTATTTCGCCGGGTCCGGGGAGGGGGGCGTGACCGGGAGGAGGAGGGAGGGGGCGTGGCCGGGTGTGGGTCCCGCCTCCCGCGCGCGCCCGACCCCCTCCCGGGCCCTGCGTCACCGGGAGGCCGCGCGGCAGCGGCGCGGGAAGGCTCGCGCCGGCGGCACCATGCTCAGCCTTCAGGATGCCCTCTTCTTCGAAATCAACATCAAGTCCCTGCTGAAGTCCTGGAGCGGCAGCAGCAGCAGTGAGTACGGCGGGGTCGCTGGCGCCGGGAGCCACAGCCTCCCAGCGGGTTCCTCCTTAGCGGTTTTTATTTTTTTAATTTGTTTTTCTTTTTTGGCATGCTGCTGCATAAAATTATGCTTTCAAAAAAAGGTTTCTTGCGGTCCTGGGTGCAACTTGGCACAGCTAGCATGAGCTCTGTCTGCTTCTCAGTTGTCATGTAAGACAACCTTATATATACACACACACACACATATACACACATACGTGTATATATACATAAAAAATTCTTAGGCTGCAGTTGTTTCAATCTGATAAAGTTCTTTTACACCCTTTGCTGTCTGAGAGAGGTGACATGTAGGTGCTGGTCTCTGCAGAGTTGCCAGATGCTGACACTGTGGCTTTACTTCTGCCAGGCTCCCGACGCTCCTTTAAAGCACCACAGTCATCCTCAGACTGAGTGTTATTTTTGTGCCTCGAACTCGTTGTTATACCTGCAAAAAGTGCCCACTTTGATCGTCTCAATGGCCCAGCTCTGGAGTTTCTAGGAGCATTTCTTGCCTTTATCGAAGTGGCAAAGGCGAGGATGCTGCTCTGGGTACAGGCAGCCCCTCTGTCCTCAGGTCACCCACACACTCCAATGCAGGGGCCGGGGCCCGGGAGCTGCCTTGCACTGTGTAGCAGGCTCTGCTGCCCCGAGCACGGCAGCGTAATGACACTATGCCAGGAGGTGATAGAGATGACGTCATTGTACGTCAGCTGAGTATTTTGTGTGTCTTAACTTTCTTGTATTTGTAAAAATTAAAAAAAAAGAAGTCAAAAGCAGGAGGTATCCGGTATCTCAGCTTTAAGTCATGTCTCATTAATTGCTGCTTGAAGTGCACTGGGATGCAGTTCCCACTTTTCAGACACTTCATCAAAATGCCTCCACTGGGATTTTTACCCTGATACAGCATTGTTTGTTTTACCCCTCTGTCTTGTTTGGAGGAATTAGTAGCAATTTACTTATTGTGCGATGTGTTAATCAGTGCTAGGAGAGTGTGCAGATACTTAGTTTGTCCTCATACCTTATTCACATGTGAGATTTGCTTTTTGCATTAACTACTGTCATTTGTGTTTTGGATGAATAACTTACAGTTAAAGACCAATAACTAAGTTAAAGCAATGAACATTTCAAAACAGGCATCCTTACAGTTTTTGCTTTTCACTTTGGTTTGTGTCTTGCAGATTAACTGTATCTGTTCCAAATTATACCTTGTAGTAGTACTTGGTAGTTATTAATGTTCTTGTTGAAATAATCAGATGGGTTTTTCTGGTATTTTATAATAGAACTTGCATGTATCTTGTGAAAATCCATTAAGTTTATTTTATTAATGCATATTGTTTCCAAACTAAAGTAAACCACAGGATACATTGTTACAATAAATTCAGTCTACAACTAGAGAAACGATTGCTGTATAGATAAGAAGGTGAATTGCAGAATCTAGACTGGACAATTGTCAGCTGTAATAAGTTAGAGAGTAATAATAATAAAAAAGGGTATCAGAGAAAAGGTTATCTCCGATGCTGTATTTTCTCCTGTGTGTCCTCTGTTATGTAAGCACAGTGGAGGAAGATCTTTCCGACTCTTCCGTCAGGAAGCGGTACTTGGATCATCTGCCAACAAACTAATTGTCTGTGCTCACTGATTAGATAGCTGGGGTCCATTTCACTTCTTGCCATGATTGTCGCTCCATTTGTGAAAATTGCGGTGATTACGTCGCGGCTGCGTGTCTGCTCTGGAAGTGTGTGAGAGGGGCAGTCCGATGGCTCCCCACTCTGCAGACCGGCCGGGAGCAGAGCTCTCTGTGCAGCCTGTGCCGGCTTTTGGAGTGTGATTCGCAGGGATGGCTCAGTGAATTGAGCTGAGCGGGGCAGGCCGGTTGCTTCTTTTTTTTTTCTTTTTTTTTTTTTTCGCCTAAAACATTTTCCAATCAAGTGATGCGGTACGTGCCGAGCAAGGAATTACACAGCAGTTACGTTGAGCGCGTGTTTGGGAATTCATTAAACGTGCATATGCTGAGAAATTACTTGAGAAAGGTTTTTCCCTGTGTTTTCATCCAGTTTTTATATGCAAGCGCTACTTCTTATGGGTTATGTGATAACTTCAGAATTTTGTATACTGAAGAACATGGGAAGAGGAGTGGGTATGCTTGCATGCATTCCCGTATGCATAAAAATAAGCATCTGTAGAGAGCGTTTAAGTGTATAACAGAAAGGCAGCAAAGCTCCATGGGTCTGGTTAAGGGCTTGCTTAGCTGGCATAATGTTGTTGCAGCGCTGGCTAAGGTTTTATTGTAGTTGATCTTTCTTCTTTCAGTAACAACAATGAAGTGACATTCATATGGCCTAGTTTCAGAATGCTGTCTCTGTGCCAACAATTTTAGGCATTACTTCCCTTTAAAAGGAGTCAGGAATGTTCTTTTAATCCAACAGTGAAGTGAGGATGTCCCTGCTTAAGAATTATTTGCTTACTGTAGTTGTGGATATAATGGGAAGCTTTATATTGGCTTGTCCTCAGGTTGCTTGGCTCCATAGTATTTAAGGAATCTTAGTTGTGGTAATGCAACTTAATGTTCTTAAAGTTATGGATTCTGTTGTTTAGTCCATTGCAGTTTGAGTATGGGGTCTCTTCAGCCATTCTTCTTGAGGTTTCTGATTTTGTAGCAAAAATAGTAATTTAGCTTGTTTTTTATAAGTTGGTATGAGAAAGCTATCCTATTTTGTCCATAAAAACCTTTGTTTAAGGTTAAGGAGGTCTGGATGCCATGAGAATTACTTTTGGTAATGCAGTATATGCATTCAAAAAACAAATGTGATGCTGCTTACAATGAAAAGCTTTATGTAATGAGAACCTTTCTGTAAGATAGAACATGTGTTTTAATCAAAACTATGCATGTATTTTTGGGACTTACAGTCTAGACAGGAACAACTGCTTTCCAGTAAACATGGGCACAATCCATTACTGCTTTTTAAAAGCTCTTCTGTGTTTTTATTATTTACTGTATTAATAACCTTGTGAGGTTCAGAAATAAGTAATGATTTCTGGATAATAAAAGGGAACAAAAAAAGGTACCTACTGTCTTTCTAATAACGAATACACAGCTTTCTGTTTCTGTTATGCCTGTCTGGTGAACAGAAGGGTACCCCTGTCCTCTCGGTGCTTCCCTGACCTTGAACTCTCTGCCTTCTTCTGGTAGACCAATGTTGGAGGTGGTTCATGAGATTTTTCATATGGGCTTGCTCAATTCCATTCAAAACATCCTGTGTATATTGCAAGAATTCATACCAGTTAAGAGAAAGTGGCTGCTCTTAACGTCGCTGCTGCCAAAGATACATCGAAGTCATTGCCCTCGGTCCCTTTTTGGTAAGGGTTTGTGAGGGTGATATTCAAAGTTACTTACACTTGTGAGCCTGGCAACAAAGTCATGGCAGGAGAGCGAGCTCTATCTGCCTGTACAGCAGTCGGTTTTGAAAACGTGTTATAAAACCAGAAAGAAATGGAGCAACTTTAAAAGGAAGTGAGTTATTGGAGCTAGGGCTGCCAGGTGCTGACAAGCATGTGAAAACTGGGGAGCTTCCTGGCAGATGCTCCTGAATCATTCTTTCTGTGAATGAAAAAAGCCCCTGCAGTTGAAGAATCGCTTACCTTCCCATAGGATTAGCTTGACTGAAGATTAGTTCCTCCTTTACCAACCAAAAATGAACTCTTGGCTCTCAAGAGAGGTTCTGTTCTGATAATATAGTATTTAACAAAGGAGATATAATGGATTCGTTTTTATCCAGTGGCTTTTCATTTCGTGGCAGCAGTGAAAGTGTAATTTAAATAAGAAAGGTGAGATCACCTTACAATGCTGTGATAGGAAGGCATATGAAAAGGGACCAGATGAGGGTTTGTGGAATGAACATTTTGTTGCTGGTCTTGTTCTTTGGGAGGAGATGGGGTGAGGCAGCGTGTACGCGGAGGTGTGCATGGCTTTAGCAAAAGGACAGATTTGCTCCTTCTGTTGCGGTTTGCTAGTGGATTGCAGTTTTTAAAAGCAATGAAAGCACAATTTATTTATATTTTATATTTTAGGAATCATTATTGTGTGATAAATGTTTTCCCAGCAACTGTAACAATGCAAAGAAAAAGAAAACCTGGGGAAAAAATTTTTCTGAGACGTTACACGGTTGCTTCTCCTCTAAACTGTCCTTTGGAGTAGCAGTTATCAGTGAACAGTACAGTGCTCTAGAGAGCTTTCAGACATCTTTTAATGACAGTTTTATATTCCACTGACAAAATCAATGTTATGAAATGCCAGTAACATTCTATGTAGTGAAATCGGCTATGAAAAGAGAAGATAGCTTTTTTATTTTATTTTTATTTTCTTCCAGAGCAGGGTTGAAATAACAAGGTCTATAAATGGATGTAGGCTGGCAGAAGACAATGAGGCTATAAGTAGATCATCCAAACCAGTCAAACCAATCTATCACCCTGAAGCTGAAGAATACCCAGTATACATAAGTGAAGTTCTGAAGCTGTCAAACTTTTTCAGCCCCGCTCCATTAGGAGGGAAGTTTCATAAGACTGCTAAGCCCAGCACTTTTGGCCAAAGTGGTGGCTTTGCTGGTTTGTGTCAGTACATCAGCAGAAATTTTCTTGGGAAGGTGGAGATTTTTGTTGTTGTTAAATTATCCAACTGAATCATCTCAAGGCATGGACGCGAGGGCTGATGTAAAAGATGGGTCAGGACCATGTGGCTCGCAGTGAGAGGCCAACAGCGAAGGCATGTTTTGGTGGGCGCATATGGATGTCTCAGCACAGCTGGATCATTGAGCTTTGCTCTCGTGTGTATTTCATAGAAGCCTCCTTTATATTTGCTCATTTTTCTTCAGTGACTGAAGCTCTGTGATTATTTTTTGGGTATTTTTGGTCGGTGTAGCTTTCAGTGTTGCTAAACACACATACCTACTTTATACTTTTTCCCTCCCTTATCTGTTTGATGCCTACAGTCTATGTCATAACACCTTTCATGTAGATAGGGCATAATGGTATGGATGTTCATTAGCAAAGTGTATGTAAACAGATTTTTACCAATCATAAGTAGATAAGGATATATGATGTTTTGGGCCTTGGGACTTCTCAGCACATCAACATGGAAAACCTTGAACTGTGAAATATTTTTTTTAAAAGATTATAATGTGTGAGTTTCTTCATATTAATTTTTAAATAAGATGCCTGTGTTGCACATTATGGGTTGGGATATACATTATTTATCTTCATCAGACATAGATATGTTAAAATGAGTTGTCCTTTGGGGTATTCTTTCTAGTAAAGCAAGATACTTTTTGCCAAACCCATAACTAGATTCTGTAATGATTCAAATTGCAGAAGAGAATGCTATTGAAATGAGAAAGTGCCCCAAATGCAAACCACTCTGTCAGCTACTGTTGCTAGAATAAACTGCATGCTCTGCATGGACTTCAGGAAAGCCCCAGATAAACCGATTGCAACAACCCATATCAAATGCCCCATTTCTGCTGACTTTTTTTTTTTTTTTAAACTCTAGCTCTGGTGCCTTTGTATGTAAAAGGGAGAGGTTCAGACACTAGATTTAATAGCATTTAAGAGATCACTGACAAAACAGTATTTATTTAGAAAGGTGACTTCAAACTTTAGAAAACTCTGTGGAACAAAACTGTTGTTTGCTATATTACATTCTGTTCGCACGTAGTTACAGGTTTTACGCTGTGTAAAAAATACTCTTCCTCATTCCTCTACGAAGAGCAATGGTGCTAGGGTGAACTTAAAGAGGAAAAGGCCATTCTAAATCAAAAGAGACACTCAGAAACTAAAAGACACTGGGCCATGCTACTGTAAATAGGAAGTAAGTGTTTGAACTCTGATGTTCCCAGTTGCCTGTGTGGATGTCACAAGCAAAGGTTACATTAGTAGTTCTGGTAGAAACTACTTTCTGGGAGAAATTTAAGGGGAGTTTGCTGAAATATGATCTGTATACTAGGCTGCAAAGCTGCTGCAACAGAAGAAAATAACGTGTTAAGGCATAGAATTGCTTTAATTACTTCCGATATTAGAATATTAATTATTGGAAAATTAAGACATAGAAAGAAATAAACTTTATATCGTTGTCTTTGTATTGGTAACTCTTATTAGATAAATCCAGGAGTATTTATGGACCAATCCAGAAGTATTTAAAATTTGGTGATGGTCAAAAAGCTAGAGGTGGAGAATGTTTCAATACAGTTACAGAATTATATATTTTATGACTCAAATGTTTTTCATCAGATTTTAGACTTGATGCCCTGAGTAGGCATAGTTAGAACAAACAAGGAAAATTTTGTTGGACAGATTTTACTCAGTTCAGAATAAATACTACTAATGAATATATACATCTTTCAAAGTAGTACTGGAAAACAACAGGCATATAAATTTCTTCAGTCTTTACCTTTTCACATTCTTCTCTTAAGAATCAAGAATCTGAAAAGCCAAAGGGATGAAAAAGTACTTTTCTTCAGATTTGCATAGCCTCAGAAATAGATCTCTAAGAGTTTAAAAAAGCCAACCATTTCAAGGTTCGAAAATAAAATTTTTCATTTAAAACATTAATATTTATAGGTTTCTTGCTCAAAGATTAGTTTGAATTCTAGGAGTAATTAATTTCTCAGAGATCTTAGGAAAGCACAGCATGGGAAGTATAAATGAATCCTGTGGTTCTGCCAGAGGCACAGCTGGCATGTGATTTGCGGACATTTTCAACTTTACTTTTTGAAGTTTCTTTTGTAGACTGTTGCTGCAGACCAGAAAGCTGGTGTGGAAAGATGTATGAATGCCTTAAACCCTTGCAAATCAATGCTAACTAATTAATCAATATCAGAAAGAATTGTTATATTCACAGCACTATCCAAGCAGCATAAGTAGCCTTAGGAATTATTGATTTTCTTCCTTTCACTTCTTTTATTCACCATCCCTGTTTGTTTCCTTTGTTCATGCTGCTGAACTAGAATGTAAGATCTTCAGGTTTGGAACTGTGATGTTTGTGAGGGTGCCGGGGTGCCAGCGATGCTGGTCAATAACAACTCACCTGCTCTTAATGCGGTTGATGTGAGGCTTAGACAAACGAGAATCTGACATCTCAGTGGAAACCTGTCTCCTTTTTCTCTCTAACATCTTGTTTGTACCGGGTATCAGCAGGACGTAGCAGTTGGGCCAAATATCACCAGATTTTTACTGTTCTTTCAGCTACAAATGAGGTCTCGTCCTGGAAAAAAAAGAAAGGCTGGCAACTGGCACTTCATTTTTATGACAGCAAAGCAAAGAAGGAAGCTAACCCAGATGTACTGAGATTTGGCTGAGAAGTTCTAAGGTTTTTTGATAGCTGTTAAAGACACTGTGGCCAGAAACCCTGGGTAGACTATTCAGGGGATATGAAGGTGGAGTCGTGCATTCTTCTGCTTCTTATCTTTGAACTTCACTCTCTTCAGAAATTAACAGGATAGGAAAAGAGGAAGGAAGAATCCCAAACCTAGAAATTCCCTAGCAGAAGTGCATGGATGAAAAAGATTTTTGGAGTCTTTTTCTTGTTTGTTTTTTTTTTTTCTTTCCTTAAATAATGTAGAAATGTAGAAAACCTTGAAAGGGTACTTCAGTCTATAACTGTTCGTACACAAGAAAAAAAAAGTAAAAGCATATCACTAATTCTGAAAGTATTATGTTCAGCAAAGCAATATGAGCAAACATGAGTTTCAGAAATATGGAGGAAGGAAAGTGATTCCACTGTTTTCCTAGCATCTCTCAGGGTAATACTGTTCAAAGGATTGTTTGAGTAATTTTCACTTATTTATTTATCATTTATAGTTTGTGCCTCTCTTTTATTGCTGTATTATCCCTGAAGGGGGATGCTGTAAATGGAAAACTAGAGTACTTGTCTTGAGAGGATAAGAATGTTATTTGTTGAATCAAGTAGGGAGAAGATGGCAGGACAAGGCCTGGGAGGGCCCTAGGAAGGGCACAGACATTGGTTCTGTATTTTTGGAAGCAACCCTGTAGGATTTCACTATCTAAAATGTGCTGAATAATGTGAATTATGCTGCAACTGAACAGCAAAACTTTTTGAAGCATATTGAGCTGAAGTTCAGCCTCACTAAAATTGAATCTCACTGTGCCAAACTGGTGTCTTCCCAGAGATGCAAGTTTTCAGAAGAAAAAAAATAGTATAGGCTACTTATTCTGAAGACCTGAAGTGAGGAACTACTGATTCCTCAGTTAATTTTAATTCAGATACTGGTTTACTAGATACATTCTTGTACTTTTTTAGTTCTGTTTCAAGGTTTTATATCTCTTCTGCTCAGACTATTCACATTAATGGTGCTGGAAAAAATGGCTTGAGAATTATTTGCTTCCATTTAATATTTGCAATTTTAAGATGAAGGTTATGAAGACTGACTGCCAAAAAGTGATGGTGACTGTTGGATAGCTGTAGCTGTTTGGGCTCTGGGAGATGTGACAGAGCCATGAAGGTGCAGAAGATGAGTTGTGCCATCTTGACAGGATTTTCTCTGCAGGGTTACAGTTCTCAGGAGCCTCAGGCCCCGATTCCCAGAAGCTGTAGGTTCGGCCTCAGTGAAAATTCCAAGTTAATGGCACTATAATGTGTGTGTGCTTTGCGTGTATCTTACCTAAAAAAGTCTTATGAGCGGGGGACAGGATATTTCTAACCTGTCTTGATAACTGGGAGGTGATGGCTCCTGTGCTATCTGCATTGTGACTCCATGGAGGTGGCAGAGGCTCATGAAGGGTCGCAAGTTTCATCAGCCTCTACAATAAGGAAAAAAAAAACGTGAGGGATTTCTCTGTTTTCCTGGCCTGTGCTTCTTGCTAAGTGCAGCTGTTTTAGCAGGGTATTGATAACATATTTCTGGAGATTGAACGCGACTCCCTGCCTTGAGCTGTGGCTGTGGAGCAGCAGCGTGTTGCTGGTCTGACTGCCTCCTGATCTCTGTCTGCAGAGGAAGAAAACAGTAATCACATTCATCTGTGGGTCTAGCAAACTTACAGGCAGCTCGGAAGGCAAGTGGGCTTTTTATATTAAAACAGTTTGGTGGTTTATGGTGCTGTCAGTACGTGACCATACAAACTCAAATACCACATCATCAGGGAGAAAGATGAGCGATGAGCTCTGGATGTGAAACTCAAATTTCTAGGTCACTGGCTGAGAGTGTAGCTCAGCAGAGGCCAGAGCTCATTATCACGTCGTGGTTTGCCTTTGGTCTCCTTCCAGGTGTCAGCACCAGAGCGCTCCCTCCTTTGAGGCCCTCACCCCAACTGAGCTGCACGGTCCCACCATAGCCAGACGGCTTGCCTGCTCGCGGCTCCTGTCCCCATCAAAAAGAGTTCACTTGTTAGTCTAATTTGTGCTTTATTAATATAGAGTGATTAATGAGGTAATGGTTTCTTGGGATAAGTACAGATTTTGCGTGTGTAACTTTAATATGCTGAGGAAGCTTGAGGTCTAAAACCTTGACCTGAGAAGCTGAGATTTCCAGGGTTGAGAGGGAATAGTTGGGCAATGCATAAAACCAATTTTGGTAATAGTGTACCTGAGCAAGAATAAAGCAAGTATTGCTCTGTTTTCAAAATAATGCTACCAGTATATTTATACATTGCAGCTTGGGAGATGGTGGCATTGGCTAGGTATCTGTACTAATTTTGGTCAGTAAGATTAAATGACCCTGTATTTTTCTGCATGTAGCAGGAGCGTTATGGATTATATAACTGGGGTTTTTTGTGATGTCTGCTCCTTGAAATTTTACCCTCTGCTCCTGAGGAGGGCTAGACATTGGAGAATTTTTAAAGCAGTATCTTAATAGTTTCATATCTTGCTTCCAAGAGATTTCTGCTTTCCTTCCTTTTATATTTGTGGTGAACTGTGTAGTCTTCTAAACACCACCCAAATACTGCTCCTGTCATTAATAGCCAAGCCATAGTGGGTGTTAGTGCATACAGTTAGATGCTTAGTTACTTTTCAAGCCTCAAAACCTGGTAGTATTTAAATGTTTACAGTTCTGAATGTAGCTGTGATACAGTTGTCCTACTTCCTTACAGTCTGCTGTCTTTAAAATATGGTTTTATCTATAAACTTATTTTTACTCCTGTTCATCAGCATGGAAGACTTCAGAGCAGATTTTAACACAATTCGTTTTGTAGGCGAGTGTCTGCTACTTTATTGATAGACTGTGGATATTTTCTGTCTTCTTACAAAAATATGAATCCCACCATTTAATTTTTATCAGTAAACAGTGTAGGAAGTACTGTTGCACCATTGTATACACAATGTGAGACCCTATAGAAGAAGGAAAGGATATGCTATTTAAAATAAGAACTGAAGGGGAAATGAGTTTTCACTCACTCTCACAGTCTGTTGAGCCCCACACCATGTGTCCAAGAGGTCCATCCAGCAGCTGGGCACCAGGACAGGGGTGTTCAGGGTGTCTGTCCAGCAAGAAGACATCACGATGCTTGTGTCCAGCTGTTAGGTCTGGAATCCATGGCCATGGTATTGGAGGTAAGGACACCAAGTGCCACATTCTCCACATGTCCCAGGTTCCTCTTCAGTTGCCAACAGATTTTGCATAAGTATTTTTGGAGTTGGCAGTAATCGGTGTCTCCATCCTATACCACCCCAGTAAGTTGTTCCAAATCGTCATGGTTCTTTGTCTCCAGATCTGGGTGTGTTGTGAAACCACAGGTAGATGTGCTGGAGGTCTCCATGACCTGCTCACGTTCATGCAGGCCAGGCTTCCAGGCAAGCCACCACTTCCCCTGGTGCCTCCACAGCCAGACTTTCCTCCTCATACCAGTCTGAGCCTCTTGGTTACAGTTCTCCACAGTGATTTTTAGAGCTTATAACAATGTATTTAAACCAGATAAAGATTGTTATTATGGAGAAAGCAAACTACTTTCTGAAGTAAATTAAAATCAGATAAAATGTTAAAATGAAAGTTGAGGAAGGTAGGAGAATAAAAGCTTTTTCTTTTTCCTTTGAATTCCAATACATACAGCTCAAATCTTTTAAATGACCGATTTAACCACATATTTTGGAGTTCCATGGATAAGCATATAATAACCTATTTTTATTTCAGACTTGACTAGTCTCCTCCCCTGGAACTGACAAAGGAGCTGTTAACTCTGAAAGCTCGGTGTGTTTATGGGGGCTAAGAATAGCACTACATGCCACGTAGTATTGTCTTCTTCCAGAGGTCCAGTTCAAGCGCTGGCTGTGCCTGCATACTACTTGAGACTTTTATTCACCAGGTTTGCACTGTGCTCTTGCACTTTCTCTGAAGACTTAAAGCCCTCAAGGGCTTTTTTTCTAAGGAGTTGCACAACTTCAGGTTCTTGCTAGTTTAGTTTACTTTTATTTGCAGTTAGCATAGATAAATTTCCTCTGAAGGTCTGGTTAGAAATACAAGTGTCTCATGCTTACTTGAAAAAACATATATTCTTAACCAGGGGTTCATGTGAACTCAGCGCTACCTCATGCTGTTAAAGTCTTAAAAAGTGCTGAGGAGCCTGAAAATACATTTCCCACACTAACTACAGAAGCAAAACAAATGTGGATAAGCGAACTAGTGAACAATCATGAATCTTCTAGATATTTGCTAATTTTCATGTTCGTAAAACTTTTTTCCCCAAGAAAAAGTGAAAATAGACACCCCAGACTATCACCGACTCAGCAGCTGATGTTGCTGTTTTTCTGTAGTTTGGTGAATGAAAGGATTTGGCTCAGATGAGTATGCTTGGTAAACAAAAAAACCACAGACAACTATAGCTAATTTAAAAACAGAGAATATACAACAATGTCAGATATGTGTGTGCCATCACAAGGAAATACATGTTCTAGTTGAAAAAGAATCAACCTCTCCTGTCTGCTTACTCTTTGGTTAGTTATACTGGGAACTGAAACCCATCGGAGTTGAATTTTCAGACAAGCTGTTTCCCTCAGTGCAGGGCAGAAAACTTTAGGGAATATGTTCAGATATGATTTTTTTTTTTTTAAAGAATTAAATGTATGTATTTACCTGGATGTGCAAAAATAATTGTATTTTGTTATTTTGTTTTGACTCCTCAGCAAACTTACTGTAAGAATGTACTTTTGAAAATGTTGATTTTTATTATTTTTTTTCCCTTCCTTGGCATGTTTGTGTTAAATGTGACAGATTGAATTAGTCTTCATAGGTTTATTTCCCTTTTCAGCTCCTATGTTCATATGGAGAATTACTAGGCAAAACTGACAGAATCAGAGCGTGGAACAGTTGTTCTTTCCTGAAATTGATACTTAATGCGTGAGACTTATTCTAACCCTGATTTGTGTATTCCAATGCTCAAATGTATTTATTTCCTTTTTTAAATCCTTGTGTGTATGTCTAACACTTTAATTTTCAAACCATACCTCAGTATCAGAAGTACTATTATAATATTTCTGAGTATTTTACTGGGTAGTTACTTAAAAAGATGTGAAAATGCTCTTTAAACGGACCAAGTCTGGGCTAATGTAATGTTTTTGAGCTTTAACTTTTAAATGTATTTTTCATATGAAATATTAATATGCTTATATGGAGCATGCTAAAAGAAATTAATTTGGTTCCTTTATAGATTTTTAAAAATAGGCTTTGGTTTTTTAATGATACATGATTTGAAGTTATTGGTTACTTTATAACCGATGCTCCGGAGTCTTTTTCCGAAATAGCTTTTTACAGCAAAGCTGTCAGTATTCATTACTTTTTGCATTTACTCAGGAAAGGTATCAGTTTGACATTAATGAGGATAATTGAGGATAATGAGCATAATGAGCATAATGAGGAAAAGTCTTTTCCTCTTTCTACTGGGAGCTGGAATTGCCCTCTTCTCACAGGCAGTGGGAGGGGTGTTTAAACAAACTACCTTGGGTTGTGCTGGGCAAGAGAACTCTGCAAAAGCTGCTGGCTTCTGACACTATCTTTCTGGAATATCAAGCATAAATCTGTTGAGCATTTTGTCATTGTTTTTTCCTTCAGTACAGTGCACCAGTAGGGTTTTTTTATATTCTTAATTCTTCAAACTGAGGATGTGGAGTTTTGTTTTTCCAGAGAAATGTGGATTAGGAAAGATGAGAGAAGGTATTTGTGTTTCTTTTTCTGTTTGCTGGCTAACAAAGGCATATCTATGATCACTTTGACCTTGTTACTTGATGCATTTTTTTCGTGTCATATATGTATCTGTTAATACATTAAAAAGAAACAAAAGGTCATTATAGACAGCATGTTTGCAGTGACAAGTGTTAGAATTAAATTGTCTATGCAGCCCATAAATGAGTATGTTTGTATTCCTTTGATGCTATGTCCTTGCCTTAGTTTTAGGATTTTTAGGTACTATTTCTTAAAGTTCTAGATTTAGGGTTTAGTTTGTGCTTTTCTTTCACTTTATGTAATTTGTGCACCATAAAAATGAAGTCTTTATTCAGAGTAAGTTCACCCTCAAATTGCTTTGGAAATGTGTGCTTCCTTAACTTGTAGAACACTGTACGTGGAAATCTGCAACAATGCTAGTAAATATAATTCTCTTTCCTTCTTTTTCTACTCTTCCAGACCCCAGGCTTGACTAATGTATCCACTGCTGCCTTTGCCTCCCTTACACTTTTCAATTTAACATCACTTAGCCAAGCATTGATACAATTTTATTGCCTTTGTTAGCTCATGCTTAACATAGGATTCAGAGCATCAGTGCATTTCCAGCCTGGTGCAGCCTTCAATTTGATAGCCCAGGAAGGATTGAAATGGATTTTTCTGTTAGCAGTAAATGTTTTTTTCTCTGCCCAGCTTCCCCACCCCCATGGGCTGAGCAGGGCACATGTTTCATACTAAGCAGAAAAGGCACAGGGGAGAAGTTAGGTGAGCAAGTTTACCTGCAGACTTACCTGTCACTTGAGAAGTTGGCTGTCATTCTGTGGCTCTCAAACTGAGGTTTTTCAGCTGGGAGAGGGAATGGAGAGAAACCAAACTGCCTCTAGCAAGCTTAAATTTGCTCAGTAGGAGTCTGCCTGCCTCCCTTTGGATCCAGGGAGAAAAAAAAATAAATAAAATTGTCTGCTAATGGCAAAATACTGAAAAACATTGATATTAGGATTATGGATACCTGCTAGGCTTGAATGGATACCTTATTTCTGGGTCCTTATTGGTGAAGTTTGGGTAAATGCTACAGCCAGGCTGGGAATCCAGCAGCGAGCCATGGGATGGTGTCAACATATTTAGCTTTTATATTGTCAGAGGAAGTTGTAAATGCTCATGTTTAGAGAAAAAATTGATGTCTCAAATTATTGGAATTAATGCCAGATAACTAAACATCTGAGCTGAGCTCCTTCCAGTCGTCCTTCTGACTCTGGGAGTTAGAACTGAAGGAAAGATGTGTGGTGCTTTCCCGAGTTACAGCCTCTTGGCTGTGAATGCAGAGTACTATCTAAAAGCATGATAGCCGTGACTGATATCACCATGACTGGTGATGAGCCTGAGCTTACAGGTCTCCTTGAATGCTGGGGAATATGACTAGCTCAGATGTAGTGGTGGTTGGTTTGCTTTTTCTTGAGGGCAGGTGGATCAGAGGAACTAATTGAACAAGCCAAAGTTACACTATTCTGTCCCTGCTCTCCATATTCAAAAGGAAGTTGTTGTCTTTACTCCTGTTGCAGTAATAATTTTGAATAAAAAATAGGAAATTGAGATACCAGGGTACATACCCCTCTTGTGTGCTTAGGGAGGTATCTTTTCTTTCAGAAGTTTGCAACTTGATTACAGAACTGTTTTCCAGCAGAAACTCATATATTAAATCTAACTTGCTTTATTATAATTGCAGCTTTAATTTTAATTGAAAGCTACAGTTGTATAAAACTTAAGGACAGTAAAAGTGTATCTGAAAATTACCACTGAGGTTTTAACTTATAGCCCTGAACCTTTAAATTCCTGCCATATTGTACTTCCTTATGTGATGGATTGTGTTCTAGATTACGGACAAACGAGCAAGACTTATCCTTTATATTCTTTGAAACTGCTCTTGCATGGGAATGGCTTTCTGACAATGAAGCCAAGCATGTTAAGTATATTAGCAGTTTGGAAGTATGCTATGAAATAAATTTCATGTCTTTCTAAGTGAAGGCTTCTGTGAAATTCAAAGTATGATTTTTAATTAAAATGGTTTATCTGAAGAGGTTTTCTATTCTGGCAGTTGGTCTAGAAAAGGAATTACATAAACTACATTTTTAATGGTCTGACACTTTAATGGTCAGGATTTCCTGACAGCAAGCCATAATCAAGAATGACTGGGCAGGACTTGAGACAATTGAGTTCAAACTGATTTCCTCTTCCCCCTCCAATTTTTGTGCTTTATCACATTGTTTTCCAATGTGTATGGCTTGGTCTTTTGGCATCTTGTGCTATCAAATTATTTTTTAATTTCCTCTTTTTTTTTTTTCCTGTCTGATAATAATCTACATGCATGCTTTACCGTAGAAGGCTCTGTAAAGTGGTTCACATGAGTTGTACCTCTTGCATATGCTTATAGTAATTACAGCCAGTATTTCACATCTCTGTCCCAGCTGTTACATTGTTAAGATTTTTTTAAAAATTAAATATGTAAAATTGGCCTTACATACTTCTTAGTGATTTTTTTGTTTGTCTTTAATTTGAATTTCTTGTTTGCAAAGGTAGTACTTGCACCACAGATGGGACATCCTGCCCTGCCATCCCATACCAACCAAGTTAGAATTACATAGTATAAGAGATCAGTGAGCTTCAGCAAACGACTGTAGCTTGTAGCAGCCCTTGCTGCTCTCATCCAACATTCTGAGAGGACAAAGCAAGCCCAGCAATAGGCTGTTTCTGACTGGCTGTTCTTGATGTCAGAATTTTTAAGGATTGCTGTGATTTTTTAATTTTTTTTTTTTTTTGCACTGAAAAGAAGACTTTTCTCAGGGATAAACACTTAAACTGATATTTTTCAATTTGGTAGTGGTGCTGCTTTCCGCAGATGAGAGAGGTTGAGAAAGAGGAATGACTAGCATAGTCCCTATTTAAGAAGTGGCAAAGCCAGTAGGATTTACTTGGGGAAATCTGTAGCCCAGTTTCTCCCCTCTCATGTATCTGAATTCAGGCAAAAAAAGTATTTAAGAATAATTGTCCTGATTTTATTTCTGTAATCTGTTTTACCTTTCTGTCTGTTTTAGAGTTTTGGGGAAGAAAGAATATACCTGGTTTATTCTCAGAATAAAACTTCTCAAAATAAAGTAGGGAAGAGACTACAAGATATGAAGTCCTGTACAAGAACTGGAATGTTTGCTAGTTAGAATTTGCTCAGCCATTAAAGCAGCCAGACAAGAAGAATTTCTTGATCTCTTCACAGTACTTCCTCACAGAATGTCTGAATATTACTACAAAAAAGGGGGAGAAGGTGCAACGTAGCAGAGAATATAGCAAAAGTCTCCAGAAGATTTTGGTGATGGGAAGTTTAGAAGGGGGAGAGAGACCTTTGAAGGACTTGTCTGTGTTTAAAATGCAGGGAACTGACATCTCAGACCATGTTAGTAACTATGGAAAAGGTGGAGGAGAAATTTTATTCTAAACTTCAATGGATTTTATTTTAAAATAGCAGAAAACAACATTTAAAATTTTGAAGCAATATTACCAAAACATTTATCTTTTTCTTTCCCCCTTGCAGGAGACTGTTATAGTTAGATTTCCAGAAAGCGCTATGCCAAATGAAAATCTAAACATTACAGTTCATGAATGAAACTGTCAGAGATATTAGCAGCAGTGGGCAAAATGACTACTGAATCTATGGAAGGACAAAACTACCTACTTGTAAGGCAGAACTTCAGATTTGAGGATCATCAGTAATGGCTAGGCTATATCTGCTAAGGAGTTGTAATCTGGCCCAGATACCTAGAAAACTAGATATTGCCAGATGAAGATTTTATCCTTTAGAATTTCTGCTGTGTCTCTGTGTTGACCTGTTACCATTCATTAGCAGAAGAGTCTGTATTCTGGGGAAAGCTAAGATTAAATTTCTTGCCTGTGTTTCCAGAGGCTTTGAAAGCAGAAAACAAACTTCATGTGAGTACCTGTAACTAGACAAATTGGCAGCTGGTCTCCTAGTTGAGTCAACTTTCCATAAAGAATGGACAGTCATATTTGGGGATAGAAAAATGATTTGTATGATAAAGCTTCAGGAGATTTCTGTGAGGTTTTTGTTCTATGTTTTTTTTTAAAATTCAAATGAAAGCTGAGTTGTCATAGTACCACTTCCCACAATACACCCAAAAAACTTTCCTTTCTGTATTCCCTCCCCGGGCATCCTTCACATTTTAGCCATGTGCATAATTAACTACTTGTTGAAATAATCTTATCTTCTGTTTATTGATGCAGCATTCATTTATGTTTCTTTATTCCAGAGTTTGGCTAAAATGTAATATAAACATGTCTGAAGCTCAGATAAATTGTCAATAGGGAAGTGTTTCTGCTGCAGAAGTAAAATGTAAGTTCTGAGTTAGACATGGAGGGGAAGTTATCAATACACATACAACTTCCTCTCACTGACAGATTTGACTTGGCTTTACAAACATTCCACTGAACCGTACCGCTGAACTAAGCCAGTTCTAAGCCCATTTCTACTTCACAGGTTGGATAATCCATTCATCTCATTAACATGAGACACTTCATAAATGCATGACAGAAGTACCAGCTACTATTGTTGGTTATTTAATTCTTTTCATCAAATTAACATAAAATCAGTGAAAGAGAGAGAGAGGTGAATAAGAATTTGCAATCTGGGCTCTTAGTCTTAGTGGTTTGTTAGTGAGATGCTGGTTTTCTTTGCCTGTTGGTGTAGTACAATTGGACATGTGGAGCCATGATCTTTGTTAAATATTTCCCAAAGATAATCCACTGTACATTGCCAACACAGAAAAAGGTAAATGCCATACCTCATGTAACCAGACTAATTAATCATGTAGTCTCTATTGAAAATAATAGGATGTTTGTTCATCAGGAACTATGTATCCAGACTAAGGTATAAGAAACACGGGAGAAAGAGTTGATGTTTTTTTTCTTGGTCTTTTATATTCTAATGTATTTGGACTGATTTTCAGTCACTGTGTTTCTATCACTGGCAAAACCTATAGATTTCAAGCCCATTTAGATTGTCTTGTAAAACTGGAAGTGGTTAAAATAAGTATATATTTGACAAGTTTGTAATTCCTTCTCTTTTACTGCAATCTGTTAGCACAGTTTTAAATGAGTAACATTTTTCTGGTGAGTGAGCGTTCATGGAATAAATGGAAAAATCTGGGTAAATGCAGTATAATGCAGAGCTGTCCACCATCCCTGCAAAGGCTGCTGACTCCAGTACTTGCCTGCTGCTGGCGAGCCAAGGAACCAGCCAGAGCCGTGTATGAGATCAGCTGGGGTTCAGTGCAGCTAGAGCTAGTGAGGCAGTAATAAATCCAATTTATGGACAGATTCCACGCACTACCCCTAGCGGTGCATATAGTTTGGATAAAACCCAGGGATGTAGATCTGGCTGGTTTGCTGTGCTGTCCCCATGCTTCCACAACCCAGGTAGGCTGGCTGGATAAATGCAACTGCATCCTCCCGTCGCTACTCTGAAAGCAAGTCCAAGAGATTTAAATGAAGAATGGCTCTTTCTTTATACTTGTCTGTAGGCTGGAGACTAATATATGGAATGTGCATCTGTTACTAGAGCAGCAGATGTTGAACTCCATTGTCTTCATAAAAATGTTCACCATTTCCCTCATTCAAATCAGGAGGTGTATTCATTGAATGAGATTTTTTTCACTGATGTGAATAAGGAGACTTTGGAAACAATAAAAACTTGATGATCTGTGGGAATTATAGAATTGTCAACTAATGATAAAGCTATTGAAAAAGTTGTCTGCTCTAGAAATCAGGCTGCTGGTCTGGGATACAGGAAACACAGATATAACTTCCTGGCTCTGCTTATAATTTGGTGGGATGGTACTGGATAGCTTGCCATCTCTTTTGAACATTGACATCCTTATTAGGAAAAAATAACACTTCCTTTGGTAAAATAACTAAAGATTTGTTGCTATGAAGCACTCTAACAGTTGTTTTAGACACGGTTCTGTGTATATTAATATCACTTCTGTGAGGTAGAATGAAATGTTCTAGATGTTTATCAGAGGAGAAGAGAAGGAGCTTAATAAAATATTTTCAATCTTTGAGAATTTTTGTATTGTCAGTTAGACATGCAAACCTTATTCTGCAACAAGTATCACAGGAAAGTTAAAGTACTGTGATACCATGTGTGCTTTAAAATAATAATAAAAAGCTTAATCATTAAATGTGAGCTGTGTGAAATGATTTATTACTGTAGCAATGAACATAAAAATAGCAACCAAGAATATGATCTGCTTGATGAAAACCATGGAGGCTCTCTCAAGAGCTTGTTGAGTATCCTCTTTTTATAATTGGATACCATATAAAAAAAAATAATTCTAGATGTATTTTCAGGTATTTTGAAAGAGGGTGAGATACCTGATGGAAGTTTTGCTTCAGTCCGACCATTCCAACTTCCTGAGAAATAGCAGGAACTGAAAGCAGATTTCAGTTAAAGGAAAAAACATGAAAAAATTGGGAAGTACTATTTAAAGCACACGTGACGTCTCAACACTTGGCTAAGTGTAAAGTAGTACCAAACCAGCCTATGAAAGGTAAAAATCATCATTTCATATTAGCCGTGAAGTAAAATGCAATCATAGACTGTCACAGGCTGGGGTGTGCTTGTTACCTTCTGGTACCTGTTTCGTATGTTTGAATCCTGAATTATCTCATTGGTAAATAGGACACTACTTATATCCTCAAATATTTGATGCATTTAGTCTATGAAGAGAGAAGCAGAAAGATAAAAATAGCATTCTTTAATACCAACTTGGGTATTAAGTAACCTTTCCTACTTTGGGATGCTTGTGTTTAACATGAAACGACTTTGTTTCTCATTTAACATACATCAGGGCGTGTTGCCTTTTGACCTAGGAGTATGTTGTCTGTCTAATTATCCTTTGTATTGTTTCACTGTTCCTTGAAACTATCCAAACAATTTGGTGTGGCCCTAGCAACCAAACAATACTGTTTAACAGAGATTTCCTACTGCACTTGCTCCCAGATTTCCCACGTAGCACCGGCTCACATCAGAGCAAACAAACAGAATATTGTTTCAAGTGAATAACATTCAGTGTTTTCAAGTGATTTATGAAAGTAGTTTTTGTTTTTGAACTATTGCGAGTGGCATGATTTTTGGTTCCAGATTTCATCTGAAGTTCTGTAGAATAGTTCATGTTTTGAACCTTCAAAAGTGTTTGAAACTTTCTCTGGCACCTAAGAGTAGAGATTGGCTTATGCTTTGATGGCAAAGATTAGCAGAAAGAAATTACTTAATCCTGTCCTGTAATTAATTTTTTTCTCCATTAAACATGCTATTTAAGATCCACGTAGACCCTTTTTACAGTGTTATCAATTGCAAGTTCATGATAAATAAATCCCACTGAAAATAATTATACCAGATAATAATGTTGTTTGACCTAGTTAAGAAGTCTGATAACAGATTTTGGCTTTTCTTTAAGGAATTGCTATATGTCTTCTCATTAAACACAGTCAAGCTCCTTCCTCTTTTTCCCTATGTGTTTTTTTTTTTCTGTGTATGTTTAACTAACTGGTTTTACATAGCAGATAAACCCATGAACATTGTCATATACAAGGCAAAAGTTGTTCATGTGACCCATTAATGCTGTCATGAATTAGAGTCCTCAGCAAGTTCACAGATGAAAGTAAATCCTAGTCATTTATTCTGCCTATTGAATACACCGGCATTTTAGCAAAACTTAAGATATTTGTAATCCTCTCATGGCAGTGTTTATAATTGCTTCAGTTTGACATTTTTCCCTTGGCTTTCTTTGCGAGGTTTATTACGAACTGAAGAGTTTGTGCATGTGAGCACAGAGATTAGTGACGTGTACAGCTGTAGGATAGCCTTCACTCTGCTTTGCTGCTGGGAGAGCAGAAAGGCAAGTGCTGGCCCTGCCTGGACTCTCCTCGTTGTGCTGGCACAAGCGTATGTGCAGTCAAGTGCTGAGCAAATTGGACACTGTGGGTCTAACCCCTCTGGGGTTGTTCAGCCTGGAGGAAAGGAGGCTGAGGGGGAGACCTTATCACTCTCTACAGCTACCTGATGTAAGGCTGTCCTGGTACCACCTTCCCCTGGCTTCATGGTCACACCCTCTGCCTTACACTGGAATCTCTGCAGTGCTTCTGGGACCTGGTCTGGTTGTAGTCCAATTGCTTCTATTTTTTCTTGCCAGGGTTGGTTTTTATGTCCAGTACAGTCATTTTGAGTTGATTTCCTGTGTTTTCGCATGAGCCCGAGGGAAGGATTTGTTTGCCGTATTGCCTGGGTTTAGATCAGCCTGAACAGACTTGGGGTTTCATCCTTAGGGAGAGAAGCTGTTTTGTAGCTTTTAAATTTAACATACTGGTGTCTTACTGAGGATTAGTTTACTAATGGAAAATAAAGATAGTACATTGAAGATGATCAGCTCACAATCTTTTCCTGATTCTTAAACAAGAGACTTTTTAAGGTGATCTTTTGAAAACTGGAAACGGAAAAATGCTGTGTAAACACACTATTAAGACTTGTCTACATAAAGCAAATCTAGCTGTGATTCTGGATAAAGGAGCACATTAGTCCTTCTCAGTTTCCCTATAGAGGGGGAAGAGCTGGTTGAGTTCCAGCTTCTCATTGTTCAGGAGTGTGGGCTGGACCAGAGCTGTGGCATGTTCCCTCAGTCCCCAGTCCTGATAACATGGGGGCTGTGGCATACTCCAGTAGGTGAGTCTAGGAGCCAAAGCAGCTGCTTTGCTAAATGTCTTCTGACCAGACACAGCTAATGGCGTTCAAAAGGGGACTTAAACTTCTCATTTCTTTCCAGTCTGTTACCTTCAATACATGATTTAAAAGAGTAGAGTCTGTTGAGCAGAACAAAACATCAGCTTTCTTTGAAACTCACATTTAGGATAGAAGCAACCCTTTACCTAGAAATGTGTGCTGTTAGGAGTCCTTAGGTACTTGACGCCTTCATTTTGTTCATGTGCAGATGGATGTGAAAGGCGACTTGTTCAAAATACATGTGTTGCAGCATTTTTGTTTTGTAAATCTCATACTGGGTGTTTCTGTTTGGTACCAGCTATGGCTAGAAAGGATATATTTCTTCTTTTCACCTCTTCTTCTCAAACCTTTGTGCTCTTGTTCTTGACACATAATGCATTTCTCTTGTTCCCTGGGCTGCCTTGGAAACATCAAGGCTTAAGAATGACAGGAGTACAGATGCTGAAGAACAGAGACGTTGTAAGGAAACAAATTATTTTTAAAGTGCCTGGCACATTTATGCGTCTGTACTGAGGGACAAGCCAATCATCAGATATGGGATAAGAAAGAATTTTTCTTTCAAGTCGGGTATTTTGGGTTGTCGCCTTTTGTTGCAGCGTGCGCTTTGGTCTGTTTCCCAACACCTTTGAGTACTTTCATCTAGTGAACTTCCACCATCGGGATCTAGAACATGGCAGTGTCTTTGATCTTCCATTGCCTGTGCTGTGTGGCACACGCTTCTGTGTCTTTTAGGACCTGTGTTACCAAGATCAAAGTGCTAGATCAAAGTGTTAGAGGATGTTCAGAAACACTTTATGGCACACGGTGGTGCTTGCATGTCGTTCTGGTGTTGACTCTGGTCGCTGGGAACTCAGCTCTGTGACCTTGGCAAGTCCTTCCAGCCTCAAAGACGGCGTACAGCAATTAATGTACAGGAAAAAAATATGCATTACTCCAACTAAAGAGCAAGTTTGTACAAATAATAATTAGGGGGAAAAAACACAGTTCATATGTAATACTCACAATGTTATAACAAGGTAACCTTCCTTTTTAGTTAGAGGCTAGGGTAGTTGTGACTATTCTGTTTTCACTCCTGCTGAATTGCTCACTTCACTAACAAGTTTGATAAATGATTCTTTTCAATGGAGGTTGAGGAAGTCTGCGTTACATAAAAGGTAACTTTCTGAACTGATAGAAGAAATTATGAATGGCTGAGACTCAAACTTGGGAAGATGCGAAGCAAAGTACCAACGGTTTAGTCTCCATGGCAACCATTTCATGAATGAGCTGAACACTGAAAAAATGTTTGAGTAAAAGTTGGGGATAATATTTAGCTAATAGGAATTGCACATGTACAAGCTGAAAACACACAAAAAGCCCACAGGTTCATGAAAATTTGCCAAGTGCATCTCCTCACACTTACCTGCAAAAAGCCTTAAAGCTTCTCTGAGAAGCGTATCTGAACAAATCGCAACATTTAATACAATAGACTCAGACTAGGCTCCCTATACAATTACCTTAGGAAAATCAAATCTTGATATCAATAGGTAACAATTCTTAATCTCAATTCCTAATACAAGTTTAGAAAGTAACATCTATGGTCATGGAATATGCTAGAGAAATACCAGACCTTTCTGGGTACATCTGGGGCATCATTAGAGATGTCAATAGTTCTTTTGATTTATAGTGTGCAAGACAAGAATTGTAATTATTTACGGTAATTGTTATGTGTGTGTTAAACTCATGCATGAGTGAGTTCTGATACCTGATTTTTGGTACTGCAATTCACATTGGGTGGCAGATGTGATAATAAAGAAATGTTTTTGAGTGCTTGGGGAGAAAAATAAAATTAAAGGTTGATAAATTTATGTAAACTTAAGAGTATGACAATTTCAGAATTAAGCTGAAAGCACTAATCCTTAGAGAGGGAAGCTAATATGTCCAGTGTTATTTATATTGATTGATTAATAAATATTTCTGATGAGGAGCAAGTCTTTCAAATTTGTGACTAGAGAGTGGAAAAAAATCATTAGCATGGCATGTTTAGAAAGAGTTTGCGTCTTATTAGGAAAATGAGTTTACTGACAAAAAATGCCCAGAGGGGCCAAGGAAGTATTTCTCTTGAAGATCTTTGGATGCCAAGTAGAAACTTGAACTTCACGGATGATTTATAAAAACTGAATCAAGCAGATGCCTCTCACAATGTAGGGAGATAGCCCTTTACATTGAACCTTTTGATTTTTATTCAGTCATACTTGGACTGAAGATACCAGATACTAAAAGCTGTAATCTTTATCATGCTCATCGTACAGAGTTTTCCCTTTTATGAATAACAGAAGGATTTACAGTGCAACTAATTTATGCAATTTAAAGTAGAATTTCCCACCTAATTTAAAAAAAAAAAGTCTTGTTGGATGTTATAACTAGTTATTTCCTCCTGGTTTACAGAATTTAGTGTGTGAATACATCTGTGTAGTGGATGGGAAAGTTAAAGAAGTGACAGGCACTGTGTTAAGAGGCTCTGTTTTACAGCTCTTTCTTTTTTATTTTTTCTTTCTATAGCCTCCACGCCACCCAGCAGAGTAAATAAACGCAGAGTTTCTCCAAGTGTTGTTTCCACCTGGGAAAAGAGAGGCATCATCATGTCTAACATTACTATTGATCCTGATGTCAAACCTGGCGAGTATGTCATCAAAAGCCTCTTTGCAGAATTTGCGGTTCAAGCTGAAAAGAAAATTGAAGTTGTAATGGCTGAACCTTTGGTGAGTTCTTTTTTTTCATAGTATTTGTTGAAATGGTCCTCCCTTTTTTCTAAAATAGGCTGATTCATCGTACGTATGGTTACTGAAAATAACATTCCTGGTAAGGTTGACTTTTCAAAGGGATTACTTCAAGGATAGGCTTCTGCAAACAGAGTTGCTGCCTGGATTGTGTTTTATTGACTTCCGTTAAAACTGTTACATGGTGGTTACTGGAAACAAGACCTCTTAGTATGCCTAAGTTCTGTAAAGTTACAAGAGGAAATAGCAACAACAAAAAAATGTTCCTTCGTTAAGACTGCCAAGTGTGTTTCCTGTTGATGTTTCTTTCAAATAGTACTTTGACAATCTGCTTTCAAGAAAAGATGCACTGGGTTTGTTTTCCCAAGTAACCATACTTATCAACTGGAAGAACACAGTCCTCAGTTTATATTGCAGATTAGGCAAAATACAAAATTCTGGTGGTGACCCAGAGCTGTGCATCAAAGACTGAGGAAAGGGAAACATTTCTTTATACGCATCTACTTAGCTATACATTTTATATATGTGTGTGTGTACCAGGTGAGCCTCCAATTTATCATTACTTGTCTATTACTTTATAAACATCCTAAAGAGGCAGGAATTCAGGAGGGTTTGATAAGAAAACACAGAAACTTTGTAGGCAAAGGAGCAGCAAACAGTGAAGGGTCCATGCTAAGAAAGGAGAGGAGAGCTCTTGGGGTGGCGATGCCATGGGTGGAAAGGAAAGGCAGATCGCTCCCCCCAGGGTGGGCTGGGAACGCTGCTCCCTCAGCCCCTTTTCTGTTCATCTGCAAAATGTACGGGGAGGGCAGCACTTGGCCAGAGCCACAATGACTGGCTGTAATTCAGGTGAGCTGAAAAGCACTTCTCCTGTAGACATACCTACTTCAGAGTTAAATCTCCTAACCGGAGTACTAGTACTAAGGTAAATATTATAGCCCTGGAGTTCACCTGGGCTGCAAAACTTGTCCCTAGACCAGATTAAATAAATGACAACAATCCAAGCCTGTGTCTCCCTGCCACAGTGTTGACTGTTAGTTAAACAAATATTGTAAAAACTGTTAAGCATGTGAAATTGAAACATCTTGCCAGATTAAAAATTAGAAAACCCGTGAGTCTAATGAAATAATGCTCTTCTCAAAGACGAGTGATTCCCAGCTCTCTTGTCCACTGAGGTTTTATGGTGATTACATGAAGTCTACCTTAGCCAGGATTTTTTACTAATAGTAAATGCTAAAATTGATATTTTGTGCTTATACAGTTTGTATAAAACTCTTTGGGATAAAACAAGAAAATATAAATATTACTGGGTCTTTAACAGTTCTGTCTGGATTCCTTTGCCAAGTTGAATTCATTTAAACAAAATGTTTTTAATGTTTTTAATGTTTTTAATGTTAAAATGTTTTTTAATGTTTTAATGTTTTTTAATGTTTTTAATGTTTTTAATGCAATCAAATGTAAATTTACTTTATATTACTAGGAAAAAATGACTGTAGAAAACCAGCAATTTATAAGAGGTGCCAAAAGCTGTGGAAAGGAGAACCAACCTGAGTCTACATAACACAAAATGATAGAAGGGAATCCTTAGGTGTCTCAATGAAAGGAAATACTGAAGTGGTTTTATATTTGTATGTAGTATTTGGTGTAAATTGTGAATATTCAGTTCTAGTGTATGACATTTAAAAAGAAAGGTAAAAGGCTGAAAGCGCACAAGAAAGACACTGAGATTGGAGAAAAGGCTTTAATGGAAGAGAGGAAAGCCCTTTATCATTTTAGTATAATTGGATTTTGTGGGATCACTTGGCTACAAATAATAATGTGGCAAACATATACAGTGTTACATAAATCTTTAATGTGTTAGGTGAAGCTAGGTTGTTGGATGAAGCTGTTAGAGAGAATTTGGAGCCAGACGAATTAAAGTTGGGAATGAGACAGTTTTTAAAACTTGAAGATGAACATGCCAGTAGGGGAGCAAAAATTAATTTTTTATTTTTAAATTTTTTTAAAAAGTAACTTCAGGTCAGGACAGCACCCGGGGGTAAGGGGACAGTACCATGGTGGTTAGATGTATGGGTTTCATTTAGAAGTAATTGACTTGTGATTTAAAAAAAGTAACTAAATGCTTTCTCTGGCTGTGAATTTACTTACCATACTCAGTGAGTAACCAAGTAGTTTCCTGTCACTGATTTAATTAAGAGTTCTCTGCTTGCAAAATTTTAATACTGCAGTTCCCAAAGTCAGAAAGAGCTTTTCAGCAAATACTTAAAATAAATGACTCAAGTAGCAAGCATAACCACAGGAAGATCATCTTTTAAGTGAGTAAAGTAAATTAAAATTTACTTTTTGAAAAATAATTTCTTTTAAGTATTTTGTTATAGTATATAGTTTTAAAGGAAAAAGGGCTCAAACGCAATTTATTGTAGCTTAAAGTGCTCTTCCTCAGCTGAGCAAGGGTGACAGTGAGTCATGAGACCAGCCTTCCCCAAATCATGAAACAAACTATACTAGTGAAAAAGATTAGTGATTAAACTCAGTTAGGCTTTATGTACATATAGATGGTTACAATTTAGGCATAGAGTTTAACATGAAGCCAAGTGTTTCTCACATGCTGCTCTGGGGCTGGGGCGAGGACGTTGGTGCTGCCCAGGGGGTGTGGGCTACAGGGACCAAGGCAGCATCACTCCTCTGGTTTCTCACTTGCAGCTCGGAGGGCAGAAACGAGGGATAATTTTATTATGCTCCCCTGAGCCACCCCGCTGAGGTGTGCTTGGCCACCAGAGGCCAGTGCCGGTGGATGCTGGAGAGGGGCCAACGGGTGGTACGTTTTTCCAGGGGTGCAGTTGTTTGCACAGCACACACACACACGTCTGTCTACATCCTGATCTCTGCTGCCTGCCATATGTTGACATTTCTGCTTTACACAACGGATGCAAACTGCTCTTTGGTTAATTCAATAGTGGTGTTTTGTTGGCTTTTTTTTTTTTCATTTCACTCGTAAAAGATAAATGTAGACCTGTTATTTCCATCTCTCGCTGAACTTCAGGAAGCCAGGAAAATAAATCTTAAATTATTAATTCAGTGAAAAGTTTCCAGACCTTTACTTTATGCTGTTGGATAGATTTTTGGAAGTCGACGACTGGGGCCATGACAAAGCAGAGTTAGAAGGTAACTCAAAGGCCTTGATAAACCTGTGACTGGGTTAAAGAGTGTTATTTGGTTATGTCACGTTTGTTTGGTTAGTGTTACGTTAATTACGGTGACACCTTTTAGCAGTTAAAATCTTTAATGCTGAGGAAAAATAATAGGAATATGAACTTTTAAGGTCTTCATTCTTCCTGATACTAAAAATCTTTAAAGCTATATCAACATTTGAGGTACAGAAATGTCTCAATTAAGATAGAATGTAGGGGGGGAGCTAAACTTTCAGAACTACTTTAAAAATAGTTTGTTCTCTATTGATATGGATTTCAACTTTTTCATCTAAACTCTTACAGATCATGTCACTTCACTTTTTAAACGTTTTTTCTTTAGCTATTTCTAGTTTTAGACACATACAATGGGTGTATATATATATACAGTGTTCACCTGTATAATAGTTTTGTAGTACCATGATGGAAACATGGCATGTCAGGGCATTGTATCATAAGGAAACCTAAGGAGCCTGACTTTTACCATGTTCTTACAGGAAAATCACTTCTCGGTCTTCTTGGGAAATTTTTCTAGTTATTTTCCTACAACTTATTTAGCAATATATGATCATAGAATCATCTGGGCCGGAAGGTCATCTAGTCCGACCCACCTGCAGTCACAGGGACACCCCCAACTAGACCAGGCTGCCCAGGGCCTTGTCGGGCCTCACCTTGAATGTCTCCAGGGAAGGGGCCTCAACCACCTCCCTGGGAAACCTGTTCCAGTGCTCCACCA
>JAOQGH010000032.1:66603374-66635745 GCA_025769975.1 Gallinago jamesoni | reverse complement strand
AGCCTGTCCTCGTAGCAGAGGTGCTCCAACACCCTAATCATTTTTGTGGCCCTCCTCTGGACCCGTTCCATCAGGTCTATGATGTTTATATAGGGTGGAACATTTCTTGTGTTTCTGCTTTATAGGTAAGATTATAGTTATTTGTGCACTTTATCTAAAAGCATAGTATAGATAATATGAATTCACCTACGGGAGACATTTCCTTATTAAAAAACAAATAGGGAAGGAGGAATTCTAGTTAAAAGGGAATTGCAAGTGTTTTCTGGAGTTTTTAGTATCTGCTGCAGAATGTCAATTCTCGTAACAGTATTTTGAACAGATTTAACATGTGAAATTACATGAATTTGTAAGGTTCAAAAAAGTGTTTGCCAGCATCTGAAACCTTTTCCCCCTTGCTTTTGAATACCTAGTGAAAGAACATTGGCTAATACATCAATTGATGAACAAATATAACTATTTTAGAATGTTAAATGCATTTGCCTGTAACTACCTTCTTTTTTATTTTTTCTATTTATTTAGTTATACTGGAAGTGTACACAAATGACTATTTTCTTAGACAATTGAGTGGATTTTTTTGATCACAGAAAATGAAAATGGTCTGACTTGATACCTGTGTTATTTCCAGATATACTTTTGGAGTAGGCAAATGCTTTATGCTTTTGCTTGGGCAATGTTGAATTCAAGTTTTCAGAGGCTGTAATAATTGCCAGAGATTGTGTCCTTTTGAACACCGAATACAGCTGCAGTCATAGCAGAAAATGCCAGAAATTGTCTTGTATTTTCAAATTTATGATTAAGACAAGTGAAAATAAGCTCCCAGTTTGAATCTTGGACTTGGTATGTGCAGTCCTGATTTGTGTCTGTTTAACATATAGCCTGTCTGTTGCAGTATTGCAAGGGTTAAACCCCAAGTAATACTGACTTACTGAAATTTTGTCAACACCCTGGGTGTTGTCTCTTAAAAAACTACTTTGCAGTTACTTTGTGTTAACTGAGGCACAACCTGTTGAGCACAGTACTGGTTATCAGGATTGCTGACACCTCCTTTCACATCCCACACCAGGCAAGTTAACAGCTCTTCCAGCTTCCTACTGGGCTTAACTTGCTCCATAAAAGCTCTTTGTTTGCTTACTGCAATCTAGTGTGAACTATTAACTCCTTACTTTGAGTACTTTTTCTGTTTTCCTCACCAAATGTAACATTTTTGATTCATTTATAATTAAATAGTTTAATTAGTAGTAGTTTAAAATTTCTTTAAGTAGCAAAAAGTATTATTACAACCTTATATATCTTACTGTTTTGTAACATGCCCTTAAAGCTATTACTGTGGTACTTGGCTTACTGTAAATCATTGACCCTCAGAGCCAGTACATGGGATTTAGTCTTTTTTTTTATTTCTTTCTCTTTTTTTCCCCTTCCCCTTTTCTTTTTTTTTCTTTTTTTTTTTTTTTACTTTACAAGATAACTTAGCAAGAGAATAAAAGTTGTATTTCTTATAACTGTATAATTTGGTGCTCTCCACAATGACTAGTAAGAATTATGATTACATTACTATTACAGTTCATGAGTGTTTGGTTTTTTTAATGCTTTAATTCTCACTAAATTATTTTGTCAGGAATATAATTTAATTTTGCTTTTAACAGAGCACTATGTCTTATGGTATTGGTAGCAATGAAATATTATAATAATTAAATTCTAGTAATATTGCAACTTTTCTGTACCTTAAAGTTATTTTAAATGTGAAACAAGTTATTACTGGCATTTTCTTTTTCCTGGAGCAGGTTTTCTAGCTTTTTTTCATTGCACTTCAGGGAAAGTGCAGACTAGAAACACATTGGACAATTGTCTCTGCCTTTGTGAAGGCATTTTAAAATTAATTCTTGTAGCTTACAATAGCTGCCTGATATGAACATGAATCTGCTAGTTAATTCAGATGGGAATGGTTTTCCTTGGGAGTTCAGTTTGGCACCCACTGCCAGCGATCTCTGCTGAGCACACTGCTGTAGGCCTGGTTCTTTGGGAGAGGTGTTGGACATTTTCTCTTTGTCAGTCTTTAATGCTATTGCTATTAAGCCACCTTAATTTTATTTATTAATTTTAGATGTGTATTCTTCAATTTTGTGAGTACACTTCACATCTTCAGGAATGGTTCTAGCTGAAAAATAATGCAAATGTTAGCATTAAAAGTTATTTCTTTGTTCTGTAATATAATAACGGAGAAAGAAGGAATCTGTCTTTGAAAACAGTCAATTGCATTGTGAAATTCATATTTCTTTTTATTTTTTTTTCAGGAAAAGCTCTTGTCCAGATCTCTTCAAAGAGGTGAAGATCTTCAGTTTGATCAGGTAGGAGACATGGGATTGAAGGCAGTTTTTATTAAGGTGGCCCCTGTTTTTGCAGAATAGTGGAAATAATGTAATAAAGACTTGGAACATCCACATCTGAATCAGTGTCAGAAGATTTAAACCTTGAATGTTAGTTAGACTTTATTTCCCATTTATTTTCCAATGTGACAGTAAGAAACTACTAGAATAGAATAATTATTTGAAAGTGGCAGTGAAAGTTGTTGGACAAAAGACACTGAAATATGGTAGGAGAGAAAAAGACTTAATTTATTTCTCTTGCTGTTAACAGGCTTTCTGTAACATCAGCTTATATCACTTATTGTTTCAGTGTTAGGGATTCTGCTTTTCTAAGCAAGTAGTGTTACTTTCAGTAATATGGCTTTTACTGAGGGCTTTTTGATTCTATGGCAGAAAGCATAAGGTAAGTTCCTTTGCTGAGTATGTAGTCACACTGTGAGGCTATTCTGTTTCACTTACTGTGAGTGAGTTGTACCTGGAATAACTGTCTGCTCAACTTTTTTTCATGTTTATTGTCTTTATTTCTAATTCTTTCATAGTATTGGCATATTTTTGTCCCATAACTTTTTCCTTGCAAGGAGAAGCAGCGTTCAGATGAAGCCCCACTAACTGCCTGTTCCTGTTCTTAGCTGTTACTGAATAGCATCTTCCTGTATGAAGTTTAAATTCTTTGGTGGCTACAGTATTTTGTTTTAAAGCTGACCAAAACCTAAATAGTATGCAGATAGGCAATTTGTAAATCAGTAATACTACTAATTTTTCTACTAACTCTCCCCCCTCCTACCACCACATTTTTCCTCAGTTAAGGATGTTTTTTACAAATCAATAGCAGTCGTGTGTTAAACGACATACAGGTTCCAAAAATATCCTGGGTGAAGAAAAGTAGAAAAATAAAGCATGTAACATTTGAAATCTTGTAATATAGAAATAATAGAAACAGTTTTCTTGAAAACTTAGTACTTTGTTTTGATCGTGTGTGTGTGTGAGTTCTTATTTCGTTCTTTTGTTGTTTGTAATCAAGTTTGAGTTCATGAACATCTTAATTGTAATGGTACCAAATAAATACTTTAGAGAGTCAGAGGAGAATGGTTCCCTTGTGGTGACAGGGGTTGTGAATTTTGATAGGGAATTTTGAACATTGTTTGGCAGAAAGAATTAAGATTGCTTCTCTCTGTTTGTTACTGGGAATATGAAACCTGTATTAAGATCAGTTCCCCAGCAGTGCAGAGGATTGCAGGGTAAAAACAGATTGGCAAAGTATGGGAGAGAGAAGGGTCTTGAATGCACAGCCACAGCATCCTGCAGAGAAGGTAGAGATGCCACTGGCAAACTTTGGTCACCCAGACATCTTTACAGAGTCAGAAATTTGAGTCCAAAAAGTGGTTTCAGCTGTACTGATGTTGTGTCTGAGCTAGCAAGTGTTGTACTTTGGGAATAAAAAGAGCATGACAGAAACACAAGAGGGACTCTGGGAGTAAGAAAGTATGTAGTTAACACGCTCTCAGCTCAGTAAGTGATGAGAAGAGGGATGCAGCAGGAAGTCCTATCATGAAAAAGTAAAATAGCCTGTTTAATGGGATTGCAAGTTGTTTCTGTTGGAAGTACAACCAGACCAAGAGGATTGCTGTTAGATCCAGGTTTGCAAAATCAATGGTTTCTAATTTTCAAATAGTACAATTCTTTTATTTGCCACTGAGGTTTTAATTGGAACAAAACTTTAAATTTAGCTAAGAGTTAAAATTTCGGAAAACAAGACAGAAATTTGTTGTTGATATACTTCTAAACTGTTATCCCTTTATTATTCCCAGTGCATCAAGAAGCTACTGGAGAGGAATTTTTTTATAGAGCATATATTCAATTTCTTAAAATATTTTTGCTTGTACAGCTTGAAACTGAAATAGCACGTATTTTTCTTCCTTTGTTTCTTGTAGGAATCATACTTGGCAATTTCCTACTCTTGTCCTACGACACCAAAACTTTATGATCATGCAGAAGTGTATCTTGGCCATCCTTGTGACTGAAAGCAGAAGTGTCTCTGGGATTTAGGCTTCTTCATGATTTAGGCACAACTTGAGCGATGTTTTCAGGATCAGGATTTTGGCCGTAGTTGGAATTTGGGCTCTAACATCTTACTATAATTTGACATTTCTCTCTCCTTACCTGTCAGTGTACCGTTGGGTATGTTAATTGCAGCAATTAGCAGTGTGTTACAGCTTTTAAGACTGGAGCAGGCTTAGCTGTTTCATTCCAAGGAATATAACTATCATCATGATGACTAGTGCAGCTTTGATCTCTTAGGTGTTACAAGATCTCTGTTTGTCTGGATTGCTGCTTTCAACCTAGAAATAATTTAATGCTAATATAAAAGTATTTTCTTACAATTTTTACATAAGATGATCTTGAATTTAGTATCCAAGCAGTATGGTAATTATTTTAAAGAAAAAGAATAAGCATATAGCTCAAGTTCTGCTTAGCAGCTATGTAATACAAGCAAAGATTTTGTCTTCTTGTACTTCCAATGCATTCTCATTAATTAGAATGTTAAGGATGCAAAACATGGCAGGAAATAAATACTTATAATGTGAAACTGATTTTTCATTTCAAGAGGAAAATTGTTTATAATACCAGTAGTTTCTGGCTTTAGCACTTTACCAATGACAATTTTTTTTTTTTAATGCATGTGATACAGTTTGTTTCTGTGGAAGATTGTGTAAATTATCTAACTGCTGGAACGTATATGAATGGTGGTAGTATTAATATACTGTGTAAACTTTAAGGAAAACCTAAGGAAAAGGTTTAGTAAAGCTTAAAACACAGCTTTCTTCCTTTTCTTCTGCTAATAAACATACTAGTTCAGGAGGGCAGAGGAGTAGAAGTGCTTTCTGGCATCATTTTATGTTGACAGCACACGGTAACTTAAGCGTTTGCTTAATCTGTTCCTGTCCTGTTGTGTGTGTGCAGTTGCTGTGTGAACATAGCTCTGTCCGATGCATTGGGTATCTCATTCTTTTTAGAGAAAAAGAGCTTGTTATTTTTACAGAAAGAGGTATTAATGTATTTTCCCAGTGTTTAAGTAATTAGGGGTATGGGAATTAGTAAATTCTGAACACAGAACACATTTTTGGATTGCTGTGGTTCTTCACCAAGGTTGGCTTTAGCTTTTATTCTAAGGATTACCAGTTGCATTGTCGATTTTATGCTGACTCTAATACCATCCGTTTAGTGACTTATGAGGAGGGTTCGTTCTTTCTGTTTTCTTAAACTTTTTTTCCACAAAAAAATGTATGAATACTTTTAACTTGTGATATAATTCTAGTTTTTTCAGATTGCTTTATCATGCTAATCTATTTTTCTTACTTTTTTTCAGTTGATAAGCTCTATGAGCTCAGTAGCAGAGCACTGTCTCCCCTCCTTATTACGCACCTTGTTTGACTGGTACAGGCGTCAAAATGGAACAGAAGATGAATCTTATGAATACAGACCTCGATCTAGCACAAAATCAAAGGGGTAAGAGTTTTCCTTGCAAAATTCTGTTTTATTTTTGTGTGCTTTCTTGTAACACAAACATTTTGTTGTTGTTGACAAGTATTTTGTATGTGGATCTTTTGTTACCTAAATCTGTGTAGACAGAGCATGGGCTTCTGTGAGGTAGTGTATTTAACTTGTGTAGAGGATATGCATGAAGTGACTTAATGATTTTGGGGTTGATATACAGAAGTTGGATGCTTCGTTACTTTGTTACTTTGTTACAAGTTACTTTGTCCCTTTTGTATTTGTTGTGGTTGTTGGCAGATCCTTTTGGGAGGAGGCAGGATGTTGGTGCTGCACAAAACCCCAAAGTCTTTCTAACCATCCATTTTATATATATGTGGGGCAACAACGGCATGAAGGCCATGTATGCCCCTTCTGTGTAATATTTGTGTTCTTGTGTATGATTTGTGTATTCTTGATCTCTGATTTTAGGGATGACCAACAGCGTGAAAGAGATTATCTACTTGAGAGGAGGGACTTAGCTGTAGATTTCATTTTTTGTTTAGTTTTAATAGAGGTTCTAAAACAGGTAAGCTCTTTTTCTTTGGCAAGATTCTTTTAATCTTTTGCTTTTAATATCAGTTTTGATCATCTCTTTTAAATTTTTATATTAAAAACTGGTGCATATATATGATAACCATATGCAAGGCTATAATTATAGTCTCAGTTGCATAAGGCCTTTGGCCTCTCCTGTCTTTTCTTTACATGCCTGCATTATCTCATTTCAAGTGTCTTGGAACCGCTAAGTCAAAGATGCTGATGTACTGCAAAAAGCAAAACTGTAAAAAAATAAAAAAAATTTATTTATGTTAAGTACTTTTTGTCTGCTTAAACGTTTTTGAAATACAATCTGAAATCATTGAATGACAAGAATAAAATGTCACTTTTTGAAAAAAATCAGAAACGATGTAATTTTGCTTGGTGCTACAGTGCAGTGCTCGATGATGTTGCACAATTTCTGTTAATATAAAATTTGCATTGGTGTATGGACAAGAGAAGAGTTTGTCTTCAAGTATCAAACTCTTGCTTTTTTAGAGGAAAAAAATACTTTAAGAAAGTTTGGTTTGAAACTTGAAGCAAATTTGAGCAAATTTCACATTTCAAGTATTTAAGTAGTTTATGTCTTTTATGTATAGGTACGTGAAAATTAAATGACTTTCTGTACTAAGTGAAGCAAGGACTATGGTTTTGTTTGCAAATAATTTGTAGGAAATTTATGTTTATGTGTTTTTGCATGGCATGCTTGTGATACAGGGAAAAATGAAATGGTAGAACATAAGAGCTGCCTGTCCTTCTCCAAGACACTGACCAGTCATCCAAAGTGGTTCCTGTACTGCATGCCCAGAGATGCAGAGAACAGTGTTTAAAGCCATCAAACTCTTACGAGTTAATGTTTTACAGATAATCTTTAATTCATGCTCTCTCCCTGTGTAAATTTTCCATCAGTGCAAAAGAAAAAGGGAAATGGCGTCTATTGTTTAGGGTTGCAGGATTGTATGGGCAGCTTTTCTCTTTTGAACTGGAACTAGTTTTTCTGCTGAGTACCTGTTGCCAGTGATGCAGGTGTCAGGAGAGGTGCCAAAGTTCTGGTCCTCAAGAGAGTTTTTGGTGACTCCTGTAATGTTTGGTGAGCCTCTCACTCTTCTACTCCAGATAGGAGAGGTGTTTTTCTAAAAATAGAGGATATTTTCCTCTGCTGAAGACCTGCAATAGCCCACTAAACATAGATATACCATTTAAGAGAATTCTTAGTCAATTTAGTGTTAAAAGTTATATGAATGTTATATGTATGTTCCACCTGTAATGTGAATCTGCAATTGGACAGTCAAACAAAGTGCAGAAAAGATGGCTTGTTATCAATAAACATATTTCCATTACATTACATCCATCTTCCTGGGAGCCCTATCATTGTTTAATTCTTATAAGCTGGTTTTAGAGGGGGCAAAGGGTATGATCCAGCCCTTTCTGTAACATGCACAGAGCAACTGGAGAAAGAGTGACAGACATGACCTATGCAGGAACAAAAATCTTTTGCTTAAATGAGTACATATTACTCATAGTATGAATATGCATGTAAGTAGCCAGTTCCAGTAACTGGAAGTTCTTGGACAAATAGCTTTCTTGATGCAGAAGAGTATGAAATTCTCAAGCAGTAAGTGCTTCATTTTCTGTAGACAACACAGTAATCTTTTCTCCTAATATATTTTAGTGCAAATCTTAATTGCTCTTAAGCAGTGATGTTTAGTAGGGTTATCCTATTATTTACCTAAATTGCTTTCAAATTTTAAAGATATTATGACTTCATAGTTATATATATTGTTTTTTAAAAGAATACATTTTATTTTTAAGCAAATGTTTTCTTTTAAACCTGATAAAAGTGGTGATGTCAAAGAGAGCCTGAATAAAAATGGGCCTTCTAATCAATGCTTGGTTTTGGTTTCTCACCAAATTGGTACTTGTTGCTAGGAAGGTTTTTATATGTCTTGGCTGCTTTCATCTGCAGAAAATCTAAAATGGAGATGATCATCTCTTCCGCATTTTTATTTTTCGAGTTTGGCTTCCTTTACATCAAGATGAATTGCATTGTGAGGTTAAGTCTGTAACAGTAACACCATACAAGGTAGAAGGTGTGGCAAGATGTATAGTTCACCTAGTCCTGATAAATTTTGATGACAAATTCAAAGTGTTTATGTTACTGTTTATTTTATTACAAATTTAATCCCTAAAAGCTAGTATGCAAAATAGTTTGAGAACGTCAATACAGGTTGTGTTCATATATTGGAGAATTAAGTTGATTTGCCAGCAAAGGATGTGTCCTTTGACACTAGTGAGAGAGGTTTCTACAGGGCATCTCACATACATACGTGTAAACATACATACATAGTTACATACATATAAATTATATCTGTATTTCAGATACCTGTTCATCCAGTGCCAGATCCTTTAGTACATGAAGTTCTAAACTTGGCTTTTAAGCACTTTAAACATAAGGAAGGGTAAGTTTCGCTTGTGTACTTTAAAATATTTTGTGTGTATTATGAGCCTGTGCTTGGTTGTTGTGATTGTTGTCCTTTGCCTAACATGTAACGTGTTGGTGATAATACTGTAAACAAACATTGATTGATACCTTCAAACTGAAAATGCATCTTGAAAGACTACAGCTGTGTTCAATATGATGCTGTGTTTATTTTGCTCAGAAGATACAGAATGATTTGCAGCCAGCCAGAGTAAGAAAAGTTCGAGTTTGCATAACTATAGTAAATTTCCTATGCAGAATAAGTCTTTTATGTCCAACCGGTGAAACTACATCACTTTAAATGTCACCCATGCGTTTTATGCTTGACTTTCATTGTTTTTATGGTAATAACTGCCTTGCTATGGAATGAACTTTTTGTTTGTAATTGAGAACACACAGGGTTTAGAAGAACAAAGTTGAATTTAACATCTTCCTTTTTTTCCCCTCTTTATTCAGGTATTCAGGAACCAACACTGGGAATGTGCATATTATTGCAGACTTATATGCAGAAGTCACAGGGGTTCTTGCTCAATCAAAGTAAGTTCAGTCTCTGACTCTTCTTGTGTTTGGGGAAAAATTACTCTAGACTTAACACTGCTATGTTAAATAGTCTATTTTAGTGACCACAGTAACTAATACCTTGAGCGTCAAGCATAATCAGGTGTAGTCTGGTGTGTCTGTCTCACGTTCCAGCACAATAAATTCAAACAAATCAAGAAGTAATCTTTAGTACAATAGTGAATTGCTTTGCTGTCAACTTGCAGGTGCAGGAAGAAGAGGCCTGTTATCAGTCAATAGCTGTTGTTCAGTTAACAGATATATTCTAATATGCTGATCATCATTGGCACTCTTAAGTGCCTAGATATTAAGTACCAGGGTTCAACTTGCTTGTGGTTCCTTTATTGTAGGTGCTATTATCCTAACACACTAAAGATATTGGTTCAAAATTATAGACAGTGAGTAAAAGTAACTAAGAACACAAGTAATTGTCATCTATATCCCTTGTTCAGGTTTCAAGCTGTTAGGAAGAAATTTGTCACTGAATTAAAGGAACTGCGACAAAAAGAACAGAGTCCTCATGTAGTACAAAGTATCATCAGTTTGATTATGGGAATGAAATTTTTCCGAGTAAAGATGTATCCCGTGGAGGATTTTGAAGCATCATTTCAGTTCATGCAGGTAAATGAATGTTACAGACAACTGAAATGAGCATAATTTTGATTATTTAAGTCCTAAAGCTACGATAATGCTTCCTGTGATCAGTTGCTCACTCTACTTGTGTGCCATCCTTTATCCTTTTCTTTTTAGTTCATGAGTTCTCAGAGCTATGAGTCACTTGTTTCTGTGCAGTTCATGAGTACATAATGAGAACCCATTCTCAATTGTCTCAGTATTGTGGTAAACTTGTGATAAAAGAATTTATTATAGACTAGATGAAAATGGCTAGCAATCAAATAATTTTCTTTCTTTATGAAAGCAGTGGGTTAAAGAAAAGAAGTACTTGATATATCTTTTTTTTAACAGCTGAGGTGCCAAGAAACACTTTGGTTGAAAAAACACTTTGGTTAATCTTCAGAGAGACTTAAAATCTCCTTGTTTGCTTCCCTTGATTGTGGATTTAAAAGTGTCCTAATGAATAACTTGCCCACTTGACAGTAACTGAAGTTATTGCAACTTGGTCCTAAATTTTATTAGAGCTATTTAGCAGCCATTGTAATTGCTCTGAATCCTGAAAAAACTTAATATACACATAGGTGCTTTGGATTGTGTACAGAGTAGTCAATTTGGTACAGTGGAGTGTGCAAATATGTGTATGGATTATTTATTTCTCTGTAAAATTTTCTTTGCACCGAAGTAATCTTGAAAATGAGTATATAAACATTTTTATTTTCTTCTTATTTTATAGAGAGATAAGCATTTTTTTAAAAACTTCTGAATAATCTGAGGGCAAATATGCATTTTATGTTCTGAGTACTCATCATATTCTGAGAAGAAAGCAAATAGCTACCTGGTATTACAGAAGTTCTTTCAATTTCTTTTTAATTGCTGGGGAAACAAGTTTTAAACTTTCTAATGTTTTATAAAGCTGATATTATCAAGGAATATAAGACTAACTTAAACACATTGCATGTTTTAAATTCAAACTGGCAATTAATGTGATACTGCTAGTGCTTTTTATGGCATAGTGACATTTGTCTTCTTTTTTTCTAAATATTTTTCTAATACTTCCTTACTAAGGAATGTGCTCAGTACTTCCTGGAAGTAAAAGACAAAGACATAAAACATGCACTTGCTGGTTTGTTTGTGGAAATTCTCATCCCTGTGGCTGCTGTAAGTATGGGGTTTTTTCCCTGCTATTCCACTTGCTTTCAATTAGGCTCTCATTGTTAAAATTGCTTCCATAAATCCATACCATATTACATTTTTACAGATTCAAAAAGACTATTAAGTAAATTACAAGCCCCCACATAATCTTTTAAAGGGAAATGTGTCAGTGTGATTTGTGTATTAGATAATTTCCAAATTCTTAAACTTCTTAATTTCCAACGTCTTAAAACTGCCTGTTTTCTAGACCGTTTTTATCACCAGAGATCTGTGTGATCTTATATTTGCTCTAAAAATTTGAAATTTCCTTGGTTTAATATTTGTTCACTCAAGGGTCCCATTGACTTTTCTTTATTAGCTGAAACCTGTTAAGTTCTTTCTAGAATAGACTGAGATGTGTAACATTTTTACAATTGGATAGGGGTAGTGTGGACTCCTATGCAAGAAGGATGAATGTAGGGCTTGGCCAATTAAATAAAAATTGTTCATAGAGGAGGGCATCCACTAGGTATAATCCTTCGAGTGGAAAAGCAGTTGGTCATCTCCTGTACATGTTTTAAATCTAAAGGCAGAAATTTTACTCGTCACACAAACAATAAACAAACCTTGATACCATCACAGTGTTGGATGTACAGTGACTGTAACGCTGCTTGTGAGAATACTTCTGGTCAGGACAGGTTCTCCCCCTTCCTCCCAGGTCCCTTCGCTCGGTTGTGTAAAGTTTGGTCAACATGTCAACGAGAAGTTACAACACCTCAGTATATATACTTCACTGGGTAGCTCAGAAGGTTTCATTGTAGTAAGATGGACATTTGCTGTGATTGTTGTCTAAAATGATAGTAGTGTTAGGCTACAGTGTGTTTGGCATGCTGTCCTGAAAAATGACGGGTCATCGCTCCATGTTATGACTGATTCTAGGGGCATATCTTTTGATGTATGGAGAACTGGGACATGTAGATCCCATTTTCTAGGGGGATCTACAGAGACCAGCATGCTGGGTAGGGATCCTGTCCAAGCAAGCTCATAGGAAAAGAGGGATAAATCTCTCTAAACTCTGCATCCTCTTTCAAATTATCTGCTTTGCCCTGAGCCTTGAGAAAATGCTTCTCTCCCTTCAACAGTCTCAACCTTGGGGTTTTTTTTTTAAAAATAGGTAGGAGACAATCTTTCTTCTTAAGACATGACCACAAAGAGGTGGTGTTAGTAGTAGCTCTTTATTGTCTGAAGTCTTGATCTTGCCTGGGCACTCTTCTAGAGAAGAATTTGTTGTCCTGTTAAAAAGTGAAGGACTTGTCATTTTGAACTCCATAGCTGCTCAGCGGTTGGAGTCGGGGTGCATGGCGAAAGTACTTAGCAATTAGGGAAACACAAATATTTGTTTGCAAAATCACAGCTTAAATACAGTGAAAACTGCAGGTACAGTGCTGAGGCAGAAGCAGCCTCTGGGAGCTGGGACTCTGCGGTGGCAACGGCGGAGGCACGCACAGTGGCTCTGCAGAGCGCCTGCCCTGTGCTGTGGATGGCTTCCTACAAACATCGCCTGAATCAGCGCTTTAAACGGCTGGTGAGGGAGGCTCGATCTTTCCTTCTGACTCACTGAGTCCCTAATCATTTCGTACAAATGGAGCTTTTTAAATAGAAGTGGAGAGCCCCATCCCAGACTGAGATGCAGTTGAGAGGGTTAGTCATCCTCTTGGAAGATGGGAGTTTGAATCTTTTTGAAGCAGAGGAAATGAATCTAGATTTTTCTGTATCTTGGATACAGAAAATTGCTTAAGTGAGGAAGCTATTGGGTTTTGGCATTGTGACTTCTTTACTGTCGTTCTCTTGTTTAGTCATTCAGGCATTTTTAAAAATATGACCTGATTTGGACGCTGCAGGTATGACGGCTGACAACGTATTTTATAGCGGGGAAGTTAAGGCCAAGGTTATATCCCAAAGCAACAGTGTGGTGCTGGCAACAACTGACTAATTTCTCATATCGAGGTAGCAGGGTACTGATCAACTTACAGTTTAAGAGTAGCAAAAGATAAAGAATTTGGGATTATGTAGGAAGTGATTTAAAGCATAATTAGTTTCCCAGTTCTTTGGACGTGACTATTTTTCAAAAACTTTGGATAATAAAAACAAACAAAAAGTTTCCTCATAGGGAAATTAGGAGTATAGAGGATTTCTTCCAGAAAAGCCAACCCCCTTCTCCAACACCTGACCCTTTAATTTGATACATAAAGCAGAAACACAATATAAAATAGTAGGTTGAGAAAAATGTTTAAATGGATCATCACAGGTGTCCAGAGAGAAGCCTAAGAGACTTGCAGAGGTTTAGATAAAGAAGGTAGAAGCCTGATTTGTGGAAGGAAGGCTATTCTGTATGCAAGGATAGAGTGGGTACAAAAAGGTACACAGGGCTCCATGGATCTGTTTCATTAATTCTGAAAGCTGAACAAAGACAACTGATGTGTTGGCTGGTAATCCTGTGTATCATTCCCTGAATTTTCAGTTTTCAGAACTGGAGGATGTAAAAGAAAAGGGGAGCACTGAAGAGGGGAACGGTGATGGCTATTATTTTTTCAAATATATGAAATTATGCTTATAATGAGTTTCAGTGTAGTTTTCCTTTGTTAGTTTGGTTAGTTTGGTGGTAAAGACTTTTTCTGCTTTAAGTATGGAGTACAGGCTACATTCTTAAAATAGTACTTTTTAAATGTCTTTTGGGTTTGTTTTGTTGGTTTGATTTTTTGTATGCAAGTAGTGTATGACATCATTTCTTATGCTTCTGTTTATATTTCAGATAAATACACTCAAATACTTAACTAATGTGAGATTTCACTTTTGAATGTTCTTGGTTTCATGGACATCTTGATGTATATTTAAATTGCCTTCTGCATAAACTATTAAACCCATTTATGTCTGTATTTTTTTTAATAGGCTGTTAAAAATGAAGTGAATGTGCCATGTTTGAAAAATTTTGTGGAGATGCTTTATCAGACTACCTTTGAATTGAGTTCAAGAAAGAAGCATTCGCTGGTATTTTAAAGAAATATTTCAACTTCTCTATTTTGCTCATCTTAGACTTTTAAGCTAGTACATTATATGAGGAAAATCTAACAGCTGTATTAATTTAAATTTTAACTCCGCAGTTCAAATGTAATTAAATTCACACTGTGTATGTGCATTTGCTCTAATTTTGATTTGTTTCTTTGTGCAAGATACGTGCTCTGTTATCTATCTCACTTGTAAGAATGTCTTGAAATTGATGCTTATTTTTTATTATTTTAGAGGGTGTTAGCACAGAGTTATTTAACCTAATGTCTGTTCTAAAAAGAACATGCATTCAGGGAGTCTGTATATTTAAATTATGTTTAATTAAAAGATGGAAGTGGCAGACAAAACTTTTTCAGCAAAACAGCAGACAGTTAATAGCCCTGCTCTGCCTGTTTTCTCCTCCCCTCATACTTTGTTTTTCTCTAATATATTTTATTATCTCTTTCAGATATAAATATCTGTGGGTTTGTTGGTTCTCCACATATCCCCCACCCCAAGGCTGCATTTTAGCTTTTCCCCCAAAACTGCATTTTTAGCAAGAATTTAAATCTCTCATTAATGCAGTGATTCTTGATGACCGTGGCAGCCATGTTTCAAGTTGATTGACTTCACTTAGCTGGAAATGTAGAGCTAAACGTTGCATTACAATTGGCATATTCAGTAAATTCAAGTGAATTTAAATTGATTTATTCGCACTTTCATGTTAGGGACAAGCTTTACTTTATGGTATTCTGACCATATAAAGCATATGTCATTGTACATGGTTAAACTCCTAATGGGAGAATAACATAAAGTAGTTGTTGTTGGTATTCACAATGTCATCTTATTTATGAAGTCAGAAACATTTTTACATCAAGATCACAATTAATCTATTCATCCTCATTCGTCACTTTTGCTCCATAACAAGATAATCTGGAGTCAGAGTTGATATTAATTACCATTATGTATTCTGTTTGCAGTATGTGGTGTTTAAACAAATCTATGTTACTAAAGCAAAGCAAAGGCATTCTAGTCTGCATATTCACAGACTTTATCAGACTGTGCTTTGTTCCTTACTGAAAGTAGACCCTGAGCAGAAATAATCTTTCTGACAACCTAAAGTCTGCCTCAGTTTTTACGGAGCTGATGATGTTTTTCCTGAGTATTGTTCTTCAAGGCAGGTCCCTCTCCTAGCACATAGGAGCCCATGAACTGAATTGTGTGGTTGCAGGGAAAGAGCAAATATTGTAGGAGGGGTGAGAACTGCTCTCAGTTTGAGATCAAGCCTTGCTGGGGATGAGCTTCACCATGGTCCCCTTCCCCGCTCTTGCACCATGGGCTCTTACCATGGGCATGGCTGTGATGCCCAGGACACTGCCCGGCACGTGTCCTAGTGCAGGGGAAGGGCTGTCATGCAATACTGAAACTGTGAGAGTGAGGGACAAAGAACCAACTGTGTGTCTCATTCTCGATGTACATGACTCAGGAAGTCTGCAAAGAACAATTTGATCAATTCTTTTTCCCCCCTGCTCATAGGCTTTGTACCCATTGATCACCTGCCTGTTGTGTGTCAGTCAGAAACAGTTTTTTTTAAATAACTGGCACGTTTTCCTGCAGAACTGTTTGTCACATCTAAAGGTAAGAATGCTTTTCCATTCAGGAACTGTTGCAAATCAATAGCGTTTATTCCGATTTGTTCCTGGCATTCTCATGCCAAATAAACAATGAATATTTGGCTGTTTAAAAGGACATTGAAATATTTTTTTTTTTAATTAAATGTCTTAAGTCACCATTAGTATTCAACTTAGTAGTAAGTTTTTGTGATGCTATGTAATGCTGGAAATAGATGTGGCCCCCTTGGGGGACTATCACTTTTATTAAGTAAAATCTGCAGAAGTATCTGCTAATAAATGCTATTTATGCCAGAGAAAGTACAAACTGTATTTCTTCATGTGCAAATTCTATGTGAGAAAATAAGTGGCTTGTGTACTCCTCTAAGTAGAAGGTATAGTAAGTGCAAAATCTCTTGTTCATTTATTGAAGAAATAGAAAATTAATTTGGAGTCTAGAAAAGAGATTATATCTACAGCCTGAGATACATATTTTTTCCAAATAGAATTTACAGTGTCCCTTTAACTCCTGGCTTCAGTTGATAGCATTGTAAACATGAGTTGGTTGATAAAGAGATCAAGATACTTGAAATTAGGGATTTGGTTTAGAGACTTTCTTATATCATTGATTATTGTACATGTTCTTTCCTTAATTTTAATTAACATTGTTCATGATTTTCTCTAATGGATTGATTTTGATAATTTTAATAAATTCTTTGATCTACCTTCACAATATTCGTTCTGGTTAGGTGTGAGTGACAGTTCTGAAGCTTATTAGTAAAATACATAAACCAGCATGAAGTCAAAAGGAGACAGGTTTAGCTGCTTGGATTTTTTTTTTAAGGGTCATTTTGTTTTCATGACATCTTTCACACTTTTCTGTTGCTTGTTGGGTTTTTGTATATTTTTCATCTAACATTAAAGTTCTTTTACAATATTTGCCTTGATTTTTGTTCTGTTGTTTATTTTGCTTATGGAAGCTGCTTTTGCTTTTTGTTTTTAAAGCTTTGAAAAAACTTCTTATAACCTAGGAGTTGCATTTTTCTGGCATAATGTCCATTGGTGATAATGGATGTATTAAAACTATAAATGCCAGTGAGTTTAACTGGTAGTTGCTGAGCATGCGTTTTATATTTTACTTAGTTTTGTTAACCACTAACAGCTTAACACATTTACTGTAAGGCTCTATTCAGCAGAAATTCTACATATGAGTTTCTGCAATTCAGAATTTGCTGTGTTATGATACTGTGCCATCAATGAGTTATTTAGGATATTTTATGGCTTGATTTAATTTAGCCCAACAAATGCTATTGATTTTTTGGGTGCCTACCTTGTTCAGAAACGTTGTTGAGATTACTCTTGAAAAATACAGCCCCACTATCCTCCTGTGTCTTATGAATTAATACGTTCCTTTTTTTCTGAAGCTAATTAAATGCATGCAATCTGTAATACATAATCTCATTAATTTGTAAATCTGAATTTCACAGCAGTTTAGTCTTTTAGATTTCCCCTGTCCCATTTTAAATCCTGGTTTCCTAATGACAAAAGTTATTTTATTTGCAGTTACCAAAGTATGTAAAATGCAATAAGGATTCCAAAATCATTGTGTCTAGTGTCTTTGCTATTTAATAAAGTAATTTTGAAAGTTACTGGGAGATACTTTAGAGTAGTGAAAAGGTTCATACAACCCTATTGCATGAGTTAAAATTAACAAATTAGACTGTCACAGGGACGCTCTGTGATGTGTATGGAACCATTAGCAAGTTGCCAAGAGGTAATGTAGATCGTGGATTCATGGTGCCCACTTTATTCCCCAGTGACTGCCCAGTGCAGACTCTTACCTAGCAATGAACACCGTGTGGTCACACCTTGGTGACAGAAATAAGTAATTTCCCATTTGCCATGATGTGAAAGATCACATCTTCATAGTCACTCCATTGTACCTGATGGGTAGTGTATTCATACCCTGCCTTACCCTGCAGTGTTTCGGGACTGTGTTGTGCTCAATAATGCTCCTGAGAGTGCTCTGAATCCTAATCCAGCCTGAGCAACATTTATTGCCTTTGTAAACTCTTTGTACTGGGTTTCAGTGCGTGCTACCTTTAGCTATCCTCAAAGCAGGCTTATTGTATGGGGAAACCATCCTAGCCTTGCTGGATGGAGGAAGCTGAGGGGCCTGGACAGATGCAAATAGAGGATAAATGAGTTGTAAGAGTCAGTTTACACCAGGAGCATACCAAAGGGGGTTTCACAGAATCACAGAATGGTTTGGGTTGGAAGGGACCTTAAAGATCATCGAGTTCCAACCCCCCTGCCATGGGCAGGGACACCTACCACTAGAGCAGGTTGCTCAAAGCCCCATCCAGCCTGGCCTTGAACACCTCCAGGTTTCTTGGCATATGTATGGCTGGCCTCGTCCCACAAAGTGGTTGAGATGCTGTTTCAGCATTAAGCCCAGAGGGCATTTCTTTGCGCACTGTAGCACAGGCAAAATTATGAATTTGTTCCGCAGGCAGTAACACTGGGTCAGTATTGTAAAACATTCTGCTTAGTTTTTTAACTCGTATTCAAATAGACTAGTTCTCACAGGTTTGTCAGAAAGCTGATAGGTTCTTGGATGAAGCTGCGTTGTGGTATCCTTACCACCTCTCTGGGGACAGGAAGGAACATTTAAGAAAGCTGCCGAAATGGGAGAGAAAAGTGTCTAGCATTTGGGTGGAAAAGAATAATTATCTTTTCACAGTTTAACCTTAGTGTCTTAGCACAAAACCTTGAAAGCTGGAGGAACGTTTTCTGCCCCTGTGGCAAAACCTGTATTTCTACTGAATAGAGTCCTTACTAGTCGGCTCTCTGTTGGTTTTGTGCTTTTTTTTCATCTAACATGCATGTGCCTTCCATTCTCATGTTTGTTATGTTTTGCTGTCTCACATTGCTTTATTTAGATGCCATCTAACAACAGTATCAGAAAACAAATAGAAACACTGCAGGTGAGTTAATATGTTGTTATAACTCAGTGAAATGTTGCTTTGTCTCATGTAAATACTCTGTTTTGTTTTCTATGTTAGTTGTTGTACTTTGTGCTTTCCTTTCTTTGTAAAATTGCTGTTAGTACTGTTAAGCACCAGGACTAAGAATAGCTAATGTTTCAAAGATCTTTTTTTCTTGCCAGGGAGTAAAGGACAAAGATCAGAAAATTATCTAATATCAGTTTTTCCTTGGGGGTGACAATGTGGCTTTGTGAGATTGAGTATCAATATCACAGCTGGTTTCCCTGAACAGCAGTGCATGTTTCCACGGGAAGTAAACTACCTATTCAGATGTATGATTTTTTTCTTTTAATTAATTTCAAAAAGTGTCTTGCATGCGAGCAAACTTGAAAACAGTTTCACAGTAAAAAAAAAAAAGCAAAACTGATTTACTCTAACAACTTGCAGTGCGCTAACTTGAAAGACTTTTACACTGTTGATTTTGCGGGTTTTAAAAAGTAGAAATTGTTTCAGTTCAGAACAGAAGAAAAGTTTAACATCAGTATTAAAAAGTACTTTCTTCAGTAAGTGACTACATTTGACTAACATGGAAAAAAATGCTATTTTGTTTCTTGCCATCATTGAGATATGTTTCATTGACTCATCTTAATGTGTCATTTAAGAACGGTGTAGATTTGCACTTTTTTGGTGGTCTAACCGAATACAGTTCTTGTCAGCTTATTCCATAGACTGCTGATATAATTTATAATAAAAGTTTTAGGATTTTAAAAAAACCTATGTTTTAAAAAAAACCCAACAACCCAGGTAGAGTGCTTTAAAATCTGTCAGGCAGATTTTAAAAGACTGAAATTCAGCCAGGCTGGTGAATGACATAGCCACATATACTGTGTTCTAGTTGCAGTATTCTCAAAGAGAAGAGGTAATACTGACATATTAACATCAAGTATATGAGAAGTGTGCCATCAATTAGACAGAAAAAGCCATTTTTCCCTAGAATATTTGGTTAGTTCCAAGTTGAAGGAAGAGATAAATAAAATTTTCAATGCTTAAGAAATTAGAAGTACTGTTGTATTTATTTTGTAACCCTTTTAAAAAGGTGAATGCCTTCTTATACATTCTTCTTTTTTTTTTTTTTAACAAAGTAAACTTTGTTATAACTTACCATAAGTAGCTAGATTGGATGATTTACTTCCTAGCAGATGGAATGTTGTTAACACATTGTAAAAATCTGCTATCTGTACCATTGTTTTGATTAGATGATTGAAACTTTATAGTAAATTTTTGGTTTTCTTCTGGATGTGTAAATTCAGCTCCCCTATGGAATATCAGAAATAAGAAAATTGAAGCGTTACTCAGTTCTAGATCCTGTATTTCAGACAGACTTTGATAATATGTGTACTGATGAATTTCTCAGCCTACTTTGAACATTAAGAAGTGTTGGCCTGTAGATTAAATGTGATGAGTAATAATACAATGGATTTTTGCTGTTCAAGTTGGTTAAATTCAAAGCTATCACAGTCTCACCCTCCTGTACAATTATGAGTGTTTGCTGCTTCTTCACAGTAGCCCTGCTGGTAAATTAACTGGACAGTGAGACAGTTATCTGAATAGTAACCAGGGACAGGTGTAACTTTTTATGGGTTAGATTTTGTCCAGATGACCTTCCTAAATTTACCCCCTAGTATTAGTTGCAGGTGTGCTAATTCTGAGGCGATGGCAGGATCATGGTGATGAGTGTGAAGGGCAGGTAGAACTGACACAGACTGGGTTGTAATTGCCTCTAATATTCTGATAAACAGTCACGTATGTTATTTTTCTGCAAATTACCACTTTTGCCACTGTGATTTTGTGGTAGGCTTTTAGCCTGTGTTAAAGTAAGCTGCTGCCAAAGCCAATAGTCCTGACCCACCAGTGTTAAATGCATCCAAATTACTCTCCTTTGCATAGTCTATTGCACAGACATGGCCATTAAATTATTGGATCAATTTACGGGTGTGAGTTAGACTAAGGTCAGTGCAAAGGGAGGAGGGAACCAAGGATGTGGCCATCTCTTTTTGAACAGTAGGGTCTTAGATCTATTTACACACTTTGGGAAAGTACTCTGCTCTTCTGACTCATTGGCTTGTGGTAGACGCCACAACAGGCAAAATTAATTAGGTTCAAGTCTTCATATAGGTATGTCTTGACACAGAGAGACTTGGAGATGAGGAAGGTGTGGTTCAAAGGTTCTTTTGTTGGGTTTTTGTTGCTTGTGTTTGGGTTTTTTTGGTTAGTAGTTTTTGTCTTTTTTTTTTTTTTTTTTTTTAATACTGAGAGAATACCTAAAAATATATCATCTGGGAATTTATTCTGCTCATGAACTCATACTTGTCCAGAATCTTGCTGGATGCCTCAAGATTATAAATACACCAAGAATCCCTAGTTGGAAAAGGGGTTGCTGGAGTTGGTGTGAAGGAATGTTAGTTACTTACTGTTTCACACAGTTTAAGAGCTAGGAGGAGCAAAGCTATACTCCTAGTAGCAGCTTTAAGATAAATAATAATTGCTTTTCACACAGTGCATAATTTAAACTGAATGATGCCACCAGATTTTCTGTTAATTGAAGAAAAAGCTAGATAAATTGTTACAACAAAAATACACTTGAAGTGAGTGAACACTAGTACAGCCCACGGGAAATGGTTAAGTTGGGGGAACCCTGGAGTTCTCCCCCAGAGAAGCATCTTCTTGTGCCTGCCCTGTTTTGCATTCTTTTCTTCTGCACCTGCTGCTGCCTGCTGCCGTAAGCTTAATAATGGGCTTAGACTTTGTGCCTGATCCAAAGCAGCTACTCCAATGTTTTAGACAAAACATAAGTTAGTTTGCTATGAAGTAGGTATTTGTTACCAGTGGCTTTCTGAGAAAAGTTCTTGGAAGCAATACACCCTTGGTGTTCATCTCTAGAGGAGTATCTGCTTTTTAGTTACTCCTCTGCTCCCAGAGTGAAAGATGTGTAAAACAATCTGGAATTACTAGTTAAATATTCAGGTAGTATTGGAAATATGCAATACAGGGTTATTTTGTGAACTAAGTTTTGTGACAACTTATTGAAACTTATAGTAGTATGAAATACCAGTTTCTATTGTTAAAAAAATGGAAAATACTCTCAAAAGTCAAAAGACCAATAACAGAATTTTCTGAGTGTCTCACAGGCAACCGTAACTGTATTTTTCATTTATTTTACAGAATAAAGATCCCAAAATGTCCCGAGTTGCACTGGAATCTTTGTATAGGTTATTGTGGGTTTATGTTATTAGAATAAAATGTGAAAGCAACACTGTAACTCAAAGGTAAGTTCATTATGGAAAGGATTTTGAACTGTTGACTGGTGAGTTTTTTTTCCCCCTAGTGATATCAGAGGAACTCAGGGTAGTCAGACTTTACCAGACTTTACCTAGTCAGGTAAACAGGGGAACAAAGACTTCATCTTAATAGAGAGAACCAAAAGAACTTGATTATTTTGACGAGGAGAAAGAATAGAGTCTACAATTGTCTTTGCAGGGATGCACAGAAATAGAAGAGGGCAGAGAGACAAGAGCAGGAAATTTATTAAAGCTAAAAGGCATTTTGGTACCAGAGCAAATAGGGTATGAAGTGGCCATCGCTAAGTATGGGCTGGAAATGAAGATGTTTCCTTTATAAATTAGCATCATGACAATTTGTCATTCAGAATTTACCCCTCCTCCTGACTGTTACTAAGTAACTTAAAGACGGAAGTTGGTCACTTTATAAATGAACTCATGATACTGTTGCCAGTGTCAGTAGAGAGCTGGATTTTCTGTAGGTGGTTCCTACCTGTCCTATGCTTCTGTATTATTTAGTAGTACCCCAGCCGCCCTTCTCCCCCCACCTCCCCAGCTCTTGCAGATTTGAACTGTACTATCTATGCTATTATAAAAATTTATTTTTGAAAGGTTTTCTTGTTTCTTTTTGTTTCTAAATTCTTGTAGCCGTCTCATGAGCATTGTATCAGCACTTTTTCCAAAAGGATCACGTAGTGTGGTCCCACGAGACACACCTCTGAATATATTTGTGAAGATTATTCAGTTCATTGCTCAGGTAAGAATACTTCTAGGTAGAGCTGTAAGAATAGGATGAACATTATTTGGAAGAAATGTAAAATTAAGGGGTGTTTTTGAAATATTTACACTGAATTAATGGTCTTAGATCTTGAATAGAATTTCCCCAAATATGTATAACAAATAAAATTACTCATCTCTTTCTACTAGTGGCAAAATATTATAATTATTTACTTAAACTTTAATACCTGTTGTGTATGACCATTATGATGATTAATATTTACATTTGTATTGCACTGTTGGAGATGTGTATGTGTGTTTGTGTGTGTGTATATATATATATATAAAGGTAATACACTGATATAATTAGTATATTCCATTATATTTTTATAAGGGACAAAGCAGTCAAACAGTAATATCCACTTATATTTAGCCAGGAATGTAACCTCTGTAGACAGAAAGAATATGCAATACATGCAGTAGTGTGTAGTTAGTATTGCATTATGATTTATATTATTTTAGGTGCTTCTGTTGTTCTAATATCAAAATGCAGAATATGATCTTACAAGACAAACTGTCGTTCATCTATAACCTTACAGATTAGAGACATGTTTTCCTGTTGTACAGGTAGAACCTTGTCTGTGGTTCAGCTTCCAAAAATGATCTGCTTGTGGTTATACAGGAAGAGGCAAGACACATGACCTGCCACTGTTTATATTTACTTCTTAGGGCTCTTCTTTTTATTGCTAATTTTTAGTTATCTAAAACAGTAACATCTCATTTTTAGAAATGTTTGACCCATAGCAGAATTGTCTAGGAATTTTTTCAGGAGAAATGGTTCAACTGTATCAGGGGATGAGCTGTGTTGAATTGTACTATATTTTAAGAAGAATGTTAAGTCATAAGAATAAATAGGAAAAAAAAGAATGTTTTTCAACTTTTTTTTTAAAACTTTTATGAAATGATACCCAGCACCTCTGTAAAGCCAAGAAATTAAACTATGCATAGTAACAGAAAAAGAGATGATTATATCAATCTGTTTGCTTTTATAGGAACGTTTGGATTTTGCAATGAAAGAAATAATATTTGATCTTCTTAGTGTTGGAAAATCACCTAAAACCTTCACTATTAATCCAGAGGTAAAAAAATCTCATTACTTGCATGCAGTGAGAACAGGGTACTGGGAGATTTTCTGGGGGAAAGTGGTTAACTATTTCTGGGCTGGAATGAAAGCAGTTTAATGAATATCTGAAGGGGTGTTCTGCTAAAACTAAAGAAGTAATTGTAGTTAATTGTAGTTGCGCACAACTGCTATTTCATTTCTGGCAAGTAAGCTAGCAGCCTTGCAACAGGTCAGACTCATTTCAACAACAATGTCAGTAAGTATGTGGGAATTTTTGTTGCAGTATAACTGTAAAGTCTTTTTCCAGGGAAGTCGTACCTAGTTCTTATAGTTCAAGACCCAATCTAATCTAACGGATGAGACTTTTACACATTTTTTGTCTTCAATGTGTCCTTCTTGAGATTCATATGTTGTCCTTTAGTGCTCTGTACTGTAAAATATTTGGTATACTAATTAGCATGTGTCAAGTTGGTTAACTGGAATCAGAGTTGTGGGGAGGCACTGAAGACTTAAACTGTATTCTTGTTGCGTTCATTACCCTAATAGGTAGGATTTAAATAAAGCCTGTCCTGCTGGAACCATACTGCTGCCAGTTTAAAAGAGAGGAAAAAATGCAATTCATGTTTTGCCTCATATGTGTTAAATTAATATCATAATTTCTTCTATGTTTTCTCTTCTTTCTTCTTCCCTTTTTGGCTATTGAAGAGGATGAATATTGGCCTCAGAGTCTTCCTTGTCATAGCAGATAGCTTGCAGCAGAAAGATGGTGAACCGCCGATGCCAACGACAGGAGTTGTTCTTCCCTCAGGAAATACTCTGCGTGTGAAGAAAATTTTTCTTAATAAAACGCTGACAGATGAGGAAGCAAAAGTTATAGGTATGTTGTATTCTTTTGTACGTTGGCATCCTAATACGTGTGTATTTATTATTCTCAAGCAGCACCTTTGTGTAACTTTATCTCTGTATTTATTTTAATTGTTAGTGAGAATCTAATGATAGTCTGTTTTAACAGAATTGATTCTTTAGAGAGGCCTTCTGGACAATATTGACCTTCTGGTGTCTGAGACCAAATCCGTGGCTTTTTTTGAAGCATTTTGCACTGCCAAATTAGCACAAAGAAGCCTGAGTGCAATTAGTGTGGTAAATAGCACGGCAGTTTTAGATCCCTTGATGTCTGTCCGGGTTTAACCCCAGCCGACAACTAAGCACCACACAGCCACTCGCTCATTGTCCCTGGTGGAGTTGGGGAGAGAATTGGAAAGATAAAAGTGAGAAAACTCAGGGATTGAGATAAAGATAGTTTTATAAGTAAAGCAAAAGCCACACAGACAAGCAGAGCAAGACAAGGAATTCAATGTTCCTTGGGTTAGTTGGGGTCAGCTGTCCCGCTGTGTCCCCACCGAACTTCTTGTGCATCCCCAGCTTACTCGCAGGTGGGGTCGTGTGAGGAGAAGAAAAAGCCTTGACTCTGTGTAAGCACTGCTCAGCAGTAACTAACAGATCCCTGAATTTTCAACGCTGTTTCCAGCACAAATCCAAAATGTAGCCCCATATTAGCTACTCTGAAGAAAATTACCTATCGCAGCCAAAACCAGGACAATGTCACTCTAGAATGTCCCAAATGTCCCACAGCTGAAGTGGAGTAAAACAGTTCTGATCCCTGTACTCTATTGATGTTTTGTGGATGAGGTAGTTGTCTCTAAAGAACTGTTTCAACATGTAAAATTTAAACTAGAACTAAAATGCTTAGCGTTGAGAAAGCAGAAAAGCAACTAATGATTGCTTCCTTGTTCATGTTCTTTTGGAAAGACACTTCTACTCTCATATAAAGCCGTCTACTACTCATTTAACATGTGTTTCTTTTGATACTTAAAATATGTGGTTTACGTCATCTTTTGTACAAGAAGAAACTTGTCCTGAGTTGAATAAGTGCCAAATATTTTATTACCAAATATGGTAATAAAAATGTTAAAATTAAATGAGAACAAATGCAAGAGGTGATCGGAACTCTTTGGCATTTCAGGAATGTCCATATACTACCCGCAAGTCAGAAAAGCGCTAGATAGCATTCTTAGGCATTTGGACAAAGAAGTTGGAAGACCCATGTGCATGACTAGTGTGCAGATGTCCAATAAAGAACCTGAAGACATGATTACGTATGTACTCAGTTACAATATTTTCACTGTAGCAGTTACATCATATTATTTTTATGCTGTAATGTTGTGGATGCCATCATTAATGTATTACAGTTGTTGACTTTCTACTTGACTATTAAATGAATGCTGATTTCATTAATTAATGATAAACATTTTTGTTAGCTCCTTAGTTTTGACACAACATTGAAAAAATTTGTGTTGTACTGAAACAGATTTTCTTGTTTTGTTGGTGATAAACTGTTTTTGTAGGGGTGAGAGAAAACCTAAGATAGATTTGTTCAGAACTTGTATTGCTGCTATCCCGAGACTGATTCCAGATGGCATGAGCAGGACTGACCTCATTGAATTGCTTGCAAGGTAAAGGAAATGAAATTCTGCTTTTATGGGTGTTCCTTTTCAAATGCCTTGTGTATAAGAATTTGTCAGTGCATGATGTAGTGTGTGAGTCCACTGCATATAGAATCCATTCTTCCTGCTCCTGTCTGCCTTCTGGAGTTGGCCAAGTGTTACTGGCCAGAGTAGCAGGAGGTAAATCTGTCCTGAAGATCTTGCCCTTATTTTTAGAGAGAATTTTGTTAGAAGTATTTCTGTTGCTTTGTTTTTTGAACTTGTCTTATTTTTTTTCCGCCTTTTTTTTCCTTTTTTTTTCTTCCTGTTGCTAATATTGTAAATTATCATAAAGGCATTCTTGTTTGACATATTACCAAAATGTGAGACAGGCACATGACTTTTTTTTTCTTACTCTTTGCTAATCCTGCTTCTTTTTTCCGTTCTTTTGATTCAACACTACCCATATCGTTCCATTTCTTATCTCAGTTTAAATTGAATGTACCTTATCAGTACTGATAAGTAGTTGAGACAACTGGACAAACAGGCATTTGCAGGTGGGTAAACTGAGCGTTCAGTGAGAACGTGTAGTTGTGGTACATGCAGACAGTCTTTATGTATTACTACAGTGATAAACCTTCCTCTTTTTAATTTTTAAATTTTTAATATGGTCTTGGTGCAGAAATACATGATAGCTTTCAGCTTTGAAATTATGAATTCATTTGCCTATAAGGTGTTGAGTTATATATATTAAAAAATTAGTAATAATGTGAGTGAATAAGTTTTTTCTAACACTTTTTTCTTTGGTGTCAAAAATCACATAAAAGACATGAAGTATCAAGTAATAACACAGTATTGGATAACTTTCTTCTACCATAGCACACTGAGATATATTCTTAAGTATATATGCAAAGGTAAATTTTGTGGGTTTTTTTCTCTTATCCAGAGTAAAGCTGCTTTATCTAGAAAAGTAACCTGTTCTATTCAATTTTAATTTGAAGAAAATAACCTGTACATCACAGGGTGCCTGCCTACTGAGCTCTAGGGTGGTTGCTCAGTTGCATGCAAAGATGTGCCTGTATGAAAGATGTGCCTTGACCATCTCTCTTGAAAATTATTTGTTTATACTAAGTTTTGTGGAGTCTTGCATTATTTTGCTACAGTAGTAGCGCCTTCTGTTAGTAGCCAGTTTCAGATGTATTCAGTGCAAAAATGCATCTGTGTGGAAGTATTCTACATTGTACAGGAAAGAAGGAAGAGTTAACACCAAAATTTACTTTATAAAGGCTGGTTAAGAGTATGCCAATTTAGGGTGATGATACCAATATTTTTTCTAAACAGGCTGACAATTCATATGGATGAAGAACTTCGTGCCTTGGCTTTCAATACTCTCCAAGCATTAATGCTTGATTTTCCAGATTGGCGGGAAGATGTTCTTTCAGGATTTGTATATTTTATTGTGCGTGAAGTGACTGACGTCCACCCAACGCTTCTTGACAATGCAGTAAAAATGTTAGTGCAGCTCATAAATCAGTGGAAGCAAGCAGCCCAAATGCACAATAAGAACCAAGATTCTCAGGTATTTCTAAATAAGGTCCTTTGATGTTAAAACGTGGTTTGAATCTACATATAATTTTATTAGTAGACTTTATTGGATTTCGTAAGTAATAAAAACTCCACTTACTTTTTACATTGCTTGAAGATTTTTAGACCTATTATTTTCAATCAGCATTTTTGCCAAAACTTTATTTTAATATTATTAAGTGTTACCTAAACACAAATTTATAGCCACATTTTGCTTACATCAAAAGTCATCATGTGTAACTGGAAATAATTTAAGTAGGAGTAGTTAAGCAGTAGAACTAGAAAAAAGGACTTTTTTTACTAGCAAACAAAAACAGTTCAAATAATTTAATTTTATACAGTCTATGTGTAAGAGTATTATCTGTTTACTTTTAATTTTCCCCTCACTGCCTCATTCTTGTGAGAAAGTGAAATAAAAAAGACTTTCTTGTTATATGTATTTGGACAGAATTCAGAGAGATGCTGAAAAAAAACCATAGTTGATATTATGCCATTCTCATAATGGAAAATTTGACTAGTGGCCAAGTAAGATCTAAATACCTTATGATTAATTCTGCCATTATTAATAATGAAACTATAGTTTGGTTGTGTTTACTTTATTTCTTAGTTTGCTTAACTTCTGTGATTTTTTTTTTAGCGTGGTGTATCCAATGGGGCTGCCCATACCCTTCCTCTGGAGAGAAACCTTTATTCCAGTGTGTTTCATGTGGTGGAAGGCTTTGCTTTGGTCATCCTTTGCAGCACAAGGCCTGCCACCAGGAGACTGGCTGTCAGCGTTCTCAGAGAAATAAGGGCCTTGTTCACAGTTTTAGAAATTTCTAAGGTAAGAGTTGATGACTCGTTGTTACGACTGCTTAACGAAATGGCTTTTATCTTGACTTTCTTTGAGTGCGTTACGTTTTGTCTTTACTTGTAGAGTGAAGATGAGTTGGCTATAGATGTAATGGACAGACTAAGTGCTACTCTCCTGGAGAGTTTCATACATCTCACTGGGGCTGACCAGGTAGGAGAGTTTTATGTTAAGCTGGATCTAAGATGAGGTAATTCTGCTAAACTCTCCCAAATGAAATTTATGTATTTTAAATGACAGTGTCACTATGTTCATGCTAACTTTATCGGCAATTTATCACCTTTAAAAACAATCAAACAAAGAAATCCAACTAACCAACCAAAAAAACCCCAAACGTCAAAAATCTTGAGGAATGTTGTCGTTACTTAATATACATGAATATTAAATATGGCCTTGTTCTCTTTTTATGCACACAGACTACTTTACTGTACTGTCCCAGTTCAATAGATTTACAGACTCTGGCTGACTGGAATTCTTCCCCAATCAGCCACCAGTTTGATGTGGTCAGTCCATCACATATATGGATATTTGCGCATGTGACTCAAGGCCAGGATCCATGGATTATAAGCCTCTCAAGTTTTATGAAACAGGAAAATCTTCCAAAACACTGCCCAACAGCTGTAAGCTATGCTTGGATGTTTGCTTATACCAGACTCCAACTGCTGTCTCCACAAGTGGATATAAAGTAAGTTAATCTCTAAAGTAAATACTATATATTATATTGAGTATTCCTTCAAGATTTATCATTATGATAATGTGTTTATATCTCAGTGAGGTGAAATATGGACTGTTAATATTTTCTGTGGGTTTAATTCAGCTTTATATAACAAAAATTAAAGCAGTTCTATCTGGAAAAAAGTAATCTGCTGTAAAGGTTAATTTCATGCATTTGGCCACATGGTAGGTAGTTCAACAGATTTGACTATAAAAGCATACATTGTTGATGTACAGGTCTATTCTGAACAATTTATTCAGAGTTTACCTTGTTAACAATTTTGGAGGCAATGACACATACATAACTGAAAAATAAATTCAGTAGAGAAACCAAGTGAAACCTGGTAAGCTTTTTTTACTATACTAAGCTTTCTTTTTTTTATTATTTTATTTTTTAATAGCAGCCCTATCAATGCAAAGAAAGTGAATACTACTACAAGCAGTGACTCCTATATTGGGCTCTGGAGAAACTACCTGATTCTTTGCTGCAGTGCAGCATCTTCTTCAAACTCCTCCACCTCCACAGGCTCTGTGAGATGTTCCCCTCCTGAGACGCTGGCGTCTACTCCTGACAGTGGTTATAGCATTGATTCAAGAGTAGGTTCTTCTAGTGCTTACTGTAAATAAGGCTGCATTTTAGTTATTGGAAGTAGAAACACCTGAGGCTTATAATAACTGTCATGGTTCTTAAAAACTGGTGTAATTTGTCTGAAAATATGTTTTAGTATATGTTTGTCTTTCACTTTATTAGGATAGCATTTCAGTTTACTTCTCCCAATATGGGCTCTAGAGGATTTTCTGCTTATTTTTTTGAAGGCAAAATCCAATCATTTCATGAAAAGATTAACCCAATCTCAAAGTTCTATCTATTGATAATGAGAAATTGTCTTGTTTACCATTAAGGGGTTGCTTGTTTTTTTGCTATCAGTAAACTTCTGCAATTCTGAGCAAATAGGCTCTCACTCCAGTAACTGAAGCAGTGTTCAGTTCAGTGTTCAGGCATGATGTATCTTGTTATATTTTTCCCAGCCACAGATAGTTTTCTGTCTGCCTTGCTTCATATCACCTGCAGATTTTTCTTCCTTTTTGTGTTTTGCTGCTGCTTTGCTTATTTTTGTTCTTCTTTTTGGCTTCCTGCAGAAGGCACAGTAGAAGTGAAGATAACTCATGGACTATGCAGCAGATTTTTGGCAGAAGTAGCCTATTCCACTTGTTTGTTATCAAGATCCTTTCCCTAAGTCTGAGAAACTGTAGACTGAAAGCTTTGTTCTCTTTGAGAGCCACAATTGAGTCTTAGGAGTTGGACACCAGAAGTCCACTCTTTCTTCTGAGGGAGGGCAGATACACTAAACATACAAAGAATCTGTTTATCGTGTTGAGGCATTTATTGTCATCTGACAATGAAAACTCAATTATACAAGGAATAGAGAAGTAGTTAATACTACTTTACTATATCAGAAAGTCTTTTGCTATATCAAAGATCAAAAATTTTGGTTTACCATTTAAAGTCACTAACCAGTGTGAGAAGACTCGAAAATTACAGCAGATGTTTTAATGTCACACCACTTGATTGTTTGGTAACTACTTCATTCTGGCATATTCTGGTTTTCTTCTTAGGTCATTGGCATTCCATCCCCTTCCTCCCTGTTTAAGCACATAGTTCCAATGATGCGCTCTGAGAGCATGGAAATTACAGAATCCCTTGTGCTGGGACTTGGCAGGACCAACCCAGGAGCTTTTAGGTAACTGTTGTGTTTCATCTGTTTTTATGCTAATTGATTACAAACCTGAGGAATCAGAGCTCAAAAAAAATGCTTTTTCTTTTTTCTTTTAAGAATTTTTTAAAAGCTGTGAAAACTGATTGCCATTGTATCTTCTAGCATTTAGTAGTGTGGTAAAGATTCTTAGAGGCTGAAATAATTTTATGTAGAGGTCATGTCTGCATAAAGAAAAAGAAGTTAGTTGAAATAATAAATGGCTGCTTTTTCTTGATATTAAAGGCTGCCCTTAAATGAAAGAACAGACTGTGTAGACTGTTAACATTTGAAATGTTAATTATAATCATGTTTGTAAGAGTTACTAAACTGTCTTTACTGGTATTGCCAACAAACATATGTTTCTGAGTTCTTTGTGTGTAGGAGTTTCATGATAACTGTATTCTAAAAAGACATTTTTGGATCAAGCTGAAAAGATCAAACAGTTGCAACTGTTTTCTGACTAGCACTGAACCTTCTGAAATTTGTGGCACATCTCTCTACCCTCTTTTTCTTCTGAGTAAAATTCCTGTGACTTCATAACTAATAAATCTTTCTTGGGTGTTGTACCAATGACAAGTCCATGTGGACTAGTTTGGGTTTTGGTAACTGTGATCTACTGTAGCAGAATTAAATCTGTGCCAAGTCACTTGTTCTGTCAATTTAATTTCATACATCATGTTCAACATACCTGGATTCAGCTCATGCTACAAAACTTTTGGTTACCCTGTTGTGACAATGTCAAATTCAAAATGGTCTATCGAGCCATGGTGGCGTACCTACCTCAACTGAAATTTACTTTTCTTCAGACCCTGATGTGTATTACAAATCCACTGAGGTGAAAAGGCAGCTCTGTGCCAGGAAGCCATGAGTTTACCCTCAGTAAGTTTGCGGATGACACCAAACTAGGTGGGAGCGTTGATCTGCTTGAGGGTCGGAAGGCTTTACAGAG
>JAOQGH010000032.1:66533503-66603274 GCA_025769975.1 Gallinago jamesoni | reverse complement strand
TGTGGTTGGACTCGATGATCTCAAAGGTCCCTTCCAACCACTAAGATTCTGTGATTCTGTGATTCTGTGATTCTGTTTTAAAATGCCTCTTTATGCCACTGTTCTCCACTAAAAGCTCTCTCTTTATGGAGGATGGATGAAGAGGGAGAAATTACTCATGTTACATACTGTGGCAGATGAGGTGCCAAAGATGTACTTAAAACTGTAATGCCAAGTCCTCAGTTAAAGTATTTGGTTTTACTCCTTTTATAATCTTCTAATTTTATGTCATATCTGACTTTACTTTCCTAACCAGGAGTAAAGCACGACTTTGTCGCGTGACCTTGAAGATCTACTGAACAGTTTAGATCATAATTGTGCTCTACAAGTCTAGAAAACACTTTCAGAAAAGGATTTCACCAGAAATCTATGTTTTCTAAATTAGAAACAATTCATTCAGCAAACTTTAAAAAAAGTATATCTGATTCTCAGCAGGCTTCTGATTTCTTTAGTCTGGATTTTGTTTTGTTTCTGATGACTAGCTTTTTCCTCTGCCCAATGTGCATACTCACACCAGATGCTAACTGTACCCCACCCTTCGCCATTGCAGCTCTGCACTGATTTGTTCTTTTAAGCACTGTTCCTCCCCACTTGGTGTGCTTTACACAGGAACTTTTTTCATTATATCTTTATGTATCATTAAGTCCACTTGCTAGAATATTCTTTTTCTCTTTTGTTTTATGTTATCATGTGGACTTGTCTAGGTGTTTCTTTTCTCCAATGAAAGTCCTGTGATTTAGCACCAAAAAAAAGCTTTTTCCAGCCTATTTTCTGTATTTTCTGTGTTTGAAAGAAAGTACACAGCAATCCCTGACCATGCTCAAGTCTCTTGTAATTGAGCGCACTGCAAAAGTTCGTGCAGCTTTCTGATCACCTGGACCCATTTCCTGAAGGAAAACCTTTGAATGATGTAGCAGAGGGGTCAGTCATTTACCATGAAAACTTGAAGAGGCTTATGCTTTTGATGTTTAAATTAGAGTAGAACAGGAAGCAGCAAAACGTATCACACTCCAATAATCCTAAAGTGGAGGCGGTAGTTATTATATTAACAGATATTAAAGTAAAACCAATATGTTTTTGCCTTTATACTTTGGCAAAGTATGGTCTGAGTAGATCCCTTCTACTCATCTCCTTCCCCTGTTCCTCACCCCCTTTTTGGAGTCATAAGAGAGTCTTACTTTGGCAGAAGAACTGAGTAGTAATAAAGACTGTGGAGCCTCAGAGCAAATAAGGAATGTAAACACAGTGTCAAAGCATATTGCTTTTCAGTTTTCATAGAGACTACTCTGACTTCTGTCAGCATAGTATTATTGGCCTTAAAGAAACAAACTTTATTAACAGCTAAATGCATCAGTACAACTCAAAGAGCACTGTGTGAAAAGCTGCCAACATTTTTTTCCCTAATATTATCTATTTGCACCATAAGGCTTTGCTAAACTCTGAATAATAAAGTGAATGAAAATCATTTGTGATAGAAATATGCCAAAATACTTGCTGAATGCAAATTTAATGCTAATTACTGAAACATACATCTGGTAGTCTGTCTTTAAATTAGGAAAATATCTCGCTGGGAAACACCTCTTTTAAATGCTGATTTATTTTAGAAAGTTGCAGGTGAAGAGGGAAAACCTGAGGGTGTTTTAACTTACATTGTAACACTAGTTGCTATGAAATCTTTCAGTTGAGATGTTAATTTAATGGTTGTTTTTATCCTTTTAATTCTTTTATTTTAATTCAGGGAGCTAATAGAAGAATTACATCCAATAATTAAGGAAGCACTTGAAAGAAGGCCAGAGGTAATTAGATATTTTCCATTATATTCAGTACACAGCTTTAACTACTCTCTCACTAATGGTAGTAAATAAACGTTGGTTATGTTCTTTGATTTTTGTACCTAAAAACTGTAAATATACCAGATAAAAAGTTGAGTAAATGATTGTGAGGTGTTTACATTGTAAGAGCTTTGTGTTTGTTTTGAGGTCTCTATTTTCCTGTATGAAAGAGGTTTTGTTTCAAATGATGAAAAAATTACTGTAACCTCTTCCACATTCTCTTAATTCCTTTTACTGAAACATGGTTTTACACAGTGGTTACTTTGTTATATCATCAGTAACATGCCTGCAATTAGTAGTATCCAAGACACAGAATTGAGTTCTGCTGTCCACAAACTTTGTTGTTGGTTGTTTTTTTTGAAATGAAAAAGGCTGTCAGTTCACCAGACTGACTGCTCTGACTAAAAATTTCTTGATGGAGAGCATGTTTTACAGCAAGATTTAGAAACCTAAATAGGTACTCATAGAAATAAGTCTCAGTATTATTATCAGTAATACTGATTACTCAGTATTTTTTGTGGTAACTGAAATTCTTATTAGTAATAAATTTGTAGTTAAATACAGATGATGGGAAGGAAAATCACTTCTGTTTCAAAATGTTACTGGGCTATAGTATTTTGTCATTTTGTCATTCTTCCATGCAAATATGTAGAATGATAAACATTTTTACTTCATTTTTTTAATGTTGCATTTTGTGACAGAGGACTGATAAAAACCATTATTTTGATAATATGTGTAACAGTAAACCTACTATATTTTGGAGTTGCAATAGGGAAAAATTTGTTCATTCTCTCATTTATTAAAATTGCTAGCAATTTTTTTTAACTCATTTTAAAAGGTTGGCACCCCTGATAATCAATGCCAGTTGTTTTACAGAAATAATAATGCTTTTATATGCCATGCTGGTTTAATACTTAGTGTTTCCTCTGCTTCATTTAACTTTGTGTTTCCTCTTTTGAATAGAACATGAAACGGCGCAGGCGTCGAGATATTTTACGAGTACAACTAGTACGAATATTTGAACTGTTGGCAGATGCTGGTGTCATTAGTCACAGGTAGGGCCAGCGCTTGTGAGAAAATGTTCATGCTCCAAGTTAAAACACCAAGTATTCCTATGACCCAGAATAACAAGCATGCAGAATTCTTCAGTGAGTTTTAGTATACCACAAAATAAAAAGTCATGGCTTTATAAAATGTGGGATTTTACTGGCTCTCTAATCCCTCCCTCCCCCATACTCTTTGTTGCTGTGGTCTGTGTTTTATTTAAAATGCTACTGTTCCCCGTGACGTTGCTTTGGGCCGACTCTGGGTCATGTTCCTTCTTGGGTTTGTGTGGTCAAACATCACACAGGTTACACAAATCAGAAAACACAAGTTACAACTATTCTATAATCGGTCTGGAATTCTTTCTCACCTGGAGTCAGCATGTCCTATGCACAGAAGGCTTCTGCTCATTAATATTGGATATTTTTCTTTCTGGAGGCGGCAGAATATTAACTGGATTAGGGTTTTCTTCTCAGTTTACCCTACTTGTATAGGAACACTTTGAAAGAAGACTTTCTGGCATATGTTTTACAAGTCTCTTAGAATTTTTTTTTCTATACAGGTAGAATTGTATAAGAGCAAGAAGTGAGGAGATGGTTAGGATAGCTCCTCCCATTCTGTTAGACAACAATACGTAAACATTTATTTGCCAGCCTTAGCAATATAATCGGTGTGAAATTCTCAATATTTAAGCAAGCTACCACAGCATATTTCATATTGTTGCCTCAGAAGCATTGCTAACATGTCTTTCTTCCTTTTGACATGCTGATTTTTCAGAATGCAAGCATTAAAATCATACTCTCCCTTATCTTTTAAGGGACTCACTGGTGTTTAATTATGTAAAAGATGTCCTAACCACGGTCTCCACCCTAGAACTTTGTCGGCTTTTCTCTCTGAGGCCAGTCTATTTCTGGTGGAAGCTAGCAAGCAATTAAGGGCTACCATAAACCTCCTCATCTTGCCTTTGGTGTCCAAGGGATGCTTTCTAGTTGCCTTCAGTACAAATGTGGAAAGATGGTGGAGGGAGCAGAGAAGAAAGGCACCACCCTTCTAACAATGTTTTTTCAAAGGAGGGCAGGTTTGAATCACATGCAGTCTTTAATCTCCTTATTTAGTTTAGTACAGACATCTAGTCAGATGCTAAAGCAATGAAGTTGGGAAATGAATACATAAAATTAATAAATTGTTTTTATCTGCTAATAGTCAATAGCATGTCATGAACTAAAGAACATCTTCACTGACTCTCAAAAATCATACAAATTACATACTGGGTTACAAATTGCATGTGTTTTGGGGAGGAGGGATTGATTATTTGGGGTTTTTTATTATTTTTAACATTTGTCCCCAGTCTAAGAATTAATTCTGTGGATTAGTGATTTCTGATAGTGAGGCTTGATTATTAATTTGCTTTCACTGGAGCTTTTTATTTAACAGTTAAATAGAAACTGGATGAAGGATTGAATTTGAATATTTGCAGTGATCAGATTGTAGATTATTTTTTTTTTAAGAGAAAAAATAAGGATTGTTTTAAAAAATTGTTTGTATTTATCATAATATTTGATTTTTTTATGTTATTTTTAAGTGCAAGTGGTGGCCTTGATAATGAAACACATTCCCTCAACAACACTTTACTTGAGTATGTCGATCTAACAAGACAACTCTTAGAAGCAGAAAATGAAAAGGATTCTGATACATTAAAAGATATCCGATGCCATTTTAGTGCCTTAGTGGCAAATATCATTCAAAATGTTCCAGGTATGTAAAAATACTTTAATAACTTCTGATGACTATGTTTAATGTGCAGTACATTTTAAAAAACAAAGCCAAGGAAACGAAAACTAAACAAAAACTCATGTATTCTCTCAAGTTTCAGAATACTGTCATAAAAAGAATTTATGCCATCAGTATTGAATATAGCTTGAGCAGCATGAGTTTTAGGAGGAATTTTTGTAAGTGTACAAGTAATTTTCTTATTTAGCAAAGGTCTTGTTTGTTGGCAGTACATTTAAATATCTAGACTAAGAAATAGCTTATTCTTGTACACTAGTGGCATTAAACAGGACAATAGTAAAGCTACATGCAGCTATTAGGATGTTAAAATAATGTGTCTTTACATTGATTTTTTTTTTTTCCTTTCATATTCATTGTTTGGGTCTGTTTCTGTTTTACATACTTTATTTTAAAGAGTTGCAAGAGGAGTGTGTCTAAGTTTATGCTTTTCTTACAGTACACCAGAGAAGAAGTGTCTTTCCACAGCAGAGTCTACGCCACAGTCTATTTATGTTGTTCAGTCATTGGGCAGGTCCTTTTAGTATCATGTTTACTCCCCTGGACAGATACAGTGATAGGAACATGCGAATAAACAGACACCAATACTGTGCATTAAAGGTATTTTAGCACTTTTTGAATTTTGGTAATAGATTGCTAGGTTGAGTTTTCTAATGCAAATTTAATATTTGGGCTTTTTGGATGTGGTTTTCACATCTTTGTTGCCATTCATAACTTAGTTCATTTTCTCTTCTACATGTGTATTTACAATAGTTTGCCTTTTTTTCCATACTGTACATTTTTTTCCATACTCTTGCACTTGCTATAGGAATTTCTTAAAATAACTACTAAATGTTTGCTTCCCATGACTTTAGTCCTCACTTGCCTGAGGAGAAAGGCTTTCATGTAAAAGTACATTAACAATCAAACTGACATATTAACTGTTACTTATTTCAGCATTTCAGTATTGACAATTCCTTGTATTTGGGAGTTGAGAAAAATATAATTTGATAATTTCTTGAATACGGTGTTAAACAGATCTTATTAGCCTGAGTCTTTCTTCTGTGCCTGAATAGAAGTTAGTTTTCTGCTAATTTAATGAACTTGGTAAAACAACTTCCTGTATCCCAGTTTTTAAATTGTGTTGTTTTTCCATTACTTTCTGAAGGCAATGTCTGCTGTGCTGTGTTGTGGCCCTGTTGCAGATAACGTCGGGCTCTCATCTGATGGCTATTTATACAAATGGCTGGATAATATTTTGGATTCTCAAGATAAAAAGGTAATACAGGCGAATGTCAACATCAGTTTGCAATAGTCAATGCTTTCAACATAAGCTTTAATGAGTTTTGCAGTCAGATTGGCCTAAATGCTTTAGAGTGGCTTAAGCTCAAAGCTGTTTTAGTAGTGCATGTTTTTGCACTGTCCTTAATATGTGTATTCACCCTGCTGAGGGAAGGAGTCCCTAATCTCACAGTCTAAGAGCAGACAGAACAGATGGATGAGGAAATGGCAAGGAGTGAAGCATTGTGTATCATTTTTGAACTAATCAGTTAGATTAAGTTGTAGTAATGAGCAGATCTTTTAGAAATTTAAAGGAGACAAGATTTTGACATGAACCCTTGTGAGACTGTAGAGCCCATTGAGGATCCTGCAGAGTTACGAAGACCATGCTTTACATCTAAAAGTAAGGCAAGCTTTAGATTTAAAAAATAGAGACTCCGTTGCACTAATACTATGACTGCATAAAAACACAGCTCCAGTGGGCTGCTTTGATTCAAGAGAACATGCAAGTCTTCACATAGCTCTATTCCTTGTATCCCATTGGAATTCCTGCATGTGTTTAAGTGCTTTTCTCTATCTGATGCTTTCAGGTCAGTGTTCAGCTTGCAGTAAGAAAAGTGAAAATAGTAAATAGCTCAAGGTAGCCTTGGAACTGAGGGGGAAAAGAGTCAGTAGAGCTTTCTAGTTATTTGCTTCAATAATTTATGACTGTGTGTGCAAGTTGAACATTAAACAGTTTGATAGAATTCCCTGTTGTTATTTTAGGCTGTGGTCTCATAGCTTTAGATGAAACAAATTTTGTGTATTGCAGTTGTTTGGGTTTTTTAAAATTAAATATATATTTCCCTATTTTCTGCCATTTTTGTAAGTTGGTTTGGTTTGCATTTTTTTTCTATATTTCTAAATATATATTGGTTCTTTTCTGGAATACAGGTTCACCAGCTGGGCTGTGAGGCAGTCATGCTGCTCTTGGAACTCAACCCTGACCAGAGTAACCTCATGTACTGGGCCGTAGATCGGTGTTACACAGGTTCCAAGCGGGTAGCAGCTGGCTGTTTTAAAGCCATAGCCAGCGTGTTCCAAAACAGGTACTACAGCATTTTTCAAAACTCTAAACTTTAATTTTCAAAGTGTGCTTTCATGGACATCTGGAGTTTTTTCTCCCTCTTTGTGTGTGTTACTAGGGAAACTTTTCAAAATGTTATCCCATGCCATACCTCTGTAAATTAAACTTTAATAAACTCAAATTTATAAAACCAAATGTAATTTAACTTATTTCACATTTGCTATTTTTCTCTAGGGATTACCAGTGTGATACAGTGACCCTCCTGAATCTGATACTATTTAAAGCAGCTGATTCTACTAGGGCTATCTATGAAGTTGCTATGCAACTATTACAGGTTTGTAAACTAATTGTGATTAATTTTTTTTCATTTACAATATGAATTGTCCTCCACATTTAAAAAAAATATAATTCTGTTATTGTTTGGTTGTCCCTTCAGTAATGTTTGGGTTTTTCTTTTCTTCTATATTTTAGTACATATTTAGGCCAGATCCTTATCTGACACAAATAGACATCAGTGGAAGTGTGTCTGTTTTCATGAACTAAACACTCAGGATTTCTATTTTCATAATATCTGCTTTTTCAAGAGACAAAACCTAAATTAAGATTCTTCTGGTTTGTCCCTGAAATAGTGATATATTTGTCCAAATAGCTCCATTTGTCCAAAAGCACCTCAGAGAGAAGTATATTGCTTCCTGTGCCTCTACTCTGTCTGCTGGGGTAGCAGTCAGATTTATGATTTTTGCATTAGTACCAAATATTTTTTCATCTATTTGTGTGGAGAGATGATCATGAAAATCTTGTTAGCCATTTAATTTATTTTTGTATATTCCTTTCTGAGGTCATTTAGGGGTAAGCTTAATCTTACCGGCAGCATTAGTGTTTAAAAATAAATAAATCATTCTGTGCTGCTTCTGTCACAGACCACAAGTCTTGGAATTTTTTTCAAAGGTTTTTGTTGTCAGCTAAATTCAACAGTAAAGTCCCCGCTGAAGTCACATCCCCATTGATGTCAGCACTCACACCGTCAGTCCCGTCTCCCTTCTCAAGTGAACCCCACTGCTTAAAATCAGCCCAAACTGACTTTTAAAGTATCACACTGCTGGACCTCTGCCACATCAAAGATTACTTCTATCCACATCTCATAGTTGAGCAGAAATTGATATTGTTGGGAAATACAAGTGTTCAATAGTATTTCACATTTTGTTATAGAGAAATTTATATTTAATAGGGTATTTTGTGAAAGCAGGTTTCTGAAAGTTATTGCTGGAAGCTCATCAAGTGGAGTGAGCCTTAGCTAGTCTTCTGTGAAATTACCATGGTGTTGGTGAATACTGTAGATATGTGGAGATCTGCATAGGTAGGAAACGTTAAATGAGAGCAGATACATGAATTGAAAAGGTGATTTTATATAAAGATTTTCATTGTAGCTCTGTACTTAGCTTCAAATTCTGAATATTACTGTTGTAGATCTTGGAACCAAAGATGTTCCGTTATGCTCATAAACTGGAAGTTCAGCGGACAGATGGGGTTTTGGGTCAGCCTTCTCCTTTGCCACATCTCTATTCTGTGTCGTATTATCAACTGTCAGAAGAATTAGCAAGGACTTATCCTGAGCTAACACTTGCTATCTTCTCAGGTATGGTTTTAAAACAAAACAGAATAATTCATCTGTTTAAAAGCGTTGTACAAAATGTGTAATTCTTATTTTTCAATTAGTTTATATCTAATTCACTAAAATCAGGACAACAGGATATTGTCATAATGAATGGAGAAAATGAAATTTACTGAGTGGCACTTTCTGTTTACTTGTATTTGAAATCTATTCAAGAGGAAACAACATGAATCAAAGATACTTTTTTTGACTTTCTAATAGCCATAAAAAATCATGTTAGAGAAGTAATTCGCTATTGTTTTTTAAGATTTTTTCTTCTATTATTCTTTGTAGTGTATTCTTATTTACTGCAGATTGCTTAACAATATTATTCCATAGCATTTTTAAACATTTGCAGAATAATAACCTCTCACATTAATTAAAAAAACTATTAGGACTCATACGAGGATGAAAAAACTTTTAAGTGCTTTTTTGCCGCCAAAGTTGGTACATCTTTACATGCTCTTCTCCAATTAGAGTAATATCTAAGCATGTATATACTAATATGGTTTCTTCAACATACTGTTTGTCAGTTGTGTCTTCAATTAGCTCTACTGAAGACTGTGGGCTTTATCATTATTAAATGGTGCTAGTTAGCTAAACAAAAAAAATTATGTCTGTATCAGCGTTACTTTATATCAGTGCTGTCTGCTAGGTTCGTGGTTGTTGCTCTTACCATTATTGATTTGCAATTCCTGTATGTACCTAATTTTTGAATGACAGAAGTCAGTCAGAGAATCCAGACGGCTCACCCAGCTGGGAGGCAGGTGATGCTGCATTATCTGCTGCCGTGGATGAACAATATTGAGTTGGTAGACTTGAAACCTTTGCCAACCATTCGTCGGCAAGATGAAGATGAAGAAGATTCTTTGAAAGACAGAGAAATAATGGTGAACAGTAGACGATGGCTGCGAGGAGAAGGCTGGGGGTCACCACAGGCTACAGCTATGGTTCTGAATAATCTGATGTATATGACGGCAAAGGTAAAACTGATTACTTAAGTGCTCTGTCTTCTTGTATTTAGGGTGCAAGAAAATGCTGTTCAAAGATACTGTGTTACCACATTTTTGAGAGTTATGTACATACTTGTTATGTATACCCAAGTTATACCATATAGTTTTGAGGTATTACAAGAAATACATAATATAAATGTTATAGTAATTTATCTATAGTAACAGTAGATAACTTGTTTTGCGATATAGATGTCTAGCTGGATAGATAATACCAAGTCACCTATATACCTGTGATCTTTAAGAGGAGTTTTGGAACCGACGTTGTTGTCAGATGCTGATAGACCCTCCTTCCTGTGACAGCTACTTCCAACAGAGACAAAGTATTGATCACATGCAGTGCTCCTGCCAATTTTTGGTATCTTGGAATCCTACTGACAAGAGACCATGTTTTAAGCTACAAATTAAAAACTCTTGGCAGCCTGTGGTCAATGGAATTTTATTCAGGATTGTCAGCAATTGGGAGAATGGGTCTCTGCTAAATGTAGATAGCTTTTTAAATTTATATCTAGTTACAAATGTAAAAGTAGAAATAAATTCACATATAAATAAATATTTATACAATTACATAATGTATTAAAGTATATATTATATATAAAATATATAATATGTACAAATATGTTTAGATATATTTTTATACATTTATAGCTATAAAAGAAAAAAGTTATTTCCGGAATGTGTTTATAAAAATGAATAAATGTGAAAGCTTCATTCTGGAATGTTAAAAAAGACACCAGCTTCTTACAGGTGACTCCCTTTTCTAGAGCCTATCCCACTTGGTCAATACAGATCACTTTCAAATTCAATGTTTTCTACCGGAGTTTTCAGGAGATATATTTATTTTGTTTTCTAGTATGGTGATGAAGTGGCTTGGTCAGAGATAGAAAATGTCTGGACTACTTTGGCAGACAGCTGGCCAAAGAACCTGAAAATAATTTTGCACTTCTTGATCAGTATCTGTGGAGTGAACAGTGAACCCAGCCTTTTGCCTTATGTGAGTATGTGATGCGTCTCTCCTTAGTGCTGGTGGTATTTTAAAAATGAGTTGTGTGTCTAGCAGCAGAGATGACCAAACAAAAACATGAGGTAGGATTTCTAGTATCAGAATCTCCAACCATATTTTATTACTGCTAAATACTAGGAACAAGTCAGATTCAGTTATTTTGTTTGAGTCACTTTGGACATCCGTGTCGAAATTTCAGTACTAGTTTAATTTAAACATGGCGTTCATGGTATGGGCTTGAGAAAGGAAGCAAACCAGAAAGGATATCACACCTTAAAGAAAGCAGAGGCTTCCTTAAGGCAAGTTATTGACTGATGAAACTTCATCAGGGTGGTAAGTCTAAAACAGTCCACCTGCCATCTTATCACTAACAAATTGTCAAAATTCAGAGTATACTAGGTGGACCATAGATGCCACTTAGTGAGCAAATCACAAAAAATGGAAAAGACTTAATAAAATGGCTGCATCTGTCTTAGCAATTTTTGTTTTGTGTAAGAGTTTGATTGCTAAACTTATTTTAATATGTTAGGAGCATACACTGAACAGCTTCTTACCATCATAAAATGCAAATCTACTGCAGCGGTTTGTCTCCATTCATTAGGAAGAATTAAGATAGTTCCATAAGTAATATTTTAATTAGAAGATTATTATAGGTTTTGCTAATAGACAAAAAAAACTAATCAGGACCTATAATATAAAGTTCTTCCTAAGGACAGCTTAAGTTCTTCATTGATTGGCAATTGTTTTCATTGCAAATGAGGAAATCTAGCTTAATGTTGCAGCCCAAAATCTTTGCATGTATGGCTTGAGTAAGGCAACATAGAAATTCAACAAGGCAAACGCTCTGGGTCACTTGCTCACCATTCATCTTTGAGTTCTCTCAAATGGATGGAATAAATCATTGAGCAGTGATGACTCAAGAAAATGTCAGAAGAAAAATTATGAACTTACTGGAGTCATGAGTGACCACTGACCAGCAGCCAACTGCTGTTGCTTAGTGGTGACCAGGATTATTTTGCTGAAGTAAGATGTATTGGAGAATTATTAATTACCACATGCTTAATAAAATATTGCTATAGTTGGGTGTTTATTCTTACCAGCGTATGAAAAAGCCTCAAGCATTTGGGAATGAAATGTTTTTTTCCCATGCTGTAATTTAGGATAGTCCTAAAAAGCAGATGGATAATATAGTAAAATAAAGCACCTGTCACAGCATGTAGGGGCCGTGTGATTATTCTCACATAACCTTAAAAACAAGTTTTATTTTTTGTCAAAGTGTATGTGAGAGCATTGCAGAATAGCATGAGGAAAAATGTTAAACCCAGTGGAAAAGAAATGGTGTAGAATACAATATGAAGTATTAAAAATAAATTATATCAGAATATGTTTGCTCCATCTCAGATGTTGCTAAGACCTTTGTAAGAAAATATTTTGCTTCTTTAATAATGGTCATTGGATTCAGAAGACTTACTTTCTTACTCTTGTGATCTGTTTCCAATGCTTGCTGCTATTGACAGCTGTGAAAGTGATTTTGCTTGCTTTTAGAACTCGGGTAAGTTTCAGGTATCTGCAATTGCACTGCAGGTAGCTTTAGATTCTAACACGTTTTGGTATTCCAATCTTTCTTTTTCCTTTTTTTAAAAAAATCACATCACTGCAAATAAGAATTTAATATATGTACATGCTATTTTATATACGTATACTTTTTTTGGTGACAGGTAAAGAAAGTTATTGTTTATTTGGGTAGAGATAAAACGATGCAACTACTAGAAGAGCTTGTGAGTGAGCTTCAGCTTACAGATCCCGTCAGTTCAGGAGTCACCCATATGGATAATCCACCCTATTACCGCATTACTTCCAGTTACAAAATCCCCTCTGTCACTTCAGGTGAGAATTTACTAACTTAAACTTTTATTATTGTCAGTGATAAACGTGCTGTTATCAATCAGTTATAATATTGGAGTTCATCTGTAAATATTTAATAGGAGTACAATCGTAGAATCATAGAATGGTTTGGTTTGAAGGGACCTTAAAGATCATCTAGTTCGAACCCCCCTGCCCTGGGCAGGAACACCTCCCACTAGAGCAGTGTTCTTTTTCTAAAAATAAATTAAGGTACAAAGTATGTTTTACAAGATCTGCAGTTTTTGATGTACCCAGGGTTCTTATTAAAGAACACCTGATAGGTTCACAAGAAACAGCTTTGTATTAATATATGCGCTAGGCTTTGTCTGCGTTCAGATCATGGACTGTTTACCCTCACTGTGTCACTTTGTCAATTCACTCAAACAAGTGGGAAAATATATATACTTTAAATCCATGTAAGTTGTTATATTTGAACTTCTGTTGTAGACACGAGCTGCATCGAGGATTATTCAAGAGGGTTTGAGTGAACTTACTTAGGAGAATGTATTTAGAAATAATTAACAATTAGCAATAGATTGATCATCAAAGAAACCCCCACCTAAAATATAAAAACCTCATTCTTAAATCCAAGAACTTGTTGAGAAATGTGGGGAAAAGCTGTCTGGTTTTGCTGAAACATCTTTCAAAGTGAGCCACAGAACACATTAGGGTATCTAAGCAAGGACTTGGGTTTTGTGCTGCAAAGCACTGTGATGTTGTGCGTCAGCCTGGTCCTATCACATAGGGATTATCTGGATCACAAGGTGGATCCATTGGCACTTGTTCATGAAAGTGTTTAAAAAGTATGAAAAAAAATAATTCTGGGGCTCTTGCACTTCAGTGTAATTGAGAGTACCAAAATCTTTGGGGAGAGTGCAAAATTATTTCCAGTTGTGGTCATTTATTCAATGTGATGCTTGCAAGTTTCTGTTAAAAATAAATTGATACAAGCTTCACTGCAGGCTGTTAGGTTTTAATCCCTAATCTGTTTGTGGTTTGAATTAGCTGCATACTAAACTCCAAGTACATTTTACAGATTACTATGAGGTGTAGCATACAGGAAAGAAAGAAATGGGTCTTTAGATCCTGCTTCAAAAACAAGCCTTTATCATTAATTTACATTGAAGACTCAGAGATTCCTGGAAAGGAATTATTTTTATTTTTTTCCAGTTAGTGAAATTATGGTTGCAGCTCAGAATCTTTTTGTCTAAACAACAGTTTTTTCTTGCATGTGAAAGTAATTTCTGTGGCTCAGTTTGCATTTGTTGCAACTGCTGTAGCGTAATCCTGGATAGGGCTCTCGGAGTGGACAAGGAAATAAGAGTCGTCACATAGTGCTTAATACTGCTTTTCTTCTTTATTGACCAATTTTTGTCCGTAATTCGCAGGTACCACTTCTAGTAGCAATACAATGGTGGCTCCTACAGATGGCAATCCTGACAGTAAACATATAAAAGACAATATTGAAGAGAAGTAAGTATCTCCTCAAAGGGCAGTTATTAGTTGAATTACAGGAATTCATGGTTGTTACTTAAATTACTATAAGTACTTGCATCTCAATGGCTCCAGGTATGTCTACATTGCAGGAAGTACAGGACTGTAAGTTTTATAAATAAGTTTTAAGCACAGAACCAGAATACTATTTGGAATTAACAGTAGCAGCCTCAATTGTAATTTAAACTCAAAAAGCTGTAGAGAAACTAAATAAATTAAGTGGCCCATCCGGGTCAGGCTTTGTATTGCTGTAGGTAGATGTTAATTTATGCCTAAATTAACTAATATTTTGCTGGATTATATATGTTTATGCAAGAAAAATTACACAGCAGATGACTATGGATACATCAAGGGCAAGTGTTATTCGTTTAGTGATGTAGCCAATTCACAAATTGATTTCGTAGCTCACTAGAAATCAAGAGTGGACATGTGCTGAATGCAAGTTTATTCTCCCGGCTGGACTATTTGGATGTCTGTGGCAAGATCCCTTCCAGCTACTTTTAAAACAGATGCCTCCCTCCCTGATTTTTGAGGTTCTTAAGAACAACCTTTTGTAGAAATTTGCCAGACACTGGTACCCATGTGAGGGTGGTGGAAAGCAAAGAGCTGACACAGACTTAGTCAGGGTGTAGGCTCGGAGCTCAGCAGTAACTGCCTGTGAGCATGCTCTCATTTTGTGTTAAATATGAGATAGCTAACCTTAAAGTGAAAAGAGAACAGGGATTCTATAACTACCATGAGAAAAAGCGTGCACAGAAAATAGTGTGCCTGTGCCAACTGTAGAGCAGCTACTATGTGGTAGATTCACAAATCACTTTATTTTGTGATGACTTGTTTGAGAGCCTTAGTAATTATATTGCCAATATAATTTCCCAGTTGGACACTTTTTTCCTTCCTAGGATAATTACATCAATATAGTATTGATAGAGACAACCCCAATATTTCAATTAAATTGGGGGTGTGTATGTGAAAATAAATCACAGAAGATTGTGGAATGTGAGGTGTCATTCAAAATTCAGCCTAGCGAGGCACAGACAAGTATTTGGCTGCTACGGGGGCTGGAGCTGAAGAAATTTGTAAAGTAATGAAGACAGTTTTGAAAGTCTCTCCACGTTTTGGCATATGCTGCAGGGTTGTCTAACACCTCCCCGGGGGATATGCTTCTTGCTAAGATATACCATTTACATCTTGGACCTGCCAGGAGGAGAGAATTTTAGAAACTTATCTTGAAACAGCTTGGAAATTGTGCTTTAGCACTCTAATTTCTCTGATTTGTTTGTAGTTTATCAGATTAGTGAGGTAGGGTCTTCAAGGCTCTGTGTGGATATATATATTTAGAGAGAGAGATATATATCTATATGTCAGTATCAGATCAAATAGGGGTTTCATTATTTTGCGAAAGAGTGAGAAGGACTTGTTTGTGCATAATGTCACAAATTTTAAATGTACTTAAGTGTTATTGAAAATTACCTAATAGAAATATGATTTATAGTGGATCATCTCCTTGAATCCCCTTATCTAGCATTGCTGCAGGAGATGTGTCTTATACAGGTTACTGATGCTGCTTTATTTGTTCCTACAGTTATGTACATCTAGACATCTACAGTGGGTTGAACAGTAACTTAAACCGCCAGCACCACAGACTAGAATCACGCTACAGCAGCAGCTCTGGAGGATCATATGAAGAGGAAAAAAGTAATATTATCATTTAAAAATATTTCTGTGAATAGAGAACAAAATTTTCACAAGTTAATACTTTTGCAAAAGGTTGCAGAACAGGATGAGATAAGCATTATCAGTGGTTTTTGCACAAACCTATTAAAAATATATTCATTTTTTTAGTACTGCTATTGAAGTCTAGCATACATTTGATCACAGTAGAATGTGCAAGGAAGATAATTCGCTTTCTCTCCTTCCCTTGTCCTCTGGAATGAGTTGTGAACATCGTCCCAAGTGAAGCAGTTTTATTCTATTTGCTTTGCCAGTACCAACACCAAAAATAGATACATAGTTAGGCAGAAGAAACAGGAGAGAGATGAGCAGGAGGAAGATGAGATGAATGAGGTACAAGATGATGTAAAGGAAGTTAAAAAAAATAGAAAATTGGAAGTAATTGTGATTTTAAATTATAGCAGCGCTTGGCTTGTTTAAAAAAAAAAAGGGGGTACAAAACTTTCTGAGAAGCCATAGCAAAGGAAAATATAGAAGGAAAAAAGGAACTTATGTACCTCTAATTTTCAAGCTTGTTTTGAAAATGTGGTGTGGGTTACTTTTTGTGGTCTATGTCTGTTTTTTCTGAGGTGCAGAGGTAAGGAAAGAGGTAGAAGTTTTTCCTGAAACTCCATATACTTTTGGAGATTTTTATTTAACAGAGGCTTATTAACGGTGGCTACTTTTTTACCAATGCATAAGATATAAAATCATCATGTCAATGCTGCAGAGAGCTAAACAGGTCATCTAATCAGGCAAAAACGAGGACAGCAGTCAGACAGCAAATGATGCGTTACATTAGTGAGTTCTGTGTACTTTGTCAGAGTACTTGTTAGACTGAAACCCTTGTTTGAGCAAACAAGCTGTTAGCAATTAAAATCACTTTGCACTTTAGCCCTGCATGGGATTATCAGATACATTTCAGTCTGATCCAGATCATTATAGTGCTCCCACAGACTTTCCTCTCAGGTTTCGCTCAATTTTTTTGTGGACAGTTGATTTTGCTACCAGTTAAGCTGTTTGGCGATGGTACAGCACGTGGCACAGCGCTGCCTTTTCCTTACCTTTCTTGTGCTGCTGAGCAACAGGATGTGAATTTCTGGATTTTGAGCGTTGTGTGTCAGTGTGGAGCTTTGTGCATCCCATGCTGTATTGATGCAACAGAGTCTGTTAAAATCTCCTTATATGCTCCTTAATGACCGATTCTGTGCAGACCAGAAAGGTTAGAGTGAATTTGTGGTTTGTATTGCCTCTTTCAAGAAAATGAAACATAACGTCCTCTACAGAGCTTTTTGTAGAGGCTGGGCATATTGATGCAGGTCTGTTAAATGTTGGGTCAGTAACAGGCTGTTGGACCCTCTGGCAGCCAGGGTGTTTATTACTGCTTGGATGGGTGATGTCCAGTATCATAGTTGTGGCCATTTTCATCTTTGTTTGCTATTCATGATAGCAACACTGAGTATGCTGAAGCAGGTGATAATTCACATGTTCCATCAATAAGAATTTTGTCACCTCCAGTCAAGAAGGTGATAATGAGCCGATACATGTGTGAATTTCTAGAACTTCTCCAGCTGTAGTTCTGAAAGGACAACTGGTAGAATGACTGAAACACTGGCTGTTGAGGCAATCTCCTTACTTGTTTCCAGCCTTAACTGATCATTCTGAAGTCCAAGTCATCTCATGGGTTTCTTCCTCTTTGGAAGCTTGCCTAATCAAAAATGAAATGTCTTTCTGTGTTTTCTTGACAAACTTGTGGATTTTTCTGAACAGTGACTTTTGTCAGGCAGTGGAATTGGGCTATTCTGTTGTAAAAGTGTCACGTTCTGAATTACCCCATATATCAGGCTGGCATTATCTGACACGTAGTGCTGGTGGTTTTCTGCTAGAGAGATCTATAAAGAGTTGCTCTTGAGAAGTACTTCCTTAGCCTATAATGAAATGCAGCTCCTCAAAATCTTGGCACCCAGCCTTAACTCCCTCTCTGAGAGGAGGTTTGGAATTCAAGGAAATTATATTAGATCACTTTGCCTTTTTTTCCTTATGTCCATCCATGTTCCCTATATGCATCTATTGCTTTTATGAACCCATTCAACAAAATCTTACTCTGTTTAGTGTGTGGCTTCTGCGGAATCATCCTTATACTAAAAGGAATAACCACTTTCTTTTTTTTTTTAAAAACTTTGTCCAGCTACTACAGTTTACAGCTGGTTACCCGTCTCCCAGATCTCAGCTTTTCAAGAATTTAAAAATTATAATATTATATAATTCAGAAATGTATTATGGATGCATTTCTGATTTAACTATCTATTGTGTTAGGTGATTCAATGCCTCTGTATTCAAACTGGCGGTTGAAGGTAATGGAGCACAACCAAGGAGAGCCTCTACCTTTTCCACCTACTGGGGGTTGCTGGTCACCATTGGTGGATTATTTGCCTGAGACTTCTCCGCCGGGCATGTCTCTTCACAGGTAACTGTTTTAACAATGCTGATGGCAATTCATTAAGTTTTAATTTGTGTTGCACAAATATAGTAATGTAATTAGGGAGATGATTCTACCCCTCTACTCTGCTCTACTCCAGGTGAGACCCCACCTGGAGTACTGTGTCCAGCTCTGGAGTCCTCAATACAGGAATGACATAGACCTGTTGGAATGGGTCCAATGGAAGGCCATGGGAATACTCAGAGGGCTGGAGGCTGGAGCACCTCTCCTATGAACACAGGCTGAGAGAGTTGGGGTTGTTCAGCCTGGAGAAGAGAAGGTTCCAGGGAGACCTTATAATGGTCTTCCAGTACCTGCAGGGGGCTACAGGAGAGATGGGCAGGGACTCTTTATCAGGGAGTGTAGTGATAGGAAGAGGGGTAACAGTTTTAAACTGAAAGAGGTGAGATTTAGATTAGATATTAAGAAGAAATTCTTTACTGTGATGGTGGTGAGACACTGGAACAGGTTGCCCAGAGAAGTTGTGGATGCCCCATCCTTAGAGGTGTTCTAGGTCAGGCTGGATGGGGCTTTGAGCTTTTGGGTCTAGTGGGAGGTGTCCCTGCCCATGGCAGGGGGGCTGGAACTCAATGATCTTTAAGGTCCCTTCAGCCTCTAACCATTCTATGATTCTAGAGAGAGCAGATTAAAAGACAGTAGATTTAAACACAGTAGAGAGGACCTTTGTTTTCTGGAGTTTTACTCACAGGTCTAGCAGTTTAAGGTTTCTCAGCCTTTTAATTTGAAGGATAAAAGTTTTTCTATCTTCATTATGAGCACTCATCTTTTCCATTATACAATTTTCTGGCTGTTTATAGACTCAAGAAAGAATACTGGTTAGTAATATATTAAGCTCTTTGCAGCTCTTCATAAAGTTAATGTTACATTCTTCTAACAAACTAATTTTTCTGGTTTTAGATGCAATATCGCAGTGATCCTTTTGACTGACTTGATAGTTGACCATGGTGTAAAGGTGGAATGGGGAGGATATTTGCATCTTTTGCTTCACGCAATTTTTATAGGTAACTACTTACAGAAATACATCTAGTAACTTAGGAATTGTAGCTATTTATGTAGCTGTTCTTTTCCACATATAAATTAATGTTTGCCATTGTATTGAAACCTCATTTACTTGTTCATATTTACAATATTTTAAAAGATTTAACTAAATATCTTTCAGCTTGATTAATATGAATATAACTAAGAGGTTTTTGGAGGTGTTTAAAGGCACTTTGTTGGATCTACTTTTACCTCTTTTTCCTTGTAGAAAACATAGTAAATTTCAATTTTTTTTTCTTTCTATTCTTAATGCTGTGTGAGAAACGAGGATATATTAATGTTTGTTAACCTGTATGCTTTTGGTTTGATATTGAAACACCATAAAAACATTGTTTAGTGAATTTTGTGTCTGTTATTTGGTAAAGTATAACAGAATTCAGTGTTCCCTTTGAATGTAATAAAGCTCTTCCTTTTTCCCTTTGTGTTAGGTTTTGACCACTGCCACCCTGAAGTCTATGAGCATTGCAAACGACTGCTTTTGCATCTGCTGATAGTGATGGGATCTGGCAGTAATGTCCAGTCTGTTGCTTCTGTCCTCCTCCGAAACAGAGAGTTCAATGAGTCCAGGGTGCTTACTGTCAAGCAAATGACCCATTTAGATTATACTTTCACAGGTAGGCTTTAGATTTATTAAGTGTTGCTGGTTAAAATGACATGGAAAGTTATCTTTTCTTCTAGGTGTTATTAAAACTTCTGTTATTTGTAATATTCTCCTGAGCCCTCGGCATTAAAACATATTTCTTCAGATTTTAATTAAGTCAAAATTGATACAGTTCTCAGTAGCACTCTGTGCCCAGTCATCAGACTAGGGAGCACAGCTGAATGATTAAGTAGTAGGGGAAACCGCAGAGGGAACACTATGTTTTGGATCTGTAATACACCAGGTTTTCTGATGCCCTTGAAAATAAAACCCAAGACAATATATCTCTTCCTTGTTTATAGCAACTTTAAATACCTGAGTGTTGTCAGCTGTAATTGCATTGTTCAATAGGCTAATAGAATACTCTTTTGAGATATTACCTTTTAATGTTCACCTTAACATTACAATATTGTAATTATACAGGGAACTAAATATTTTCTATGTATCTCTTTATGAAAGGAATATTTTGATGGTGTGAGCCTATTGTAGTTTCTAAAGAAATTTGAAATAGTTCATTTTTGTGAAACCTAGTATTTCGTATTTTTCAGTAGGTGGCAGCATATTGCTATACAACCTGTTAGTTCTGTTTTGTTCACATCAGAAGTGGTTTTATCACTAACCAAAAATATTCATTGGTTTTGTGAATTTGATGTTCATAGCAGTGAGAAATTAAAAAGTGGGCATAGTGGAAGAATTATTTCATGTAAATCTATTCACAGAACTTTACCGGTGCACCTATATGGTGACCTATACAAACCATGCCATTCCTAATCTTTACAGATTTGGGTAAAGCTGTCTAAGCATGGCGTAGTATTTTGCTATTATTAAAACAAAAATGCCTGTTAGATACTAGAATAAGATCAGCATCAAACATTTCCAGCTGGTGATGAAGATAAGGTGATTAGAGGTATGCGTGCCTAGCACAAGGTCAGACAAGCTGACGTTAATTTTTATTAGAAGCAGCCCATACCCCAGTCCAAACCCTGTGGCTCTGTCGAGAGAAAATTTTTGATGGATGTCATTGAGTCTCAAGCTTCTGCACAATTGCTGCAGTCAGAGGTTCATGACCCACTTTTCCTTGCCAGTTTACCTTCTCCCAGCACCTCATACGTAGGGGCATAACGTGAGGAGTTACTGCAGTTGTATTTTATTGCCATGTGATTCTTTACATGGAGAGAAAAATCTTACAGTAGCAAGATTAAGGAACTTCAGAGAAACTTTGTGCAGCCAGAGGGATTCTGCTTAGAGTCAGTTCACTAGCTAATACTTAGTGGTCACTGATCTAAATGCTGTCAGCTACACCGTGACTGAGTTTTAACAAAAAAATAATTGTGCATGATTAGGAAGTAGTTTATATCATAATTTGTCTCAACCGATTAAGACGAGATTTCTCAGAAGCCAATGAGCTGTCGTATTACCAGTACAAAATCAAACATAATATAGTGGTTTTAAAAAGGGATCTGGCAGTTCCTTATTAGGGATCCAGTCACGTAAAGACTTTGCATATATCAGGCTTGTTGATTTCATTGAAATTATTGCATCCATTAAATTATTCCCATTACGTTTGCTAAGTTATTGATTTTTTTTAGATGGCTATTTTTTCTTTTTATATATTTAATATTAACTGTCAACTTAAGACCGCATAATCATCTTGTTTTTATTTCAGCAGGTGTTCATGATTTTATACCTGATTACCAGCCCTCCCCAATGACAGACTCAGGGCTTAGTTCAAGTTCTACCTCTTCTAGCATCAGTTTAGGAAATACAAGTGCTGCCATTTCTCATCTGCAAACCACCATCCTCAATGAGGTTGACATTTCAGTAGAGCAGGATGAAAAAGTGAAAACTCTTATAGAATTTATTACCTCAAGGTAAGATTTCAGTTTTCATTTTTGTCAAAAATTTGTATTTTGTGGAAATATGGCAAAACCCTTACTGGTTAGCATTATGTTGTCTAATTTTGTCTCTGTTTTGTCACCATAAGAGACAATTTAATCCTGAAGTGCCTGTACCACATAATCCTTATGTGGTACAGGCTATGAACAACTCTTAACTTTCCATCAATTTTAGGGGAGTTTGGCCACCCTTTTCATGTCCTGAGTGGTGTATTGATGGGAAGAAAATGGGAAGCAAGGAGGCTGGTTTAATAAGAATATAATGATATTAATTTTACTGATTCTTTGGTAAAGAACAAAATATTGTCTAACATAGAATGTCTCTTCCTAAACTTATGGGTTTTTTTCTAGGAAAAGAGGCCCACTTTGGAATCATGAAGATGTTTCAGCCAAGAACCCTAATATAAAGAGTGCTGAACAGTTAACTGTGTTTTTAAAGCATGTGGTATCTATATTTAAGCAGTCTAGCTCAGGTACGTTAGAAAATAGTTGATACAGGATAGAATGCCAAAGTCTGCAAACTAAATGATTTTTTTTGAATGCCTGTAAATTTACAAATTATCTGTAAAATCACTGTAGGTGATTGCTTACTGCTCCTAAATAATAGATTTTCTTGTGTATTGCAAACTTCAGTCCATGTTTCTATAATGACAGATTTAAGTATAATATTTTAGGAATGAGAAAAAAAAATCTTATTAATTTATTGTGGACATTTAATATTCAAATCATAAATGTTTTATTCCCTGAAAGTCTCCAGTTTTAAGTATTATATACAAGTTTATATGCCTGGAAAGCTTTTTGAGAGTAACACTCCTTGAGAAAAATGTAGAAGATGAGAGTATCTTAAAGTTAGGAATGACTCTGGCAATTTACTTGTCATTAAATTCACGTGAGTTTGTTTTCTGTTGTGTTGCTTGAATATTTATTTGCTTTTATAGGAGGATTTCAGTTGGAACACCGTCTCAGTGAAGTTGCTTTGCAAACTGCACTTTCGTGCTCCTCTCGGCATTACGCTGGGAGGTCCTTTCAGATTTTCAGGGCTCTGAAGCAGCCTCTTACTGCATCTACACTTTCTGATGTTCTCTCCAGACTAGTAGAAACTGTTGGAGATGCAGGAGAAGAAGCTCAGGTATTTGAATTTTTCCCCCCACTTTATTAGAAAGCTAAGTTTGCCTAAATGACATACTTGTATCATATTTTAATGAAAATAAAATTCAAAACCATTTTTTATTCAGTTATTTTTTATTTTTATGTAAAGATATTTCAAATATCAAGCAGTATTAATCATGACACTTTCTGAATTTTCACCTAATTAAATGATGAAAAGATGAACTGTGCACATTCTTTTCTACAGTGACAAGAACTTTCAGAGAGTTTAATACATCTGTTTCCTGAAAACACCTTCTTTTCATAGTTAGAGAATTCTGAGATCAGCCATATAAAAAAAAATAATTTAGGTTTTCTTTTATTAAGAACTTAACCTGACAAAGTGTTAACAACCATCCAACTTAGTGTCATTGTAATTCTTTAGAAGTGGATCTAATCTTTTAATATTGAGAGTCTAAATTACCCCATCCTTAAGTCCATCCTTAAAAATAATGGAAACCAGAATGAATTATGTAGATATTTACAAATAAATTAGTTTTACCCAGTCTTGAAGCTAATTTTAACGTTCTCATCAGGATTGTGTTCTAATTAATGTATGAAATAACAGTTACTGATGTTATATTTTTATATCACTACTTGGTAGGTTTTCTGTGATCTTCCTTGTGCATGTTGCGTAATTTATAATGACCTGTGGCTTTCCCTAGGGTTTTGTCATAGAACTGCTTCTGACCTTAGAGTCTGCTATTGATACATTGGCTGAAACCATGAAGCATTATGATCTGCTTTCTGCCCTTTCTCAGTAAGTTCTTTTATTAGTCAAGCTACATTACACATTTTTATACATTTGCAATATTAAAGATTTGTATTACAAATGTCATGCAATAATTTCTTGTTGTCTTTGCAGAATAGTTGTATCCTTACAGCAAAATTGCCTGCTCTTTTTTGTTTTTATCATTCTGCCTCAAGCAAAATTCATAAGAATCTAGATTTTCTGAAAAGGATCTCTGCTGCCTTTCCAACTTACCCTCTTGGGTCCAACTTAAAAAAAAAAAAGGTGTTCAAGGTGTTCCTTTTGGCTCAATTGTGAAATGTTGTCAATTCTTCTGAAACGTCTCAAAAATGAAGGCACTGAGTACATTTAGAACCTTTTTTAACAGGCCCTACTGACCTTGATTAATAATGTAATTTTGAGGGGGGGTCTTATTTTTTCCCCATTTGTCTAATGAAGGTAATGGCACCAGTCTTTAAAGATAATTCAAGGTTCACACATGAAAACTCCTGTACTGGGATGAATACTTTTATTCCAGTGTTAATACAGAAGAAATTTCATCAGTTACAGCAAACACTACTCTTTCTTAGGCTTCAGATTTGTTGTCCGTGTATGAGAGAAGTGGAATTGAACAATCTGAGTGTCTTGCTACACACTGAGTGGTTTGCTCAGTGGCTTTTTATCAAACTGAAAAAAATCCCTAAATGTGCAGATGTCTTCATTTGTTTGATTTCATGGCAAAGGTTCTGAAAACGTTGAAATTTCTAGGAATATATTCAGTTTCTCAGTATCAGAGCTGGAAGGTGTTGATTTTCTAGGTCAGATGCTTCAGGCAAATATAAGGTAATCAATAGATAATGTCATTTATTAATTCCTTCATTTCTCTACCCTTATCACTGCTATAAGTAAGTTGGAATGCTAGATCCTCATTTACAGGTAATCATTTACATGCTATAGGCTCATTTTTTCTGATTTCACTGAATTGTTATGTAGTTTTTTTGGTGTTCTGGGATTGTAACAAATAGATTTGGTAGCAGAGATAATGGGATGCTACAGTCGTGTCCTTATGCTGTAAGGATATTTTAGTTATATATCTAGAAATATTTTTTCATATATTACAATACTCTTCTGATGATGAAGTGAAATATTCACTGTGTGTGTATATAAGTGATTAGTGTAACATCTTTGTCCTTTCTTCCTTTTAGCTAAACTGTATGTCATTGAAGTATTTTGCTTGGACTAATATGTAATATTTTTTAATTGAATTTTTTTTTTTAGAACCTCATACCATGATTCTGTAATGGGAAACAAGTACGCAGCTAATAGGAAAAGCACTGGACAGATAAATCTAAGCACAAGCCCCATCAATAGCGGCAGTTGTTTGGGATACTACAGCAATACAAGGAGTAATTCTTTGAGACTGAACTTAATCAGTGAGCGGAGAGGCGACCGTCGACGGAGCAACACACTGGATATAATGGATGGAAGGATAAATCACGGTGGAAGTTTGGCAAGGACTAGAAGCCTTTCCTCCCTGAGAGAGGGAGGGATGTATGATGTGCAGCCCACTACTGACCCTGTCAACTTGATGGCCACCATCTTTTGGATTGCAGCTTCGTTGCTAGAGTCAGATTATGAGTATGAATACCTTTTGGCTCTCAAGCTACTCAACAAGCTTCTTATTCACTTGCCTCTGGATAAATCAGAAAGTCGGGAAAAGATAGAAAAGGTGCAGAATAAACTGAAATGGAGTAACTTTCCAGGGCTTCAGCAGCTTTTTCTAAAAGGGTTTACTTCAGCATCTACACAAGAAATGACAGTCCATCTCCTTAGTAAACTCATCACAATTTCCAGGCATGCTTTGGTGGATCCTTCTCAGTTAGCAGGTATCTTTAGTAACTGTATATGTAATGAAAATTTGTTTTTTCATCAAATTAAGTGTAATCAAAATCAGTAGCGATTATGCATTTGCCTTTAAAAGACACCCTTCAGTTAAATGTTTTTGCATTTATCAGTGTTACAGATAGTGGGAATATGTTACAGACTGTGATTGTCTTCCAAGAAAAACTACATGAAAACTTTATGTATTGATTATTAACTTATTTTATTCTTGCTTGCAAGTTTTAAGAGCACATGTATTATTTTTCATAATCTTGTGCTAAATAGCTCAATTAGTACTATGTCAATCATATGCATGTATTGAAACAAAGTGACTGTACTACCTAAAGCTATCCAGTTTCACAATCATTTTCCTTAATTGGTGCAGTGATGATTTCATTTTCATCTTCTGCATTTTTATACCTATACAGAGACATGTATATACCTTCTACATAGATACACTCTTAGGTTCATGTGTGTGTGTACATATATATATATAATTTATGTATCTGTGTGAACATATGCATATCGTCCTTTATGAGTTTTTAAATACCAGAGAGCTGTTATATGCTCACATAACTCCACATTAACTTGTCATATTAAAATATTGAGGGGTCATATAACTGGTTTTATGTATGTGTTTAGGATTTCCCCTAAACATCTTGTGCCTACTTCCTCATCTGATCCAACATTTTGATAACCCAACTCAGTTCTGTAAAGAAACAGCTGACAGGATAGCAAAGGTATGTAAAATAATGCCTGGGGAGTATCCAGGAGTTTATTGCCTGCATTGCCCTATTTTTCTGCTCCTTTATGCAATCCCTTCATGTAATTCTAATAGTCTCATAGAAATAACTGTAAAGGAGTGATCCAGTCCTAATTCATATAGTTGGTCCTCATATCAACTCCTGAGTTTCCCTTTGTCAATGAAAAATCACATTTTGCTTATTCTGTACATGTTAGATGTAAAGAACAAATTTAACTTATTAATAGTATCGGTTACTTTTTCTTACTTATCTGATTTTGCAGTTTGTGGTTTTAAATATAAGCTTAATCAATTTTTAAGCACACTTCCTAATTTACTTGTGATAAGGAAGTGATCCTTATCTTTCAGGCTGGTAGGCAGAGAGGAAAAGGTACCATGTTCTTTCTATTGCTGGCATACAGTGATTAACCTTGGAATATTTCTGTAGTGTCTGTTAAAGCAGTACACGGTACACACCAACAAACTCCAGCCAGGCTGGGGGTTTGCTGCCCTCACAACCTGTGTTTCAAGGAAGAATGTGGAAAGGGGAATAAGACAGTGCTGTCTCGTTGTAGAAGGTGCAGTCATAGCCCTCTGGCTGCCCAAATTGTGATATGTAAATCACTTATTTACCTAACTGTGTGCAGGCCACCTCAAAGGAGCACCTGTCTGATGCAAATCCTGAAATTACTGCTGTCTCTTTTTAGATACTTGCACAGATAGCCGGGGTGCTAGTTTTGGAAAGTTTGGTATGAGTAGTAGATAAACTTGGAGCATGGATGCTCACAATACCAAAATTCAACAGAAGCTGTACGTGTTGCTTGTATGATTAGTTTGATTTCCGTAATCAAACGGGGGAAGAGTTTGGGGAGTGCAGTCTGGGGAAAGTGCGTAATGGCTTGGGAGTGCTTAGGTTAAAAAGAAGTCACTTCTAATATAATTAAAAGCGCCTTTTGCTTTTCAGGTGTGCGCAGAGGAGAAATCGCCAACTCTTGCCAATCTGGCTCATATGATGAGTTTATATAGTACACACAGTTACTCCAGGGACTGCTCTAACTGGATTAATGTCGTGTGTAGATATTTGCATGACTCTTTTTCAGATGCCACATTTAACCTCGTAACTTATCTTGCAGAGGTAATTTTTTAATAATAGCATATCTCATGTATCAGTGTTACATTTATGCGTTGCCAATTCCTTGTTTTTCATGATTCTGAGTATTGTGGGGGGGGAGCTCACCTCATGTAGTGAGAGAATAATATTAAAATGTTGCAGGACATAGAAAAGGGATGACTGCTGCCATTTTGAAGTGCAACAATTGAAATGTCCTTTGAAATGATAGTCCTTCTAATGAAAGATGCCTTTTTATAAAAGTAGTGTTTTGTAGTAGATATTTATATTCCATACCACGTAAATAGAATGTACACACTTTCTTGGTCTTAGCAAAATATACTTAGTGCAAATTTTAAGAGACCATTTTTTTAGCCAAGCACACGTTTAAAGGTGTCCTTATCACAACTTCAAAAAATAATTTCAAAATTTAATTGCAAATATTGCAGAGTATATAATCAAAGATCATTTAAATTATAGAATTCTGCACATGATTCTGCCAGCCATTCTGCAAACCATTGTTGCCTTTAAAAAAGTACTTTGTGTGAAAAGCTTGTAGAGCTGGTCCTTGAGGTATATTGCTTTAAACTGATGGGGATTTGTTAAAAGTATTTGTACATTCTTATGAATGACTTGATATGTACTTATTTTGTTTGTTAGATTGTGTTTCCCATCCTTTTTCAAGGTGTAATTGTTTTTCATGTACGTTTGAGGTGTTCAGTTTGTATGGACACTTCTATTAATTGAGAAATGTTTTATTATTAGTTGTTTTAGATCTGTGCTAATAAATATGTCAAAATTCAGGGAAACTAATTAGGACAGAGAACATTGTTCTATTGCATTACTCTTTTTTTTTTTTTTTTGTAGTGCTAAAACAAAATTTTGAAACACATGAAGTGGTACACTTAAGTTTCCTGAAGGGAAAAATAAATATGTATGGTAGTTAACTGTATTTTAATGTGTTTTCACTTTTTACTATCATTAAAGGCCCTAATTTAATTCTGTACTTTAAAATACTCTCTTTTAGCTGTTAGAGAAAGGGTTATCCAGTATGCAGCAGTCCTTACTGCAGATCATTTACAGTCTTCTGAGTCATATTGACCTATCCACAGCACCAGTGAAGCAGTTTAACTTGGAAATCATAAAAGTTATTGGTAAATATGTTCAGGTAGGTACTCTGAAAAACTATAGAATACTTTCTACTTATTAGCAAAGTGGTAGTGAAATTACAGTTGAGTTTCTGCGGGAATTAATTTATTTCAGATGTAAAAATAGTTGTTGGAAGTCAGATTCCATAATATTTTTTTTTGTCCTGTGTACTTAATTCACTGTATGTTTATTTGTCTTTGGCTTATTATTATTTGTCTAATTTGACTTACATCCTGTGGGACAAGTTATCTGGGTGAATGTGCATCTATTTAGAGATATAGGCAACTCTACATATGTAGTTAGAGGAGGTGATCCTTCAACTACTACAATATAAGGAAATGCTTACTGACAATACTACACAAATAAAACAAATGTTTTATTTAAGTGTGTTTTCAAAAGAAAGATTTACAGTTAAATGCATGTTTAAATCACTTTCACTAATATATCTGAGAGAAACATTAAGGTATACCTTAATGAATTCGAGTGCAATTTTTATTAAAGATAGTCCCCAACAGATGAACAGCAGTGCTTTGCCCTAGGTGATTTGCTCCTTTGTACTTGGAACACAATTTACTGAAAACCTATTTCGCAGAAGAAGGTCTAGCATTTTGCTGAAAGATTTTATGAAAATGCCTGGAGCATAAAACCATTTCAGTGCATGACATTCTCTTTTTTATTTTTCCCCCCTCCTCTTCTTTTTTCCTGAATTCCATTATTGCCAAATGTATTTCAGTCAAATGGTTTAATCATAATTAACCAGGAGAAGTCGTGTTCCTGGATGTTTTGTTATTGATGGATATGTACTTTAGATATTGTGCTCCTGTCAGAGTGCATTAGGCTAAATGGAATGATTAGCATAACTACAGTTTTCATGGCCTGACGGCTGCTTGCTTTGCTTCTAACCTTTAGCTGAGCTTTCGATTTGAGCCCACTCTACCATGGAATGTAATCTTAATTAGAAATAACATCTTTTATCAAAATAATAGTGCTAGCAAAAAAATTATACAGTGAAACCTATGTATTGTTGATGTGATAAAACATGTTACTGTAGATGACAAAAGAAAAGATCAAAAATGAACGTCTTGTTTAAATGTGGAGCTACTAAGCTGATTATTTTTTAGTCCTCTGCAATCACAATGCATCTCAGTAAATTTAAGTTGCTACAGGATGGTTGAAGTTTGAGACTACTTTTTTTACATTTATGATGCACAGAAATTCAGGAGGTTGTTGAAGACTCTCATTACCTACAAAGAAGCATATACTATTTACAGCCTTAAAAGAGATGTTTATTTTTTAATGCAATACAAAAAAAAAAGTAACAAGCATTTAAAAAACAAAACCACAAAAACCCACAAAACAAAACAAAAAAACCCCAACATACTTTTGCCCTGGCTTTTTGAAGCACTCCATGGGTTTGATACCATATAAAAACTTTGTAAATGTTTTGCTTTTTTAAAAAATATTTGAAATGCATGAGGGAAATATAAAGCACAAAATATTTGTGTCTGTTTCAAATTCAGTTTACTCTGCCCATATGTGTAAAATAATTAAAGGTGCCAGGAGGTGGAAGATTATTTTTGCTTTGAGATGCTATCAGTTTTTTTCTTCTGGGGCTGAAGGGCAGATGCTTCAGACAATGATAAAAAACATAGTGCAAATACAGGGAGAAAGGGAGATGGTACAGGATGTGGTGTGGCTGGGACTGTGACCTGGAGCTACTGAGCCTGCCTGGCTGGACCTCACCTAACCACCATGGGATGACCTGGTGCTTTGCTGCTGCCTTCCCAGCACTTCAAGGTCCGAAACTGCCCACCTGCGCCAGCACCTTGCGCCCACGTGTAGAAGATTAGAGATTTTGGGTTTCTTTTGGGAATCTTGCAGTGAATCAGTGCAAAGCCCTACTGTACACTAAAAATTGCTGTCTTGTTTGGAGTGATTGTTTTGTGATTTGTGATCTCTTTAGAGTCCATATTGGAAGGAAGCCCTGAATATTTTGAAGCTGGTGGTGTCTCGATCAGCAAGCCTTGTTGTACCTAATGATATTCCAAAGTCTTATGGAGGTGATATAGGTTCTCCTGAAATCTCTTTCACAAAAATTTTTAATAATGTCTCCAAGGAGCTACCTGGGAAGACCTTGGATTTTCATTTTGATATATCAGAGGTAATTATTATATTTAAATTACAACACAATTGTTGCAAACTCAGATTTGTTTTATATTAGTCTTTTGCACTTGTATTTTAAAACAAATACAATTTTCAAGAATGACAGATCTTGGTTTTACATACATGTAATTAGAGTCATACTGAAAGATAAACTTCGACTTCTTTTATGCTGTGTTTTTCCCTTTTCCACTCTTTGGATGTCTGGAAAGTTAATTACCCTTGAGAATAATCCTACTGACTTTTAGTATTTCAGCTGTGTCAGGGGGCAGGCTAATGCAGCTGGCTGCTGCTTGCAGCTGAAGATTCCAGGCTTTCATCAAATGAAGGGTTGTGTGTTCAAGGGCTGAGAGGATTAAAACTCTGTACTGCAGTTTTGGCCTGACTTTGGAAGGGGGAGAAAATTTAGAGGAGACAGTAGGATACAGAATATAGGAATCTCAGTGTGAGATGGACAGAACGGGAGAAAAACTACCTTTAGTTAACAACACCCCTACTCCCCAGTTAGGCTTCATTAGAACTGAAAATAATGTATTTTCATTATTAGAGCTGTTGCTTATTCTGTCTTAAAAGGGAAGCTTAGCCAAATTACTGCAGTGTAATATAGGGATATGAAAGTTGTAGAAACTTCAGTAGTAGTTAAAAAGAATGGCTTCTGGTTGAAGTTGATTCTAGATAATGACTGGAGATAAGGTGTCTCAGGAGCATTACTTTAATTGTTAGAGTCTTCTCTTTAAGTTAATTCCTTACTGGAAATTTCAGTGCATGGAGATAATTCAGAGACGGGGAATTTCCAGGGAGTTCGTTGGAATAGCATTTGCTGTCAAAAGGGCTGAATTTAATCTTTGGTTTTCAGAAGTGTGTGCGTGTTAGTGAAGTTGCTGCTCCGTGAAAACAATTTATTTGTGTCTGAATGATTCTATAGAGAAACATTGCATCTTTTAAAGTTAGAACACAGTTGTTTTTAAAGTGTGTTTAAAAAAATATACATTGTCAGCGTATAACTTGCATAATTCAAAAAACCACAAGTGGGCAGAATGGCAGCCTGCTGCGTAGGGTAGAAGTATTCAGCTTTGTACTGATGCTCAGTGGATTAGGCACGGGCTTCATAGAATGCTTACAAACAAACAGACAAACTCTCCTATGTTTTATATAATATGAGATTCTAAAATCTAGTGTGTTGTCTCTACTAATATGGATCTGCATTTTAAGAAAGTATTTGTTGTCTTTGATAGACACCAATTATTGGGAATAAGTATGGTGATCAACACAGCGCAGCTGGTAGAAATGGGAAGCCCAAAGTCATTGCTGTCACCCGGAGCACTTCTTCAACTTCATCAGGCTCCAATTCAAATGCATTAGTTCCTGTCAGCTGGAAGAGACCACAGCTATCTCAGGTACATTGTGTCTCAAACACATTTTACCTATCTTACAGCCAGTTTATGAATGTATTTTTTTTAAAAAAATATTGTTGAAATGCAGTTTGAAGTCTATATTGTGTCCTAGCAAAGCAATAAATGGATATAGCATAAACTGGAAGCTATACTAGAAATTGGTGAAAAGAAAAAATGGTAAGATTATTTTCAGATGATGTCATTATGCGAGATGACTGGTTAAAAATGCAGACGTTTTACATTTTTACCTAGACCCCTAGCAGATGCCTTGCTTGCTATGTGATTTTCTTTGGTGTATTTTTCAGAGGAGAACTAGGGAGAAGCTAATGAACGTGCTTTCTTTGTGTGGTCCAGAATCTGGTCTTCCCAAGAATCCTTCAGTAAGTGGTGATGGTGTTTCTTTTGGTTTTTAAATTCCAGTAGTGAGCATGCTATTGCATTTTCAGATGTCAGTGAAGTTATGAAGAGTGGTTTTTGACAAACTGATTTTGGTTCAGTAGTTCAAAATCCAATTGAAGAATTAAAAAGAGATAGGATTGTAAGGAATGAATGACTATTATTCCTTGAGAAGTCCAGTGCGAACCGTTCTTTACTAGACAGGTTTCAAAACAGTATTTAAATTCAGCCAAAACTAATGCTGCCATCTTAGTGAATTTAGGTCAGTCTTATAGGGATAGGACTGTATATTTTAAAGCAAAGATAAATTACTAGGATTAATTCTTTTTATGTTATGTGATTATCAAAACAAGGTGTTTTTTAAAGCCTTTGGATTGGAACTCAGATCTTTCCTCTCCTAATTAGATTAGTTGTCTACTAAAGAGTTCTCTTGATCAGACTAATTCATAATACTTTTTCTCAGCATTTTACATTCTTTGTGGAACAGGAGGACTACCCTGCCACTTCAGAATAGCGTGTTGCACCTTTGAAGCTCCATGTGTGAATTTTAATTGCGTTGGCTAGAAGAAGGAATTATCTAGATCTCCTCCGATCTGAGTAAATCTCTACTAGTCCGTTATAAATAAGATGTGCTTTAGAGAGATGGGGCAGCAATGGCTGAGGACTGCAAGCATGTTGGTGCTGTATTGAAAATACATAGAATCCTTTGAAAATTACAATTGGATCACACGCCTTCAAACTAATGTGGATATCAGTAGGAACAATAGTCTTAACTATGAAGTAAAAATAGGCCAATGGTGTTACTTGTGTGTATGGTACAGAAAAGACATTGTTGGCATACAAATCTTAATGGTGGTGATGACATTAGGAGCTTTTAAAACAAAGTGAGTACCTTGGTTATCATCTGGAATATTGTTTTTTATTGTGACATAGAAGTTCTTAGCTGGGGAAAAATATTGATGGGAGGTGGATCTTTAATCTAGTGAAGGAGGTTAAAATAAAGTTAGATGCATAAAAGCTGAAACTGAAGAGATTTTTAAAAATCAGATGGAAATAAACAGCAGTTGTAATTTGGATTATTGTCACAGGAAGCCAGCATTGGATGCCTTTTTAAAGGTATACAGCTCTTCCACAGAAATAAGCAGGCAAAAATGGTATGGCCTGTGTCGTGTGGATGGGTGTTTTTGTTCTTAAGTTTGACTAACATTGTGGTTATGAAAATGAAGTTTCAGCGATAAATTTTTCTCTTTATCTGTACCTTTGCAGCTCAGTTAAGGAGAGAATGATATCCCTAGTTTAAAGATGTAGTTTAAAATTCAACTAGTCTGGAAACAAATTGCAGTCTGGACTTGCCTTAGTGTTATGATTATAGTGGTAAGATAACTGCCACTGCTGCCGCTACATTCTGGGAAGTAGAAACTGACTTCTGGAGTTGCAGAAGCTGGAAGGTTTTATTTCTATTTTTACCCATATCTGCAGGTTGTGTTTTCTTCTAATGAAGACTTGGAAGCTGGAGATCAACAAACTAGTCTTATTTCAACGACAGAAGAAGTGATTCAAGAGGAGGAAGTGGCCGTAGAAGACAATACCAGTGAACAACAATTTGGAGTTTTTAAAGACTTTGACTTTTTAGATGTTGAATTGGAAGATGCAGAGGTGAGACCTTGGGATTTCTTCTGTGTATTTCCATTTGAGAAAGTTTTAAATATTAGGTTATGTTGGTGCAGTTCTAAGGAATTGTCAGCATTTCTAACTAATCCAATTAGGAAGAATTTATGATCATTGAACTTAACTTGTATGATAAAGAAACCTGTGTCTCAAACTTTGTGGTGTTAAGTTGTTGCAAATTGTTGGGTGGTTTTTGGGGGAGAGTTGGGATTTTTGGGGGAAGGTTGAGTGACTTAATCTGAAAGTGAAGTGATACGACAGTATAAGCCAATGATAGGATGAATACCTGGGTATGATACAGTAGAAAACTTAATTATGGAACAATATGTTAAGAAAATGGCATAATTTTTGTTCCTGATATGTTTATGCATTTTGAAATAATGAAGAATAGCTTTCAAAGCTACGAACTGTGTGATATAGTATCTCATTATATACAATTGCCTCGGGCACCATAATTGCTTGCATTGACTTCTATGTTATATCTGCTCTGTTGTGGTTCTTGCACTTCTCCTCCTGTTCAGAAAAGAGAGAGGAGGAGGTAAGACAAAATTAAATACCAAGAAATAGTAAAGATTCTGTTAACAATTGTTACTTGTTTGGGATATATATAAATAAAAGGCTTCAGACCAGAATTTGCTAGAGTTTAAAATATGACTGTAAAATGACTGAGGAGAAGAAGTCAAATGCTTTGTAGGTTTTTTTCAGTGCTTTGTTACAGTCTATACAAAATACTGAATTTAGTAATGGACGCCCTTGCAGGTGATGAGTCAACAAGCTACTGAGAAGAATATCTGCCTATCTAAACCCTAAGACCATTCTTCTCCTAATACTTTAGTTAATCTCACTTTCTTCATGCTTCCTGTGTATTGCTTCACTTCAGCCAATATTTGCATCTTCTAGCAGAAATACAGGCTCATTATAGTCTGTTGCCTATGTGTGACCTATACAGATATAGTTTCCTATATTGAATGCAAGTAGTCAAAAAATTCAAAATCAAGGCTCATTATTCTAAAACTAGATGGGGCTTTGCAGGTAGGATGCCAAAAGTTGAAAACTTTGCCAAACCAAGTTAGTCCTTAACTTCATTTTCTGAATTATTTTAATAGCGGATCATAATGAAGAAAAGACGCTTTCTCATTACTTGCCTGTATGCAGTGTGTAGTGCTATACATGCAAAAATTAAAAAAGAAAGTAGGAAAAAGCACAGCTTGCACAAATTTAGGGCATTACAAATACATTGTGCACTTGATATAAGAGCTGCCTAATTTTGCACCAAAAATATAGAATGTTCTTTATTGCTAATAATTAAATGTCAACAGTATAAGCTGGTGCTTTTATATTAAAATCTGAGTAATGCTCAGATTAAACATAAGTCCTGCAACCCATGGAAGTAGAACTTTGTTGTTGGGATTCTTTTGCTCTGTCATAACTTCATGTTTTCGGAGCAAAACAAGTAACTAAGAAAGAGATTACAAAATGTTTAGTTTGCTTTGCATATTTAAGATGTCATGATGTCTTAAGTCACCACAAGAGATGCTCACTTTGTCAGTGCAGCTTTGGAACTCGTACTTGCACACTTGGGCCTTGTTGTGGCATTTTCAGAACCGTTTGTAGAGTGGCAAAGTGAACTGATCAGGTTTTCCATCTTACTTAGATGAATTGTTGACAAAGATGAAGGTTGACAAAGTGCTTGAGAAAATCAAAGGTCCTTATAGTATTTGTGAATCAAAACACTAGCGTTTCTAACGTATGAATTTCGCATAGTTGTGTTGGATGTTTGAAATCCAAGTACCCCAGCTTTAAAATGTGCAAACGGAAAGGATCCGGCTATTGGTGTTTAGAGTGCACAAAGTAGCTGGTAAAACAGTTAATGAAGACGTTGTTTTTTCTACAACTTGTATATAATTAATGTTGATGATGCTTTGTCAGTTGGATGTGGTCAGTTTAGATTCATGTGTGTTAGTTAAAGAATTTCATCTAATGTTTGTTGAAACAGTTGCTTTATGTGTTACACTAGAGAAAATGTATCATAAGCATGCTGGTTTTAGTGTTCTGTCATCAGTTTGTTTATTTTTTTTTATCAACCTCCCATTAGAAAGAGGAATTATTTTAAATACTAGCTTTTTGATGAAAGCTTTTTTTTCAGAGCTTGAATCAGTCTTTTACTGTTGGCAAATCTTATGTAATAAAACATTTTTCCCTGGTTCTAGAGTATCTTTAAGTGTTTGTCCTCGTTCTTTCTAATTATATGTGTTTTCCTTTTTGCTAACCAGGAGCTGCAGGTAAGTTGCAGCCTGGTGCCCTGGCTCGTTCATCTGTTGTTGTCTGTGGTGTGTTTGTTCTTCTAGTCAGATATGTAAAATTGATGCTGATATAGTTCTAGATTACATATTGAGTTACTTTCCAAGAAGATATTCAAAAGATTTCTACTTCATTTGCCATATATCTTAATTTATTTACAAACATCTCTTTTCAAGGTATTTAAAATTTTAATAAAATTAAAGGGCTGATTGAAACTCTGTTCATAATGCATTCAGTACTTGTGTTTTTTGTGTGGCATTCGTCTATTAATTTTATTATGTTGAAATACATACATAAATATGTGTGCAAATTTTCTTAATTACAGGGTGAAAGCATGGACAACTTCAACTGGGGCGTTCGTAGGCGCTCTCTTGACAGTATTGACAAAGGAGACACACCGTCTCTTCAAGAATGTCAGTACTCTGGTAGCACACCCAGCTTGAACTTGACCAACCAGGAAGATACAGATGAGTCTTCAGAAGAAGAAGCAGCCCTGACCGCAAGTCAGATACTGTCTTGTTCCCAGACGGTAAGTTATTTTTCTGTGAAAGGTATCTGAGAACTTAAGCTTTTACTTGCACTTCTAGTGGAGATGTATGGCTCACGCTTTCAGCCCAAGTGAACTAAAGAGGAGATAAATTAACATGGGTAAGCTTCTTTTCCATGTCAACATCAATGAAGGGAGTTATTTTACCTACTGGTGGTACATAGCAGGTTTATAATTCTAGTACATTATTTTTTTTAATATCTTTCATCTTACTATATTTATTTAAATATAAGCACAAATTGCATGTGTTATATATAAAGTGTGGCCTTTGTGGATTCCTAGCTTCAAAATTCCCCAAAATACTAAATAAGAGCAGTAAGTGAACTTGTGGGAGCCTCAGTTGAGTTTAACCATTGAAATTGCTAATTTAATGCTTGATTTTAAAGCATGTGTACATATAGCTGAGGAAAATCAAGAATGTTGGCTACTCAGAATTCTCTCTGCATTACAAAAATTAAATTAGGAAAACATTGACTGGATGGGGAGCTACAGGGATAGTACACCACTTTTCAGACTTCAGGCAAAGCATTACCCATAACAAAGAGCTCTGCTCTTGAGTGTTTTCGATATAGCATTCAACCAGGACCAAAGATCTTTAAGAACAAGAAAGGAAATATCTTTCTGGATAGTGATTTCAGTTTAAAGCTGTTAAACTCGTAATATATTAATTAATTCAAGTAGGCTGTTTAAGTGTGATTAGCTATTTCAACACTAACGTGCTTTTTCCTGTAATTTATATACTCCATATGAATAGTTTCACATTTCTTTCTTTTTTTAGTTAAACAGTGATTCTGCAATAGATGAAACAATATCAGACCATGCTGGTTTATCACTTCAGTCTCAAGATTCCACTAGCAGTGTGGGAACAGAAGAGGTGCTTCAAATCAGAACTGAGACCCCAAGTCTGGAGGCTTCTCCTCTAGATAACTCTAGCAACCAGCTGCCTGAGGTGGGGAGAAATGTGGGCTGGTGCATGGCTGATTTGGGCTCCTTCTAGTGTTTAGTAGCAACTTTGGCTTTCTTTTCAACTGAATTTTCATCTGTTACACTGATTATTTGATTTGCTTTTAATATTTCTAACCTGTTGGAATGTTCTTACAAAATGTTCCCTCAGTATGAAAACCATCTGGGATGGACTGAGGAAATTTACTACAGGTTAAAAATATTCTTGAAGGGCTGAAAATGATCATTTCATGGTGCAGAATGATAATAGGCTAATATTCAAGATCCTTTTACTTGATATGGTTGAAATCCTTCCTGAGCAACATTTTCTTTCAAATACTTTTTTATTCCCACCCCCCTTTTTTTTTTTTGCTTTCTTTGGGTTAATGTGATTGGTGCTATTTGGGAATAAAACCTCAGGCCAGCTGTGTTAGCAGTTGGTTTCGTTAAATAATCTTTTAAAAAGGACCACAGATGCTAGTGGTATACTTTTTTGGAAAGGCCTGTGTGGACTGAGACAGATTTCAAGCTAATGGCTGCCTCCAATTCTGTGAGTACTTCAGTTTCTTGGTTTTTAAAATCTTTTGAATAATTTAAAATTACAACAATTCATTTAAAATAAAATTCCCACATGCTACAATTCCTACAATACTTAGCAGTTGTAGCTAAAACCTCAATATGTTGGTCCTTTTCTTGAATTTGAAGTGGCTTGATTTAGGTGGGTTTTTTATCTCTTTAGTTAAAGTTATTGATGCTCCTGATTTTTATTTGGACAGGCATTGCTCATCCCATGTTTAACAGAATGTCCAGTTTTATTGAGCTTTCCAGAAAATTAAGCTATTCCTATGTGTATTTAAATAACGAGTGCACAGTTTACTCTTAAGAATGAGTCTTCAGCCAGCTTGGTTTAAACAGTCGACTGACTGGTTCAAGTCATATCGTGTAATATCATGACTTACATCAAGCAGCTTTTTCCCCACGTATTTCGTATTTTTCTAATAAGATTACCCATATGCTCTTTTTAAAAGTGTTTTGTTACATCACAGTTGATAAATTGTCTCAACTTTTGTAGAGCACCTGTGCTTAGATTGTCAGATTGTTCGGTCAACGCTTCATCTTCTTGTCTACAACACGCATATTTGTTCCAGTAGAATTTTGGGTGAAGAAGAACATTCAATCTGGATGATTTTTTATCCACATAGGATAGATGTTTTATGTTAAAATTTAAAAAGCAGAAGCAATGTATAAACTGGGATTTTATAGAAGGTCAGCATGATAGAACTTTTGTCTTCTCCATTCACTTATGGTACATTCTCAGCTATAAGTCATTTTTACATTTTCATAGTTCTTTCTGCGACTTCCTTTATAGTTGGATCCATTGTTCTTCTGCAGCTCCCTTTATAAAATCACTATAATTGTGATAATCCACGTGAAAGCATTCACACAAAAAACACCGATGTCATTAAAAATATTAAAAACATTTAAAGTGGGCTGTAAATTAATTTCATGACTAAGCAGCATCCAGAAAAAATTTCTATATGTATAAAAAAAATACTATATATATATGCATATAAATGTATATATGTATATAAATGCAGTCGGTGAATGTCATGTGTTCCATGTTTATTTTGTGCTCGTTAGAATATGGGATTCAGTCAAATACATATGTTTTCTTCAAGGACGGTTCAAACACTCAAAGCTATCTCTCTGTAGGAGTTAGGTCTCTTCTTGGATTTTGTTGTTAAAAGGGAGAGCTGGCTTTATGACTTAACAGAATGAGCTTGAAAATATGCACACTATCAACTCACTTTGAAAAATTTGTGAAGCCAGTAAAACTAATTTTGTTCTGAATTCTTGTACAGCACAACTCACAGCATAATGCAGTTGTTTTTTTCTGATGCTCATATACTTTATATAGCTATTTAAACTCTGGCATTTAATTGCATGTCAAAGTGTCAGTTATCAAAATGTTTTTAATGTAAATAAATAAGTCTCAAAATTTATCTAAGGTAAAATAAAAAAAAAAGGAAGCCATTATTTAAAAACAAGTTTGTGTGCTGGGTAGACGTAATTGAGATCCTTGTTACTCTTGTAGGGATGCTGAAGAGTTAAGCAAATCGTTTACTTAAATGCTTTTGGCTGATTCCCAGTAATAGCATGTATCTTTGCAAAAAGGATGTTGCACATTCCAGGTGGGAATTTACAGTCTAGCTTACAGTACTATTTAAAATTTTGAACAATAAGTTTTACAAGCTTAAGTATATGAAAGCTTCTGACTAAAAGGATTCTCTGTTTTACCTGGTTTAAGGGGAATGGTTTACTAGAAGTAATTTTCCTTAGCTTCTGTGAAATTGTCAGCTGTATAAACCACATTTTTAAGACACTTAAAGAACATTCATGTTGGTAGTAAAGACGTGTCCAGTGTTACATAGAAATCTTCAAAACTCAGGAGTCATGGCACCATGAAGATTAACTTAACTGTAAATTTATTAACTAGTAATTAGCACTTAAATATTTTCTAAAAGTGTATCCCTCATGTGCATCTACTAGACATGATGAGTGCAGCTCCATATCATATATTAACATCTAGAATAGAAACGGGCCACTGCTTCAATCCAGCTTGTTTTGCTGCGTTAGGAACACACGGCACTTTCACACTATGTGCCTTGGCTGCTCCCTGTGACAAAATGGCTGTTCTGTGCAAGAAAATTACAGGTTTCACAGTTAGTCATTACAAGTGAGGTCACGAGCTGTGTCTGATGACAGGAATGTCACGTTGAGGAGTATAGTGACAGTGAGATGAGGTTAGGATCAGTGTGAAAGAAAATGATACGGTTCCCTTTAAAGCTGAATTATCTTTTCTAATATGTGTACAGTTATTTATCTGTCAGAGGACCTGTTCAGACTCATGAAAGCCATGAAGTGATATCTATGCTTAGAGGCTATCCAAAGGTTTGTTGACCAGTCTTGGATATGGCAGTAGAGCAAGAGCAGCACACTAAGAATGAAAGTGTGCCATAACTTGTGCCTTTAGGAAATAGCAAGTACAAGAAAGTCTTATTTTTATTCCGCAGAAAAATCCAGTAAAAGGTGTCAAATTGATTCATCATAAATTAACTTAATCTGAATTTCTCTGTTCAATATATTGATGTTAATGAGTATGGTAAGGCTAATGGAGGAAGAAGGAAGAGAGAAGGGGTCATTCTGATATTACCTACCTGAGTTTAATCATCATTTCTTTATAATTGCCAATGATTGAAAGTCTACATTTAGAGATTCAGGGTTAAACAATTAAAGCTCCCTATAGTAACAGTAACGGCAAAATAATAATAATAATAGTGGAATGTCTCTTTTTACACTGTTGCTCAATTATGCTTTAGAAACTTGTTAAAATGGAGAGTGGAAAGGAGAAGAAATGATCTGTACTGCTTCTAGACCCCAAAAGGAAGCATGAGGCAGCAGTTTTGGTCCTTACCTAGAAAAGCAAAATATTAAAGTCTTGATTGTGTTCACTGTGATCTAAACATGGTTGAGGCTATTTGCAGATATTTTTCTGGGAATGTTCTCTTTACAGATTTAATTGAGTGTATTTAAGAACTTGTATTTGCTATAAATTATGTCATATTCTAGGATATTGTTAACCAGAAGTTATAAATATTTTACAAATAGGCTGCATGTCTTTGCTCAAGTAAAACAGTGCGTACAATCCAAAGAGCTGAATGATTAACGTATAAATGGGTATTTGCAAACAATTTTTTATAACTCTGTTACTTTACCATAATAAAAACTGGTAAGAATGTGTAAGCCCTGACGCTAAAAGTAATAAAAGCATGTTTAATTCACAGGAAGGCAGTTCAACAGTAAGGGATGAACAGGTTAGCACTGCTAGTGAAGACACGGGGTCGTATCTGCTACAAGAACAACAGGACTGCCTGGTCTGTCATGAATCTCTTGAGTTGGAAGAGACTCCAGAACTGGCAGAGGCAGCAGCTCCTGAGAGCTATTCTGAATCCATCTGTGAAGAGGATGTCACTCTGGCTTTGAAAGAGCTAGATGAGAGATGTGAGGAAGAAGAAGCTGACTTCTCTGGTTTGTCTAGGTAAGATTAACACTGGTTCTAAGTAACAGAAACTACATGTTATCAGCACGTGAATTAAATGAAGTAGGCTTTCCTATGGTGTGAGGTTTTCCAAGAGTCCCATAATACAAGTGTCTAAAAGGATGTTTTGCATATCTGAATTAATGGTTGCTTGGTTTTGCCTGTTATAGCAAATAAACTCAGTACTTTGTTCACCAGTTGTTTCTGGTACAGGGAAAACAGCTGTGTGAGCAAAGATTAGAATTCTTGAATAAAAGAAATTTAGCACATTTCATCACCATCAAAGTAGAAATGTGAGAAGAGGTCAGAGGGTGTTTTGGAGCATTTTCTTGGCAGCCACCAGCTGCGAGCAATATAACTTGGAGAAGCCTTTGAACTGCACTGAATTATGTCAGAGAACCTGTTTTGGGACCAAAAGATGGGGGAAAAAAAAAGGTTTTTTCTTTTTTTTTTTTCTTTAATCAAAACTCCTGTAGGAGTCAGGCCAGTTTGTCTTTGAATTTGCCCAAGGTTTATTTTCAGTGTGAAGGTCAACCAATCTTTTGTGTATTTCTAAGACCTTTTAAAGTAAAATACCATTTTTAATATGGAGAGCAAAAATAACTATTGAGAGGAAAAAATATAGTAAGTCCTAGCTAACTGAATTTAAAGTAAAACCCCAAAGCCCTTGAAGGTAACAACTTAAGAAGGAGGAAAACCAAACAAAAAACCCCGAAGAAACAAATAAAAATCACAAAAAAAAAAAAACCAAAGAAAGAAATTCCAAATTTTTATAGGCTCATTCATACTTAGAATTTGTTCAGAAGCTTGGGTTGAGTAATACATAGACTTAGTCTATATTTGAACGTAGACTTAGCCTATATGCTGTCACAGAGATCATTTAAGCTTTGAGAGAGATTATTTATAGGGTTGATACACTAGTTAGAAAATATTGGCAAAGCTTTGTGAAGCTGTGCTTACAGACACTTTACAAAAGGATTGCATCTTAGCTTTTGAGCTTTGCGCTGCTTAAATGACTGTACCTAAAACCAGCACCCACACTTCTTGTTTAAGACATGTTAAATTCTCGTTTAAGATGCTTGGTGCTGCTGTGAATAAGGTTGTTGTTATAGAGAAAAATGCTATGTATTTGAAAAAAATTATTTTAATGAACTATCTGTACTTTTGCTGTGTAAGTACAATTCTATAAGAAGAGCTGTCAAAATGTATCATTCCTTGTAATACAGAAAATTTTAACTATTAAGTTAATGATTGTAAGTAGTAGCATTGATTAATTTATAGTTTGATATTTTTATTGGAGGTTTGGTGCCTAATGAAAAGCACGACTGCAGAATGCTTTTTGAACAAAAGCCCATTAAATTGATTGCCCATAAAAATGAAAGTGTTCCAACCTGTCTTCATTGACTTATGATGTTACTTGAGACGGTTATAAAATGGTATTACACTGCCAAATAAGCTCTTGTGTTTCCCTTAAGTAAAGCTGGAATTTCTTACTGATACTGGTGTACCATGCGTTTAGATGAATAAAAATTTGAAGAATTGAATGTTAATTCAGTTATGGGGGGCAAGGAAAAAATATCAGTTTGAGTGGTGTGTATATATATACAGAACTGTACATATATGTAACCTACAGATAGCTTTTGTCTCTAGATATGCATAGAAATAACATGTTTTAATAAACTTCGGAAGTATTGGAGAGTATAAGCAGGTTTTTTTATATTGCAGTAGTAAAAGTTTTTGATTTTCTACTTTTGGTTCATAGTTGCCTTAGTTGACTCATTATTTATTTTACAAAACACTATTCTGAATTCCAAATCCTTATTTATTTATTTTTCTTCTTACCAAAATGAAGGGATTTTTTTTCCTACAATATGTACTGAGGAGTTAATTCTATTGTCTCTTATTCATAGCCAAGATGAAGAAGAACAGGATGGTTTCCCAGAAGTACAAACCTCCCCACCTCCTTCCCCATTTCTTTCTGCCATATTGGCAGCTTTCCAACCGGTGGCATACGATGATGAAGAGCAAGCCTGGCGCTGCCACGTCAATCAAATGCTGTCAGATACAGATGGGTCTTGTGCTGTCTATACATTTCACGTCTTCTCAAGGTTGTTTCAGGTCAGTGAATTTTCAGTGTGTGGTTGCTGGTCTGAAATCCTTTCCTCCTGCTTTCAAAAATAATTCTTCCCCTCCGTAATTTCAAAAGCCACAAGGTTATGGTAGCAAGAATCCTTAGAAAGCAAATCAAAGGCATCCAAAAAACCCCCACATTCCTAAAAAAATATTATATGGTCATACACTACTTTTTTTATGGGATATCTGCTGTATTCATTGTCAGGAGTGATTTTACTAGGGAAAAAAAATCAACCCTCAAAAAAACCCAGTTCAGTGTTTCTTGTAAGCTCTTCATTCATGTTGTGTCCCTTCTTTTATTTTCTGAACATCACCTGGGTTCTCTGCTGATTGCAGAATTAATGACTTCCTCCTGGGTTTTCTGTGGGATACACTATTATGGGATCGCAGCATGACAAACATTAATGAATTTACCTGGCATCTGTCTTGTGAGAAAAGGGGTTTTTTCTGCAGAGAAGTAATTGAAACACCAGGAAATCCACTAAAGCTGGAAGTTTCAAATGCTTCTCTTTAACTGTATTTACCTCATAGATCTGTTATCCAACGCAAAATATCTATGGCTTAATTTTTCTGGATCCCTCCTTCCCTATATTTAGGGGATGGATTTTTTACATTTTTTAAGTGGTACCACCTGGACATACATTATTCTTTGCAACTTCTTATGGGATAGAGAAGCACAGTTTTTATTTACAGGCAGTGTGTCAAGTGAGCTAAGAGCGAATTCAACACTAAAAACCAAAAGCTTATATCTGCAACCCTTTCTTATGTCTCCAATATTAATTTTGCCTGCTGTTTGCTATATCATAATAAATTTCTCGGTGAAAGCCTCCCTTTGTTTTACCACACTACCACACGTTTTATCCTATTATGTATAGGCAGGGTTGGGGTTAGTACCATGAAGTAACTTATATGTGAAGAATTCATACTCTGCTTTATTCATGGAATAACTTGTTAGTGCACCTATACCCGTTTTTCATTTTTTGTTAAACTAAATATTTTGCCACAGTACTGTGAAATTCCTGTCATTGGATTTAGGTTTTTGTCTTTTAGCTTCAACTAGACATCAGGGGTTTAGTTTCTCTGTATTATACCAAAGCTTAGTTGCAGTTGCTTTTCACACATTCATTTCCTGAAAGTGGTAAAACAGGAGTTCATTTTCTTTTGACAAAAATATATGCTGTCATGATGGAAATTTGCCCTGAGATTCTTAATCTGAAAATCCAGAGGAGGGAGGGGTAGTAAAATACAATGTAAAATAAATGTTTTTCTTATTGAATTTCTAGACCATTCAAAGAAAGTTTGTATCTATAACAAATGATTCGGTCAGCTTTCTTGGTGAAAGTCTACAGCGCATTGGAACAAAATTTAAAAGTTCACTGGAAGTGATGATGTTGTGTTCAGAATGTCCAACAGTCTTCGTGGATGCAGAAACGGTAAAAATCGTATATAAACTATCAGTCTGCTTAAACATTTTATGTAATGATGTTTTAACATTTGGAAAATAGCAATGCTTGGGAAGATTTTTCAAAGATTTGAATAAAGTGTGTTAATCACATTTTTTCCTTTTAAAAGGCTGCTTTCTAATGTCACTAATTGAAATATTTGGGATGTAAAAAAAAAGAAAGATGCTTTTTATAATTGAAATCAGAAAGGAATTAAGATGTTAGGCGGCTGCTGTGCATCATAAACATTTGAAAACACAAGTGAGAAGTGCATTTACTCCAAAAATAACCTCCAGCTGTAATGGTGAACAGAGAGGGAACTTACTGATACTGGATATCACTTAAATTCCCTTGCTGTTCTTTAGCTTCCCTGTTGTTTCATATTTATTCTGTATTCTTTGCACAGAAAGGAAGACTACTTATCTAGCATCAACTTTGCCTTTTTAAACTGTGTTCTTTATGTATATATTCAATGATACATGAGAAGAACACTCTAGCTACAAATACACAATGAATGCTTTGAATTGTTTGTTGTTATGCAGGTTGAAATCTTGGGTTATAGTAAATAATAATGTGAGAAGTCAGCTCAGTGTTCAGCAACAGTAAAAAAAAATAATATGCTAGAATAATTAAGAAAAGAAACAGCAAAAAAGAAAACAGCATTGAGCTAGTGTACATATCCCTGATATACCTACATCCTGAATTTTGGGGGCAGTTCTGGTCCCCTGCTCTCAGAGAAAATAGAGTTGAAATGGAAAAGGTTTCAAGAAAGATCACAAGGATTATGAAATACATGGAACAGCTTCCATATAGGATAGAAGTATGCAGGCTAGGATTTTTCAGCCCTGTAGGAGACAAATCTGTCCATAGGTGTAACTATGAAACCCTGTCCTTTTTTACAGTGTCTGCTCATGTTTTCAAAAACCAACTAGTGAGATTCCTGAAAGAAATACCCCTGGATAGAATTTTTGAATATGCAGAACAAAATGTTGACAGAGGCTAAGAAAACATTCTGGGGCAAGTGGATCACCACACGCTTGCCCTGTTTCACCCTTCCTTAAGCAACTGCTATTAGACATTGCCAGGTGGGGCACAAAGATAGGTAGACCTTTGGCCTTGACCTAGTGTGAGACTCTTCTCCTGACCTGTTTTGTTCCCTTGGTGCTGAGGGGCAGCTCTGTCTTATGCTCTCACTGTCAAATAAAAGCATGATGTGGATAGTGCATTGCAAGGGGAACCATGTGTAATCTTTTTTTGCTCAACTTAGGCCACTTTAAAAGCAGTAGAAATTAGCCAAAAGAAGAAATTTGTTTGGGATAAGAAGCCACAAGAAGAGTTACTGTAGTGTCTAGCTAGAACAGCATGTGTTTTAGAAAATAAATATGTGTGTATATATATGTGTATATATATATATAAGCAAATATGAAAAAGGAATAATAAATATAACATATACACAAAAGTATACAAATTTGTGTGTATGTGCATATATATGGACAGAGATGCGTTAGCATTGTTACGTTGGCAAACACCGTGTAGATAAATCTTTCCTCTCCAGATATTTAATTGAAATGGACCTACTTGTTTGTTGGATTACTTCTTACTAAGAAAGAATGAGTGGCTAATCCAAAATAACATTCATGCACAAATCTTTGGTTACGAGATGCCTACTCATGCGTACGAGATTGGCCTTTGATTCAAATTTGGCCTTTGATTCATTCAGAAAGTAGTTTTCAGCAGAAAGGAGCCCCCTTATATCACAGCACGGGTTCACGAGTGATTTGGGAGTGACTCCCGATCTACTGCTGACACAAGGTGCCCACTGACTTGATTCCACTTGGATGGTATTGCACACATTGAGTGCAGAGTGGCATCATGCCACAGAGTCGTAACTTCCTTCTTGGTTCTGTGGACATAGAGCTGCATAGTTTTGTGATCACAGTCTTGTGCTTGCAATTTGAAGCTGACCAAGAGGTACCAGGTAACAGGGGTTGGAGAAAAGCACAGAGCTGTTAATGTGTGCAAGGGAGGAGACGTCATGTTAGAGGCACAATTATTACAGAAAGTTACAGGAGAAGGATTAATAAGAAAAACTTAAGTGGAAATAAAACTGCAGGGAGAAATGGTGTGGAGCAAAGCTGAGGTAGCAGCCCTTGAAGAAGACAGAGGTTTTGAAACTATGTAGAAAAAGCCAAAGTCATAAATAATAGGGAAATCCTTCAAATATCCAACAGTTCCTGCTTTTTTTTCCTTTTTTCCTGCTGCAGGCTGTTCTATTTATGATAGCTGTGTGTATATCAAATCTCTTTTTCAGATGCTAACAAGGTACTGCCCTTCTTATTTTGGAATCAAAACTGTTCAGTGATTTAACTGGTACTGCTACATGTGTTAGTTTACTAATTCAAAGGTGTCACAAATTATCTGTACCCGGCTAATTCTAATTTGATTGCTTTTCCAAATATGGACTTGGAATTTAATATTATATAATTTAGATATTAGACTATATGGATTGTAGTCAGATGTTACATGCCTATAGAGGTGATTGCTTTTATCTTTCAGTTATTGTCTTGTGGCCTGCTAGAGACATTGAAGTTCAGTGTTCTAGAGCTCCAAGAACACTTGGATACCTATAATGTCAAAAGAGAGGCAGCAGAACAGGTGAGTCTCTTACATTTCAGAACAAAAAATATTAGAAACCTACTCACGAAGAAAATGTTGTGGGTTCTTATCTCAACACAGGCATCTAAAAGTAAACTGTGGGGAAAAAATTGCTGAAATAAGACCCTATTTCCTTTTCTTACTACTATTCTATATGTATAATCCGAGGCTGAGGTTTTTCTTATATGTAATTCCATTTTTGTTGCACATATTTATGAAATCGACTTTGAATATATAACATTGCCCAAATGCACTAGCATTGGGGAAACCACATTCCTAATTTAAAAATCCCTTTTAAAAATATCCAAATATTTTAAACATGAATATCACTAAATCATGGTCATTTTTTTCTCTATTAATGTTCTGGCTTACTAGACTAGAAGGGTGGGATTCACCTCCAGATTAAGACATTTATAGATAACTATCTATATGTGAATTAAGTGCCTTAACACCCATAGTATTCAAGGATCAAGTCAATAAAAGAAATCAAGAAAGCAATACATTTATCCTAATATAGATACTGATTTGTTGCTCAGCTAAATAGGTCTTCAGACTTCTTTTTGTTGACTGGATTGTAATGGGGGCCTAAACAGCTGCATCTTACACAGACACATAAATTTAGGTATCTCATCCTGCAACTGTATCCCACTGAGGCTGTTGTTTATGGCAGTTATTTAGGATAATACAGTTTAATTTTTAAGTTTTATGTTAGTGGTTATATCCTTTTTTTGCAAAGGAACACGAAGTTTAAAAGTTGAAACTTTCTGTGGCAAGGGTCTGTATATTTGTTATTGTGAACCTTTGTGTGAAGTTTAGGAAGGAAGGTAGTAACTTCAGAAAACTGAAAACAGGTAGATTTCCATTTCAAGAGCCAAAAGAAAACACAGATCTACAATCAGTTTTGCAGGTACAGGGAGAGAGAGAATTTATGGGGCTTTTGTGGTAGAGAGAAAATGATTCCTAGGAAAACTAAACATACATTTGAAGGAACTTTTTACTGATCTCAGCAGCCTGTGAGGCCATGGCAAGGGCCGTAAAGGCAAGTTTGGATGGTGCGAAACAGAATCAGAATTCAAGCCATGACTGACATCTTAGCAGAGCTGTATTTTGCGGCACAAGTAGCTCCATGTTTCTGGATTGTGTTGAGTTTATTAGGAAATGGTGACCTCTACCTTCCCAAGATTGCTGACAGCTCATCTTGAATAGAATAGACATCCGCTTTTTTGTGGAAAGGATTTCAAAAATGCAGTTTCCTCAAAACCAATGCTAAAGTATGCCACACAGCACTCTTCATGGAAATAAACTTTCTAGGATCCAAGCCAGCATTTTGGGAAAAGAGTTGCTGCATTTTTTACCCTGCTCTGTGGTAATAACAATTTGTAAACTAACTCATGAGGTCTAATATAATGAACTATGTTTTGCCATTGAGGCTTAATCAGAAACAAAGTGCCTATCTAATGACTAAGATTACTCGATGTCAGACATTAAATATTACAGTCTCCAGTGCATAAGGCTGTCATCGCTCCTATGAGAAAATAATGTATTTTAGTTCTCATTTTAGAGAGCACCACTGAGGCACAGAGAGGCTAATGGATTTGCCCCAGGGTCAGAGGCAAGTTAAAGAGGAACTCGTGCATGTGTATTTAGAAATATTGAGGAATTCTTGGTAAATTAACTCCTCGTTTAGCCTGCAGTTATCATAGCAATAACAAATGGTATTGTTTAATTGATGTGTCAAAGTACAATGAGTTAAAATTGTGCCTCTTTCAGTTGGCCATGAATTCAGTTGATGTATTTTTAGCTAACTTTGCACTGCTGCTTATCATACCGACATAAATCCATGCTGGATATTAAGACCTTGTTTGCATTTTATTTTACTTTATAAAAGAGTATGGGAATCAGTTTGATGGCCTCTGTCATATCATAATGAAAGAGTGTTGTTTTTCTCTAGTGCAACTGTCAAAAGGGTGTCCAGTAACATGTTTCTGTGCTTGGGCTGTCTTCTGCCACAGGTTTTGTGAGTGACTGGAGCAGGAAAAAGGTTCACAGGATGAAAAGAATTGTTCTGAAATAACTGAGAGCATTTTTAATCATTTATAAATAGAAAAAAGCAGTACTGAGGTTGGAAGAAATTTATAGCTTTGACCAATTATTTCTGACTTTTGATAGCATGTCATTTAGCTAATTCAGCGCATTATTTTAGTATTTATTTAGCATGTTAATTTAGAAGTAGTAACTAATTACCTCAGATAATTTATTTTTCTAACACTTTTTTATAAAAGCATTTCTTCAGCTCTTGGTCTTCAGTTTGGGGATTTTTTTTGATGAGTATTATATAGTATATTTAGTATACTAGTATATTATTTAGTATATTTAGACTAAAAATCTTCTAAAGATACTTTTCAGATATGTTTTATTGGTTTTCTTACTCTGTCCTATTAAACAGGATGTAGGGAATGGTTGAAAGAGACTTCCTCAAGTCAAATCTGAATTTCTGTTATTGCAGGCAATTGTGCTATGCAAGGAAACTGCTTCAACTTCATGTGTGTATAGATACTGTAAAGATACTGTATTGGTTAAATACAGTAGAAAATAGAAAGCTATATGTATATCATGACACTTCTAGGCACACCATTTATACAGACTGATTTTAAGATTTTAAAAAAGATCTTGAAAGGGCAGTGTGTGAAAATGAATACTAGCTTCCCAATTGTTGATGCCGTTTGTTCCAGTGCAAACCTATTCCATTGTTACCGACGGATGCTGTCAGATAAGAAGAAAAATGAGATTTGCTGTGTACTTTGGTATCCATGTCACTAATTGAAACTGACACCGCGGTGTTTAGAGAATTCCATTTCTCCTTTTGATAAGCACACAGGCCCAGTTAATTCACTAAGTAACCTTTATTAAATTGAGCAGATGGGAAATCACATTTTTCTTTTGCTTGCATTAGACAAAGGTTAGAAAAAGGTCACTAAGATTTCCTGTGAGACCGAAGATATCAAGCATACAGTATTCTAAATTATTCTTCCTTGGATGTATAGAGCCCGTTCTTCATTTCAGAAGATAATCTGCACTTTATCTCAACATGACGCAGTCCTGTTTCAGTAATGCCCAAATTACCTCATGCTTGCAGTTGTTTGCGCTGTACAGAATATAATGCTGGGCGTTGTGTCGATAAGGTGATCAGGTCGTATTGTCCAACAAGAGCATATTTGAGTCTCCAAATATATTAACGCTTTTAAATTTGCATGGTTGGTTAAAGCTAGAAGAGGAAGTTACCCACTGAAATTGTAAACTTGTCTGCTGTAGGAACTGGGGTTAAATACAGCCCTGTATTCAGGAAAGGGAGTGGAATGTTTGCAATGTGTCATCTCCCTGGCTTGTATCAACTGGAGGTGATGCTGAACTCCCATTGAAGAAATTTTTTTCTTTCCTTTCAGTAAACCTGCGCTTACATCTAGTTATACAGGAGAGCTCCATTTCCATCTGTTTCTAAAGTAGTCCCGAGAAACAGAACAGGCTTACTCTTACTCTCCAAGTAGAATTAGTGCTATATTTTTAAATGATAAGGAATCATGTTAGTGTAAACCTTGTGCAGCAAGTAAAGAGAAAATAGGATCTCATTTAACAAAAGGGATTTTTCTGCCTTCACCCTCCCACACATCTCACTATAACAGAACCCAAATTCAATCACAGTTAGTATTTATGCTGAAGTGTACTAGCCTCATCTGGGGTAATGAGGGCTACAATGGAAGGAACACAATGAAGTGTGATATATGGGAGTGGAAACCATTAGAGGAAACAACATTGGTAAACAGTTGATTTCGTATTACAATTACTTACGTAATCTGAGAATGTACAAGACCTGATGAAGTGCCTTACATGGTTTTAGCACAGTCTTCGGTTTGCTCTGTTTCAGATGATGTTGAATCTTGTTTCTTTTTATTTTGCAGTGGCTGGAAGACTGTAAAAGAACATTTGGTACAGATGACGGTATTCATGGCACTAACACAGATGCCCAGGTAGGTGTATGTCATTTCTGAGCCTCTGGATATGAGATTAAAAAAACATCTTTGTATCTATTGCACAGAATTTCCAGTATCTGCAGAGAATTAAAAACGTATGAAAAGCTTTTCATTTTGGTTATCATCATATCTTTTGGAAACTCAGATTCTTATGAAGTAGTGGTCTAATAAAAAGAGCTCTTTTTAATAAAAGTTGGCAACCCATCTTGGGTTCTAGACTTAATAACACTGAGTAGATAAGCAGACTAGATACCATCTATGTACCAGCAAGTCTGCTTTTCTGCGGTTGTTTCTAGAAGAAAAAAGATTAGCATTTTACTTATATGCTCAGAAAAAATGTCTAGCCAAAAACCTTTTACTGAATTTAATATAATTAGTACTATGTAAACACATGTGACCTTTTGGAGCCTTTATTTGGGTGGGAAGGAATGGGGAGTAAAGTAGCAGTATGGCAAAAATCTCATTAAATGTTCCTGTCAAAATATCATCTAACAACAATAGGTGTCACCTATTAATATCAGTTCAATATTTTGTATGTATTTGCCTGGCAGTCATCCATGTTTAATATTACTAATTGCTGTAGTAAGTGATAGCTTCTCCCCAAGCGTACTAGGACTTTTTTTTTTTTTTTAAACAATAGCTGCAGAATGTTGACACCGCAGATAGAAAAGCAAATCCAAAGTCTATCATTAGTATGTACAAGGAACCTGCCATCTAGAATCCTGTAATAAAAACAGTGAAAAATGTAAGAAAGTAGAATTGCAGGTACCAGATGAACTTACTTTTTCACAATTACATTTTGACAAAAATCCCAAATCCAAGCTGAAAAAGGGGGAATTTTATTCCTTTTCTTCAATTGAACTCTATTCATTGATGCACTTGGTCATGTTTCTGCTGCTGAAAATGTGTTCAGCAACACAAATGTCTGCTGTGTGCATGGACTATTTCTTTTTTTTTTATACAGTTTTCATTTGCTGTCATATTTGTACATAATAAAAAAATGTGTACTTTTTTATTCAATCACAAAATGCCCCTGAATTTTTAGAGTAGTGAAAAGTGTAATAATACACCGTTGAATTTTTATATTGCAATGAAGTTGCATATTTAAATTTTTTTTCCTGTAGATAAGCATAGGTAATAAAGCAAAATAATTTGCTGCCATTTGCAAGGATTTTTGCTTTGCCTACAAATACAACATTTAATGTATTCGACACTTGGTTTACATCTTTGTATACTGACTGGTACGTGTTTAGAAATATGTAACAACTTCTATTATTGCAATACAGTAAATGTTCTGTATATTAATAAAAAAGCAGCATTTATGTATTTCAGTCCCTATTATTTAGAATGTTTATAGACAGCAAGAAACTATTCTATCATTTAACTATCAGAACATAACTGTTCTTAGCATGAAGGTAAACGATACAGTTCCTGGTCTATATATATAGGGAAACTAAGAAATGGAGGAGGCCGCATGCAGGCTTTCATTTCACTTGTGCGGAGAGAATCCAGGATTCTGAGTGAGGCAGTTTTGTCTGTTCTTTCCCATTTTTTCAGGGTTTGAAGACAGAGTCTGAAAAGGAGTTATGTGACCATTCCATATTGGTTATTTGTGGGGACCTGTTTCAATTTTGGTTTTGGCTCCTAGCCGGCAAGGCATGCTGGCAGTTTTTTCTTTATGTGCTCCTTGCACTTGCAGGCTCAGTTAATATAATTTTAATATACAGTATCCATTGAGAAGGCAGAGTCCTGTTATCCTGCTTCATAAATAGACATCATTTACAGAAGTTCTAAATTTATTCACAGAAGCTTCTAGTGACTTGAAGGAGATCTAGTAGTTACCAAGTATAAGATCATTACTTCAAAAAGTCCTTGTAAACGGAGCATGGGGCTGACAAGCCTGTCCAGTCAACCAGTTACATATTTTTAGCCTTAAGGGTTGTCTTGCTTAGGAAAACAGAGCTGCTTCATTCAACAGTTATTTTTCATACCTTAACACAAATAAGATTTTCTCACTAATTTTTAGCACTGTGGTCAATACAGCTAAGGAACAGTGAGATGAATTCTGTTCTGGCTCATTCATTGCCAGCAGACTTGCAAGTAAACCTAATTATTGGATTTTTGCTATTAGTACTTACACGCAAGCCTGCAAGAATGCATCTGGGCTCTGGCTAGACTCAGTACAGGACTGGCAGGTAGAAAAATCAGATTGTTTCTCAAGTGAGCAAGTATGTGAAAGACACTGAAGCAGTACAAAGCCGTTTTTAAAGGAAAACTCTTCTGAATTTGTAGAATAGCTGTCAAGGTGTGATTTGGGGGAGAGGGATTATTTATGGCTTACTGTAATAATGAGACTTGGCTTAAAGAACACCGGAACTTAATGACTAAAAATATTAAATATTCAGCTCGGCCATTCCTCAAAGTGTGATTCTCTGTGCTTCATAGAATTCTTATTGACTTTGGCAGTTCAAGATCTTATCTCTTCACAGTGTTTCTGCTTATAAAACAATTGTGTTATGTATATGATTGCACAGAGTACAGAACAAAAACGTGCAACGTTTATAGTGTGTTAAGCACATAGTGAGTAATTTCTACATATCGTATATAACTGTGTGCTTAGTAAAGCTCAGCTGCTTCTGCCTGTGGGAGCCAGACATCGGTTGCATCTTCAGGTGTTTACTATGACCACGGTATTTGCTTAAATGCCGTCCGTATGCTTAGCCGGGTACAAAGCACAGAAGTCAAGTTCCTGTCCCTAGCCTCACAAATATATTTTCTGATGATTTCTCTCCATATCCCTCTTTTCCAAACATTTTTCTGGAATAACGTGTAAAAACCAAGTGCAATTAAATTACAGAAACCTCACAATGAGGTGTTGAGAATTGACTTTAGCAAAATCAAGAATTTTCTAAACTGTTTCAGAATCCAAATTAACATTACATCTCAAATTTTTAAAGGCATTATTTTTGCTTAAACTACAGTGGTATAGAACAAGTAAGAAGCATTGTACAGATGTTCAGACCTAAGTGTTCCTTGGTTTTGATTTCCTTAAATTTGCATACCTTTAAGACTAGACAATGTATAAAGGCCAGACAGGGTTGTGAGGGAAGTATGTTACTCGTGTTGTGGGACAACAAAGCCAACACTATCTGTCATTAGTTATAGCAGCAAGTAATTTCATTTCAAATTCAGTCTGTTAATTTTTTCCATTCGTGGTATATTTGGAGCATGTTACTTGTATTTCTTCTTCCATTTTACCTGGGACATCTTTTACCCTAATTAAAATTATTTCCTACACTAATTCTTGATCTTTTTTTCTTTCTTTGTATTTTTGTGACCTGCTCATCTTCTTGCTTAGCAAATGGAAATTCTAGCAGTAAGTGACGGTTCTTGATTTATCAAATACTTAACCATGCCAGTCACCAAACTGGCCTCCATCTGTCTCGTCCATTTGTGACATAGTGATGTCTTGTCATAGACTATTACAAAAATGCTGTGTGCTTCAATTTTGCATCATCTAACCCATTGAACTGTTGGTCCTTTGTAGATAATAGGATCCTGTAGTTAGTAGAACATTATAGAAGATTATTCCATTAGCTTTTATGTCTGTATGTAAAGCAGTGTTAACACTGTCTGCACTTTGACTAGTGTTTTAGACACATAAAAATGGAAGGAAGAGAGTGCACAAGCTAATGCTGCTGCTTCATTTCCTGAAGAATATATCACGTGGTATTTTCTAAAATAGAATCAGAGCTACCTTTTATAAAGGAAACATTATTCTTGTCTCCAAGAATAGAATTATTCTCCTCTTAGTCCATCAGGCAGTTGTAAGCTAAGGGCCAGGTTATATACTGGGCTTACATATTTATATTAATGGTTATGAAAGATTTCATACTTACAGACCACAACTGCTTCTTTTGGATCTTGAATTTAAAACAGTAAAATATCAACAATAAAAGTAAGTGATCTATAAATCTCTGTGTTGGAATATGACATTTCAAAATGCCTTTTGAATCACTTCACATCCCACCCCATCCCCCTTATTGGAAATATAACTTCTTTTTAAAAAGTAAACTTTAAACCTATGTGAGAGAGGCTACCTGTAAATCTAGAACTGAATGAAGCTTTCATCTGCTTTTCACTAGCTTCCTGCTACGTTAGCTTCTAAATTTTTTCGGCATTTTCTTCAGTAACCAAATAACTACTTTTAATTTTTCATGTTCAGTACTGAAGTTGTCATTTATTGTCTCTTGCATTGGAAAGTAGATGTTTTGTGATGCCTGAATATAATGTTGTTCACATTTGTAGGAGCTGGAGTTGTGTCGGAGGCTGTACAAGTTGCATTTCCAGTTGCTGCTTCTGTTCCAAGCCTATTGCAAACTCATCAGTCAAGTAAAAACAATCAGAAAAGAAGCAGAGGTAATGAAAACCATGCCATTTAGCTGCTAATTGTTGACATTTTAAAACCAAACCATTTCAGATACATTTTGATACATTTTCATCAGTGGGACATCTTTTTAAAAACTGAAGGAGGGTACCAGCTGTTTTATAGCCAATTAATAAAAAGTTTAAGTAGAGCTTGTAAGAATTTTCTGAGATGTTCAATTATCTGTGTTGATTTTTGTACAGCTTGAAAGCTCTTGAATAGACAGGAATGCAGGGAGTCCACTGATGAGGGTTTTAAATATTTCAGTAGCGCTCCTGGTGTATTCTAATCAAGCTACAATAAAGCCACATAACTTCCAATCACCAGAGTTCTGGGATGAAGCCCCTTTCCATCTCCCCAGTGTTCCCTATCACAAACACCATCACTCGCTACCAGCTGACATTTATATATATCACTGTGTCACTTTGGCCACCGCTCCATTACTCCCCATCCTCAGTACAGTTAGTAATGTGTTCTAGACATCTTGTGCCTGATTTTCAGTTGTACTCACTTAAGAAGTAAAACATGTCCTTCAGCTGTGCACTTTCAGTACATACGTGATGTTAATTGAGTTAATCTGAATGCATTATGCTATTAATAATGTCTTCTGAAAGCTCTCCCCTGGGTCTGTAATGCAATAAACAGGGGGAGCAGGAAAAAAAAATTGCCCTGGTCTCACTTGATACAGTAGGGAGGAAAATCTTTGAGTTTTGAGTATCATAGGAAAAAGTGATGCATGTTCCTCACTTAGATTTCCAGATGTTTGTAGAAGCTGCAAATAAGTGAGTTCATTTCTGGCTGGACAATGTTGTGGAAGGTCAGCATCACACCAGTCTCATCACTTCTTGCCTAAGTTAGTCAGATGTAGAATCATATTCTGAGCAATGATCCTGTTCTTTACTCATAAGCCAAAGAGAGCAGTCTATACACTGGCTGCACAACAGTTATTCAGCTGGGTTACCAGTCCTCCAGACTTTTTTCTTTGTATTTAAGTGGTCCTTAGAACAACACAGTTGCTACTGTACTTTTCCAAAGTGCTTAATTCTTCTTGTCAGTTTAGTTGTTATTAAGTGATGTGGGGAGAAAAGAAATTTGTTTTTTGAAACAAATCTCAAAAGAACTGAGATTGAAATTTCATCTGGGGAGAGCCCGAATACCTGGCCATGCATGCTTGGGCTATTAAATTAATTGTATACTTAAGCAACTACAGCAAATATTTGGATGTACTTTTTCTGCCTCTCATTTAGGATTGCAAAGAGGAGGAAAAACGTAAGTCTGATCTGCTGAAAGTTAATTTGACTGAAAATACATTTAAACTAGAAAAGATAACTCTTGTATTTGTTTCAGGTTATAAACATGTCTGAAGAACTTGCTGTTTTGGAGAGCTGTCTGAAAGAGGCTGAGGCTGCGTCTGACAGTGGTATTGAAGAAATTGAAATTGCAGAGGCTTCCCAAGCCAGCACGGAAACAGCTATTCACTCTCTCATTGAAACCCTGAGAAACAAGGAGTTTGTGTCAGCTGTAGTGCAGGTCAAGGCTTTCAGGTAAGTGCTTAAGGATTGCTTTCAGACCTAAGTTTGCTAATGGGCCTTTTTAATTTAAAGATAGGGAAAGGCGCTGTTCCAGGTTTTTTTCAGCTCTTGCTAGATGTCCTTAGTGAAAAGGACAAGCCCTGCTGCTTCATTACAGCTTGTTCAAACGCATTTTTCTAAAAAGAATTCTAATAGTACTTTTCTTTAGAATTTAACTATCAATCAGGACAATGGAAGAAAGATCTCTCTTGCATTTTCCTATGTTTTCTGTTCAAACATCTGTTTAAAGAACAAGAATATTTAAACATTTAATATTTTTTTTAATGTTTAAATCCAAATTGTGTGTTCACAGATCTATCTGGCCCCACGACATCTTTGGCAGTTCTGAAGATGATCCAGTTCAAACGTTACTGCACATATATTTCCGTCATCAGACCCTTGGTCAAACTGGTAGCTTTGCAGTAGTAGGCTCCAACCAAGACATGTCTGAGGCCAGCTCAAAGCTGATGGAACTTAATCTAGAAATTCGGGAGTCTCTACGCATGGTGCAATCCTATCAGCTCCTAGGGAAAATCAAACCAGGAATTAATCTTGTGAGCACTGGATTCTAAACAGCTGTCAGAAAAGAACTGATGATGAAGACACTTCAGACTATTATTGACCACCTTTCATGAAAAAAAAGAGAAAAAAACAAAACCTCCAGCGATCCTGACAACCGACAGAGTTAATTCACAGCAAGAAATTGTTTCGTCAAAAATCTGAGAATTGAAGTGAACATCTTACTTGACTGCTCTTTCTATACAGTAGCTGTGTGGCAGTAATATTTTTTTATTAAATTTCTGTATAAAAACTACGTGAAAGGAAAAGGGCTTAAACGTAATGCATACATATATGCATTATTTTCTGTTGTAACATAACTATAAATGGTGTTTGCAGTAATGGCCTCCAAAGGTTAAACCAATATTGCAGGTGGGATGAGGCTAAAATCAAGGCTGGTTTATTTTGGCTGAAGACCTGCAAGGCTTCCTGGCTTTCCAGCTGTTGTAGATCTAATCATCAGTCTAATACACATTGAGACACTTTGCAACATCATGAAGAATGTGCGGTCAAACATGAGTGGAATGACTTATGACTGCAAAAACCGTTGACTTCTCAATGTTTTATTTGCTTCTGGTGTTTGTAACAAGGAAATGATGTGTGTGAGTTAGAGTGTATGGCTATGTGACAGTTGTTTTTTGAAGGTATGGATGATTGTTAAATAAGGTCTCAGAGCATGCTTAAAAGAGCTGCAAGATTATTTTTGAAGAAATTTTATTTTATTAGATCTAATCCTCATAGTGTGTAAATGTTAGGACATTTAATAATATTTTAAACTGGGATTTCCCAGTGTTTCTAAAAGAAATAATATATCTGTTAACTTTATTGGAATGCTGCTCAGTTCTCTGATCAGTGCTTATGTTACAAATAATGATAACAACTAACCAAAAAGTAGCTGCCTGCAGAGACTTTAAAATGTATATTAAAGATATATGCTGCCCATCAGCAATTCTCATTAGAAGTTAACTTATTTTATTCTGTATATATTCTAGAAACTGTATAGTGCAAAACCAGTATTTTTCTTGTAAATTTGTGCAATGCACTGTTAAGACAGTAGGTGTATAAAGCTATGAGGGGAAGGGGGGGGTTCTCCCTATCGGTAGTCACATACTTTACTTGCAGTCTGAGTAGCCTGCAGGGTTCAAGGAGTTTAAATGCATGTATATGCATCTTCATGACTCAACTTAAGCCTAAGGAATTGGGACTATATAGAAAAAAAAAAAAAGACAAAAAAAAATACTGACTACCAAAACTTGCAAACAGGCAATATACTCATAGTTCAGCGTCAAAAACTCTGTAGCATAAAACAAACTGGATTCTGTTGAAACCAATAGCATTTTGTAAAAAACAAAATAAAACAAACAAAAAACAGAAAAAAAGAAGACAAAAAAAAAAACAGAAAAAGAATGTAGTCCCATGATTCCTGTGATTTGAAAGGAACATCCAGTATTTTTATATACATCTCTTACCCACTGTGATTTTTTTTAATGGGCTCTAATTCCAGAGTTTAGAATGTAGAATTGAAATTCTTAGCTCTGCCTTTTTGGGGAAATTGGACCCCAATAGAAATGTAATTATGCTGAACTGCATTAATTGAAGGCACTGTGCACGCTGTTGGACTGCTGACAGTAGTTATTGTTATCCTAACAAGCTCTGTAACTGGTCAAGGCACATCCATAATCACTGTATTTTTTTCCCTGTCCCTGATAAAATTGAATTATTTTGATGGTTTTGTGGTACTGTAGATGGTGTTCTTAATTATTTAATAAGTATTTACTGGGGATGGGTAGTTTTATTTAGTGGCGCATTACACTTTTATTTACATCATCTTTTACCAGCTTTTTTTGTAAAAATAAAGACATTGTATCTGTCATTTTGTGGATTTTTACGAGCTAGAGTTTAAACACTTTAGCTAAACATCCGAAACACTGACAATAGAGGCCTGGGTGCCCTGAAATCATGTTTTTCCTTTTATGCCCTATCAATGCAACAGCATTTTCCAAGGCATCTTCTGAAGCTGTTAAAGTTCTCATGCAACTCAAACCTGAATTTATATACATAATTCCTTATGTTGTACATCTTCCTCCATTTACAACAACTCATAGAACTGGCCCAGTAGAGCAGTCTCGTGCGTTTGATACTGCTTTAACTTGATGAAGCTTTTCCAAAATTACTCATTCAACTGCTGCGTAAGCTGTCACCCTGCGTTACCTGGTGCCAGGTCCGTGCCAAACCTGAAGCTTTGGTGAAGCTCTCTAGAAACAAGTGATACATCAGACATCTTCTCTAGGCTGCAGCAGATACAGGGCTGGCTGAACTAATGCATGCAAATGAATCTTTATAAAAAAATCTGTGCAGGACAAGTTCAAGAAGAACTGGCAGCACGAAGGCTGTTCCTTTCTGCTTTGCATAATCAATCACAGAAGTCAGTCACAGAGGTCACGAGCAGCTCTCCTTCCTTCTGCTGATTGATTCTAGGAACCAGCACCCACCGTAAGCAGCAGATGCTGTCAAGGACACGACAGCAGTAAAGCAGAAAAGGATGCAGAACTGTACTTGGGCATCGAGCAGTAAAAGCATTGAATATATATATATTTATGGAAGAGGAATGTCATGTAGAGCTACTGCAGAACCAAGGGATGCTGCAGGATGAAGGAAAGCTTGTCCAGTAGTGCTCATCATTGCACACTACTCCTCCAAGCCTCAAAACCACCCAGTAGCTGATGAAGGCAGGGGTGGCTCCTTGCCATTACCTGCTGCTTGGAGCCTTCATCAACTGTTCCTTTGGGCCAGCTGCTGTTGAATCACTCCATGCAGTTCAGAGGAGCCAGGCCTGCTCTACACCTTACCAACAGAAGAAACTCCTGGTTTGACTGTAGTTGGTGGGGATGATGGCTCTAAGCTGTACCACATTTTACTGTGGATTTTTACTGATAGTAATTTTGTAAGAGTCACCATATTCACAGCAAGTAACCCTCTGAGCAGTGCTTGTGAGGACATCCGTGTGAGTAGGAAGCACCCAACTGCTCATATTGCTATGTGACTCCATACTGACATGACACTGAGATTAAGTTTTCAAACTCATTACCAAGGTGCACAGACTCATCACGCTCTCATTGCATCCCTCAGGGACAGGCTACAGCTGTTAGAAGGAGGAAGAAGGCAAACAGAAGAAGACAGTGAAGAACTTTCTTGGAGAGAAACAGGCTTGGAAATAAAAAGAAATCCCAGATCACAGGTGCAACTGCAAGCTGAGGCAGACTATGGGTAGATGGCTGCAGAGGGCACCTCAACTGTGTTGTTCCTCAAACTGGAGACTGGCTACTTCTGGTTACTGAAAGGTGAGTGCAAGGCACACATATCTACAATAGAAAATTGCTCAGCTCCAGTTGCACTTTGCACGTTTAACAGGGCAAGGGTAGAACTTACTGTGAAAGTCCGAGTAAATCAAGGGGTAGTTCCTTTTATTGTGATACAGGGGAAAATGCTGCATGAAATAAATAACACAGTATCCCTTCCTGGGGAGGGGGAGGTTTACGTGTTCCCAGGATGCTTCATGCTGCTGTAATAATGAATGGAGCAAGAATAAATAAAATTACTTAGCAATAAATTGGCGCTGAGGCATTAAGCCTTAGTTACTGCAGCAAATTCATGGGGCATGTTGAAATAAAGCAGGTATCTACAGCAAGATGAGTTAAGCCAACAGCATTAACACACTCACCCTCTAAATGGACAGTTGTTGGCACAAAGGAGAATGTTTGCTCACCCTGCCGTACACTAGCCTCCATTTAGAGATCAAGACCACCAGGCACTGAAGCTGTTTGACAGACAGGTTCCCCCTTTAGTCTTCAACAGAGTGGTCTCAAGAAAGCTGGGTACAGGTGTAGATATGTTCCTTAAAGCCAAGACAGATCAGTCTTCCCAAGTAGAAGCTACCCCAAGAGTTCTGCAAAAGTCTTTGTCCGCTATTATATGCGATTTCAAAACTAACAGCTTTATTAGCATTTTCAGAAAAGTATGTTTTCTTCCAAGTTTATGCAGCTCCTTGGCTACAGGGTAGATTAGTGGGGTGTAGGTTTTACTGGCTTGTGAGTCTGCTCAGATGATGATGCAGTAGAACCAGAGTCAGCTCGTAGCGTTTTGCTGAAGCGCAGTGTCCCTGCAGAGGCCACTGCCAGCACCAGTAGGCCTCAGACTGCATCACCTGGCAGTCACCATGCTGGTTCTCCCATTACTACCAAACACCACAAGTACAATTTCCAGCTGGCAAAACCAGCCCCAGAAAGGTGTGAAAACTTGGTCCTTCCCCGATGGCAGACACCTAAACCATAACTAAATCAAACTCTCCAAGCGTAAGCCACCGCATACACAGCTCTTATGCTTCTCCTGCAGGTACATCCAGGCAGATGCAGTATCATGTTTTGAGCTGTTGAAATGTCACTTGATAACCTTGTGGAAGTAAAGATGAACAACTAATTTACCAAAAGACCATAACAGCAGTGACTCCCTTTCCCAGCAGTTTGTGAGAACTGTGCCTGAAAATGCATTAGCCGCAAGCTTTCTTTGGCTTCACGCTACAAGACCAGAACACCAATTTAGCTAAATGCAGACCAGCTGTACCAGTAGAAGTGGCCTAGTCTTTACACAGCATCTCCCAATCGTTTTCTAGTGATGAAGAACAGGTGCAGGAGGCTTCCTACATGGTAAGCGTGCACAGTAAGTGAATACCATTAGGTGTATTGCTCATGAGCAATGCTCTGCTACCTACTGTAGATGCAAGTTTGATGTTGAAGTTCAGTGTATAATTAGTTCAAGAGTAGGAGCAGTAACATTCTTTCCCACCTGAGATGCTTACTACAAGGTCCTGAGCCAGTTGCTGCCAAGACCATCACTGAGCTACAAAATAATATTTGCAGGCTCTTCCCCTTTGCAAGTTACAGGGGTTGCAATATGCGCCCTGAGCTGGGCACAAACCCACCCAATCATGGGAGCGTGCTTTGCAGTACCTTTATTCATGCTTTCCCAGCTACACCTCACTGAGTACCTTCCAACTCTAACAACAACAACAAAAATTCTGCTCAACTCGCAGCTTTCTAGAAGAGCCCTAAACGAAAACAGAACCCAAAAAACCCCAACCCACTCAGATGATGTATTTGAAACTGAAGGTGCTATCGCAGGAGAGGCGTTTCCCTTTGCACCTCCCACAGAGGTCCTGGCGGTGGGGCCTCTTGGGATCCACATGGCGCATCTTCACGGGGCAGGTGCACCTCGTCTGCTTGCAGCTCTGGGGAGGAGGGGAGAAGGTGGCCGTCGGGTCGGTGGCCTCGAGTGGGGGTGTCCCGGAGCAGGGCAGGGGGGGGTCCCTTACCTGGCAGGTGATGTCCTCCACACGGTACGGGTTGTAAGACTTCTGGCAGGTCCGGCAGAACTGCCGAAAATAGACCTGAGGGAGGTGGGGAGAGGGGGTCGGAGGGGTGAGAGGCTGGGATGAGCTGAGGGGTCGGGACGGTCCGAGCCGGGAATGGTCCAAGCCCGCCCTACCTTGTTGGTGCCCTGGACGCACCAGACGTAGGCGCTCTCCCAGCGGATGTTGCAGTCCTTGCAGTGGTAGTACCCGTACTTCTGCTCCAGGAACTGCCGGCGACAACCGTTACTCGACGGGGCGGGCTCTCCCCACGCCGGGCCCCACTGCGCCCCCACCCCACCCCTCCCCCGGGGCCGTCCCTCACCTGGAAGCGCAGGCGGGTCTTGCCCGCCGCCGGCTCCTGCTTCTGGGGGGCTGCCGGCGGCTCTGCCCGCGCCTCCTCCGCCGGCTCCCGGCTCCCCTCCGCCGGCTCCGGGGTGGCGGGGGGACGCTGCCCCCGCGGCTCGGCCGGGCGTTGCCCCAGCGGCTCGGCCCCGCTCTCGGGGGGCTTCTCCCAGCTGGCCCGCACGGCGGCCGCCTCAGCCTCCCGCTGCTCCCGCAGCGCGGCAGGCTCCTCCTCGACGACGGTCGCGGCCGCCGCCTCCTCCTTCTCCTCCTCTTGCGGCCGCCGCTCCGGCTCCGGTCCCGGTTCCGTTTCCTCCAGGAAAGCGGTGAGTCTGCGGGACGCCATGGGCGAGTAGACGGCGATGGTGCGGGGGAAGCGGACGGCGCGGGTGCTGGTGGTGGCGGGGCTGCCCAGCTCCTGCTCCGCCTCCCGGGGTCGCGGCCCGGCGGGGGGAGCCAGGGCTCCGGGGCGGCGGCGGAGCAGCGTGCGGGGCCCCAGGGAGCACTGCACCGAGGCGTCCTGCCGCGGGTTGACCTGGACGCCCACCTCCTTGGTGTTGGCCTTGCGGAGCCGCGGCGTCAGGTTGGGGTTGACCTGGGAGAGGATGGCCTTCAGCTGCGCCCGCTGGTAGTTGTCGAAGTACTCGGCGGCCGCCGCCGCCTCCCCGTAGCCCGAGAAGTAGCCGCTGCCCCTCGGTCGCCAGCCGCCCGCCGACCCCCCCTTGCCCTTGGGCGGGGGGTAGCGGTAGGAGTAGGGGTGGTAAGCGGCGTACAGATAGCTCTCCATCGCCTCCTCCGCCATCGCGCCGAGCCTGGGGCAGCCCCCGGGGGAGGCAACATTAAATACACCTGGGGCGGGGCGGGCCCGGGGCCGGGCTTCCCTCGCCCCCGACGGGCGCCGGCTTCGGAGGCCCCTTCCCATCGCTGCCGGGTGCGGGGCCTCGGGCAGGGGATCCCCTCATCCCCCCCTCCCAGCGCAGCTCTCCTGGGGAATCAGACAGCGCAGCCCTTAATTGCCCCCACCCCCCCGCCCCCCCGCGGGAGGAATCATCAGCGGGGACACACAGGTATGGTTCGGCTTCGCCATGTATTTGTGGTGAGGACAACGAGCACAATGCTTTTACAGAGCGGGGGGGGGCGCGGAGGTGGCGCGCGCAAGGTGGTCTGCCTGTCCGGCCGCACCGCCGTCGCCTTGGCTTCACCTCTAAAAAACTCTCCTCTCCCTCCTCCTGCCCGTTCCTGCCACTCTCCGGCGGGCAGCAGCCTCCTTGCACGAAGATGTACGGTTATTTGCGTCGCAGTGATACTTTTTCTTTTGTTGGGGTTTTCTTTGTGTGTGGTTTTTTTTTTAATTTTTTTTTTCATATGTATTTTTGAGGAAATACAACTGTCACGGTAATAAACACACAACACCTTGTACAATGGGAGGGGCTGGAGACAGGATGGAGGCCGGGCAGCTCCGCTTGCCCCAGCCTGGTGTCAAGCACAACACAAGCATCACACGTCCCTGGGTGTCACCTCCTTATCTCGCTTACAGCGCCGTCTGCGTCGGCTCCATGGGGAGGGAGTTGTGCTCCTCCGTGGTCACCGTGCCGTACGAAGTGTCGGCCACCTCCTCTTCTTTCAGTTTCTTGTAGGAAATATCCGTGTCTTCCTCTTCCCCCAGCGTATCTTGTTTGTATGAGCTGTCTCTCCCGTACATCTTGTACGCCAGCACAAAGAGTCCCGCTTCTGCCGACTGGAAAAGCGCGTAAAGCAAGGGGAACATGTACATGCTCCCTATGAGCTCCGGGGGGAAGGTGAGTTTGAGGATGGCGGTGCAGAGCTGGACGTTTTGGCACCCTGTTTCCAAAGACACTGTTCTCCTGCAGTGCGGGGGCATTTTAAAGATGGTGGCTAAGCCGTATCCCAAGGCGTACCCTGCTAGAGGCATCAGCACCGCAATGGCGTAGACGGAGGCGGGGATATGTGCCATCAGGTCTGGGCCCAGCATGGTCCCGGTCAGGATGAACAGGATCACCAGAGTCACCAAGAGTGACCAGAGGGAAATCTGGCAACAGATACAGACATTGATAAACAACACTGGGGGGGGGGGGTATTAGTTTAAAAGGATAAGCACAGCAGGTAAAGGATTATTTTTACAGAGTCTAAAATGCACATCGTGGTTGTGCCACCCGTTTGCTCCCGGCTCAGGACTTTGGTGGTTGTTTGATTGTATCCTGGGAAAGGAGGGGGCTGAGATGATCCTCCATCATTTTGCTTTGGGGTGACTTGCTGGGAAACTAGAAAGCCGGGGCTTGTGCTCCACTTTTCCTTTTATAATTAATTCCTTATAAATAAGGAACAGCGGGCGTGCCCGCGGGTTGGTTTCCCGGTGCGGCGTGAGCAGGGAGACAGCAGGATACCAGGGAATGCCTCTGCTCCCTGGGTGCTGTTGGCGGGGGGTGTGTGTGTGTAATCCTCCCTCCCCTCGCTTTCCATCTCCATCCCAGCTTTTTATGTCGAGAGCATGTCCTTATATCCCACTTGGGTAGCATAATATGCTTGCGTGAAGCTCCCGTGGGTTGGGAGGGATCAGAAAGGTTACTGCCATTGGAGCCCCCCTCATCCCTGGGGCCGTGCCTACCTTAACCAGGAGGTCGGCGGCGCGGGGGTGCCGGGATCGGATGAGCACCCCCAGGCCGATGGGCAGGAGGGTGCTGCCCAGCGTCAGGCTCACCGCCCCCAGGGGCAGCAGCCGCACCAGCGCCGTGTTGATCCAGTGGCGGCTGTAGACCCAGAGGCAGAGGGGCATCAGGAAGAGGGCCAGAAGCGTGGAGGAGGCCGTCATGATAATGCTGCGCCGCGGGGGGGGGAAAGGACACGGGATCATCGCCCGCCCGGGGGGCAGCCCCGGGGAGTCGCAGCCCCGGGCAGGCAGGGGTTTTAGGGAAAGGGGAGCGGGGACGGGAGGCGTGTGCCGGGGTCCGTGTGAGACCCGTCCGCCCCCCTCGTCCCCCCGCCGGTAGGTGCCCAGCAAACCCTCCCCGCGTCCCGGAGCCCCTACCTGAGGTTCATGTCCCCGTCGACGAGCACCGACATGAGGTTGGAGAGGTTGCCCCCGGGGCAGCAGCCGCACAGCAGCACGGCCACGGCCGCCACCTCGTCCAGGGCGAAGATGAGGGCGAGGAGGAAGGCCAGCAGCGGCATGGCCACGAACTGCCCCAGCAGCGCCAGCAGCAGCCCCACGGGTCGCCGCAGCTGCTGGCCCAGTTGCCCCAGCTCCACGGCGCAGCCCAGCCCCAGCATGGTCACGCAGAGCGCCAGCCCCACCAGCACGCTCAAGCCCTGGCTGAGGGACCGGTCCCCAAAAGCCTCGCCGTCTCCCGCCAGCGACCCGCCGTCGGGGCCGCCGCCGCCCCCCGCCGCCGCCGGGGGCTGCGCGGAGCCGGCCATGGGCTGCGCGGCCCCCGGGAGCCGCCGGCTCCCCGCCGAGCCCCGGAGGAAGAAGCCGGGCGGCGGGGAGAGCTCAGTGCGGGATGCGGAGGCGGCCGGTCCCGGCGGCCAGGGGAGCCCGCATCCCGCCCCGGCCGGGTCCGGCCGGGCGCTGCCGATGTGCCGCCGTCGCCGTCGGTCGCGCCGTCTGCTGCCGGCGCCGCCCGCCCGTCCCCGGACCCACGCGGGGCCGTCCCCCGGCGTGGGCGGTGTCTCGTCGCCGTCTCGACGGCCCCCGGCCGCCAGCGCCGCCCGGCCCCGGCGGGGGGTAACGCAGGGGGCGGCGGGGGCTCGTAGCCGGACCCCCCCCTTCTTCCCCGGTGCGACCCCCTGCAGCCCGCTTCTGGAGCCGCCTGCGCCCCCCGGGGGGGTTACTGTGGCATCGGCATCAAGAAGGCAACCGGGTGGCAATGTCACCCTGTGCGGGTGGGCAGCACCAGCCCCCCTCCGGTGGGGGACATCCAAGCTCCTTCTCTCTCCGGGCAAATTGTCGGCTGCGGGAATGGGTGAGGAAGGATGGAAAGCCCTTTCAGGAGGTCGGGGAGGCACCGCTCTCTGCTGGTGGGGTCCCAGGAGCTTGTGAGGAAGGGCGATACCTTCACAGGGCAGCCGATGTGGGTGAAGGAAGCAGACAAGCTCGCAAGTATTCAAACCGGGGTAAGAATTGCTGTCCATCACCCCAAAAATCACATCCGAGAGTGACTGTAGTGTTGTCAGTCACAAAACTGTGCTTAAAATATTTATGTTTCCCCAGTTTCATGTTTTTCATTTAATAATTGTATGTTGCCCTGTACCTTCAAAACCAAAATGCTCTATGGGATGCCAGGCAGGGCTCACGAGGGCAGGAGCCCCCCCCCAGGGGCTGCCCCTTGTCCCCCACCCTGAGCATGCCCCCCTGCTCTGCATGGGGCATCTCGGGTCGCAGATCAAGGGGGGCACCCCCAAATTAAGGAGAGCGCCTACGGGAGCCACCCTGACTGGCTGTTTGCATTCAGCTCCAGCAAACAGTAGGTTTCTCAAATTTATTTGGGTAAAACTTTAGGCTGTCCCAGGATTCGAGTAGAAATTATTGGTGACTCGAGAGAAAAATAGACTCCTTTAATTCCTACTTGTGGCACAGGGAGACACAAGAAGTACAAGTTGTACCAAGTGACAAAATTCTGGGTATGCAACTTTGCCAAAATGATGCCAAGTTTAATATCGTTCTGCCTGTGTTTGTGTCCTTGTCATTAGCCTAAGGAGAGTGGAGGGAATGTGAGTCATCAGAGCTGAACAACTGAATAGGATCCAGCTTGCTTTAGTTCATTCACGTTTTTGGGCTCGGTGTGCTGCTAGAGGAGGGGAGCGTGGGGTCTGATTGCCTTTCTGAGCCACCAGTGTCCTTTGGACTTAATTATCAGATCTGCATGTGCAGAACAGGGCTTGCAGCCTATTTATTCTGCTTCTTAAGGTATTACCACTGTCGTATTGTACCTCGCCCTTCATGTAGCCAATAGTTAGAATCATAGAATGGTTTGGGATGGAAGGGACCTTAAAGATCATCTAGTTCCAACCCCCCTGCCCTGGGCAGGGACACCTCCCACTAGAGCAGGTTGCT
>JAOQGH010000032.1:66487916-66533403 GCA_025769975.1 Gallinago jamesoni | reverse complement strand
GACCCTGCACTTGGCTTGGTTGAACTTCATGCAATTTGCACGAGCCCACCTCTCCAGCCTGTCCAGGTCCCTCTGGACGGCATCCCTTCCCTCCAGCATGTCAACTGCACCACTGAGCTTGGCTTCACCACGTGTAGGCCGTTTGCTTATCGTGCCCTCCCTGGGTTGTAAGTGGGGCTCGTGTGGTTTCCCCACGGCGGGAGCAAGCCAGGATCACCATGGGCAAGCCCAGGCCGGGTCAAGCCCATGGGGCACCAGGCGGCTGCTTATCGAGCAGGTGTGAAGGGCACAGGCCAGGCCTCCTGCTTTATCACCCAGCGTCACCCCCCAACCTCCTCGCTGGATCAGGGCTGCCCATGGGAAGATATTTTTGTGTGACACGTATCATCCAGGCGGTTGGAGGAGGAGGAGGTCAGTAGACCCAGATAGGGTGACACTCTCTTGCCAGTGAAGCAGACGTTCCAGCGCTCACCCGTCGCAGACGTCAGTTTCAGGGGACACTGAACGAACGGGAAAATGTCGTGAATGAATCGTAACAAATTATAGATTTTGCTTGAAATTTAGCAAGTAGGTTTAAACGAGAGCAGTGGTGCCCAATGTGAGGGAAAGCCAAGCCTGAGCCCAGCCCATGGTGTGCTTCGCTCTTTGCCGTCACCCCGGGTGGCACCCGGCGTATTTTCCCAGGCAGCGAGCAGGGAGAAAACGTGTCGTATCTGCTGCTGCTGCTGAGCGTGGTGGCTCTTGTCTCTTTCACTTGCTGCAGGCTTTCCCCCATATGTCATCCTTAAAGAGGACCTTGGAGCCTGGAGTGATGCTAAGGGGTTCTGCGGCATCTGGCAGCGAGGCAGCCGGCTCACACCACCCTGTATCTAACTCAGGGGCTAATTCCTTCTCTGTTTCCTTTCGCGGGGGGGGCAGGAGCTTTCGTGTTGCCTGCCCGGCTATGGCGGGAAGTAACACAATGACTGTTCGAGTAGAAAAAGACTTGGCAAATAATCCTCATCGTATATCACTCTCCGGTTATTCCTCGTTAGCCCTTCTGTTGAAGAATGGAGGAGAGGATAAGAGCGAGAGCAAGAAGAGGGGGTGGAACGGACTCATTGAAATATGAGCTTGTCGTAGTTTGTAACTTTTAGAAATAATACTGCCTTACATTATTTTTAAGGAGAGGCTTGATTTCCATAAGAGAGTACCTGCGCTACAAACCTGTCTGGAGTAGGAGAAGTCCTTCAAACACTAGGAAAATTATTTTTTTGCTCTTTTGTAACAGGAATTTTTGTGGCTTTCCTTTGACTGGAAATAAAGGTGAAAAATAAAGGGCAGGCTCGTGAGGAATGTTGGCAGTGCTGTAGGAAACGAGCAAAGCCACCTTGCCCTTCACTCCACTGGTGGGTGCTCCAGCACATTCGTTGCATGAAGATGTTGTTTGAATCACTTGCTCCTCCTGCCAGAGGCTAAAAGCATCTGGCAAAGGCCACCATTGTTACAAATTGCGTGTAGACAAGGAGGTCCCTTCCGTGTCCCCCGAAGGAAGTGGCTGTGGGTGCCGTGGGTTGTGCTGAGTTTGGGGCGGCAAGAGGAGGTTTGGTGTGCGCAGCCGCTGTGCCCATCGCCCCGTGGGTTTAGGAGCCTCAGGCAGGAAGGGTTGGTTTGCAAATCCCAAGCGGGTTATGGAAGAGGCAGGCACAGGTGAACCACCGTCTCGGACTTGGAAGCCCAAATCCCGACTGTGTCGCATTTCAGGGACACGGATGCTGTGGCTCTGAGCGCTGTGTAAAAGCAGGACGATGGGGTGGGAAAACAAAGGGCGGGCACTCCCCCTTTTCCCTCTCTTCCCATTCCAGCTCGATATCCATTCCAGCTCCCGCTCCCCCCGCCCTGGCTGGGTGCGTGCCGTGCCGTGCCGGGGTCTGCGGGAAGTGGGGGAGCTCAGCTGCTGCGGGATGGCGTCATCCGCCCCGAAGTCATCTTTCCTGCCGCCCTGCCGCCTGATTTGTGGAGCTGTGCCCAGCACTTGCAGGGGAGGAGAGGTCTCAGGAGGATTCTCCTGGAGGATGGAAAGCTTTCGGTCAGCACCTTGAGGTGGTGATGCTGCTGGAGAGGCCGAGACAAATAGTGCTGTGAAAGGGATGATCAGGTGGGGCACGGCTGGAGCAGTTTCTGATTTTCATGGGACATATGACCCTTTTGTTTCTACTTTACTTGCTGTGCACCTAAATTAGAGAGAGAAATCAAAATGAAATTTAAGACTTAATTGGACAGTAATAATTCTCCATGGAGGAAAAAAGAAAAAGGTCTTTGCTGTCATTGTCTTGGATTAAAATAATCCTTGAAGTGCATTGTGTGATGCTCTACATACAGTTAAGGGTAAACTTGTGGTAAAATCCACGAAATATATATGCTTATTCTTATTGATAACTTAGATCCAGAGCAGTGACTTAGGAGAGTTAGGAACTGGAGCACAATTGTGCAGAGATACTGGTGATTTTGCTTGTTCTTCCGTGGTTGCCTTTGTGCTGGGAAGGAGGCATCAGCTGGCCCTTTGCTGAACCAGGTCCCTCTCTGACCCACGGCTCCTGCTCCCTTGCTCAAGAGCAGCAGCCCAGAGGGGACTTTGCACCTTTTGTTACCCCCTCCCATAACCCACCCTCACTGAGCCACCAGCTGGAAGATCTTGGCAGACTCATGGCTTTTTGACTTTTTTAGTTTTATGTTGTTTGGGAGCTGGTTCACTGAACAGGCGAGAAAATACAGTTTTGAAATACGATGAAGCCCTGAGATGTGTGTCGTGCAGTTGCTCCTAAGAAACGTTTGCAGCCACACACAGCCAGAAACTGTTTTGCTGGGGATGCACTGATTGATGGATGTTGCTCGTGCCCCAAACCGCTTGTGTTTCACACCAAGGCAGAGAGCAGTGGGACCAAGGCCAGGCTGGATGGGGCTTTGAGCAACCTGGTGTAGTGGGAGATGTCCCTGCCCATTGCAGGGGGGTTGGAAATCAATGATCTTTAAGATCCCTTTCCAACCCAAATGATTCTATGATTCTATGATTCTATGTAGCACACAAGAGCCAGGGGTTTCCTGTGAGTCCATTGCTCCCACAGCTGCCTGTGGCGCAGAGGAGCTGGGACAGACCTGCTGTCCCTGCCTCCCAGCCTTCTCACAAGGCTGCCCTTCAACACAAGGCCTGGCCCTCATCCCAAGCTTGCTTTTCTTAAACTCCCCTCTGTCCTGTCCTTAGTGTGGTCCTGTGGCTCGATCCTGCTCGGTAAATCTCCACAATAATTGACATCTTTTATCCCACAGCCACCCTCCTCGACCAGGCCCGGGGTTTGAATTTCAGGGTGGGAAAAATTATATATGTGTTCCTTCCTCCCCTCCCCAGTGGGAGTCATTGCTGAGTCCCTGTTGTCTCCTCTACAGGCGGGATCCCACCAAATCGTCCTCTCCTTCCCCTTGGCCCAGGTGGCAAAGGCAGATATCCAGGCACCCTCCTCCTCCTCCTCCCCCCCTCCTCCTCCTCTGCCTCTCCTCTTCCCTGCTGCCTTTGTGATTGCCCTCTTTGTGGGAATCCTGTCCCCTTCTCCCTCTGGTTCCTCTTCCAGATGATGCCTGTTTCAGTCCAGCTCTACTCCGAATTTCCATCTCCCTTGGGAGAGCTGCTCTGCCACTTGCAGCCTCCCAGGTGTTATTAAATGGAAGTGGTGTGGAAGGGAAACGGCCGGAGCCTGGTTACTCGGCTGCGCTGGCTCCTTCGTGTCCCCGCTGGCTCCTTCGTGTCCCCGCTGTCTGCACCATCTCTCGGGGTGTCTGGGGACAGATCCTCACACCGAAGCTCTGGGTTAGCCCTCAGGGGCAGCAACTGTTATAATAAACCCCTCCCCTTATTCTTGGTGTTCCCCCACGTTTATTTTTAAGATGTCTGAAGACGATTAATCACTGAGTAAGTGCGTGGCGACTCGGGTCCCAGTGTGCCAATAATTCATAATTACAACTAAGTGTTTGAGGCCGCGTGACCTGCCTTTTAAAAAGGAGATGAAGAGATCTTTTGCCAACCATCCCATTAGAAAAAGGCTTCTGGTCCACAAAAGGAGGTGAAATCAGGGGATCACTGAAGAATAATTTTGTAAATTGATTTCTGACGGTCATTCGTTGTGGCAGTTGTATCCCTACAACTGTAAAACAATTACTAGCAGCAATTTTTTTCCTTAAGCAATTAAGTGGCTCTATGGGAGGACACCTTTACCCAAATTCAAACAAGAAATAATTCTGCCTCAGACTGCGTTCCCTTTTGTTGCTGTTTGATCTTTTTCTGGAGTTGGAGTGTTATCAAGATTAAGATGAAAAGTCGCAATAAAACAAATGACCTGGTGACTAATGCATGCCTTGCTCCGGGAGAGCCAAAATTAGCATCCTGCCCGGGCAGGCAGGGAGAGGAGGTGAGCCGAGGCTGCCTCTGAAGGCTCGGGGGTATTTCTGCCCCACGGGCGCGGGTCTGGCTTCACACGGGCTCTCACACAGAGACAGTCTCGGTCCTGTTTTGGAGACAAGCGCGTTTTGGTTGTTGTAGCCCCCATTTTGCCACATGCAGCCCCTTCAGCGTCTGCGGGAACTGGGGGAAGGTGCCAGGGGGAGACCAAGGCCAGGCTGGATGGGGCTTTGAGCAACCTGCTCTAGTGGGAAGTGTCCCTGCCCAGGGCAGGGGGTTGGAACTTGATGATCTTTCAGTTTCCTTCCAACTCTACCACATTCTATGATTCTGTGACCCCGGTGGCTGTGAGGGGACAGTGCTGTTATTGAGGCCAGAGAGGACACTGCAAATGGGATGTGCACAGCCTGGTTAACGGTGGGGCTTTAGGATCTGTGTGCAGTTGGGGGCCCAGATCCAGCTAAGTTTATTGGCTTCTATCGCCCATCGAGTCTCCCAGCCCCTTCTTAATTTCCTATGCAGGAACCTGGCCAGGGTTAAGGACATAAATCAAGGGAGGTAATATGGAGATAGGTCAGGCAAATGTGGTTTTGTGCCTATAAAAATCTATATTTGGGGTCTTGCAATAAATTGCCAGATCAGAGTAAATGACACCAAGACTGTATTGTCCCACAGAACAGTTTAAATGTCAAAAAATGCAGAAGTAAATTCAATAATACCTACAGCAGCAGTTGATTCATAGAGCATTTATTTAATTGAAGAAAGGCACCCCAAAGGCAAATTACATCCCTGCCCTGCCAAAGCTTTCTGCATATTAAGAGGGATGTTAATGGTGAGCCCGAGGGGAAAGATAAGAGTTGGTGGCATCTATACTCTATCTCAGGTTCCGCAAAATAAATCTTTGCACCCAGTTGCCATTTGCACTGAAGGTGTCTGGATTTGAACTAAGACTGTTTTGTGTCAGAAACTGTACAAGCATAGCAAAAAAAATAGCTTCTTGTCCTGCTGCCAAATAATAAAAGTGAGTATCGGTAGCACTGATCAGCAAAAAAGCAAGCCCTTCCAAGTAGGTGCACTATTACTTAAATTAAATCTCAAGCTGACTAGTAGAAATCTCAGGCAAGCGGGAGGAAATAAATCTGAAACATAATAGGAATCTCTTAATACTTGTCCGAGATAATGTTGTATATTAATCCTGTGAAAAGAGCCTTGACACATAGTTTTATGTGCATTTTTAAAACTGTGATAAAGTAGGACATTTTTTAATAACCTAAAGAATCTTCTGACTGTTGACCCCATGGTATCAGTGGCGCTTGGACGTTGCTGCAGCTGAGGGAGGTGTGCCCTGGGTTTTGTACGTGATTTTGGATACCTGTTGATTGCTGGGAAGATGAAAGAGTGAATGTCTTGGTCAACAGGATATTTTATTTCCTTTCTGGGGCATGAAGCTGGGATGATATTTCTTCTGCCTGAGATGTCCACTCTACCACTAGTTGAAAGTAGCCTCTTCACAGCACCCTCACAAGTCCACAGAAGGGCGATGGGTTTGAGCTGCTTTAAGAGAGGTTCAGATGAGATGCTGCTGAGGCAAAGAAAACCAATGGTGTTGGGAGAGGCAGGGGAGTCTCTTGGGGGTGTCAGGAGAACATCTCATCACTGCGGCAGGGCGAGCTCCAGCTGCTGACTTGGCTTTGGGGTGACCCTGCAAAGGCAAAAATGCAGGTCACAGCTGAGCTTCTCCCAGGGGATGTCTTGGATCAGATGCCCAAATCTGGAAGCTCCGAGAAGCCAGGCTCTGCGGGGAAGAACACTGGCCCATCTGCCCCATTGCAGAGTAGTAATTGCACTGGTTTGGCCAGAGTTGCCCCAGAGCCTTGTGCAACCATCTGTTGTCCCAGAGCCCTGTGCAGCACAGGCTCCTACACCCGCCCCGCCCCCCCCCCCCCCAGTAATGTCACAGCTGTGGTGGTGGGAGTTGGTGGACCATTGCTACATTTTGGTGGCTCAGAGGAGCTGCTCTAAAGTTTGGCTGTACTCAGCTCTGTTAACTGCAGGTGGACCTGCCGTGGAGAGAGGAGAGGGGTGGATGTCTCCTGTAATCCACCCCAGCTGTGAGTAGCTCAATGCAAGCCTTTTTTACAGCCCCCCCCCAATCCTGAGCTGCTGCCCTGTGGTTGCTACACATTTAGTTGGAAGTTGGAAAACCTCCGCCACTGGGAGAATATTTATCAAATCTTCAACATTTCAGGAGATTTAAATCCACCTAAAATGGGAAAATAAAAAGTCCTACATCATAAAATCTAGACAAGAAGATGAAAATACCAACACTGGCATTGGAGCCAACACTGATAATCTGGGATGCAGCCTGGCAGCTCTATGAATTAGAGGTGACGTGCAGGAAAGATGAGCTGAATTTTAGCTCTTCTCTTTTAGATGAAGTTACGGATCTGTACAAGAGGTGGGTTTTCCTTGGTCTTCCCTCAGACTGGGGCTTTCCTGCTGTAAATGCAGCTGTTTGTTAAATTCATTCAGGACCTCACGGACAATTTAGTGTAAGTTCAGGATGATGTGGTGAGTTCAGGATGATGTGGTGAATTGAAGCTGGACTAGACCAAACTTCGGACCTAAAATCACTGAGAAAGCAAGACCTCCCCCTAGTGTCTGGAGAGCCCTGGGAAGGAAATGAGGAGAGCCAAAAAAAGAAAACCTGGCATTATTTAGAAGATTAAAAAAGGCAAGAAAGACATCATAATAGAAGGGCTAAAAGGAGTGCGTAAATGGGCTATAAATGTAACCTAGCTGTTATTTTGAATTTTGAAATGAGGTTCCTGGTAGGCAGACTTCAGTGATTTGCTATGGTAATTAATGTTATTTAATTATCTTCCTAATGAGGAGGCTGCAGAAAGTGGGAACAGCCTGATAGAAAGAAACTGCTAATGAAAAAAACCTGAGAGCCCTGGGAGGGAGAGGGGAGGGCAGGACAGAAAAATGGCCTTGGGGAGGAGCGGGAGAGAGGGGCTGAGCTTCAGCCCCAGCCCTGCAGTGGGGATGGGGTTTGAGCCCCCTAACAAGAACCACTGATTTTTCCTACTTCAGTTCTACCACTGAGGCCCTCAGCCCAGGGAAAGGAGCCCTGAACTGTTGTGGCACCTCTGCTAAGGTGGGAAAATAAGGGTTAGAAATCAGTAGAGCCCATGACAGTCTCAAGTCTGCAGCAGCAGCAGGTTGTAAGGTGGTTTTGGAAAAGGAGTTTTCCATTTCTTCTACTTGACAGCAGGCCATGGGGCAGGAAGGCTGGCACTGGTGGCTGGAGGGGCTGCAAGCACCTGCAGAGAGCTGCATTGCACTGCCCTGGGAAAACTTTCATATGGAGGTGAATTGTAATGGTGAGAAGCCCACCAGATGCAGATTAAATCCCTGCGGTGGGCTCAGGAGACAGTAGCCTGGGTTTGCCAGCCCTCAGCAGAGCCTTGTGTTACCCAAACCTGCTTTACTGCCCAAGGAGGGGGCTGAGGTGGGTTTGGGGCCTTTACCAGACACACCAGTCCCTTTTAATTGTGTTGTGGGCAGCACCATTCACCCTGAGTGGAGCTGAGCCTGGGTGAATGCAGCAGGAATGCAGCAACTAAATCTCTGCTGGATTTCTTTTTTGTTGTTGTTCTTTTAAAGGGAGAAGAAAAATCCCTCGACTCTGACATTTACAATAGACATTATCCGCTCCCTGACATTTGGGCTCACAAGCTGAGGTCGACCAAAATTTCCGTTCTTAACTTTACCCTGCTGTACGAGACAAGATGGGAACTGACTGAGAGACCCTTCCTCTGAAGGGCCGAGCACCGGCCCCCAGCTCCCCCCACGCCACCTGGGGAGACTGGTACTTATTTCATTCCACGGCTGGCCAGGGATGGAGGGAACTGCTCCAGGCGGCCTTCCTGAGGCTGAGTGATGCTGGTGATGCCACGTTGCTGTCACCGACGTCCAGGCTTCTTTAAAAGGATGAGAATCAGGACAAGGTTTTCGTAACTCCTTTGAAGACAGGTCAGTTGAAACAGCATTAACTGGTTTAATGTGTCTGCGTTAGCCCGGTGGGGAATGGATGAACAGAAACAATAGAACCTTGCTCTGGGCTGGGCGGTTGGGTGAGTAAATGTAGGGGTAAATGGACGACCACAGAGCTGAGAAATTCAAAGTTAAGAGAGGAGCTGAGGCAGAGCGTGAAGAGCAGGGGTTTGCCTCATCTCCCCCCACTGCCCTTCTCTTTGGGAGGGGACTCCAAGCAGCAGCATGCGCTCCAATAAAATTTCATTTCTCAAGGAGGAGAGTGGCAAAGATATATTTAAGATGGGCCTGTCCTGCTAATCTTCTATGAGACAACCAGCTCTGCTTGAAAAAGAAAGGTTACGTGATGCTCCTTTAGCTTGGCATGTACTGGGTTCTGGGCATGTTTAATTTGGAGAAGAGGAGGCTGAGGGGGGAACTCATTGTCCTCTACAACTGCCTGAAAGGAGGTTGTAGGGAGGTGGGTGTTGGCCTCTTCTCCCAAGGGAATAATGACAGCACCAGAGGAAATGGTCTGAAGTTGTGGCAGGAGAGGTTTAGATTAGATATTAGGAAGAATTACTTTACTGAGAGGGTGGTCAGGCACTGGAACAGCCTGCCCAGGGAGGTGGTGGAGTCACCATCCCTGGAGGTATTTAAGAAACGTGCAGACATGGCTCTTCAGGGCATGCTCTAGTGCCCGGGATTGTTGGTTTGTGTCTGTCTGTGGGTGGGGGTGGTGTGTGGGTGTGTGGTTTGTTGGGTTTTTTTTTTTGTGGTTGGATTCGATGATCTCAGGGGTCCCTTCCAACCATGAATATTCTGTGATTCTATCAGCCAGGAACCAGTTGGCCTTATCCTCTGCCCTGAAGAGGATGCAAACCAAACTCCTTGTAATCCAGAGCCTGCTCCAGCATCACCTTCTCCCACCAGCATTTTGGCACCCATCTGAAGCACCGAGAGCAGCAGCAGGGAAATGATGTGGCAGCATTAGCCCTGCTGAGTGAAGAGGAGGCAGGGCTGTGTCAGATAATGAAGATTTATAATGGCTTGTACAGATTTGTTTGCTGATAGCGTCTGAAGGGGAACACACAACTGAGGACGAGTGCCTGGAGACAAACTGAGGAGACTGCCAGGAGTCAGAGGTGCTGGGTTAGAGCCGGGGACACCCAGTCCAGCCCAGCAGCCTGTCTCTGTCCCTGGCCAAAGCCTGGAAGAAGCATGATGCCAGAGAAAGCCCAACGTGCCCGTCCTCCTGACCACACTCCCACCACCAGCACGTCACGACCCAGAGGCTTCTTGCTTCAAGCAGCCAAGGCCACGCAGAGTCCCAGGTATGTCATTGGTGACCTACTCTAACCTTTTTCTCTTAGACAGGGCAGATGCAAGGAACCATACAGAACACGTGTCCTTATTCACCTTCCACTCATGCAAAAAAATCCCCAAATCCTAACTTGGACCACTTTAATGTTTTTGAAGACATTAACCACCCTTACAGGAAGGAACCAGTTGAATTGCTCTATGAATGCTCCTTTCTTGAATATAAAAAAGCAAGCTTATAGAGAAACCAAGAGAGAAGTGTACTACCAGACTAATTCCATCAAATACTTTTAGCAAGAAAATAGCTCTGTCAGACCAAGACATGGCAGTGTTTTCAGAAATGAGTTATCATTCACATGAGAATTGATTCCATTAAACTCAATGGACACAGCAGTAAGAAAGCCTGAAAAAAATGTATGATGCTAAGTATCTCCCAAACTGATTCTGGAGATGAGCTGGCCAGGGGTGGCTGGTGTTCTCCTGGGTCTTCTCACAGCCTTGTTGCTGGAGGACCATGGAGGCAGTTGGTGGTGGTGCTTCTTGTGACCATGTGCTGGGCGGGTGGAGGTGGGGGGACAGTTCGTCTGACACGAGACCAAGTTTTTGCAAGATTTTTAAACTGTCTCTCAGAGCAGGGCTGTGAAAAGGTGCAATTTTGGCTACAGTCCCAAGACAATTACAGCAAAGATAATGGAGAACAGCACAGGGGAACTCAGGGTTTGTATTCTGTATGTTGTGCATGACAACTGAAAGTGGAGTAATGCTGGGGACGGGGCGCACTGTCACCTGCTCAGGAAGGCAAACACCACGCACCCCTAAGATGCTCATTTTTTGAATCTCACCTGCCGTTGCCGACAGCAGAGTTAAGCTTTTAGGGATAATTTCAAAGTGGTTAGGAGGGCTGAACCCTCTGGGGGAGAAGGCATCACATGCCATTCTCGTCTAAGCTTTATCTTTGTAAGGTATTAAAATAATTTTCCAAGAGAAAAAAAATGGACTTATATGAGTATCTATGTTTGTGCTGATGACAAGAGCAGAAGTATCATCTTTTGTATAGTCTTAGTCTTGTGAAAGATACAGCCCACTTTTGTCGCCTGTGAAAGTGCCGCACTGCACGGGGAATCTCAGGCTTCCCAGATTTCAAAGCCAGTCATTTTGATGGAGTGATTGATTGATTTAATTAACTGTAACAGATGTGGATGATGCACCAAGTTGGGTGGGGGGTGTGTGTGTAAGTCTCTTCTCCCAAGTCACAGGTGATGGGACAAGAGGAAACAGCCTCAAGTTGTACCAGGGGAGGTTCAGGTTGGATATTAGGAAAAATTTTTGTGCTGTAATTTAAGCATTGGAATGGGCTGCCCCGGGAAGTGGTTGAGGTGCTGTCGCTGGAGGTATTTAAAATATGGGTAGATATAGTGCTTAGAGACATGGTTTAGTGATGGTTTTCAGAGTCAGGCTGATGGTTGGACTAGATGATCTTAACGGTCCCTTCCAGCCTAGACAATTCTATGATTCCATGAAAAAAAAAAAATAATCACTTTCCTGGTAGGAAGTCATTGTAGCTGCCTGTTCCTTTAATCTTGCTGAAGCTCCACAAATCAGTTTAACCACTATGGTTATGTTTTGTGTTCTGTAAGTGCTTAATGTGGTCACAGAGTTTGGTGTACAGTGATGCCCCGTACAACTGTGTGAGATGCCAGGGCTGAAAACACTATCATAAAACAATCCCGTGGAGAGTGTGTCTAATGGGATCTGCTCCTTTCAGTTCTTTAGCTCCTGGAGCAGAGAGCACCTTCTTCAGCGCGAAGTTCCGTGTAAAACATGGATACTCCAGCGAGCACTTGGTTCCCAGCCTCCTGAGACACGACTGCAGAGAGACAGCCTGTAGGTGTCAGCCTCCCGCCGCAGAATGGCACACACGCGGCGAGAACAGGTGGGTCTGTATGTTTGGTTTTTAAATCAAAGCAATCATCTCACATCACACCTATTTCACTTAAAAAGTAAATATTAAAAAATAATTCTCAAGTTTACTCCTGTTCTTACAGATCAAAAAGGGAGAACTAAAGGCATATCACTATCATGTTTATTTCCTGCGTGTTTTTATCCTCATAGAATGGTTTGGGTTGGGAAGGGACCTTAAAGATTATTGAGTTCTGACCCCCCCCAGCCATGGGCAGCAGGGACACCTCCCACTAGACCTGGTTGTTCAAAGCCCTGTCCAGCCTAGCCTTGAACACCTCCACTGACGAGGCTTCTCTGGGCAACCAGTTCCAGTGCCTCACCACCCTCACTGTGAAAAATTTCTTCCTGATACCTATTCTAAATCTCCCCTATTTCAGTTTAGAACCATTATGCCTCATCCTACTGCTCCACTCCCCGATAAAGAGTCCCTCCCCATCTCTCCTGTAGGTATTGGAAGGGGCTATAAGGTGCCCCCGGAGCCCAAATATTTGTAATCTGTAGTATTTTTAAACTATTAAACTTGCATGCTCTGCAGCCACCCCAAGATTTCAGCAGCGTAAAAAGCTTCAACATCCTGCCTCCTCACAGGTTCATCCCTTATTTTTCTTCATGGTTGCAATCAGACTCCTAGAGGGTAACACATCACCGACTAGAACATGACCCAGCACTCCCGTACCAAACCCAAAGGAGCTCTCATACTGTCGCTCAAAATACAATAATATTATTTCTACAGTTTTCTATCTGGAGCCTTGCGATGTGATGACACTAATTATAAGCCTGAGTTTAATATAGAAGAGTTTGTTACAGAAACCTAGTAAAAGGGAAGCGGGAAAGACTATTAATTGCCTGTGATTTTGACACTGCTCTATTTTCCTGAAGGGGTGTGGAGCAAGTGGTACTAGACAGCAGAACTACAAAGCGGTGAAGGGAGCAGTAAGTGGATCACATTTTACAGCAGTAGGTGTGAAGCCAGCTCTGCGTAAGTAGTTCAGCCAGCCAGGGAGAAACATTTTAATCTAGTGGTTTAATTACAAAATAGAGGACTATGCTGGGATAAACAATTAATAGCGAGTCTCATGGGTTAAATTTCGTTAAACAGATTTAACAGTAAGTGGCCCCCACCTCAAAGTAAACCTAGCTTAACTTTATTAATACCAAGAAAACGAAAAGTCAGTGAAATGACACATTTCACCCAAAACACAGCGCTGTGCTCACTTCATGAATTACAGGGGAGCAGAAGCTGATGTTGGTAACTTCTGGAAAAAGGGAATCTGGTTCTTGAAAAACAACCCAACAAACCAAAAAAGCCCTAAAAAATACCCTCAACATTTCTAAAAGCTTTTAAAATCTATTTTTTAGAAAAATAATGATCCAGAAAGTATTTTGTGGTAAGAATATTTTTTATATATTTTTTTTACACTTTCAACACTTACAAAAACATTCAAACACAAAAAAATTAAATAACTTTGGAAGCAGAACAAGTCTTTCTGCCTACACACATACAACAATTCTGAGCTGTTGGCACAAAAAGTAATCCACATTCATAAAACCCTTACTACTATATCAAACATAAGTTAAGTAAATCATAGGCACTAGTTTATCAAATCCTTATTTCCACACTTCTGCAGTAAATCTCTAAACACAGAGCCCCCGTGATTTCCTGATATCAATAAATGGGTAATGCACAAAGGCTTTCTAGTAAACAGCCTGTCTCTTCAGGAAGTCATTCGCTGTATTTCAGGGGAGAACAGCAAAGAAAAGAATCCTTAGAAAACTTAAGCTGAACTTACCCAAGTGATGAATTACTTAACTTAAGGAAACATACACAACAGTTTGATGCAGCCATAGAAAACCCCCCGATATCGTCATCTAAACTGACTTTCAAAATTTAAAAGTCAATCAAGTGTTTGATAAAATTCACCAATTAAGATTCACTTTTTTTTTCAATGAAGACTACAGCATTGCTTTGTAAAATGCTGAACTGTTAAAATTCAGGCGTTAGTGAGAGAACGTGCGCATTTGATCTAGTCCTCTCTTCCGCTTAAAGGTACAAGAGACACTGACATCTGTTATCTGTGCCAGTGGGTGACACGAGGCCAGATCAGTGCTATGAACTGCTCTACTGGTGTAAGGTAGTTTCTTTATCCCTGCTGAAATCTTACTGAATTACAGTATATTTGATACCCCAACTTCGAAGTCTCGGCGTAGATCTTGGTCTGGAGTGCGAAGTCATTCATCAACCCAAAGTCTGCTTGAGTAATTAGAGCTGCAAATTAGTCTCCACTCCTTCCTATTTGGCTTCTTCCAAGTCAAGTAGTATTGCATGGCTTTTCATCCAGGAATATGTTAATGCTGGCCTAAAATTCAAGTGCTAGAATTTCAGGGTTAGTTATCCTCTTAGAGGTGGGAGTCAAAACACACCAGCAGTTCCAAACTCAGATACTAACGGGGTTGAAGGCTACCTACCGTCCAATCCAACTTGTAGTGTTTCGTCAGTCATTGCACAAAGGAGATACCATTCACATTCTCTTACTTCATCAACTGTACATCCAAAATACTGAAAAAGCTTCAAACAAAATCCCTTCCATTTAACTAGTCCCACCCAATACAACTTTAGTTACATAGGTTTGCATGATGTCTTCCAAATGAGAAAACAATGGTTCAAATGCTAAATATATGAATGAGTTGTTCAGAGCAAAATGTGTTAGAGTAAGTCAGAGCCACCAGAGGAATTTAATAGCTTGTAAACAGACATAGCAGGTTTCATACTCTGTTACCAGTAATGTAAGATACACATATGTAAGGCAAAGTACATATTTAAACACACTTACATGGGCAATATCTTCTGTAAAAATATTTACAATTTAAAATAAACCAATTTAAGAAATGGATGAAAGTAAAAAAATAGGATACAGAAAACTCCCTCATACCATGGAACATCACCTAAATGAATATCATTTGGCATCAAGAGTCAACTCATTACCTTAAAATTTGTATGTTACAAGTGCATAGTTGTGTTTCCTTCTCCTTAACTATCAGCATTTACAGTTGCTCCAGGCTGCAAGCATAGTGGTATGGTATTACAACAAATTAACATTACGGCTTGCTCTTTCCTTTGTAAGGAAACCTGCTATAAAAAAAAAGCTTTCCCCAAATAGCGAGCCATGTGTTAAAAATGTGGCTACAGTAGCAAAGGCCATCTTTCCTGAGCCAGGAACTTTAAGGTTAGAAAGATTGTACAATTGATACTAAGCCCTTTTGGCGATCAAACATGTAAGAGCACGTAAAGCTGATAAATCAACATAGGAAAGATGCAATCTATACTATTGCATTTGCATGTGTCTGCTACATTCAAACCTTTAATGTTAATAAAAGCCATGGCTACTACTTACTGTTCTGCCAAATCCTCCAGGGTAACTTCTGATTCATTCTGAAGGATGTACGTACCACTTTCCCCAACAAGAATCTCACACAATCATTAAAAGCAACGTTTCACTACCACTGTAGCAGTCTGCAATCAGAGTATCAGCTCTGATTAACCTAGTCTTGTTTCAATAGTACATATTCACCAATCTTTCTGCTGAATTAAAAAAGGCTGAAAATGAAGTTTTGGACAATGTAAGTTGACTGTAATACTTGCTGTTTTTCAAGATGGGCATTTCTTTGGCATTCGTTAGGTTTTTGCCCAGACATTGGCCACTGTCATAAATGCTCATATTGATATGTTTTTAGCAAGCAGGAAAAAAAAAAACCAACCCAGAACTGATAGCAATTTAACGTAGAAGTGATTGTATGACCACCAAACATCTGATGTTAGATGTCATTAAAGTGCTGCTTTATAATCTCTGCCAGTTTGTGCTAATTAGAGACAGAGAGGTTTGGAATTTTTACAAATCCCAAAAGTCACATCTGAACAGTTTGTATAATCAAGCTGTTTTTAGCCTGGTGAGGAAGCATCCGTGAGCACTGGAACTCTGCGTTAAGCTCTGCAGTTCAGTAGCAGCCATCTTTCCAACTCTCGTCTTTCACGTTGCCATAGGTTTTGGGAGCAGGTAATGATCTAAAAATAAAACGAGACATTTTTCACTTTCATACATAACTGCCAAAGTCTTCGGCTACAATACATAAAAATTTAAACATTTTATAAATAATTGAAATATACCCTTGACTCATTTACTTCTCTGCAATACAGTTTACTTAAGCTAAAGCCTGAAGTGTTTCCAGTTTAGGTTCTATGTGTTGTACCCTGTTGAGAACCATGTCAGAAAAACATCTGCATAAATAGAAAACTTTTTGTTATTATACTCTGTGAAAATATGAACTGCTGCCACTTAAAAACAGGTGATGTATAAAAAGGAAAATCCTTGTTTAGAGCATTACGTTTTGCTTACATCAAAATCTTGACATTCATAGATACTTCATTATTGCATTGTGTACAGATCCTGCAATATGTACACAAACTTTCAAAAAAAAATAGCTGCGTAAGCTTAGTAAGTGAAACACTTTTCTATAAGATGAGCTGTGATTTGGACAATCACATTGTGCTACTATTAGGAGCTTCCTGTCAAAACCAACCTCCCTTTCTTACAGCAGACTCGGAGTGTAAAACCATCAGTACTGTGACAGTCACTTGACATTCCCCTGCCCAGCACTCGCTGCAGAACAGAATTCCTCTACTTCGCTATTTACGGCTGTTTTATCTTTTTTATGGTACTGGAAATCAGCTATTTATCCTTTCTGTTTTGTCCTGTGGGTTAACTGCACTGGTTTTTACTTTAAGTTTAGCAAATGCTACGGATGCCTCCTCTGCCCTCACGTCTTCCTTCCTAAAGCTTCCTGCTGCCCAAGGAGACAAACTGTTCTCACCGTGGTACCACTGCTTGACTTAAGGATTACAAGAGGAAAATAGTTCTGACTTCAGAATCTGTCACTCAGTGGTACAAATGAGTTTTCACTCGCCAGCTATACTTTGATAACTTTTTACCACACGCAGACAAATTTATATTGCCTTCTCAGCCCAGACTAAGACACTTCATTTTTCCTTCAGTTTTGCTTCAAAGCTATTTTGGAAACACAGGCAAATACTTTATGTGGTGGTCTCCGCTTCCATTCTGAAGACCTTGAGATCAAAATAAGAATTGCAGGAAGGAGGAGCACGAAGACACAGCGTACAAAATTACTGATGAAAACTTCAAACTCAGACTGCCTGTCAGATACTCACCTGCGAACAGGCTGTGCAAGTTTGCTACGAGGCACTGGGATGCCCCCTGTGGAAGGGGCACTGGGTCTGGGCAAACCACTCCTCATCCCTGCTGTCCCTGCCGGTCTGGTAAGAGTAGTAGTGTTAATGCTGCTGGCAGGGCTCGGCAAGCCTGAACTCTGGGCTGCGAGAGGCCCCGGTAAAGAAGTACTGTGTGCCAGCTGTGCTGCTTCTGGAGAAGCAACTGAACCGGGTCCGTGGTTACTAAACGCTTTCACTGGTTGTCGGAGAGCTAGGGGAGACGGTGCTGCAGGTGAGCGGAATTTACTTGAAGAAGGTACTGGAAAATAAAATACAGAAGTTACTTTCAAGCTGAAGTTACAGTATAACCGAACTTAAAATCAGGAAATTACTTTATGTGAATATTCAAACAATATGGAATGTATAATGGATACAGCCAGTCAAGCAGCAATGAGAAACAGGAATTCAGATGTCCTTTGTCATGTGTTTTTGATATCGTAACTCTAATGTCCCATTTGCTTACTATAAATATTTATTAATCTGGATTTATAAGTAATATTAGTAAGGCTCTAACTGTTATATTATTTAACTCAAAAGAAACAGAGGAGAACATATTTGTCAAAAAGAAATTTAACTGCTTCAGAACCATCTGAACCTAACTCCCATCCTCTAAAGAACACGTTGAAGAATATACTATTCTAGTGTGACACGGTCTTTAAATAGATTCAAAGTGTGTACTAGCCTTCAATGATGAAATTCTGAGTGCATAGCTTCTTAGTGTTTCTTTTATGCTGTTCTTTTTAACCAAATCCATTGAATTAGAATTCACCTAAAAATACAGTTGCCTCCCAGATTTACTGAATGGAATTGGGAATAAGGTCAGCCAACCCACAACACCAAAGAGGTTAAGGTGCTGCTATGGAATTTAAACCAGACAACTGTAACAATTTGTAGCTACCTTCTTCTTGCAAACTTTATGTAAATTATCAGCAGAACTAATATCTGTATTCAAATACTTCATAAGGTCTTTAATCAAGTCCTTTCTGGAAAAACTTAATAAACCAGAATATGCAACAGTCCTTTGATAATGCCAAACCTTAAGCACAATTCTTCATGAGTACAAGAAATATTTTCAAATTATGCACAATGTATCACTAAACAGAATACTTAAAACTAATCCATCATCTTATTATTTAAATGGAATTTCACCAGCTTTTCAAACTGAGGCAGGGGCAGTAACAGTCAGCGCAGGACAATCAAATCAATCAGGAAAATGAAACAAAATCACGTTTACATGTAGTGAATTTGCATGAACTATTCTTTCCTCCACTAAATAAACTTTTTTTATACAGAGACCAAAGTTGCATCTCTTTGACAGATGTTGTACATAAGTAAGATGGTCCTTCATGTCACTTTTATTACCATCTTATAAGGTAGATCCACTAACAATACGAGTGAGAAAAGAGATGAGCAATGAAAGGAACGCGACATCCTAAATGGGGTACAGAGGAAGTGGTATTCAGATTGTATTTTGAAGCCATTTCTAATACAGGATATCTAGGAAGAGAAATATGTGCCTCCTTACATATGTGAACTAGATTTTCTTTCTTTCTAGGTTATCCAAGAGGGCCTTTCCACTGATAGCAGCATGAAGTCACTCACAGAAAAGCTGATAAAAAAGGTGGCAGAGATGTCAACAATACCTGACAGTTGGTAAGATGAGAGGAGAATGAATAAGAACCCTTAAAATAAAAACCTTGGCGTCAAGCCAGAGGATGGATTAAGGAAAGCATTAACAACAGAATGACTGGACAAGAGCAGCAAAGTGCTCCTAGGACTAAGATAGATTACGTGTTAGAAGTTTTTAAAAAGTGACATTGCCTGTAACATTAGTGCAATCCAATCTGCAGAATTTCCAAGTGATTCTACAGGGTAAACATAGAGAGCTTTTATCACTAAACTTCTCATTACTAGACTTGCTTGGAACACAAATACGGCACCATGTCAGCAACTGACCAACAGAGCGATGCCAGCGTGTAAACACTGAACACAGGCACCCCCGGGAAAAGGGGTTTGGGTACAGAGTATAAGCAACGAAAAATTGTAATCGAAGACAGCTTGTCACAGTCCCAGTGAAAGTAAACATCCAGTAAATTAGTCCTCTGCATTCTCTCCAGTTTTCTGTTGGCCATATTTTACCATGCTTCCAACTGGAGCTGTCAATTCATAAAGCGTTTCCTGTCGGCACAGCGCTACAGTCACTGCCGAGAGCTGCCTCCCTTCTCCTACATAAAGGAAGGAATTGTCTTCCAGTGTGCTGCCATCTCCAAAGCAGCAGTCCACATGATGCAATCTCTGGCAAACTGCCTAATAATTCTGCTCTACATATAAAGAATTTTGTCTTGGAGCAGTTTTGGCTATTTAGTAAAACTCGGCTTGTCCTAGCTGTAAGCCGGGATCACAAAGAGTAAGGAACTGCCCTCGTTAAGGACTATTTGGTAGGATTGAACTGATCCTTGTTTAATAAAAACACGTAAACGCGTAAGGTTAGGGCTCAACAACTTCAGGCAACTCTTATCTCCTTAGAAACTAAATCACTAGAACCAACTGCAATTAAAGTATCTGGCAACAATAAAAACAAATGGCACTGTGCAGTTACGACATTAAGATTTCCCACCCTCTCTGGATTCTGTCCTGACTGTGGGCAGGGAACAAGAGATCCTCCATCTGGCAAAGCGGGATGCTGTGAAACTACCACCTTATCTGTCTTGGACCCCAAGGCCAGCTGCTGCACATCAACCTCAAACCAGAATCAATTCTAAATACAGTTGTTAAATCATAGCCATCGTGATGAGATGATTCAGAATGATCTGAAAGAAGAGGTAAAATGATGGGAATCAATAAACTGTTCTGTCATCTCAGCACAGAAAGGACATGGACCTGTGGGAGTGGGTCCAGAGGAGGCCACAAAGATAATCAGAGGGCTGGAGCACCTCTCCTATGAAGAGAGGCTGAGAGAGCTGGGGTTGTTCAGCCTGGAGAAGAGAAGGCTCCGGGGAGATCCTTTAGCAGCCTTTCAGTACTTAAAGGGGACTGATAACAAAGATTGGGACAAACTTTTTAGCAGGGCCTGTTGCAATAGGACACAGCGTAACGGTTTTTAACTAAGAGAATGCAGATTTAGACTAGATAGAAGAATGTAGATTTAGACTAGATAGAAGGAATCTTTATGATGAAGATGGTAAAAAACTGGCCCAGGTTGCCCAGAGAGGTGGTAGATGCCCCATCCCTGGAAACATTCCAGGTCAGGGGCTGGATGGGGCTCTGAGCAACCTGATCTGGTTGAAGCCCCTGAATTGCTCATTGCAGGGGGTCAGACCAGATGATCCAAACCATTCTATGATCTGCCTGATACTGGATTGCTCTATAAGCCTTAACAAATCTGTTACAGTAAGATAAAGAGCTAGTTATTTGAATTAAACAGTATTTTTAACTGTTTTACACAAAATGGTAAAAAAAAAAGAAGCCAGTGTCTGTGTGTGAAAGTTGTCAAGTTCTGTAATGAACAGTATTTTAAGAAACTAAAACCAACTGCTCATTGTTGTTTTATCTTTGGAAGCAGAAGTCTTGTTTCATTATTGCGTAATGCTTCCACACTCTTGCGCATCTCAGATCAGAAGCAAGAAAATCAACACATCAAAGGCTATAAAACAGCAAGTAACTGAAAAGGACATGTTGGGTCCTCATTTACAGTGAGGAACAACAGCAACTATAAACATTCTAAATATACATATGTATATAACATATTCTGAGTGGTGCAACACGCTCAGTTTCTCATTCTCTAAGGTTTAGTAATGTTTTACAAATAATATAAATTCAAAGAGAAGTTAATTTTCTGTAAATTTCCACGGCTCTAGACTAGGCCATTGGCCTAGTAAGTGTTCCAGACATCCAGATGAAGGTAAAGGCATGGCCAGCTGGAAAGACAGCCTGGAAAGCTTTGCAGAGGAATCGAGATGGTGGGCTTATGTCAAAGCAGAACATTGAGAAAATCTTTATCTATTTGGTATGAGATATTACAAAGACTGTTAGAGACTTCTTATTAAGCCACGTGAACCTGTTTCCAAGCCATTATACTTTGCTAAAACTTTCTGCGTGGAATGAAGTTGATTCAAAGAAGTTATTAGCACTGTTGAACCACCAAGAGAAACGCCTGCATTTTGTCAGCCACCCTCAGTATCTGTATGAAGGACTCTCACCATCCCGAAAGGGTTCTAGCATAGACAGAGCTTATTGATTGGTTACAAGTGAAACATGATCTTTAAAATAAGATCTTCTAGATCGTAACAGACAACAGGACCAACTATGCTTAAAACCCAAATGATGAACTTGTTCTATTTTAGTAGTGAAACTGAGGCAGTGCCACATACAAGGCTGCCAAAATTAGTTAAAAATCAGTGAAACAATTAAACTAATTGTTTAGTTGGATTAGAGACTTAATATATTTCATTTTCTTCTCAAGAGAAAAAAGCCAACTTCTGCCATTGGCAAACTAGAATATTATATACAATAGACTCTAGTTCCTTGAGAAAAAAATACAAGTCTAAATTACTGTCTATTGGGGTTAATCTTCCGGTTTTGAGAGGAGAAGAGGAAGCACAAGCACATGTGCATGTATGCGCAAAACAAGCTGACATTCTATACTCATCTTTTCAAGGATAAACTCGTGAGCTTTTGTTTCCAGCCCAACTTGCTGCATATATTTTTGCACAATCAAAAAAAGAACCATTTTTAAAACATGTGTTTTAAAAACTGTATTTTCCAATTTTAAAAATTCCTGTCCAAATGCAGCCCTTATAAATACGGATTCCGGAGTCTACTTTTCTAATCCAGATTTCCTGATTAATGCTAGAAGTCAGCAATCCTTGGATTTTTATCTCAAAATTCAATTTAATACTTTTTCTCCTATGAAATGCAGCGTTATATTTTTAATGTTTAGACCAAAAAGTCAACTTTCATACAGCAAGGACCACTTGGTTAATCTTGACATGCAACACCAATTTTATTAATCTAGACTACGTGAGATTTAATGCAGGTGAACAATTATCTGAGATTTGCTGGAGCTTGGTAAGAGGTTGTAAGTTAATTACCTCCTTTTGTAGATGGACTTTGAAGAAACTGTTTGGTTTTGAAGGCAGCACGAGGCAAATTTTTCTGCCTTTGCAGAGCTGTTGAAAGACAAGAAGTGTTATATTTGTCTAAGAAGGTAAGAAAACTAAATTTACTGGGAATTTCAGAATTGCATCCACTTGTGAAGCATCAAGAAACAGAGTGAGTAAAACACTCAAAAAAGCTGTTATGACTCTGGACGCGGTGGGGTTTTTTAAATGGTGTTTGCTCTTAATGGCAAAGAGTTACAGATGAGCATTGGGAATTTTGCAGTGCAAAATGCGCAGATTCTGTAAGAGTAAAGCTTCTTGCAGGGCAAAAAGCCCAGAAAGCCAAAAAAAAAAATACACCAAAGGGAGAACAAGCCACCTAGCAAACATGCTACAGCAATACAAGTGCAAGATTAGATGCAAAGATGAAAATCAAACTGTCATATTTGACCTAGCAAGACTAAACTTTTCATTTTAAAGGACTTTTCTGAAAAATATTCACCAGTATAGAGAAGCATAAATCTTTGTCGGCGATCATCATATAAACAAATTGTATTTTTCAGTTATGTGAACATAAGCCATTTTGAGAGATGTCTGGTTTTTTTCTCTTCAAAAGGGTATGCAAGAGGACTAAAATTAAAATGAAGACATAACACACTAAGAATTATCTGCTGCCAGCGTGTAGACAGCATGACAGAAATTGGTTTTTACTGTGCCTTTGCTCCTACATCTTGCTTTTTTTCTAGTAATGTTCAAGGGCTGATACAGCCATGAAATGAGCTCACTACCTACCGTTACCAAAAGAGAACCCAATGTTCCAAGAGCTGCAGGATCTTGGCAAGGAGAGAATTACCTATTGCCAGAAGGAACGCATCGACTCAGCGCATTTTCACCGCAGCATATTTAAGGGGGGGAAGGAGGAAAGTAGTCAATGAAATAAAGCTTTGCCTACACAAAGGCTTCTTAAAATGAGAGTGTATGAATAAACATCTCTGCTGCACCTCGGTGTATAGAGTTTTTGTACCAGCATAAAACTGATTGCACTAGCAAGGCTGATTTCCACAGTGAGAAGGAAGAAAGATGGGGGAAAAGCTGTGCATAAAGATCCTGACCCTGAGTAAAGGAAACTCTGTAATCCTATCACCAATTGGTGAATATCACTATAAAGAAGGTAGGGGAAGAACAATTAGAATCCTAAAAATATTAGTTAATCCTTTTCTAAACTTGATAGCATATAATAATTAGCCATCATCTTTCCTATCCTTCAGTCAGTGCAAATTCACAATATCCTGTGAACTGTATAAGAAGTTCATAATGTGTTTTACCTTCATTCTGAAATATGGTGGTGGTTTATTCATTTTAGTCTTAACTATCATTTTCAAACAGCAAAAAGGAATTAAAGTGTTCATAAACATGATAAAATGCTGCCTGGGGGTATTAAGAATTAAAAAAAAATAATCTATTCCTTTTACCAACTAGACATGTGGCAGTATGCAACTCTTATTCAACTTCTGGCACATGGTCTTGCTATAAACTTTTTTAAGGCATACCCAAGAACAGCCAATTAAGCACAGTAAAATATTTAAAAATGAGTACAATTCCTAGGAATTCAATGAGGCAGACCACTGGCCAGAGTGCTTCTGTCCACAAGTATTCCTTTATATCATTTTTTACTGAATCAGTGTTTTTGTTATACCACATAAAATGAAGAACAGCTTCTTCCTTGGTATTTATGAACTTGAATTTAGTTTGCCCTAATTAATTCAGATTTAAATATGCTACTGCACATGACACAAAGTTTCTTCCCCCATCATTATTTATTCTACTTGCAAGTCAGAGATGTGGGATGATATGGAAAGGATTTAAATTATAGATAGAGATAAATATTTCTCAAATTCCTTCCTTCTCAATGGCGACTCCAGGAAATAGAGACTCAATAACTAAAATCTGTGCACTGAATCACTGGGAAGAACTTCAGGCAGTGCAATTTGAGCAATGCTGAGGAAACATGCAGTTTGAGATAAGCGTGGAGTGCATGCTTATCCACACTACTGGCTGCTCTTGAAGTGCTCCATCTGCTATTACATTACCTGTCACAAACGGGGCATGACGAATACACGTAGCTACAGTTACTTCTGATCAACTGAACTGGCATACTTGGGTTTCCTCAAAACATACACTTTCTCCTTTTACTCTGAACGTGCCAAGCAGCTGGATCCTGGCAAGCAGAGTCGCTACTTTACTGAGAGTTCGAACAACCTTAGCTCTTTGAAAGAGTACTATATTTAATTAACCCTGCTTAAAAATTTAACATCCATGTGCTAATAGTGCCAGGTAAATACAAAGGTATCACACACAATCCACTAGAAAGCAAGTAGCTTCTATGTGGAAGCCACCCTAGAAGTTCTACAGCTTTACATAATCTACATGGTGTAGGACCAAAATACAGAGTCCTTCTGTCACTCAACACCTTAAAGTCTAAAAGATACAGTAATACTTGTGTTCTCCAAGGAATAGGTATCTTCCAGTTTTTTAAGGGCAAATACTTAAAAGCTTCCATATATAAAAAAAAGGACTTTCTGCAGAACAGCATGGAGAATCAGATGTAAATGAAGATTCTAATACTTACAACTGCTATTCAGTTCACCCAATCTCTTTTCGAGAAGAATTTGGATTTTTCACCACTGCTAAAACTTAAAATGCCAAACGTTTTCACGTTTTACAGTTGTACCTTTAAACATATTAAAAGTATCTTCCCTCTACTCTTTAAGCAAGCGTGTACAATTTGCCTGTGTAACCATAACAGGAATTATCTTTTCAGAAACTTACTGGATTCCTAACTCATTTTTGAATGCCAGCAACCATAGCGAGCTCAGTATTGCAGCCACAGCAAATGTGCAAGTAAATTATGAACAGCAGATCTTTGACAAGGAGGAAAGTAGTGACCTCGGGTGGCAAGCCAGCATCCTTGCAAAGGTAAGCTCATGCAAAACTAGCAGGTGTATGAGGAAGCTTCACATCCCAAGACCCAGAAGTCATTGCCAAAGGAAAACAAAAATTTGCTGCAGTTTAACAGTGCTTTGTGCAAGGTGGCAAAATACAAAGTCAATAAAACAAAAAAGTATACAATAAAAAGGACACAATTCTGGAAATTTTTATACAATGTACAGTTTTGCAGAATTTTTTTAATCCAGACTAAGCAAAGATACTTACTCATTGACTTCATACACAAACCGTTTTACGATTGTCAATAGCAAGACTCTGACAAACATCTGTAAGAGCAGGGAAACTGTAAAAGCTAGAAATCTGGGCTTTATTAATGATACTTCACTTACATTTAAATGTAAGTTGGTTTAGAGTGGTTCACATTTGGGGAAACATTCCCATGAAAGGCAAGAAAGTTTACCTAATAATTTCTGTGATTCCCAGTGCATCCACAAGTTGAAAAGAAAATTATACATGTATAAACATAAGTCACACTACCTTGGCTCCTACAATGAAGTAACTGGCTAAATATTGAATATTAAGACTTCTGCTGTCTGATCTTTCTGTAAAGTTTCACTGTGAATATACTTTTAATACTGTATATATAGCCTTCTAGCCAACTAAGCTTCCCTCTGTGCTCTTCCCTACTGAGTCCACTCCATGTAAAAACCAATAAAATCTGTATGTATTCTTGCTAAAAACATTTTTTCCTTAATTTTCTTTCAGGTCATTTTGATTATTCTTCCTATCACAAAAATAACACAGTTGGAGAGCTGCTGTCCAGCTGCCCTGGGTACTTTATAGTCTGATAAGCTTCCCAACTGTAGCATTTGAACTTAACACGTGCCCTTTCAGTTGTAAATCCCACCTTCTGAGTGCTTGTGAGCAGTGGAAGAAGGGGGCAAGGTGAAAGACACTGGGGTAACCTGTATGAACAATCAGAAAGTCACACTAACTTCTTTGGCTACAGTATCCCACACCTGGGACCGACTGTCCACAGAATCCTGGCACCTGGCCTAAGTGTCTAGAAAGACTGAAATCTTGTAGTCATTGGCACTGTCTGAATTCCTTATTCTGTACATCAACACTCTGTACATTCTGTAACATTCTGTACATTAACACACTGTTTTGAAAGGACCAGTTAGTAAGGCTGGCTAGGTATGTCAGGATGGATAAAAAAATAAATTAGTTTCATTCACAAATATTATCTTATATTTCCTGTCCAGCATTTAGATTGCTGATGAGCTTTTATCAGAGAACTTTTATAGTTCAAAGCTCTACATATAATAATATTCATAATGTGTTCTTCCCTTGAAAATGTCACACAAGGTTATTAAATTCTGAAATTTGTTTTAAAATAAAAGGGTCAGAAAACATTTAAATGAAAAGAATTGTCGATATATAAAGAAGTACTGAATATTTAAGTTTAATTTGCTTTGGCTTCTTTAAGGTCACCATTTTCAAGAGACTTGTGAAATCAGAAGCATTCTCATATCAGGAGTTCACTTTTGGACAAACTAGCAGCCACTAGCCCAGCAATGGGCTATTTTGTTTCAGGGGACAGAGGTTCATCTAAACCTTTTTAAAATAGTAAATGGCACTTAAAAAAGTAAATAAAATCTGCCACTGAATACATAATTTCCAGGTGACATAACAAAAGAAGAAAAGAAACTGCAAAAAAGGGTTAAACTTGAACAAATGTTTTCAGACCAGGTTTCGCTAGTTTAAAAAAAGCAATAAGCATAATCTAGGTACACATTTTCATAGCCTAGTAAGTTTTTTTTGCCTGAAAATAAAATGCAACAGTACAGAGCGTTATACCTTCTCTAAGTCACAGAAAAGAAACAGTTTCTGAAATGCCTAGCTACTGTATTTATACTCTTTATAGTACTTCTAGATATACTTGTAGAATACCTTAATAACAGATCAGATATTCCTTGAATTTAATCAGTACCAGATTTTGTGTACCGCAAAAGCAGATTCACACAGGTATGATTAAAAAATCAAGATTAGCATCTCCAGTGTGGCATGCAATGTTTCTCTTTGCCATGAAACTAGAAGACAGCTGGATACCATCACTTAATTCTGAAACAGAAACTGAAGCATCACTACAGGTACTTACTGGCTGAGGCTTGAGGTTGAATGCGAGGTATTCCTCCGTTTGGCACTTGGAAATTTGAGTCACTTCTGCTGTTTTTCACAGACTCAGCTTGTATGCTAGATGTCCTGGACAGGTTTGGAAGACTACGCCTTAGTTTCTCTGTATGAAATAATAGAAAAATAACACAACATGTAATCTGAGGCTGGGCAAAGTTCAGGTTACGGACCCAAAGTTGAACGTCAAATCCAAGTGACACAAATCTTTAGCCATATAAAACCACACCACAATTTAAAAAGAGTATTTTGTTACATTACAGTTCTTCCATTATCTTGAATTAAAGTTCTACATTATTCTATATTATACCACATATAAAAAACTTATATAAAAAAAGCACGAATATACATTTTCACCACAGATGAAAAAAAGGTCAAGCATAGTGTGTTTTAAAATTGAAACATACCTGGATTATGGTTCTCTGTGCTTTGTTCTACTGATACGGAAATTGAATAGGCAAACCCAATTTGCAGTTTTGCACAGTTTTTGAAGTCTTTACCACGGAAGTTATTTACAAACTAGAAAGCTTGTCTGAAGATTAAAAACCACATAGTAATTATTTGAGTTAATTTTTGGGATCAGTCCCATATCAGCATGTTATACAACAAATAACAGCCACCTACTTGGAAAGGAACTCTTCATGCACAGCATTCAAAATTGTTGTGTCCAGTTATGCTTCATCTTTCACATGTGATTTAACTATCTATTCAACTAATACTAGTTCTTCAAGGGTGCTCTAAAATTTGTACCATCACTCACAGAATACAAAAAGATGCCATTAAATGTTTCTCAGGTCTAATGACATTCTGTGTATCTCCAACCCATGCAGAGCTGGGTTGATGACATACTTTGCAGAGAAGAATGCAGATGCCTTGTCAGGATGAGTGGCCAACCTGATTCTGTGGAGGGATGCAGGAAAGAAGAACGCTAACCATGCACAAGCACTAAAGATAAAAACAAAAAAGTAAGAGTCTTCATGGGCTGAATATTCCTACAAGTGTACTTTCTGCACTTAGTCTTTTGCATTGCTTTGCACTGCCATGGGTACACTATTGAACCCTGTCAACCAAATTTCCCTCTCAAGAGAGAAACTCCCTCCCAATTCAAGAGGAAAAAAAAAAAAAACACAAAAGAAATCCTCAACAACTTTTTTTTTTGGCTGCTGCTGTATCACGTCTGAATATCCAAGCAACATTCAACTGCACAAAAACCACTCCAAGAGAATTCCTTGGAAGCGTTTCAGAAACACATGATCGCACGCTCTATTTTGATCCCTCCGGTATGTGGGATACCAGCTTTTGGTACCTTGCCTCTCATGGGATATTTTTGTTGTAGCTCATCTAGCGTGCATTATGACTTTCATGAAACCCCAGAAAAGAATGGGAAAGGAATTCTCAACTAAGTCACAATACAGTTGATCAGCTTTTGTGTTGTACGTTTTCCTTTACAGCTAAAGCTTCCCCAAACCACTATTACTAGGTGAGGCTTAAGCTAACCCTTCCAAAGATATTCTTCAATAGCTAATTAAGTTTGCAGGATCATCTTCCCCAAAAACTCTAGTCTAGCACACTGTGTTTTCTGATTAAAATTAGAAAACGTCTTCAGTTAATTAAATTGTGTAAGTGGCATAGACCTCTTAGGGTGTGTGTGTGTGAGAACAAAACAACAAAACCACCCCAGAAAATAAACCATTTAAAAATGCATTTCTACATCATCTCTACTGCAGACATTTTCTACCCAGCTTACCTGGAAGATAAAGGTGAATTCTTAATATCTAAATGTATATTCTTTCTGAATTTAAGATCTTATTTGCCAGATAAGAACTATACTTGTTAAAATGGGAATATGCTTGTGAAACTTCAGCCCAGTTAAAGGAGTTGCTTCCAGATGCTCAGAGCTGAGAGTCCTGCACTGCCAGAAGTAAGCATTCAGTGACCTCACAGGCTACAAGTATGCATAACTCTCCATATTACTCTTATCTGACCACAGTTACTTTCCCTGCACCTTATTCTGTCATCTGCAAGGCCTAATCCTACCAGTGAATGATAGTTTCCCTTGGGCTCTGCTTTATTTTAATGCATTTGCTTGTCAAAGATAGAACTCGGTCACCACGAAACTCAATTACACTCAGAGTGACTGGATAAGATCTAAAATAAATATAAGCCTATTAACTCATCTGACTGTAAGAGTTCCCCAGCAGAACTTAGGCTTTGCTTGCTCTGTTTTTTCTTCAACAACTCTGAGATTAAAGCATGATGTTAGACAGGCATATAGTTTTAGCACTGCACACTGACCAAAATCCTTTACGGGAATGACACAACTAACTTGGGTAATGAATTTGAGAGGGAGCTTTTTACCTTCATTTTTGACATTACTAGTCTGCAAATCTGTAGGATGGCCTTGAAGGGAGAGACGAGGTTGCTGTAAACGGCTAATCATAGGTTGGGGTGACACTCTACTGTATTCTATGCTTCGAGCGGGCGATCGGGAGCGGGGTGAATTCCTTGGAGATTGTTTTGGTGAAGGCCAGGGAGAACTGCGAGGTGACGGCGAGAACCTGCTCACAGCAGGGTGCACGGTGTGATGGGTGCTGTCCTCTTCATCTTCTAAACTCTGTGCATCCAGCTCCTGATCGCTGAACGTGCCTCGCCTTGTAGAATTGCAAGACGAACCAGAACTACGCCGAGAAGCAGTCGCTGCATACTCTTGCCGGAGGCCTGGCAACAAAAAAAACCCCATAGTTTGCTCATTTCCAGCCCGCAAATGCTCCCAACCAGAGACAGCACATACCAAGTACCTACCCAGTACTCAAACTCAAATCTGGCTCACCTTAACTACTTTTATTTGAAGCATTAAATTAATTCCACATTAGATCAAAAAAAAGAAAGTTATCTACCATCTAATTATGTCTTGAAATAAGTAGGTGAGCTCATTTCTCTTCCTACTACAGCAATCATCAGTACAGGTGGGTTGTGCACTTGTCTCCTTTCCCAGGCTGGATACTGGCAACACAGGCTACACACCTTAATTTTGATGTAATCTAACAGCCTGTAACAATCATAGGAGCCTCAATGAAATGTCTCTTGAATGCATTACTAAATGTAACAAAAAAGCTATACCATAAGCTATCCCTAGAGAAGCTAGACTTCTTAAGACCAGTGGTCTCCAAAGTGGGGTGCACGTACCCCAGGCAGTAAGGAGAACAATCCACTGGGGTGCAGGAAGAAAATCTTGTTCTACTAATAAAATAATATTTTAAAAATAGATTAAATGTATGTAATCTTTATCTCATACTTTTACTTTTTTAATGTACATTTGTGTATTTTTTGTACGTAATGTATTAGTAGAGTAGTACATGCATAAAATTTCTATTAAAAAAATATATATTAGACATTTGTGGTTTTTTCTTTTTTTCACTGATGGGGAACACAGTAAAGAAGCCTGGAGACCACCTAGTTAGGCAACTGAAATTACCACTTTCTGCACTCTCGGAGGGACAAAAAGACAGACAAAACCTCAACTAAGCCTAAAGTAAAAGGGCGATATCTACACAGGTGCTTTTCTTAACTATTCTTTGCCAGATTAGCTTTACGTTTTGGTGATTTAAATCATGGTTTAAGCACTGATGACTAGATTACATGGGGAAGGCACATATGTCCTGAGAAGGCTGGTGGCAGGCAGCAGACCAGTCTGACGACCACCCGTTTCGCATATACTATATCCTACAAATCACGCTCTCTTGAGTATTTCTTTTGTCTATTGTTCCTAAAGAACCTTCTGCACAGCAACTTCCTTTCTTTACCCTGGAGGCAGAAGTCCTTCGCCAGCCTTCTCAGGAGAACATTTGTAGATTCATAGTAGAGTCTACACTGCTTTTTCCATTCTTGCTCAGCATGTGCTACTGCAATTATTCAATAAAAAAAGATCAACTGCTCCGCTTCATTTTCAGGATGGAGAATACTTACTTTCTTCCTGGATTCGCGCTAAAATTTGCACATCTGTAACATCATTTAGCTTGTAATTAGACCCAATAGAGTCTTCATCCATCTCCGATGCGCTTAATTCACTGTCCAGAGAGGACTGTGGACTTAGTGGAGGATTTCTATCTCCTGAACTTTTAAGATGACCTACAGAAAGAAAAGTAATAAGAAATGTTAAAAAAAAGTAAGGCAAAAAAAGGCAAGCTTTACTTCCTCTCCTAGTAAAAGAACCACCAATTTCAAAATAGATTATGACTGAGATTGAGTCTGATAGACCATTTGAAACATTTGATTGCAAACTTGGGCTGAAAATAATTTACACAGGCAGGCTTAGCCACTACCTCTAAAAATGAGCAACTTGACAAATCATTATACTGGTGGCAAAACAAATTAATGACATATAATCAGGTCTACCCGTACCAAGTTTTGACTGCTATGAAGTCTGCACAGCTCGTACAGAAAGGACAAGCTGTGTACCTGACCTATTTGTGCTTCCGTTCTCATCTCTGCACACTACCTTGTAAGATGAAAGTTTGACTATAACTTTCTTGACAATAGGGACTTGCAGATCCAATGAACGTTGATTCCGTTTGGAATGTTTAAAATACAGCTTATCTGAAAATACTACCTGTTTCACATACACACCTTTCGCTAAACTATAACATACAAGAAAAACTCTTCCCGTGTGCTGCCTCCATTGCCAGTTACACTTCACCTCTCTGTCCTGCAGGCAGACACAGCACTGGAGCACACAATGCAGAGCAGAGCTACACAGATTCAAACAAAACCTGGATAATGGCTCTGGTGAATACACCACAGCACAGGCTTCTCTCTGCAAGTCTGCAGAGAATCACAGATAGTTGGATTGTCAATGCAGTGTTTTTCCTCTTCCCTGCAAGCTAACTTTAATAAAAGTATATATAACAAGCCAACATTCTGACTTCTGAGTGCAGATGTGTTTCAGCCATTAATTTTTCTGATGCAAGGAAAGTGTCTATGGTGCAGAATAAAAGCAGAAAACATTGCCAGAAGTTAGAGTTCACGTTGATGACTGCAAAGCCTCACAGAATGCCTTTAATTGAAATACATACCTCTCCCTTAGATTATATTGTTCACATCTCAGAAGAACTGATGGATACATTCATTGCATACCATATGTTTCAGTTAATGAGTAACAGGGTAGTTGCAAAGACTCTACCACTACTAACAGCTAACCTTTAAACACCTACTATACAACTCACATTCCAGGCAATCACAGGGCCAATTCTAGAAGCCGCTTAGGTATATTGGGACTCCATTAGTTCCACAGAACTAATGCTATGTGTTTTGGTCTAACTGCTAATACACACCAGTGATTTTGGGGACATGAATATCCAAAGAAAACATATTAAAACATATCTCATGCCAGGAAGTCTGTAAAAGAGCCTTACCTAAAAAGCTTAAATACTGCATAATACAAACATCCCACAAAAAGATTTTTGCTGTCTTTCTTACTAGAGTTCAATGAAATTGTAATCTATTTGAGCACGTTTTTGAAAGGAAGAGGAGGAAGAAGAAAAGGAGAGACCAGACACTGACACACACACACGTACCTGAGGTACCAGGAGGTATGAACTGTTTTGCTAAAGCGGATTTCACTGGTGTTGAGGAGGGAGAGTTGAAACCACTGCTGTAGGGGCTACTGGTATTTGGACTGTAGGAGCTCGCGTAACTGACTGCACTGAAGGGGCTGCTGTACAAGCTCTGTCTCTTGAGAGCTGTATGAAGAGGAGGAAAGGGACAAATTATTCTCAAGGAACCAATGAAAAATTAATACAACGCTCTATGATATCGTCAGTGTGGTTCAATCACTATACAGTTCAAGTAGAATGTTTCAGTCAACAGGAAGTTTTTCAACTGATTTCTTCAGCTCAGCTCCTAGATATAGCAATACCGTGGAAGGAGTGCAAAAAGAGGGCAAGACAAGACAGCAACTAATACTTTCCTTGTAAAAATCACATCTAAGATCACTACAACTGATGTCTTCAATATATTCAACTGTTGGTAGCCATTGGGAAGGAGGAGGAATCAGCAGTAGCTAAGCTACGCTAAAATACATCCTATGCACAATTCCTTACAAACCAGAGCACAGCATGAAGCCTCGTCCTCCAGAATTCACAGACCTATCAAGATAACGCAGTATTTCAACGGTAACCCCAAGATCAGCACCACAGAACTAAGCAATACCACCCACACACTAAAATGGCAAATGCTTCCCTTTATATTTCTGGGTACCATGAACCTACTGGGCACAATAAAGTGACAGTAGGATTATTCCCTTCTGTGTACCTCCTGTTATAATGCTTTGGGATTTTTACATCCATGGGCTTCAACCCCATACACCACGTAAGGTCTAAAACTGAGTAATTTAACCACCCACCAAACTTTTTCAGTATACTGCAGTTCCCCTAGTTGCCAGGCTTACGATTTCTGTAGTTATTTAAATGACTATTTTGTTCAGAAATTCACATTTTATTTTAATATATTAGAAAGTGGAACTTCAATGGGGAAGTGGGAACCAAAGGAAATTTGGTCGCTTTTGGTAAAATCAGTTCCCTCATTGCTGAAAGTATTTTGTGCCAAACAGAATTGTATTTTAACAAATTAAATTGCAAAACACTAAGCTAAAAGGTAGAGATGCAAACTTTATGACATGTAAATCTAGATTAGATTAAGTTGCAGCTCACCCAGCTGCTAGAAACTGAACTCTAAGGTATACCAGTACTGAAACTATGCATATATTATCAACTGACAAGAACAGGCCAGGCAAATGTATGGCAACATATTCAAGGAGTTCTAAAAAGAAAAAAAAAAAAGAAAGCAGAAATTAAGATATTCAAAGAATCCTGTGTGACATTCCTCTTACTGAAAAAAGATTTCAATCAGTGGATCATAACCAGACTACTGATAGCAGTGAACAAAAAAAAAAGGAATGAACTCTATTTTGTTTACTAAAAAAAATCTTTTTATTCACTATAAGATATTTTTGTTTTGACATTACAAGGAGCCTAAAGAGAAAAGAGACTGCAGTTGCACAAAAGTCTGCTTCAGCTCCTCCTCCCACCCCATTCTGCTCTTCATCACTACCTCCTCAGTTGTTCAGTACAAGCAATGGTGGGGCCACGCTATTATCCAGCCCATTAAAGTGAATTTACATTAATAAGATCTAGAGCATTTATTACATCAGTGAATTAGTTTTTAGTAGCACCCCCAAAAAACATCAGCAAACCAAACGGATGGCAGAGCGCAGCATAAATTAAAGTTGACTTTGCAGTAGATTCCTTATCTTGCACCTCATGTAAAGATCCTTTCTGGAGTCTAAACCAGTTAATATTACTAGTGTTTTAATTACAGCAAAAGGACAGTTATAGATAGGGATGGAACATTTCTATTTCAGCTTTCACTGCAAGTCTTAAATGTTACGCACTAATTTCAGCAATTGGTGAATTTCAATGAATTCTAGCTAGTATTCTTAAAGTACTTCCAGTTCACTTTTTTCAGAACCAGAGGAAATGGTCTGAAGTTGTGGCAGGGGAGGTTTAGATTAGATATTAGGAAGAATTACTTTACTGAGAGGGTGGTCAGGCACTGGAACAGCCTGCCCAGGGAGCTGGTGGAGTCACCAACATTGGAGGTATTTAAGAAACATGTAGACATGGCACTTCAGGGCACGCTATAGTGCCCAGATTGTTGGGTGTTTTGTTTTGTGTTTGGTGTTGTGTTTTTGTGGGGTTTTTTTATTTGATTGGTTGGGTGTGGTTTTTTTCTGTATGGTTGGACTCAATGATCTCAATGGTCCCTTCCAACCATAAAGATTGTGATTCTGTGAGAGTGTTAAAAGGGAAACCTCCATTTTATTAAAAAGCTCAGACTGTACTTTCCCCAGAAAAAAAAAAGTATCATTCAAACAATTTTTTCTGGCCTCAAATTCCCAAAAATTTTCCAACAGGAATTTCTGTAACTTAGGAAGACATTACTATTTTTACAACTACTAGTGATATGGCCTTTATTAGGAATGTCAGACAACATTTTAACATGGAAATGATGCTATATTAGGTGAAACACCAGAGAGGAGCGTTAATAATCAACATTTTTATTTTAATGTAAATTTTCTTTTATAACATTCAAAAACTGTATGCAGCATCCAATTTATTTTAGTCAACTTTTGATTAAATTGGTCTTGAATCTCTTTTGCTCTAGAAAACAGGAATAGAAAAATTGGAGTGCAGAAAACTCATGCTTAGGTGGTTCAGAAGATCTATTGCATGAATCACATGCCATTTTTCCAAATGCTAGAGACCTGACAGTTATTCTTGAGAGACCTGATATTTATTTTTGTTAGCATTACATGACAAATTAATTCTAGCAGTCCCTGTAGTAATTCAAAACAATCATTACTGAAGTCTAGCACTGAGACCAGATTTAGATAAGTAACAGTTGGTTTTGAACTAGCTCAATGCTTAACTGAAAAGTCAAAGTCACTCAGCATGGAAAACATGACAGCTGGGGTTCTGGGGTTTGTGGGTTTTTTTTTGTTTTGGTTTTTTTTTTTTTTGGTTTTGTTTTTTTTTTTTTTTTTTTTACACATATGCTATACGGTTCTCCTACCAGCTATACTGACCATGCATCTGATTTCAAATAATTAAATAAAAATGCTGCCTCAGTTAAAACTGTAATATAATCAAAGTTACTCTTTTCTAATTCTGTGCAGCTGTGTGTTAAGAAGGCACCTCTTCCAGAAACTGTTCCACCTAGTGTTTCTCTGCTCCCGACATTGCTTTCTTGATGTGCTCTACCCCTCTATAATTTTAGACCATCGTGTCATGGAAGCCATGGTTTCCAGCCAACACAAAATGCACTCTTGCACTTTTTCACAGGAGACTCAGTATGCAGCTACGAGAGGTCTTTGCACCAGAATATACCTAAGGTTCCCTCTAATCTGAACATGCTTCCAACACCAAGTGGGACTTGCTCTGCTACCTGAACCTAGTAGCAACAAGGCACTAGTGCATCCTGCATTCTCAGTAACAGAGATCTGATCTTACCTCCTTTATTATCATGCAATGGAAAAGATTACTTTGTAAGAAGGAAGAGGAAAACGTGGAGGAATATGAGAGTCTATTTCAGACTGAGAAACAGCAGAAAGGTATTAGATTAGAAAGACATAACAACAGGAATTGACAAAGATAAAATAGTCAAGGCAAAAGAAACTCTTTCCTGAATCCTTATGCAGAGAGGGTCAGAATGAAAATTGATAACCTGAACCAGTAATTCATAATAGGTTAAGTGATGTGTCCGTGAGGTACAGATATTATGTAAAATACAAGTCACAAAATATTCCAGAAGGTGTAGGAACAAGACAGCACTATGTGCCTTCTCCAGTAGAGCTTCCCATTACCTTGTATCTGGCTGGTTGCTCTAAGGACAATTTTCTTTTTTGTTACAAATTCGTTTTTCCATGCACCATGTTCCAACCAGCAATATTAGTGCCCATCTCTTCTACCACTAATATTTTCCCCTGTTAGTACTATGGATGAATTGCGGTTTTCTTGCAAGTATCGCTGCCAGAGGCAGATTCTCAGATCTATGGAAAAAAGAGGTGAAGTTGCCAAGACACATCATCTGAATCCTCAAACTTTCAAGTTTGTCCATTTCATAGGGAAGCTTCCTGCCACTCTGCTTCAGCTATGACTTAATTTTTAGAGATACCCGAAGGGTAACAGAATCTGTGGTACTTCTGGAAGATTATTACTCAGTTCTGAAAAGAAAGGTTAAGCATGAACAATTCCATTCATGGTTTAACTTCACTGCTATTCAGTCCTAAATACTTAGTAGTGTTCAAATTCCCAAACTTGTGTCATCATACATAAACCCCTGTGATCTGGGTACTTCCATTGTTTAGAATTTCAGTTTTTCCCTGTAGCAAGCCATACATCACGTTAACTGTTCAGGAAAATTTTTAATACATGCTCTTCAAGGCACCATACACAAAGCACAAGAAATAGGAGATGATCAAAGGTGACTGAAGGCACTTTTACCATTATGCATGCAATTTTTACATGAGTAAGAAATGAACTTTTCATGTGATCTACCAGCCACGTTTTCAAGTTTTATTAAGAACCATTTTAGTACAAGCAAGAATATAGACTGAATTGCTCCAGAAAAGAATCCAGGGGGTGTGTGTGTGTGTTACAGTCAAATAAACTCAGCACAAAGTTTATGCATCACCATGTAAAAGGAGCTGGTAGTTGGGAACACTCCTGGAACTGCGTGTTCACATATTCATAATTCAAGTCCAGCCATTCTGCTAATTCCTGAAGATAACAGTTTAACAGAAAAAAAAAACAAATAGACCACATGTAGCACAAGACTGCAAAGAGAGGGAAATTCAGGGAGAGAATAAATATTAGTAGAAACAAAGAAATTTATGTCTCAGCATAACTTTTTTTTAAAATAAAAATAGGCTTTAACAAAGAAATTAAAATGAAGCGAGAAACTCGATGGACAGAGAACTCTATTCAGACCTTCAGTGTTTTGCTGCTGGTTTGACGTCAAAAAGGCTGGGAATAAAAGGGTGGAGAATGTAGGCTTTCACCCTCACAGGGCCAAATGCTCAGTCCTCCTCCAGTTTTGAATATAAGCAACTAAATTGTAGCAAGGAAGAATCACAAATTCTGTATTTTTTTTAATCTGACTGTGACAAGATCTTAAGTTACTGGGGATGGGAGGAAAAGAAATCAACACTACCTGCCCAAAGTATTTAAACACTTCAGTCTCCATTTCCTTAGATGAAACAAAATAGCTAATCTAGCAGAAAACTAAGTTCTATGTTAACACACTAACAATGATGGCAGTTTAACAGAGGCTTCTACTTTAAGACAAGAAAACCTCCAAGTTAAGGACATTGCTCCTTCCTGAAAACTTCTGACCAAATTGTAATTATGCACATAGTATAAAACTCTGAAATCATGACTCATGGCTTAATGCTTCCTTTCATTTTATTCGTACAGTCCAGAAAATGAGCAGAATGAATTAATCTTTGTATATCATACTGAAAAATTTAGTAGAAAATAATTGCTGGATCTCACCCTCTTCTCTCACGCTATATACCAGCTAATTCTGACTGTTTCAGAATAACTACATATAACCCAGTGCTGTTCGTATGCAGGAACTCACCCAACATTGTCTGTTCCAGCCTGTGGATCAGTGACTTTTTAGCAGATTCAATGTCAGGACTTGGGTAATCCATTACCTGCCTGCACCAAATCAATGGACTGACACATTTTTGCACTGGAGTTGGTTTCTTCTTTGGGGATGTATATAGCCTGAAAAGGAGAGAAAAAAAAAAAGTTGATGAAGACACAGAAAACAAGCATAAGATCAAGCATATAACAAAATACCACATACTATGCTATCTCTGGTTTTCTACTATATCTACAGCACAATCCCAAAAATATGAAGAAAGCACAAGTTTTACCTTCAAATTAACTATTTTGGTTGCAGTATGATACTGATAACATATGGATACCCATGGACTTCTGGAAAGAACTGATGCCTAGGCTGCTACACTGGGATATACCAGCTGATATGCCAGAAAAGAAAATGTCTTCAGTTTCAGACACGTTAGGCACATGGACAACTTCACTGTGTCACACAAATGTACAAATCAGGATTAATCTTTTCAGATTTAAGTAACATTCACCTGAAATAAAGAAATCAAGCACTATGCAATATTCAACTGCTGTTTTCCCAAACACAAAGACGTAGCAAGCAGTAAGTATCTTAACTGCCAAGGAACAGCGCTAAAGCGGACAGAATACATCTACTATTTCTGTAGCCTTGAACAAGAAACATTTTGGTTTAACTTACAATCTGTATCCTAGCACCTGATCCTTTAGTTTTCCTTTGAACACTGAACAAAGGGACTGTCTCGGTCCTAAGGGGTATAGAGCATTAAAAACAAGGGACAAGAGATAATGCGCGTGGAGCGGAACAATGAGAACATATTGTTCTGCAGGACACGCTGAGGCCTCTGCCGGTCAGCTTCTCCATTCGTTTATTTTAACATCAGAATTCTATGACCGAAGAAAGAAGTATTCCAGTTTAAAGGCTCTAGAAATTTAGCTGAAAATTCCTCCTCAAACAGATCAAAGGAAAAGCCACAACCATTCACACACTCAAAATAGGCATGTTAAAGCTTTATCTTTGGACTAGAACCAAACTTGGAAATGTGCTTCAGCAAAAGACAACAATGAACTGCAGGATCTACAGCTGTAACTAGAGCTTACGCATATGCAGAAATGGTTAAATGAGTGTTTCTTCTAGGAGTAATGACAGACTTCATACTCCAAGTGAATATGTTTGTACACCACACACTGTAACTTAGGAACCTTTGACAGTCTAATCAGCTATGCTTCCATACAAAACAGTCAGCAAAAAATTATTGTTTCATTTATGTCAATGACATCAGCAACACAGAAGTTATTTCCTACAGCTCTGTTACCAGATTATTAGCTGATCCTTCCTCTGCAGTTCTAGAACTTGAACAAAGTTTGTTTTATAAACAGTTTTAGAATGTATGTTTGGAGGGTTTTTTTATTTATTTGGTTTGGGTTTTTTTTTTTAATTACTACCCTTAAGGTCACGTCTTACAAAAGCTTCCCAAGAAGCATGCTTATAAAACGACCAAAAATCTCTCACCCAGACCACTGATCACTTTGTTTAAAGCGTGATCTGAAACACTCTTCCCTGATAAACACTGAGATTAGAAAGCTATACTTGCAAATGCAGGAGAGAGGAATTTTATTAGCTGCCAGGTTTTCAAACAAAAACCAAAGCTGTTCGTAACAATGCAAATAGCCACTGCCACATACTATAGTCCACGTGGTTTATTCTCTGGCCAGTATGACGCTGGTCAGTAAAACTGATTTTGTAGAAATCCTTAAAATCTTCACAGGCACTCTGCCCACAAGAAAAGTTAAGAGCCCATAGCACATTTATAGTGTTGAAGATACTTGGAAAGCACAAGAATCACTCAATTTTTACAGGTCTGTGGAAACAATTACACAAATTACTGTACTTTCTGAGATTATCTGCATCTAGTGAAAAATAATGCATAACATTTACTAGCTCTCTAACACTTTGAATTTATTGTCTTTTTGGCATTTATTTGCCTGTGCTCTTTTCTGTCCTAAGGTACATTTATACAACACAAAGGAATGTCAAAGGCAACAAGGCCAGCTTCTGTGCTGTGCAGGCTAGACCCTCTCTGGATAGCTGGCATGCCTTGCTGGGCTTGAGAACTTCCACGCACATTTCATCAAGTATTTACAATAATACCCAGCATAACAGGCAAGAAATTGAAGTACATATCCTCTTTGAAAGACAAAAGGGATATCTTCAACAAACCTACAAAACTACTGTAATCAAAATAGCACCCGTTATTTTAGGCTCCAAAACATTCTTTTCTGCAATTTCCAATTGTTGCATTTGTTCCACTAGTAGTTTATTTACTACAGCAATCCAGCCTCATCCAGCCCCACTTTTCCACCTCTCTTTCTAACCAAATATGTATTGCAAATTCTCCCACCTCTTTCCAGTCAACTGTTTTTCCTTTGTTTCACATCTCACATTTCAAGAAAAGACAGAACCTTATAATACACATATTTCATGCAACTCCACTTCCTCATGACAAACACATTTGCATCACTGCAGCAACACAATAGCTCTTTCAGGACAGTTTCTTGCATATCATGCAATTACAAAGTCCCATTACTATAAAGCAGTGATTTTAATTTCCCATCTGACAAAGAACAGTCAATCTCAAGTTTTGAAACTGACTTAATTCTATTTGCTGTGTCTACTTTGGATTAAAAAAAGACCAAGTGCATGGCTAAGAATCAGAGTGATGTTTCTACTACTTCTTCCTTTCTTCCCAACAGCAGAAAGGGAAAAAGATCAGAAAGGAGATTATGAAGCATTTACAAATAACGTCCTACAGTTAAGCACTCATCTTTATTGAACTACTGCTAAACCCAAGACAGGCTGAGAGAGTTGCGGTTGTTCAGTCTGGAGAAGAGAAGGCTCCGGGGAGACCTCATAGTCCCTTCCAGTACCTAAACGGGGGTACAGGAGAGATGGGGAGGGACTCTATCAGGGATTGTAGCTATAGGATGAGGGGTAACAGTTTTAAACTGAAAGAGGGGAAACTTAGAATAGATATAAGGAAGAAATTCTTTACAGTGAGGATGGTGAGACACTGGAACAGGTTGTCCAGGGAAGTTGTGGACTCCCCATCTCTGGAGGTGTTCCAAGACCAGGCTGGATGGGGCTTTGAGCAACCTGGTCTAGTGGGAGGTGTCCCTGCCCATGGCAGGGGGCCAGAAACCCTTTGATCTTTAAGGTCCCTTCCAACTCAAAACATTCTATGATACAGGTTGTCCTCAGCTGAAGGACTTTCCAGAAGAGACTCTCTCATTGGTACCAGTTAATGCATTCTAGAGCAATGCAACAGCACTTGCCTGGCAGCATGGCAACTTCAAGACTGAAGAGTAACCAGCATGACTTCATACAACTTCAAACACTACTAACTCACCTTCTCAAAACAGGAAGTTGAAAACGATTGAGGAAGCTGACAGCTTACAGTTACCACCCCTACTGCAAATGTTAACACACCAGAAACCTACACGCCAACTTCTCCACAAGCCAGGAAAGGCTCTACAATTTAGTGACACAAGGTCAAGAATAAGAAAAACAGTATATAAAAAGAAGCCCAGAAGCTTCGATCTATTTTGAAACAGTATTAAGAAGCACAGACACTATGATTCTGCTGCACACAGTAATATTCCCTTCCTTCAGCTGTCACTAGTCAGCTGTGCTCCAGTAGCGCCAATCTGAAGTTTGAAGCAGCCATGGGCTCTAGTGATTAGTTCCAGGAAGACGCAGCACAAAAAGGGCAGAGCTTTTGTGGAAAGGCTACTGTCACTGCACGCTCTTCGGATAATGTCAAACGCGTGGGGTGAGCTGCAGCGTGTCGCACTGGGACACAGCCCAGTCACAAAAGGCTTTGAAAAAAGAGGACACAACACTGAGGTAGGAATGGAATATCTGCATTAGGATTACCTCACCTGAGGAACACCTCCCAGTGCATTAAAATATAAGAGGCTGGTTGCCACAGGCATGAAATCAGAAGCCAAGATTCTAATCAGGAAGAAAGGAGGAGGCTTTTTGTAGCAAAATCCTTCTACTGCTCCAGTGCTACAGTGGAAGGAAAATCATGCAGATGAACATGAAGTCACAGATCTGAATTAGAAAGAAGATGGCAAGTGGAAGGAACTTGAGTTAAAGCTCACTTATTTTAGCCGCATTTGCTTCAAGGCAAAACTGGGAGGTACAATAGAGGCAATGAAACAAGACAGCAGACAAAATATTGCAGACAAAAGCAGAACTCTGAAAGCAACCTGAAGAGAAGATGTGCAGGAAAAATTGAAGTCTGACGCCAAATCATTAAGAAATTCCCCTAAAATACAGGAGGGGATCCCACAAGAAAAAGCTACTAAAAGGAAATACATCAGAAGACAGTAATACTAGACAGTCTTGGAAATACACAATTTAGATCACTGTGTCAATCTAATCCCATTTAGACCAATCTTAACCTTTCAGGAAATCCTATTTGGAGGAATTTATATAAATGAGAATAAGATGGATCTTGAATAAACATCTACAGGTAAAGATCTGAAGATAATCTGTGGATGTAAGGAAAAAAAAATAAATCCAAAACCTAAGGGACATCCCCGCACATACCTGGCCCACAGGTTTCCTCTTTCCTCCTCCCCACCCCTGCAGAATTCCTGTCTTGCAGTTGTAACCAACTGAGACACACTGCTTAGCCTGTAATCACTAATTGGTTGGTGTAATTAACTAATGTACATCTCTAGTTCAAAGAGATGCATAAGTTACAGCAAACTCCGGGTCTCTCAAAAATATGGATACAAATACTACAAAAGGACTTTGACAAGCTCATCAAACCCTCATATTAAAGCCGCATGTCTCAACTATATGTGATTTTCAAGTAGAACTGAGAGTATTCAGGGAGGTTGCAAAGTGCAATTGGGAACACAAATATGTTCCTGTCAGCAACAATTAAAGATAGTTAGCTATGCCCTGGCTAGTTACTGGAAATTACAGCCATTATTCATTTCCTCATATCAAAAGAGCCTGTTGCTGTCTGAAGGGTTGTTGTAGAACGGGAAACGGGGCCTTCAAAATCTTGGAAGACTCCTCTAACACCACCATGTACCTTCCCTAGAACTGTCACACAAATTTTGTACAACTGTCCACTGTTTGAGAAGCTTTTCAGAAGAAATGTTTTAGAGCATATCTGCTCTAATGTGGTATAGTTGATACTTATATTGAATAGAGGAAATTTGAGAAGCTCTGTGTCCTCTTAAATGTGATTCTGCTTAATGACTAGGCTTGAAAGCCTTGTTCTAACAACGCCTACAAAAAGTAGAAATGTGAATCATGACTAAACAAGACACAATTATGAAGTAAACTCCAGGAATACCATTAAGACAAAGGAAATTCTTATCGAAACTTTCATGACATACAAATATCAAGCATGTTTAAAAGTCATAAATATCACACAAGAAGTACAAAACGGAAAAAAGTTCTTCCACCTGTTCTCAAACATGTTTCACAACAAATACGGATATATCAAAAGATATTAGTGAAAGTGAGTATTATTTTGTTACCACTTGTTTCCCTTGATAAACTAGTAACTTCTTTAATCCTTAGCTCTCCCACATGCTTCTTTTCACATTATCTTCCTAGTTTAAGATGATGTTAACTGAATTTGGTTAAAAACCAATAACTGATTTAATCAGATTGACATTTAATCTGCCACAAAATGAAAAGCATCAATTTCTTTTTTACTTAGGTCACAAGGTAAGAATTGATCAAAATCTGTCCAGCTTCCAAGAGACCTGAACCACATTAATACAGTAACATTTCAGTAGTTGAAGAGGAAATACTGCAGTGTAATTTCAGCAATGGGATTTCATTCAGGTGCAGCTCTCTCCTAAAACACTCATCCTACACTTTACTACCTCACTATGGCAAACTTTAGGGTTCCAAAACAAAGTTAGTGCTCAAGGGACATTAAGGGATATGAGATGAAAGACAATCACTACAGGTCAGTGTCATGTTTATGCTTTATGTCTCAAAACAGCCCAAAACTGTCAATGGATGGCCAGAATGGAAATGTAAACTATTTAAAACAGGTGCCAATTTAATAGAAATGGCTGCTTAATGAGAGAGCTTGTAATAGTAAAAGTACTTGCGTTCCATTTTAACTAAACAGGATATACAACCAATCTGAGGTCTTCAAAACACAGGTTACTTTGAACTATTAAGATTAATATAAACAACCCATCAATAATTTCACTTTATGGACACAGTAACTGCCTGTTGGTAAATGAAGTCAGTCAGCTGCTAGCTATTTCAGCCCTACCAAGGAGACTTTAGTTTGCAGTGACATAGAAATGCTGGTAGGTGCTAGGCCACTGTCATTTAAAGAGGACACAACCGTTCTCAAGTGTGTCAAGCAATTAAACATTCAAAATAGACAGACAGCAAGCTCCATACTCTTTTGTGCATATAAGCTTCGAAGAAAAAAACCACTGTATATTTTGCTGACATTTAAAAGAAAGCTTAGGTAAGTGACTTCGTAACAAGTTACCACAAAGCAAGTTACAGAGGATTCACAGCACATTAACTAATTACTGTAATTGCCCACGTGTGCACACTTATCCTGCAATAAATTTGAGACACTTTTTAAAAAGAAGCACAGCAAGTGGACTGTTACCAGGTTGTCTTGAATGTGCTTCACATCCACACCCAACCTTACCCAGCAAGGCAGGCAAGGAGCTGCACACCTTGTCCTGCCTCTCTGAAGATTTCTCCACTCTAGTCCCTCTTCCTGCCCTTTTGACTTTTTAATTGTTTAATTAAAAAAAAAAAAAGACCTGCTCAGATTGAAAGTTGGAAAAAAATCAGATTTGATCCAATCTGGTTCAAGAACAGCTGTAACATAAGAATATACATTCCTCACTGCTAGTCTTATCTAGCCTCCACTTTGTTTCTGTTAGCTCATTCATTTCTCACAGGGATCACTAAAGAAGTGGTACTTGAGCAGGATTC
>JAOQGH010000032.1:66422714-66487816 GCA_025769975.1 Gallinago jamesoni | reverse complement strand
AGAGCTGGGGTTGTTCAGCCTGGAGAAGAGAAGGCTCTGGGGAGACCTTAGAATGGCCTTTCAATATCTGAAGGGAGCCTATAGGAGAGCCGTAGAGGGACTCTTGGGGAGATGTAGATTAGATACTAGAAAGAAATTCTTTACAGTGAGGGTGGTGAGGCACTGGATATGTTGCCCAGGGAAGTCATGGATGCCCCATCCCTGGAGGTGTTCAAGGCAGGCTGGATGGGGCTTTGAGCAACCTGGTCTGGTGGGAGGTGTCTCTGCCCAGGGCAGGGGGGTTGGAACTAGATGATCTTTAAGGTCCCTTCCATCCCAAACCATTCTATGATTCTATGATCTGGAACACTGATAGAACAGATTACCAAAGTCCTTGGTAACCTCTTAAGGAAGTAATTAGCAGGCCTAAAGCAAAGTCCCCATGGGACGAGGTACAGCTCTGTACTGGGTGCACATGTATATGCACCTATTTGTAACCTTCAGTACCCGATTAGGAAGAAAGTTTCAGGACCTTAACCAGGATTCAGAAGCATATGGCCCAGAAAGTCAGTTTAAATTCACTGACATATTTTTAGTAATTTACCAGATGATTTGAAGATTGTCTGGTGTGCTAAACTGTTTTAAACAAAACATATCTGAATTTAATTAACCACAGCAAAGAAAAACAAACAACTAAACATATAAACAGTCCCAAAGTTCACTCTACTGTAACGTTGTTTTAATAGGTAATGCTGCTACTAAAGCAACAGTATCAAAGCTCTTTTAATTTAGGCTAGTTCTCCCTTCTCCTTTCATTTTTCACTTTACACTTCTGTCCTGTGTAAACTTATCTAAAAGTATTTAAAGAATTAAAACCTAAAAATGAGCCAATCAACTCCAAAATGTAGACTTAAAAAAACATCACACACATTCCAGTATCAATTTCAGTCAGAGCATCAACTGTGCCATCTTAAATTCATAGACAAACTTCACAGGCACTAAGTTCATGTGAGCATTAAATGTAAACCAACATAATTTTAGCAATGAAGATAACTATTTTTTCTGCATTACAAGGCTGTGGACAATTTCATAATGGAGTATATGAATACACAGACTGAAAAAATGGCCATATTACACAAAGCAGAGATAAGAACAGAGATAATCAGCACCCTTCATCATCTGTTGTCTCCCACAGCAAGGTCCTTCCAAATTCAAAAGTAAAGACAAAACTAGGCTTCTCTATGTAGACAGTCAAAACAGGCAAGCTGAATCACAGATGAATCATTTTTTTATGCACAAACTATGATTTAAATTTATTTTGCTTCCAGGTGAGGTTCTCTCAGCTGGTAAGTGGTCTTTGATTTCTACAGTGGTATAATCCCACAGTTTAAATGGGATTTTGGTTTAAGCAGTAGTGATTCAAATCCATTTGAACCTGGAAGAGTTCACACGAGGTTTAAATTTCATCAAATGCATTCACCCTTTCAGTTAATTCAATTACTTTTTGAATGACCTCGCATGACCAAGGCCTTAAGAGCAGGACCTTTATGAAACAGTTTAAGAGAAATCCACTTTCTTACATCATCCTTCCTATTTTCACAGGGTTGTTTCTCTTTGATTGCTCCACTAGCCCTCTCAAAATTCCCAACTTCATTTAGAGCAACAACCTCCATTTATCAAACGCACAAATATAGTCATCCTACCTTCATCAGAAAAAAAATGGAATATTTAGTGCCCCAACATTTGAATTAAATAGTGTTCGGAAATTACAGGAGTTTGATTTCCATTTTTATAGAACAATTCGGAAAAAAAATAATCACCAATCTAGCCAAACCACAATTACCATTAAGTCCATATTAAACTACAGCATGACGAGACTTTTTTTTAATTACCCAGCCATATTTCTTGATATGTACGACAATAAGTAAATTTTAACAACCATTTTTTTCTAGGTGTATGCTTCTGTGTCTCAGTCATTGTCCCATGTGAAAATTAGTATTACAGTTGCTCAACTATTAGCAAAATGGATGAAGACATAACAGGCAACACATAAGTTTTGTTGCCTTTTGAGGACTAGAACTTGCAGAGAAACATAACTGAAGCCACAATAACAGGCAGCTTAAGTAATGTGCCAAACAGCTGACAGCAGCACGAGCAGTGCTCGGTGAACTGTGCCACCTGCCCACAAGTGTCCAGAACCGCATAAACACAAACACACAGCATTTAAGCCATCACTGTCACCATAGGCTCTGCTGTCACATTAACTTTCACCAAAGAGATGCATTATGTTGCCTATGACTTCGGATTAATACGTAAAATGATGACATCTGTTGCCACTAGAATTCATGACAGTCATAAACCTGGCCACCCCTCTCCAAACCTACTGTGCAAACCTAGTATATTCCACTTCCCTCAAGTACTATAAACCAGTAGATTACAAGGCATAAGCCAAGGAATAGCTGCTTTGCACAGACTCATCAGATGATGATGCCACTGAAGATGATGACTTGTGTTAATTTAGTAAGCGCATGTTGGATGAGAATAAACTTATGCTGTCATACTTCTCCAGTGGATCAGGCTGGGTGTCAGGCAAGTGACTTCTCTGAGGAAGTGCACAGGTCTCCTCCCTGAGCAACCAAAACATTGCTCATGCATGGAATCATTCCAGCATTTTTAAAGGTGTTTCTAACTCTGAAAGACATTTTTATTTGTTTTTTAAATTTGTCTATGTGTTCACTCCCAAAAGAGGCCTTTGTAGATGAACATGCAACCAGTTCTGACCCAAGTCAGGCTCATTACACTTTTACTCCCTGAACCCTCTTTCCCTTGTGTTTTTCTGTTGACACTGTGTTCCCCTCCAGTATTTCCCCTGCAGCTCTAATGCTTCTCCTCAACTAGTGTCATAAGAAACTTCAAAAAGACAGCTGGAGAACAGCATGACGTTAAGAGAGAGCAAACCCTCTTGATTCTCAGCAGAAGCTCATCCAAGTGTAATAAAGACAAGGTGAATAGCCACCTGCAAATGTTTCTGCTGTAGCAGCAAGGTAAGTAGTCCATTTAAAAAGAGAGGAACCGCCTAAGCTAAACTGTGGTCCCGCATCATTAGCAATAAATGAAAACACCTAAGGACAACGCATCTGTGAGATGAAGGAGTATGTTACATTTGCTGCCTTCGCAGCTGAAAGAAATCAAGGCTTAAAACACGCTTGATGCACGTCTGAAGAAGCACAACAGTACCCCGTGGGCGAATTCTGCACTACCCCAGAAAATTTCCACAAGTTTCCCCAACGCCTCAAACACCTCCTGAACTTGTGAAAACGCTGACAACTGATCCCGGGGCGGAACCGGAGCCTGCTCCGGTCTCCAAGTGACCCCACGCAATGCTCTCACGGCGCAGCGCTGCAGGCCTCCAGGGAGGTGCAATGTGATGTGCAGAAGAAACCCAAACACCCTTCCCCTGCCGGCTCCGGGGCTCCTTCATCCCTTCTCCCACTCCCGGAAGGCGAGGCCACCTCCCTACACAAAGCCCCCAGACCACCTCCGACCACCCGGCCGGGCACGGCCCCTTCCTCCCCGGGGGAAGGCAGGACAGTGCGGGGTAGGGCGGAGAGGAAGGGGGGACCCCGAGGAAGGAGGGGACCCCCCTCAACCCCCATCCCCGGCCGCCTCCTCACCAGCCGGACTCGTCCTCCTCGCAGCCGGCCAACCGCTCCAGCTCCTCCGGCCTGACCAGCTCCGCGTCGTCCAAGAGGCTGCTGCCCTCCTCGCCGTCCGCGCCGCCGGGCTCCTCAGAGGGGGGCGGCCGCCGGGCGGCGGCCCTGGGGCTAAGGCAGCGGCCGTCGGGCGGGGAGGCGGCGGCAGGGGGGGACGGGGAGGGCCCGCCGCCCAGCAGGCGCTTGGGGCTGGCGGGGGCGGCGGCGGGCAGGGCGCCGTGGCGGCTGCGGAGCTGCTCGTTCTGCTTCTCCAGCTTCTTCACCAGCTCCTGCAGCTTCCGCACCTCCGCGTCCGCGTTCACGCCCGAGCCGACGTCCTCCATGGCGCCCGCCGGCTGAAGGGGCGGCTGCGCGGGGGGAAAGGCGGCCCGCGCCGCCCCGTCTACATGGCCCGGCGGCCCGCGGCGGGGGAGGGCTGTGGCGCGGCGGGGCGGGGCGGGCGGCGGGACGCGCATCCGGCCGTCGCCGCCATCTTACCACCTCCCCCGCCGCCCTGACGTCATGGCCGCAACGCGGAAGCGTCACCGCTCGCCCCGGCCTTTCCCGCCGCCGTCGGGGTCGGGTGATGCTGGCGGGGCCCCGTGCGGCCGTTGGGGCCGTTGGCGCTCGGCTCCTGGCGGCCCTGTCAGGGACAAGGGGCTGCCCAAAGTGCCCCAAGTGCCCTAAAGCACAGGAGGGGTGCCCCCGGCCTGTGTCAGGAAGGCCGTGTGGCCAGCAGGACTAGGGCAGTGATCGTCCCTTAGCCACTGGTGAGGCCCCACCTCGAGTGCTGTGTCCAGTTTTGGGCCCCTCACTGCAAGAAAGACATTGAGGTGCTGGAGTCTTACGAGGAGCGGCTGAGGGAGCTGGGGTTGTTCAGCCTGGAGAAAAGGAGGCTGAGGGAGACCTTTTTGCTCTCTACAACTACCTGAAAGGAGGGTGTAGCAAGAGGGGGGTCGGTCTCTTCTTCCAAGTCACAGGCAATTAAGACAAGAGGGAACGGCCTCAAGTTGCACCAGGGGAGGTTTAGATTGGATATTAGGAGAAATCTCTTTATCCAGAGGGTTATCAAGCATTGGAAAAGGCTTCCCAGGGAAGTGGTTGAGCCTCCACCCCTGGAGGTATTTTAAAAGATGTGTAGATGTGGCACTGAGGAACATGGTTTGGTCGTGGTTTTGTCAGTGTTAGGTTAATGGACTTGATCTTAAAGATCCCTTCCAACCTAGGGTCCAAGGCCCTGGAGAGCATCTTGGGCCCTCTGTGTGTGACAGGCATGTGAGCTGTTCCCTCCATATCGGTTGAGCCTTTCATGTTGTATAAATATATATATATATATACATATATTCACTGAAAAAGTGGCATGAAATTGCCATCTGCAACAAGGCTCTTACACTCTTAGGTTTAAGGAGTTAGTGGGGTTTGGGGGTTTGTGTCTCCAAACTTCATCTGCTGGCATAACAGGGATGCTCCGCTCCCTCTTCCCCATGCCACTGTGAGGCGGTGCCCTAAGTGCCATCCATTCACAAGTTTTTTCTTCTTCCCAAACTCCACCTACTCAACAGCTTCATTGTGGAGCCTGCAGTTGCTGGGGAGAGGACGAACAACAGCAAACGGGCTGGAGGAGGACTGAAGTTAGCAGGGGATGACACTGCAAATGAGGAGCACTTCCCAGGCTGAGGGACGGAAGAAGGGAAACAAGACTGAGGTGCTCAGACTTGTGGGTTGTGCTGAGGAAGTGCGAAGCTTGGGGACAGTAAATGCCACACGATCATGTTTGGGTTGCATTAGGTGTGGTGCATGGACTGCTGGGGTGTTGAGGCTGCCAGCAGCCTGGGGTATGGGGGCAAGGATGGGGTCGCTTCCTTGTCTTATGCAAAACTCTCCCCTTACACATTCAAAGATTACACTGTCTCTTTATGTCTAGAATTGTTTGAGAGTTTATGCTGGGGTGGTTATCCACTGTTACTGATAGGTCCTCACCAGAATCCAGGCCTCTGATCCATAATGTCATTATTTCCTCCAAACCAGTATCACCTTAAGTATATAACTATTAAAATACTTTTGGGCTGGTATCTTTTAATAAAGCAATTTAAATTACTCTTATGGTAACCTGTCTTCATTATTTGCTAGCAAACCAGCTTTTTTTGGCAGCAAGCTTTCCCACAGATTTTGTATAATTGTCACAACTATAAAACTATTAAACAGTTGTGGCCCATGAGCTGAGACTTTTGGGATCATTGATACCATGGCAACCCTTAGAGACTGGTCTGTAAACCGGTTTGTAAATCCAGCTCATTCTCTCTTAAGTCTGCATCATCTGGTATCAAGTCAAGCACCTTAAGGGACTCCAGATACATTCTATGAGCATAGTTACTTTATGAGCAGAATTTACAGTCTTCCAAAAGTCAAGCAAAATGATAAAAAGGTTTTTGACAGTAAGGATTTTCTGTGACACTGCCACTTTCAGTGACACTGCAGAGAATTCAGTGCTTAGTAGGTGTGATAGTGACCTTAACCTCTGCAGGGAAGTTTATTCCAACTTAGATTATTTATAGCTGTATCAAACAATGTAACTTCCTTATTCTTCTTTAACTGTCCTCACTCCAGATGTTGGTGTCATGATAAACCTTCAGACATATTCATCGTATAATAGCAATAGGAAGAGTTTGGTCCTCTCTGTCCTGCAGCTACCGGGATCAGGATGGGGCTGGTGGCTGGGGCTGGAAGGGTGTCAGAGAGTGAAGTGGGGCTGTGGCAAAAAGGGCTCTGCCAGGGGACACAGCCAGAAAGTGTGGAGAAGGACCTGGACCAGAAAGAGCTGGGAGCTCCTGGGAGCTGCGGAGTCAAACTGCAGCTGTTCCTGGTGATTATGTCATGTTTAGGGGCCTCCTACCTCGTGTAATGGAGCAGCTCTGGGAGTCCCCCAAGCAGTCTGTGGGCTGCCTGCATCCTGCCTCCCTGCTTCTTCCTATTCCTCCTCCCTTCCTCTTCCCCCAGCCCCTTTTATGGCCTGTCTGTCACCCAGATTCTCTACCTCAACGTTCTGTCCCCTGCTGACACCATTACTTTGCTGCCAGCAGCTCTAGCAATTAGTTCTCCCTGCAGGATCCACTCTGCATACGTGCGTGGATAGGGGTGTGGATGGGAGGAATGTGAGAAAAAAAAGTTTGAGAACTGCTGAATCGTTTGCTGTTTTTGCAAATAGTAAAAGCAATTGAGACATACAAAGGGAGTCAGTGGTTAATACTCACCACAGTCTGTGCTTGAGTAGCAAGGACTGTGATCCTGCTTTCTCATTCACTCCTGTGCTGCAAGCGCCCTTCTCATGTCTTGGGAACTGAGGAGCAGCAAGGCTTGGACCAGAAGTCTCCCATTAAATATCAGCTCAATAATGGGCTTCCATGACCTTCTTAGTCATCAGATTCCAAACTTGCACTGGCCAGATGTGAGAGACCGCACCCGAGCAGGGGCCCCTGGGTGATTATACACAAGCAGCATTAATTGATAATAATGCCACACAAATGAAACCTTTCCACTGTGTCACAAAAGCAAGAGAAATTCCTCTGCACATGTGAAATTAGACGTGTTGCAGATTTTTTTTTGAGCAGCTGTAGTTTGCACCCATGCTCTCTTTTCCACACACACGGAGAGAGAAGGGAAAAGCAGCGTTTCCACAGCAGTATTTTCCAGATCTCAGTATCTGCCTGGGCGCTTCCCTCCTCTGACTTGGGACATGTTCTCATCATGGGATGAGAGGAAATGAGGAGCACTCCCTCCAAAGGAAAAGAAGCCTGGCCAAGGCTCCCATGTCACTCAGATAATTCAGCCCACATCCCTCTGAAAAGCAGTTCCTGAGAAGAAGGCCACCAGGAGCCTTGTTTTGACGGCCTTTGAGGTCTTCAACATGGACAACGTTGTGGTTAGTTTTTCATGGCTGTAATTCACTGCACTGCTGGTTTTACATATGGCAAAACTGTTAGAATCTGACTTTGAAACCTTTTTTCACTTGTCACCTGGGAGACCAAAAGATCTCTCAGGAGGAAGAATACATGAAGATGGGCAGGTGTATGGTGTGAAGTTCACATTTGTAGCAAATATTTAACTTCATGTCTGAAAAACTGGATTGTTTTTTAAGGAGCTTTGTTTAGTCTCCTGCAGAATGTTGCTGCCTGCCAGAACTTCTCCAAAGAGGTGTTCAGCAGGTCCACACATGTTCGTGTTAGGCAGTATTTGTCTAAACCTTTGACAAAATAGAAAGTGTAATTTGTCATTACAATGTATAGTGTGTGCAAACATTGCATGCACAGAAGAATAAGTATGCCTCTTTCATAATATGTCCCTTTCAGAATTAATTTCAAAACTCTTCAGCTGGTTCTACTGAAAGAACCAACGTTGTCACTTCAATTATTTATGAAAAATATCTCTGAGTATATCTGGCCTCATCAGTGGTAAGGCAACACATTTAGCCCTTTAGATTAGACTTACAGTATTTGGAAACTCGGTCACTGTCTTTGCACGCATATTCAGCAACTGTCATAGAATCATAGAATAGTTTGGGTGGGAAGGGGCCTTTAAAAGCCATCTAGTCCACCCCCTCCGACATGAGCAGGGACATCTTCAACCAGATCAGGTTGCTCAGAGCCCTGTCCAACCTGACCTTGAATGTTTCAGGGATGGGGCATCTACCACCTATCTGGGCAACCTGGGCCACAGTTTTATCACCCTTATTGTAAAAAATGTCTTCCTTACATCTAGTCTAAATCTTCCCTCTTTTACTTTAAAGCCATTACTCCTTGTCCTATCACAACAAGGCTCTGCTAAAAGGTTTGTCCCCATCTTTCCTGTGGGTCCCCTTTATGTACTGAAAGGCTGTTATAAGGTCTCCCCAGAGCCTTCTCTTCTCCAGGCTGAACAACCCCAACTCTTTCAGTTTGTCCTCATAGGAGAGGTGCTTCGTCCCTCTGATCATCTTCATGGCCCTCCTCTTGACCTGCTCCAACAGGTCCATGTCTTTCCCGTGTTGAGAGCTCCAGAGCTGCTGAAGGCTCCTGAGTTTCTGTCCTCTGGAAACTGAACAACAGCGAGCCTTATAAAGACATCTGTGGGTAAATACACTTGAAAGACTTCATAAATCATTTAGAAAAGGTATTTATTACTGAGACTATCATGGGTGAGAGTGTGACCCATATGCAGTACGTCAGTCTTTTTACCAAGTTACAGCCTGCCTGAAGGGCAGGCAAGATTCCAGCTACGTTCTGCCAATGAAAGTACATCTATCTTTGGTATCATCAAGTTTAAAATACAGCTCTTTGGCATGAATTTACATGCCTCTTCATTTTCTGCACAGAAAAAAAAGATGTTAACAGTTTGACCACAGCCATCTTTAACCATGTATTTTATAGTCCAAATCTGGAGCAAGAGCTATTCTAGGACACTACACAAACAGATTTCTAATGAGGCTGGTATTCACAGCAGGCCACATGGCTAGAAAATGTATGAACAAATATGTACTTCAGTCTTTATAATCTGTATAATTAATTTAGACTGATGACTCTCTTCAAAGGTTATTACCACAATTGAGCATCATAATAAAATTTTCATATCATGGAATCACAGAATGGCTGAGGTTGGAAGGTACCTGTGGAGGTCGTCTGGTCCAACTTCCCTGCTCAAGCAGGGCCGCTGAGAACTGGTTGCTCAGGACTGCCACAGGAGGGTTTTTGAATATCTCTGATGAAGGAGACTCCACTACCTTTCTGGGCAACCTGTGCTGGTACACGGTCACCCTCACAGTAAAATAAATAAATAAATAAATGTTTCCTGATGTTCAGATGGAGCCTCCCGTGTTTCAGTTCATGCCCACTGCTTCTGGTCCTGTCACTGGGCATCACTGAAAAGTGCCTGACTGTCCTCTTTCCACTCTCCCTTCAGGCTTTTATATATATCAGTAAGACCCCCCCAAGCCTTCTCTCTTCTAGATTGAACAGTTTCAGCTCTCTCAGCCTCTCCTTGTGGAAGATATGCTCCAGTCCCTTTGTCACCTTTGTGGCTGGGCTTTCTCCAGTAGCTCCAGGTATGTCTTGTTTTGAGGAGCCCAAACATGGATGCTCCAGGTGTGACCTCACCAATGCTCAGTAGAGGGGAAGCATCACCTCCCTTGGCCTGCTGGCAATACTTTGTCTAACGCAGACCAAGATACCACTCACCTTCTTTGTGGCAAGGGCCTGTTGCTGACTCATGTTCTACTTCTTGTCCACCATGAACCCTGGGTCCTTTTCTGCCAAGCTGCTTTCCAGCTGGGTGGCCCCCAGTGTATACTGGTGAATGGGGTCGTTCCTTCCCGGGTGCAGGACTTTGCACTTGTTGAAGTTCATGAGATTCTAGTCAGCCCATTTCTCCAGCCTGTTGAGGTCCCTTTGGATGGCAGCATGACCCACTGGTGTGACAGCCACTCCTCCCAGTTTGGTGTCATCAGCAAACTTGCTGAGGGTACACTCTGCCCCATCATCCAGGTCATTAATGAAGATGTTGGACAGGACTGAACTAAGTGTTCCCCTAGAGTACATGGTTAGTTACTGGCCTCCAACTAGACTGTGTGCTACTAAGCACCACCTTCTGGACCTGAATCACTGCAGACATCCCACATAATATTTGAATATTCACAATAGGTTCATCATCATGGTATCTGAGTACCTTCCACAGGTTTAAGATCTTTCGCAAAGCTTTTGCAGATTTTTTGCATATCTGCATGTACAGTTCATTAACAAATACAAATTCAGTTTCGTCATGGAGTTAGTTACCCGTATTTCATGTTTATCAATCACTTGGAAATAACTTAATTGCTCTTTGGAAACCTGCTGAGCTCAATGTACTTAAAATGGTGTGGTGAGACCAAAGTGACTCAGAACACTGGGAAAAGATTTTTTTGTTGTCAAGAAGATTCATGATTTATATTCATTTGCAGACTGCAGTGATTTCATTCACTTGGGTAACATTGAATGAAACCTTGTATGTCTCCACCCGTATGAAGCAATCTTCTGTTCTAACATTCAAAAAAAGTTTTAAAATTTACTGAGAACTCCCCTGACATGCCTTTGTTAACAAGCCAGTGCTGGAAGGAAAAAATATTTCATTGTGCTCAAGAAGTTCTTAACACAGTTTTCCCTATGCACTTTTTTAAAAAGGAAAAAGCACCACATCTCCTTCAGAATGCAAAATAATTGAAAAGCGGGCAGCTTTCAAACATGCTGGAAGTTAGAAATGCTGTATTTACATGCATAGTGAAAAAGCTAGTATGCTTTAAGGATCTTTTGAGCTAGATTTGAAGGGGGGAGAGAGAGTATACCAATAGCATAGACGAAACATTGCAATTAAATTAGGTTTATGCTCAATTGGTTCATTAATGACTTGTATTTAACAAGTGTCTGCTTCTGTCTGAAGAGGATATGCTAATGCTGACGAAAATAATTTAAATTTACAACCAAGAAAGGAAGACATGTGGCCAGTTTTAAAGTTGGTTGTTGTAATAGAGACTGTACATAAACAAAAGAATTGCCAAAGAAGCCACAGATACTACCTCCATTCTTAAACCTTGAGAGAAAATGAAAATATATATTTTTGAGAAGCGGTGTATGGCTGCATTATTAAAAACTACAGTGTAATGCAACTTTAACTTTTACTCTTTTTTCCCCCTTGTCTTCTCTTTTTTATTTTGAGAGTGGCTGTTTTGGCCAGTACAGAAGGTATCTGTCGCCATCTAGTGACACCACGTTCTGCATGAACCAGAATCGGGCACCTACGCCGAGCCTTCCTAGGGAGAAGGTCCCAGAGCTGTTGCTAGCTTCTTCCAGAGGACTTGAGGTCAACAGACCTCGGTCACCACTCTAGAGGCTCCGGGCTCACTCCTGAGGAGGTGTCCCAGAGATAGTAAAATGTGTGCAGAGAGTTTCTGGTGGGACGGCTTCTGCCCCAGTGCCTTGGGACAGTAGCACAAGTACACACGTGCTCTGGCTTCTGCACTGACAATTCCCTGCTCAGATTTTGGGAGCACTTGGAAAGGAACCCTTGTTCATTCCACAGTGGAAGACATTAGGAGGGTGCTGTAAAATAAATCTTCCAGTGTAACAGGTCCCAACACTTACTGATCTTCTGCTCTTCAACATCAGTATTATTATTTATCACAGTGTCATGATTCCTTTTCCTCTGGATTCTTGTATGGTAATTCTTTTTTAATATATCAAACAAGGGCTGATTTTACCCAACTATGGTAAAACCAGCAAATAATGCATAGGATTGAGCAAAACATTCCTGGTCACATTGCTGTTTTTTCAAGTGCCATTCACTCTGTGGTCTCCTGCTGCTGCTCAACTAAACTAAACAGCTCTAGGGAGGAGCTGAGTTAGCCACTGTGGCCTCTGTCAGCAAGGATGAGCAAAAGGAAAGGCCCTGCAGGGGGGAAATCAAAAGAAAATTCAAATTTGTTTCCCAGAGTATGTTTCTCAGTGCCTAATTAAGTGCACACCTTCTTGCTGAAGTCCACAAGAAGACCGTCATTAGATTTCCCATGGCAAGAATATTATAGGGTTTGTGACTGAGATGCAAACTGGGAAAATATTGTTTATAAACCATAATGGATTGTGAGAGCAGGCTGTGCAGGGTCAGTGGGCAGGAGACCCCCCTGGAAGGGGTTGCAGGCAAATGGCCCTCTCGTGGTGGCTCTCAGAAAAGTCACAGGAAAATACTTTGTTCTTGAAATGGCACATCACTCACTATAAGTCAGTAGGCTTCTTACAGGGATTCACCCCCCCTCCTACTTGTAGGTGGCATAAAAACATTCAGGAAAAAATTATTCTATTATTTTACTATGGAATTATTTGCTTCCCTCCCAATATTATCACAACATTTAACAAGGAAACTGAATAGCTGGTGGTTTTTTTTTTTTTTCAGTAATGACTTACTGACTGCAACAGCAAGATCATCCTCCAAAATACACAGTACAAATAATCTTATTTATTTTCCTGTGTTTCTACTTTAGTTTACAGGCATTTTAAAGACTATTAAGCATTAAAAAAAGAAACTGATAAAATGGTCTGTTTCTTTATCCATACTCCTGCTTTGTATTTCTGCTGTTCCTGTAATTATCCCCCTTGGATTTTAAGATCTTTGGTTGGAGCAATCATTGGACTTCTGTTTACTAAGTGCTTCGTTATTTACTAGTATACCTAATAGTGCTATTCAATGGGAAGCCAAGCTCTGCTGCATATAAGTAGCTGAAATATTAATTTAAGAATATTGGTGCTACTCAGCTGATTTGAAGTATGAGCACATTCTGAGCCAAAATAGTTCACTCAGGTAATGTGGAAGGCGACTGGAGTTCCTTTAAGTCATTGCTCCAGAAATTATCTTAAATATGTGTCCCAAAGGGAAAAATTATAGGAAATAACTTCCTTCACAATTAACTGAGAAACCTTTAATATTATGTGTAAAGAGAGAGCCTACAAGGGACAGAAAAAGAAAAAATGTCTTGCCATTCAGTAGGCATATAGAAAGGTGAAAATGTCAAAAATGAAGCTTAGACAGAGGCTGCAAAAGAAATTCAAGCAAATAGTAAAAGGTACCTTGGCCATGTCAGCAAAAAAAGGAGGGGCTACTTTATAAAGTATAGATGTGGTTGCAATTAAGGGTACTCCTGGTTACGCCCAAAACCACCTGAATATTTGGCTCAGCATCAGCGTCAGTGATGATAACGCTGCAGTAACAGGGCCAAACCCCAGGACTTTAATGAGAGTGGGTGTGGAAAAAGAAATTGTCATGTGCAAGGAGGAACCAAAGGCCAAAGAGCTCAGCCAAGTGCGCCCAGTAACTGAGATAATAAAGCCAGTGGTAAGAGGTTCAATGCATTTGCTGAAACAGATGGTAATACCATATGATTAAAAAAAAAATAAAATAACCAAGTAGTGATCTTTAAAGAGAAAAGTGCTCCACAAAAGTGTATTAGGATGATCTTAATTGCCTACAAGGACTCAACATTTTGGGAAAGAAATAGAGATATAGAAGTACATAAAAATGGGAGAAATAGTTACCACAGATAGATTATGCCAAATTAACTTGGTATTTTTCTTTGCTAAAATACTCGATGTTTGCAATAAAGCAAATCCATATGGGTTTCAGTAAAGTGACTGACATGGTGCTATGTGGAAATCAGCGTGATGATGCAGGAAAGTCAGAGGGAAGAAACCAGCTGAAGGGCAAGAGCAAGAACTGTAGTTACAGGAGAATGCTCAGGCTGCAGGGAAATGATTTGTATAACTGTGGGTTAAGGATTGACTGCATTTATCATTTCTGTTAATTATTACGTCCAAAGAATAGGAACAATTAATGAAATACATTGGTGACAGAAAGAAAGTATCTGGCACACACAGTAGGACTGAACTGCCATAAAGCAAGGGCTCAATTAACAGAATTCTAAAGAATTTCTTCACGAAGTACAGGTCCATCAGCTGCTGACAAAAGATGAAGAGAAAGGCCTGGCTGGTTTAGTCAATTGTCCATCACAGGGTGTCTGATGACATCATTATGAAAAATGAAAACACATCTATAGGTGCTTTATTTCAAGTAAGTTAAAGGGAAATATTTATGCAACTGTATAAGCTGAGACCTTAGGCAGAGAACAACTCTGAACTGGGAGAAGTTCAGAAAAGAGGTCCTTAAAACGGCCAAAGAAATACTGATATTTTCAGTATAGGCCAGAAAGTGTCTTGTTTAGCTGAACCAGACATGGTTTCAGAGGGTAAAAAGGATAAACACTGGGGAGGAAGGACTGCACAAGTCAAAGGATACTACCCTGAGATCAAATGAGTGTAAACCAGCTACCCCTGAATCTAAACTGATAATAGACTTGTCACCAAGGAAAGGATTTGAGTTCTGAGCCCCATGGTTTCCAACTTCCTCCACACTCAAGTTGCAGTTTTAGAGAGACTGAACGTTCCCAACACAAGCAACACATTAACAAGCAATACATCGTTGCACATGCTTAACTTTAAATACAAGATTGGTCCCATCAGGCCTTCAGTTTTCCAGGGAAAACCTGAACCAAAAGAGGGATGTATAATGGAACCTCTCATTTAAATTCAAGCAAGGCAACCCATACAAGCTTAACAGAAGGAAAGGTTTTGCTGCATTTCCCTTCTGACCCCATATCATTCTATGATTCTGTGATTCTGTGATTTTATAAAACAAATTTAATTCACTATAGTGTAAATACTTGCCTTCACGTGTTTCTTTGTTCTAATACACAGGCATGTCACTAGTAACAGATGCCTGTGCCATGAATACAAGTGGGCACTATAGTGCATAAAGAAGAAAAATATATCTACTGTAGCCAAAACCTGACCTCAGTTTACTTGCTATTAAATCAGTGGGAATTAAAACCTTGCACCATCAGGGCCCTCGGGTCCCTTTGTAATTTAGGTAAGTTGCAAACTTACAGATTTGGTGTTGGATTTTGTTAATGCATGTAATAATTATGAGTGTTCCAGTACATATAGCATGTTGCAGGCTGACTGACATATCTGTTCATATTTATCTCTCTCTTAATAGACATATTTTTATATATGTATTTGACCTCAATCAAAACACTAAACTGAGGTATTGTAACAGGGTAAGTAACGTAGCAATAGAACTACTCTACCTTATTGCCAGGTAGAATATCAGATTTATAATCCTTTTAAACAATGATATTTCTCCATCAAAATTAAAATAAAGAAATACTACCATGAACCATTGTGGAAAATCTCTTTACTGAGGGCCTGACAATAACAAGCTCACCACAACATGTGTGCTTTCTTAGAAGTTACCTTCTGTGTGAATCCTTCACTGCAAATGTCCCTGGGCCCTTGCAGAATTGTACTCTGTACACACGCAATTGAACTGATTTTATCATTTGCAGCTTGAAACAATCTTTGGAGTGTGCCAGTGAGCTGTGACCTTCTAAATGTCTTTGTTGCTTGGTGGAAAGGCTGAGTCACTCATTGTGAGGGATTTGTGGAGGATGCAAAATCAAAAAGAATAGACGGGACAGATTCAGCCCAGGTGGGGCTGCAGTCAGTGCTGCTCTAGAGCTAAATATCAACCAAGATCAGGCTTCTTCCAGGAGAAGGAAGCTGCCTTGGGCTGAGGCACCTGCGGTAACACTGTCTTGCACTTGTCGTAACCAAGCCCCCATGTTAGGGCAAGGTAGGACGCTGGTGTCTGGTGCGATGAGACACATTTTGCACTTCCTTTATAACACGTCTGAGCCTGTTCCAGTGCTGCACAACTCTTTAAAGTACAGAAAGCCCTACATAAAAGCTAAGCTATATTCAGACCTCAAATGATGTGCCAAAATAGCAAAAGTCAACCCTTGGTGGAATGTTCAGAGTAGAGAGAAAATTCAAAGGCCTCTTATTTTTAACTAAGAATGTAGCAGTTTGTCTTGATTTCCCAGCTCAAACAATGTGGCAGGCCGGACAGAGCGAGATATTTTCTATGGGCTCAGTTCCTCCTATTGTTTACAAGCCAAATGTGAGGCCAGATAGTAATGGGTCAGCCCACTTGTAGTCATGGTACAGGCATCTCTTACTAGTGACATGCCTGTGGATTAGGAACAAAGAAACACGTGAAGGCAAGGGACTTAAAGTCTTTTTCCTTTCTCATAAGCATTTTGGCAAGAAAATTTGGAGAAAAACGTTTGGGTTTCTCCAGATAATTTTATTATTATTTTTTAAAAAATGCTTTTAGTGCTGGTCACAATTGACAAACATCTAAGCAGTGATAGATAAATAATTCTCTGAAAATACTGGTTTTATGACAGAATCCAATGAAGCATAGGGGTGTAGTAATTTGGCAAGAGTAGGATTACTGTCTGTTTTTCATACTGTCGGATTTCTGCTGTTTGAAGTGGTAAACCAAATTGCATTGTTTTACCTAATTTTTCAATAGGTGGATGACAAGTTGTGTGTGTGTGTGCATGCGTATCTTTGTATCTACACATGCATATACATGCACACGTACATCTATTAAGCATCATATTTACAGACCATGTTGGATCTGAAAAACTTACAAACCTGGGCTTCAAAAAGAACAAGAGCAGGCTTAGTCTTGGATTAAAGGAGGTTGCAAGAAAGCAGGAATGAGGCATGAATGAAAGTGCCCTCTTTATATCGCTTGAGTCTCCCAAACTGCCTCTATACCTCAATTTTAAGTGCTTTAGAGAACAACGAAGACGTAGAATTGTTTTCAGCAAGACCATTGCAAAGGATGCAGCATTCATCTCCACTTGGCTTTGCTCACAGCAATGGAATTCAGGGGGTTGAATTAGACAAAAAAAAATGTTACATTTTCTGTCCCTACTTTATTTAACCAGTAAATATTCTTGAGAAGTGAACATTAGTTAAATAAAACCGTTTAACATGAGGTTACTAATTCTTTAATAACAAAACAAATACTATTTGCTTCAACATTAATGGCTGTCAATGGAAGATTGGAAAAATATTTTTTAGGGTGTGTGCAGGATGTCAAACTCACTGTAGAATAACTTCAGGTAGGTAATTATCACAGCGGATTTACTCTGAATTGAGATTACTGGGGTGCCAGCCTGATAAGGGGGTAAATTAAGGTCATATGGCAAAATGCTTGGACTGAAGACTGCTGTCACACCATCGATGGCATTTGTTGAAGTGGGCTTACAAAGTCAACCAGATGCATGATATGTTTTATTCTCCAGTTTGCAGCTGTGTTAGGGAATCCCAAATACACTAAAGCTCCATGAGCAAAGCCATAGTCTACAGTCTTCTGTCTTCTTCAGAACAATTTTACTAGGAATGTATCTACAATAACATCGCCACAATCAGAATGGGAACTCCTCTTGCAGAGTAGGGTTTTGGTGCAATAGCCTTCTAATCAAGGTGGTTCAGCTACTTAGCTAATTAAACCAGTGTAACAAACGGAGTAATATTCTTGTCACCCAGGGAAGAAAAGTTATGTTTACATTTTTGCTTTGTGTTCTAAGCCTATGCAGAGTCTCACATGAGACTTTATCTACAAGCTAAAATTACACGTTGACCACCTACTTGGTAGTGTATTTTAGCTAAACAGACCACATCCTGACACAAAATCTCCTTCCAGCATTTTTGCTATAAATTCAGTGTAACTCCACAAAAGTCAGCCACGAAAACCCAGTCTTGCTGTGCTCAGAATCCGTTCGCGGCAACACCCGCACCCGTTGATTAAACTTTGCCCTGCCACCTGTATCTGAAGGCAGAACCTGCTTTTGGATCCTAAGAGTTGTCTCTTCAACCAGACTTACTCTGTTTCCTCAGCAGCCACGCACACGGCTTCTAAACCACACGCAGTGCTATCACAGTGTCTCAGGCTGCCTTGCAGTGTCACTTCGCCACAATTTCTGCTTGGGGCTCCCGGTAGCTGTGTGCTGCAGATAGTCCACCCTGCCTCCAGGCCACTCTTGAGCTGGCAGGGCAGTGGCTTTGGGATCTAAGGGTCCTTAGAGAGAGGATGCTACCGAATGAGGCATGGCCATTCTTGGCTACCTCTTTCTTGTGGGTCCTCTGAGAAGTGTCGAGAGGCCCAGGGATCACAAGCTGAAAACCACCAGAGCTGAGCAACCCAAGACCTTGGTCCGCATCCTCGCCTTTTTAGGTAGCTCTTCTTTCTATTGATACTAGCAAGGAACTTCAGTGTGCTCCCCAGCGCTGCTGTGCTGACCCTGTACGTGGGGTAAGATGAAGACGCACATAATGTAAGATGCACATAAATGAAGAGTTATTTTGTTCTCTTCCATGTTATACACACACGTTACTTCCTGTCTTTTTATTACATTAGCACATCAAGCCACCACTGAAACCAGGCTGCACTGTACTGAAGAGAGAGGCCTGTTTTTAATAACCAACTCCCCGGGTTATGGCAGGTCACGCTGCAGCGTTATACAGTAGCAGAGAGAAAGGGGAAAGAAAGATTTGGAAAATGTGTGCAGTTATGTGGTTATACAATCATTGTAGTCAAGCAGGTCCACCACTTATTAAAGAAGTTTAACAAACTTTTGCAAATTTATGGATCCAGTAGCTTGAGAGGTGTACATACGTGTTTTTTGAAGACTAATTCAGCCTGATATACACTTATTTTACCTTTCAATCCTTAGATCAGCAACTGTATTAATGTTACTTACAGAGTCTTGTCAATTTTACTCCTAATTATCACCTAATTATCACCTAAATGTTTCAAAAAGTATCTCCCCAGTTTCTTTTTCCTACAGGGGATAGCATTCATTGCTCTATCCCTCCTGCCTAGACTGTGGATATAAAAATCCCCAAATCTCAGGTGGCATGACTGCAAGCCAGAGGAAAATCTGGCATCATTTGACAACACTGAAAGAATAAAAAGTCATTATAGTAAAAAACATCTGGAATCCACAGGAATGTTAATCCCAGCTGGATCAGTGAGGGTCATCATCATGGGAGGTCATGGCCATCACCACTCCCCCTTCCCAGTATCCTGGCAGAGGCAGCCAGGACCTCCCACTCAGAGAAGATGTCTGCCTAGTTCAGAAAGAAAAGTTTTTAGAAGCAGACTCTCCAAGAAGACAGTAATCAAAGACAGCAGCAGCAAATGTCAGGAAGAGAAAGGAATGAGTGATGCGTATGGAAGATTGCTGTTCCAGAAGTCTAGATTATAGCCACCACTCAGATGTCCCACATTATACTGGGCAATTTTTATAACCACAAATGCTACAATATCCTAACCACTGACCAAACCCCTAGATTCCCTGTATTCCAGTGTGCTTTCAAAAGTCCTTGGCATTTTGACCTGTTGTGACTACAGTATCCTATAAAAGCACCTTCTGTGGTCATCTATGGTTCAGGTCCTTGCCCTCTAGAATAACCTAAGAGAGATCCTGCCTGTATGTTTGCAATTGATACCTTATTGGCATCCTTGTAAGCAGGTTGGATGACCTGTATTTGAGAGCATCTTTCCTTGGGATGGCATTTGTTTGTAACAGCAGACACATTTTACCAGAGATATTACATGGGTGTTTTACTGTGTTTTGAGCGGGTGGTCTGTTCTCAGAAGAAAGATCTCCGAGGGCTCTCAGGCAGAGAAGTCCAATCCAGTATTTAGCACACCATCACTGCTGTTTAGTCCATGATGTGCCAGATAACCTGGTTTTTGAGTCAGTGGAAGAAGTATAGACAGACCTGATGTGGAAAGCAACTTTTCTCCTTAATATAACCTGTTGGTAATAAATTCAGAAGAGAAATATTTTATTTTATTCATATACGGATGTCTCTTTCTTTAATAAAACACAGCAAGGAATGTCCTTGTGGTCCAGCCAGAAACTTGTGAGTTATGATGGCAGAGGAAATACACTGTCTGCAAAGAGGAAGCAAAGGGATAGGGATTGTTCAACTGGTTGAATTGCTTAAGAAGTAGAATAGGTAAAAGTAGATAAAAGCAACATTCAGTAACAGAAAGCAGTTTGCTTATTCTCAGAGGTAGGCAGGAGATTTCCTAAACACCTAGCCATTATGCAGATGTCTGGCACATTTGGTGCTGGTGTGCCCAGATCAGTTCATAACCACTGGGTCCTCAGAGTAAGATGGGATTAAACAATAGTAGCTATAACCTAACCCTGCATTGGAATAACCTGTTCCTTCAAAGGTCAGATGGCATACGTCCTTAGAGATCTTTTTGATGATCGTGGAGACAGGATTTGCCAATAAAAAATATAGTGCCTCTTTTGTTTCCAGTTTTCATTTCTGAACCAGACTAGGAATCATACATCCCAAAGCACAGCTGCATTGGAGATGCACACATGGACTCATCAAACACAGCAGGCACGAGTTTTGTAGTTGGCATTGGCAACTACATCTATTTCTCTATAGGAAACATCTGTTCCCTCAAAGGCATGCTGAGTAGGTCTTTGGTGGAAGATCCAGCTGCCTCTATATCACTCCTTAGGAAAGACTTTGGGGGAACAAAGAAGGTTGATTGCTTTTGTGGAAGACTGAGAAAAAGTCCATGGGCTGTGCAAGACGCAGATGAGATGCTAGTGGGGAAAGTGCCAGGATATCCTTGTTGTGTTACTGTGGTGGCTTGTAGGACAGGCAATAAATGTTGATGCATTAACTCACAGGTCTGCTGTAAAAATACATTTCTTTGTATCTGTGAAGGATAGAATCAGCATTTTGCCTTCTGTGGTGATCACAGATGGATGACCAGATAAAAAAAAAGAACAGGGAAAGCCTTCCTCAAAGCTCTGTCTCGGAAGGCTTTCTGGATCCGTCATGTTGTGCCTGTGTAGTGATTTTCAATACATCCCTCTTTCAAGTGTCTCTTCTGAAATCCATCTGATTCACTTCCTCTATAACATAATTTGAAAAGCAAAAAGTTTGACACATCTTCTGGCTGCTGCGTGGCAAACCATCTCCTTCTGTTTGATTTCAGTCTGGCTCTTACTGGCTTCACTGGAGAACCTCTAGCTCTTGAATCAGAAAAGACAGTGAGCAGCAGATTCCTACTCACTCTTTCCATCCCATCCAAGATTTTGCAGACCTTCATCATACTCCCTTTAAGCCATCTCTCTAAAAGTCTGGAGATGATCCATTCCACTCACTTGTAGTGAAGGATGTCACTACAGAAGATCCCATGAATGCATCAAATGTTTCCTCAGAGTAAGCTTCAAAAAAATGCACAGAAAAAGAAAGTGTAGGGGTGCCTGTGTGATATCTAAGGAAAAAGACTGAAGAATCAACCAGTTCATAAACTTTATCCATCCTGAATGAGGAAGCTGATGAGTGGAGAGAGAAGCAGAAGAAACAATGTGGTTGTGTAATGAAATATTGCATCAGGATGCACATGCACAAGGATAAAAATGAAGTAAAATTACAGAGATGTTCTTCATTTTGGAATTTCTGACTTTGAAAATCCAACATATATCGATATCCTGGGAGAAAGGGGAGAAGGTATTTGGGAGTCCATAGGCTATTTTCCTCCTCTTTGTCAGGCACCACCAGGCTGTAATGGCTCTGACTGTCCCCCCAGGGCCTCCCACCAGCCTGCCAATGGCCGAGGACTCCATTTCAGTCCCCCCCATGCTGTCATCCCCCAACACCACATCACTGCCTGTCTCTAGTTCCCCAAAGCCCTGGGTATGCTTGAACTGGAAAGCGTGTTAAAAGAAATTAATCTCCTTTAGTTTCAAAAGTTAACAATGAAGATGCACTTAATACCTAATCTAGTTGTCATGCTTTTAATGATTAGCTGAGAGAAAGAGAAACCTGTCCATGGACAATTTATCTCATCCTAGAATAAACAGGTCAGATGAACTGGATTCAAAAAGTGCTGAATTTTCTCCTTGGAGACAGTCTAGATGATAATTTCACCCAGAGATGGGATTGATGCTACACAACCCCAGTTCATGGGCATCCTGAACTTCTAAAAGGCAGGAGAGAAAAGATGGAAACAGCAAGTAATGCCGAGCTCTTCTGGAAATAGAACCAAAGCCCTGAAATGTCCCCTCCTTTTTTTGCATTCCCCAAGTCTATGTAACATTAGTGCATGTGAAATTTTAGGGAAATGAAATCATTTCTGGTTCCAGCTTGCTGCTTTTTCTTCAGAGTGGATTTTTATTTTTTATTTTTTAAATCCTGAAGACAAAAGATTCCCCTGAATAGAAAGCTCAGCTCCTCCTGGCGGTAAAATTTATACAGAAGTATAAACGAAGCTTAATATTTGAAAAGTACTTTTGCTCTTTAAATACATTTGATCAGGACACACTAGCATCCCTGGTGATGGGCACTTTTAGATATTTATGAAGTACTGGAGGAAAACAAACCCCACCTTGCAAAACTAAAACTCCTTCCCCCAGTAATTATGCAAACCCTGGCATTGAGCAGGGATTGGCACATCTCTCAGAAAGAAATCACACCCCTTGCTCTGTTTAACCAGAGTGAAGACACACAGGCCATGAGAAACCAAAACCGTGCAGCAGAAATCCAAACGCACGGTGCTGCCCTGCTCGCCAAGCCGTGAGAACGATGGGCAGCGCCTTTTCCCAAGACTTTTGGAAAGCTTTCCCAAAGTTTTCCCCAAAGCTTTGGAGAGCATTTGTGCCTTTCCTCGATGCATGTGCTCAGCGTGCATTTAAGAGAGGGTTTCCTGATGCTCAGCACGTCCTTATCCTTCGCCACCCAGACTTTGCAGAGCTCTTTTCCTTACTCTCACAGCTGCCGTCCAGCCCAGAGCAGTTATAATTCAAAGCAAGCACAGCTCAACGGAGCCCAGCCTGCAGGCAGTCACCGACCCTCTTCAGTCCCCCAGAGGCTTATCCTGGTCCTCAGAAGCAGTGTCATCTTGTAATTGCTTCGTTCCTGCTGTCCTGCTGGTGTCTTTATCTGCCATGACAGTAGAAGAAGGTGGGAGGGGAAAAGAGAGCATTTTTAGGGCTGAAATCTGGCAAGATTCATAAAGCTTGCAAAAAACCCTGTGATCCACACCTAAACCACAAACGCTGTGTCAGTTGACCGATCAACATCAGAGTGGTTAACTCCTGGTCTTACAACTCCTGCGTGGCAATAGCCACCTGCCTTGGGTCGCGGAGGTGGGCCTTGCTGTCCCTTTGCTGCTGGTGTAGCTCTGGGTTGAAGTCTCAGGAATAACGTAGCTGCTGCTGGTCAAGTCACATTGTAGTATAACCTCTCCCTGCTAGATGACACTATGTTTCTGCAGCTCAGAAATGGTTCCTTGTGGGGTAAAGCTATTCCAAGTCTCTCCTTAAGCAACTGTTGAATTTTATTGTCCTTTCCTCCTGCCACAGCAGCAGCAGACAGGGTGGGGAAAGATATAGCTGCTGTTTCTTGAAAAATAAACCACAAGCGGCCTGCTTTGCAAAACGGACCACATCAGTGGCAGTGGGTAAGGCGATCTGCATGGACACACGAGTGTGTGCTACTACAAATTTGTGGGGACGGAGTGAGGGAGGGTGGTGAGAGCGAGCTGGTGGGACTTGTCACCATGAGGTGGCCGCACAGAGGCAGCCCTTCTGTTTGTAGCAGAGACGCCCCACGCACCAGGGATGGAGCCCCGTGACGGGCACCAGAGACGTGGCCACAGTGCCAAAAGCACAATTTGGAGGAAATCCCCCAAGTGAAAACAAAGACTCTGTAAGACATTTCCTCCGAGCTGAACAGAAAGACGTCTGTGTTGATCCAGCTCTTACGCACTACTCGCAACAGAACAATTGCTTGCAAGCAGCACAGCCCCTGCTTGCTTTCCTCTAGGCTGACGCTTAGAAACACGAGAAATGTATTTCAGCTGAACTTTATGAGCTCTTTTTTTCTCTCAATGAAGTTTTGCAGACTGACAGTTTCTATAGGTAAGGCTGGGCTAAGAGAAGGAGGTGAAGAAGGAAGCCTGCGTGACATCTCACCATAGACCCTTTCAGTACTTAAAGGGGTGTTTCAAGTACTTAAAGGTGGCCTACAGGAAAGATGGGAAGAAACTTTTTAGCAGGGCCTGTTGCGATAGGAAAAGGGCTGTCGGCTTTAAACTAAAAGAGAGTAGATTCAGACTAGATAGAAAGAAGACATTTTTTACAGTCAGGGTGGTGAAACACTGGCCCAGGCTGCTCAGAGAGGTGGTAGATGCCCCATCCCTGGAAACATTCAAGGCCAGATTGGACAGGGCTCTGAGCAACCTCATCTAGTTGAAGATATCCCAGCTTATTGCAGTGGAGGCTAGACCAAATGACCCACACTATTCTATGACCCTGAAGTTCAACACAGACTCTTGATAGGTGCAAAAAGCCTCCTTCAGTTATTCTGGCTGCAGTTGAGTGTCTGAGCTTTGGGGTGGCTGGATGCAACACATGGTGGTACGGCGTTAAGTACACACGGTTAAGTACACAGGAAGGAACTGTAACCCCAGGGGCCACCGGGGTACGGGCAGATCTGTGATGACCATTTGGTAGGAGCTGCCTCGGGGTGCAGAGCCCACTCAGGACAGAGGAGACCTGTGCCCACACTCCCCATTTGGAACGAGAAACACCTGATCCAAACCACCGGTGACACCCATTTAAAGCCACCTGGTGCCAAGAACTAAATTTTGGGGGAAGGGTTTGCCTTTTTCTTTTTACTTCACCGACCGGTTTCCAGGCGGCTCCCGGCGGGTCTGTTTGATGTGGGCTACTTTCTCGGTCCATCTCCTCGCCGCCCCGCACCTGCAGGGAGGGTGCCCGGGGCGGGGAGAGGGCTCCGCCGCCGGGTCCGGCCCCCCCGCGCCGCTTCCTCCGCCGCTGCCCCGTGGGGAGGAGGAAGAAGAGGCGCTGCCGCCGCCTTCCCGGGCCGGAGCGGGGCAGTACGGTGCCTCCCTCCTTCTCTCCCTCCTTCCGCCTCCCTCCGCGCCGCCGGCCCCCGGGAGAGGCAGGTAAGGCACAGCCGGGGCTGGGGACGTCGGGGCTGGGTGTCCCCGGGGGGTGGCGGTCGGGGGAGCGCACCCTGCAGCAGCCGGTGTCGGCAGCTGGAAGCGTGGCCGTGTTCCCCCTTCCTGGGTGTCACACGAAAGCCGTGACAAAAACTGCGTTCTGAAACTTTTGCCTGAAAGGGCTATAATCCGTGATAACGCGCGGGGGTGCAGCCCGGGCGGCCAAATGGACTTTCAGGCTAACTCTTGCTGAGTATTCCCTTACTGAGGGGACTTTTCTTCTCTCAGTCTTTCCCGACGCCCGCGTAATTACGCGCTGTGCTTTACTGAGGCTGTTCCACCTCCTCTCAAGGCACCATCAGCCCTGTCTGTGAGTTCTGTACACTTAGCAGTCCCCCCCCCGATCCCTGTTATCCCTTCTAGGTGGCAAATGCTCTTCCCTCCCCTCATACCGGGGGGACACAGCGTCCCTGTGGCTCCCTGCAGGAGGTGACTACATTTGCACGGGGCTTTTCCTCAGGCACCCTTTCTGCCTCCCTAGAAGTCGGATCCCGTACTTATTTGAAGCAGAAACGGAGCTTCTAGCATAGAGGCGGCCAGGAGCTCTCTGCTTGGAATGGCAGATTTGTGCCCTACTGGGACAAATGCTGATCTGAAATGCTTAGGATTGGTTTGTGAGTCGAATAAGGGAGACCGTAGCTTTTATAGATGGAAAAACTGACCGTAGCAGAAATGTAGATAAAACTTGTGACTACCTCCTTCTGGAACATTTATTTTTATTTTAGAGAAAATGTTGCTGATGCCTTACCTGACTGTGTCACCTGTAATAGAGCATGGCTGCAGGATGAAACATAATTTCTCATAACTCTGAAGTGACTGGAAGATGGGTCATTACTTACCACTGCTATACAAATGTGTAGGGTATTTTGGGCCATTAGCAAGCATCACCCATACAAATAAGCTCCCAGTTGCACTTGAGGGACTACCCAGAGGGGTTTTGGACATGTTCCTCTCTCCTTTTGGCACACCAGCCGTGCTGCTCGGATCACAGCACCTGTGCAGAAGAGGCCCTTTGGGCATCCTGATCTTGTTTCACGGGCACTGCTTTTGTAGGTGGGGAAGTAGCTCCCGGGCAGGGTGCTACTCACAGCTGTTGGATGGTTATGGTTTGTAAGGGGGCTACAGCAGGAGAGAGCCCATTTGCTGTCAGGCTCTCCTCTGATAGTCTTCATGTTTCTCTTGGTTTTATTTTATATGTTTTATTTATTGAGAAATTAGATCTTACGGTGAAATAATCACATTTATTTCTGCATTTATTCCTTAATGTAAGGGTGCTTTACGTGTTCTGCTAAAGCTCTAAATGAATAACATGGGCGTTTTGAACCGAATGGTTTCTGTGTGAGCTTGCCTGCTGAAACCACTCAAAACAGAGCAATGTGGTTGTATTTTGGAACCTGGTGACTCCCTCTTCTTGTTTTTTTTTTTTTTTTTATGCGATAGTCTCGCATATGTGAAAATCAAAAACAAAGATTTGGAGTTCACATAGTTAAAACATACTGCCAGTTAGACCTACATGGTGAAATAACTCTGGTTCTCAGCTGCCACACCTGATTTTATTAGCCCTTCAAAGCTAATAGGAGTACCACTTTTTTATTTTTTTGGATGCTAATATATATGACCATTGATTGCGAGGCAGCTAGAATTACTTCCCAAGTTAAGTTAACGTTTTAATTCTTAGCTGTGGGCTCACTGTTGTGGATTTGGTGTTGGAATGTATCCAGTAACCTGGCTGACTGCCTTCAATGGTTAGAAAGGGAGAAAAATAGAGCTGATGAAACAATATCAGCTCCATATTTTTTCATCTTGCCCTGAAACAACATTGTACGCAGAAATGCCGTGATAGTGGGATATCCTGTAATTAAAATTAAAATAGCAGGGAAGTGGTTACTTGCATAGAATTGCTTGCAGGCATCAAGAAGCCTTCCCCCTCTGCCAAGTGTAGGTGCAACCTGTTGTAGATTTAATTCCCTCTGTCTTGTGTTAGCTTGTGAACTGGATACACAAGATAAGGTGCACAGAGGTGTAAGTTTCATACAAATATTTGTATCTCAAATATGCAAACCATTTTCTGTTTATTAGACAATGGAAGTCTGTGCTTCCTGCTGTCAATGCAAAGATCATGGAAAAAATGTCATCAGCGTCTGTTAACCATTGACCTCTAAGATGTTTTTCTACTTATGCTTGTTTTGGCTTTTTTCAGTAACCTATTACCTTTTCACTGCTGAACTTGGAACTGTGCTTTAGAAAAAGGCACGTTTGTATATGCCAAAGAATCCTGCGTGTGCCAAAACCTGTTGTGTCAGTCTACAACAGCTTTCCTGCACTCATAGGATAAGAAAATACCAGTATAAAAATCAAAAGATGTGGAAAGCGGTACTTGGGCAAAGTGGAGTAAAGGTTGGCTTGGAGAAGAAGGCCTGAGGTGGTGGCTGTTTATATTTCAAAGACCATATATGCTTCTGAAGGACATCTGCCATGTATTTTTGGATTTATGCTACAGATATTTTTATGTCGATGCATCTATTTGCATAAAATTACCAATACGTTGGCTAAAAAGTGACAGCAATGGTCAGTCAGCTGTTGCCCCGGGGAAGTTTGAGTGATGACATTTATTAAATGACCTGCTAATACCCATGGCTTCCTCCATTGTGCAAAACACAAGGGAGCAGCTCTCATTAGAGTGATTGAGACCTCCCTCTCATTGCAGAGGGATCAGCCCGATTTACCCTATTTCTTCTGGCCAAGCCCCCATGGCATGAGGTATGTCACTGATACAACGGGGCACAGCTCCGTAGGAACCAGTGAAATTACACCTGTGTGTTAACGAAAACACGCTTCTTGAGACACAATTGATCATTTGCTAACGGAGGATGTCACTTCTAAAGGCAAATCCTCCATCTGCTCTGCTGGCCCTCAGGCAGAGGAACGCTCTGCTCTCCTGCTTCTGCTCTGGTTTTCTGTGCATTTTCTCCAGGAGAAAGCATTACTGTAGATGAGGGGGGGAAGCTGGCATTCTGTTGGACATGTATGCCCTTTGTCTGGCATGTCAGAAGAGGAACAGGGGGAGCAGAGGCTTGTGATTGACCGCTGCCCCGTGGCCATTACGGCTCTGGCAGTTCTCAGTCATCCCCTGCCCCGGCTCAGCAACACAGGCTGTGATTCAGAGTCAGGGAAAATGCCACGTGAGATAAAACTTTGAAAACCAGATCGACTTCATTTTACATGTGGGGAGACGAGCCTCACCGTAGCAGATGCTTTGTGAGGAGGGCAGCGGGTTTTTACAGTTTCCTGGACACTGAGGTGGGATGGAATAAGAAGAGGTCTGTTTCTTGCAAGCACAGTGAAGTGACTGCTGTGTTCAAATGGGATGATGAAATCTCTGGAAGAGAAGCCTCCTGGCAGTACAATTCTGTCCATTGTAGAATCATAGAATGGTTCAGGTTGAAAGAGACTTTAAAGGTCATCTAGTTCCAACCCCCCTGCTGTGGGCAGGGACACCTCCCAGTAGACCAGGCTGCTCAAAGGCCCATCCAGCTTGGCCTTGATCACCTCCAGGGATGGGTCAGGGCAGGGTAGGGGCAGGGTTTACCCTTCTTAGGAAGAATGATTCACCTAGATCTTTGGTTTTGATAATATCCAAATGTTCAGAAGGAAAATGACATGCATCTTGGTTGGATGACTCTGTCCTGTATTGAGTGGTTCAGTAAAGTTCATGCATAGCTTGGTGTGGTCCAACCTTGGTACTGTGGGCAGGAGAGAGGGTTTTTGGCACCCTGCTGCAGAGAGAGGCCTGAACCTCTCCAATGGCTGCTGTAGGAGACCTGTTCCCTATCTGCCAGGGGCAGCTGTGGGACTCTGCTCTTGGTGATGGGAAGAAGTGTTTGGCTACATTTACAGTCACAGCCCCTCTTCTGGGGCAAAGCAGCAGGCTGCCAACTGGGCTGCCCTATTTCAGTTCTTACGGGGAAAATCCTATGGACGTTAACAAATGCAGGAAAAAGGAAAAAAAAAAAAAAGCAGTGTGCTGGGCTATGTGGAACCTGGGTGAATGCTTTCTTGGCACTTGGGCTTCTCCTCATTCATGTTTCATTTATCAGCAGATGTATGAATGGGTACCACTTTGCCACATGTAGGGTATAACTTCATGTATGCTCAAGTAGGTCACAGCTGGGTTTCCTGTCAGGAGGGGTTTTACTCAGCCCTGTGCCTATTATAAGCTGAGATCTGATTGAAGCATAAGAGTGTTTCACATCTAGGGCTTGTTTCCACTTGCATGTGGGGCAGATAAAACCTGGCTTTGGGTGGTACAGGAAGCGGGGTTCTTCCTGCTGACCCAGGGTCTGGGCAGGACACCAGGACCCTGCCACTCTGGAGAGTGCACTTACCCTGTCATGCTAGACTGGGACCAATTCCTGACCATTTATACTCATTAAACAAAAGGAGACTCCCCCCTCTGCCCCCAGAATAGCCATATAACTTGCTATCAGACGCAGATGATAACTGCCATTCCATTTTAGCTGAATGTAGTACCCCTTGTAACTCTCTGCTAGGCAGCCCTGTGCAAAAAAACCCCAAATTCTCATTTTGCCAGGGTCTCTGTGCTAGTCTACATGGTGGGTGAGAGAACCACAGTACCTCAAATTCTTATTGTATTCAGGGTTACTGCTTGCCCTGTGAATTACAGGATGTCCTATAGCACAGGCTCAAGCTCCACATCCTGGCAGAAAGAATAAGTGTGTGTGTGTGTTCCTCCTCCTCTCCCCAATTACAAGCATCTCTTCTCAGCTGAAGCTACACACTGCAGCTGTTCCCAGAGCCACGGTGGGAGGAGGAGAGAGGGGGCCTCTCCCAGTTTGGGTGGTGGGACACAATTTGGGGGATGGGCTCTTAACATGTAAACTGAGTTGAGCTGAATGGACCACTTTTTCTGTCCCGTGGGAGATCCTTTAATCTGGTACTCCTAAACGTACCTTGGGATCTTTTGGAAGTAAAGTTCCTACCTAAACTATAGGTTTAGGTGGCTACCTAAACTATAATCCAGCATGGATCGATGCTTTAAAGAAAATTTTTTAGTATGAACAAGTCTAGCAGTTGGGTGTTAAGAATGGCCAGTTTGAAATTGTCATTGCAGCTTCCAATTCAGCTTGCTTGTGCATAATACTTTGAGATATGTTTAGTTATGTAGCCACGTGTGGTTTTCTTTTCCCATCAGGCCAGTGTTTCATTCAAACCGTGGCTGGTCAGGCTGTTTGGGTTTGCTTTGTGATGGTGGTCTGTTGGAGAACCAACTCCTCCTTGGCGTTGAAGGGGGAACTTAGCTTAGAGGACTCCTCATTCATCCCCAGTGGCACCTAAATGCAGTGGATTCAGTTGTGGGGAGGAGGTGTATTTACAGCTCCAGCGTGTGAGATGAGCTGTGAGGGTCTGTGTTCCGGGAGGGTGGTTTGGGACAAGGTGACAGGCTGTGGGTGTGAGAGCAGAGACCGGCCAGAGAGCTGTGGTTCTGTGTCGGGGGCTGCAGGCGCTTCCACCGCCATCGCGGCAGCTCTCTCCTCCCACCAAGACACACTCTCAAAGCATGAGGGGGATGACAGCTGTCTGAAAAAAAAAAAAGTCGTCATGGGCAAGCAGCAAAATTCCCTCAGTTTCACCTCCCTTTTCTGGATCTCTCGAACTGAAACCAACTCTGACAGTCAGTGTGAAGCAGGCACTGCCTGTGAAAACCTGAGACCTTACCATAAAGGACTGTCTTGCCTTGGCTTTGCAGTGTCTTAACTTTACTCCTAATTTTGACCTCAAATAGGACTGGATTGTGGAGTAAGATACTATCAAGTGTTAATGACTATATTGCATGGTGTTTCGAAGAGTGTCTAAGCTGAATGCTGTTCCTTAAGATGATAAGCGTCTGGTGACACCTGACGAGTGCCTCTCATCCCCTGTTTAGCTCACAACAGCTGAAACACCCCAACATCTGAGAACTCACATCAAGGGGAGCAGCGATAATGAGGCACTTTGCTAGAGAAGCTCACTACCTTGCAGGAGTGAGAGGAAAGGGAAGACAGGAGACCACAGCGCTGCTTCACTTGTGTTTATTTTCAGATCTAGTGAGAATTCTTTTTTCCCTGAATTAATACTTATACTTTGACATGAGCGAAACAAAGCTTCTTTGATATTCCTTGGTGCTTAGCTTGCACTGTATGCGAAGAAGAAATTCTTCAGGGTCATAGCCTGGTTTTTCAGTCCTATGTGTGGAGACTGTATTAGTAAGTGGCTGAAATGCAAATAAAAGTTTAACAAGTTATCAGAACCCTAAAAATAATTTTAGGCTAGAATTCTGTGGGATCTGCCTCTAACTTTGGTGAAAATACATCTTGCTCTTCTGAGTATCTCTCCAGAAAGTACCCACCAGCATGGATTCTACTTGAAGAGATCTTTGTCTGTTTTTTAAGTTTTTAATCCCTATCATAACATACATATAGTTCAAGCATGGAGCAATACAGAAACTGAAAGGCTTTCTTAGTCTGTTAATGAAAATGGAAGCTGCTGAAAGTGCAGTCCTTCAAGTAGTGTGTCAGCTAGACGTGCACAAGGCCTGAGAACATGAAATTTGGTCTGGTAGCATTGCTTCTACAATTTTGAGCACAGTCAAGTGGTAGTTCTCGCACCAAGAGCTTCAGTGAAGTAAGGGTGTGGCGCGGTGGGGAGGGAATTTTGATTCTCAGTTGTGTGAAGTTTTCCTTGTAACCTCTCCAACATAACAGGGCAAGAGAGTCTGGAATCAGAAGATAAGAACACTGACCTTGCCAACGCCACCACTTTGGTATGCATAGCCCTGAATTGCCAGATGTGGGAACAGGAGTACGGAATCTCAGCTGCACTGTAAATGGCCATTCATTTTTGGGTCCAATCTCTTGTCCTTGTTTCGTAGCAGAGGGAATGTATCCTGGTGAAAATGTTGCAGGGGAAACTCGACAAACAGGAACTTGCAGTATTTCCTGTCCCCCACTTGCTGCCTTGGGTTTTTCCTCATGCACAGAAGGAAGTTCTGACCTGTAGCTTTAGGGGTACCAACACTGTCTGCATGAGAGAGGTTTGAGGCTAAGCCACTCAATAGGTGGAAAAAAGCAACAGTTATAAAGTGGCCTCAATACTACCTCAAAACAAAGACTTTGAGAGGAAATATACCTGTTAGTCAACGTGGATGGCAACACGTGAGTTATGGCCAGTGGTTCATCACCTGAGTCAACTTCACAGCTTTGTCTTCAGCTGAAATTCCCCTGTTTATTATTGAAGTGTTTCTTACTGTGTAGCTTCCATGTTAGTCTAGCAAGTGCTTGTTTCTGTCTCTATTTGAAATCAGTTCTTAATATAAGTGTATATCTTTCACGTTAATGAATGTGTTTAAACATAGTATGGTTTCTGGTATATTTGGTTGAACTGTCGTGATAATGAAACAAATATGTTATGTAAATATCCAGTATCTATTGCTAGCATCTTACCACACAGCATTCAGGTATTTGGGCTCTGTCTTTTGCATGCTGAATTTGGTTAAAAGCATAATGCTGGTGTATAGATACTGGAATTGCTTCTGGTGGAGGGTACATGGCATGTGGGAGCCGTCCTTAATCCCTCGCTCACAAACCTGTTTCTCTTGCCTGGGATAACGTGTCCACTCAGTGAAATGCATTGCCTTCAGTGTTACAGCTCGCTATTAAACTGTTCTTCACAGACCATCTAAAAAGCAACTAGAAGGCTAACTAAAAAGAGGATATGATTTTTATTAAGCTTATTCACTTTTTAGGGAGAATGGTTGGGTTTGTGCCTACACCAGGGCTGTTAACAGCTGTTGTTACGGTGTAGACATCTTGGCTCGCTTCTGCTCTATGTGAATGACTTAGAAGGGTGGATGCTTGATAAAAGATACAAAGATCATGATTTTAGCAATATGGAGAGTAGACTGTGGTCTTCAACAACCCAGGAAAAAGTAACAGCATGTCTCTGGAGCTGGTTAAGGGCCATTTCATCTCCTTCTGTTAAATTGGTGTTAATATGAAAGGAAAGCAACACAGCAACCCTCACTTTTCTCTTACCTAGTTGCTTATCCAGAGGCAGGTTTCTCTTCTGCAAGCTGCATGTCTAAGAGTTCCCCCCAAATTCCCTGAAAGTCAAGTACTTTTTTGCAAACTTTCCCTGACCTCAGGACTTCCTTTCAGCTCTTCCCAGCCATATGCTTACTTTTTATGATCACGTGGTCCTCAGCTGGGAGGTAGCCAGTTTCTTACAGATGGGTCTGGACTCGTTTTCCCACAAGCTGCCCCTTTGCACTGAGGCTCGAGGATGTGTGTAGCCGTCCTTCTGTGGGTACTAAAGGACTCAGCTGGCTTTCATGTTGCAGGTGCTGCAAGTTTTTTATCCATTCTGGGAGGCAATATAGTTTCTATATAGCTGCAAAGGGTGGGGGAAAGGGGAAGAATATCTTGAGGAGCACTGCAGAAGTGATAAAAGGATTTATACCTGAACTCTGATGAGGCAGTTCCATCTGACTAAAGAGAATATGATGATTGAAATGATAAAAATAATTTTAGAAGACAAACAGATAAGGAGCTATTGCTTGTTACGAATTTGGAAAATGGTAGTTTCCCTGAAGAAGTTCCTTTACATTTCTTGTGAATATGTGCAAAAAGCAGTGGGACAGGTTGCTAGGTAAATAGCTTGTTTCTCTAGCAATAAACAGCATGTGTAGTCGATGTTTGTAGGTGACTGAAAACCAAATGCTGTTTTGATTCAGTTCAATTTTGAGCAACTTCTCCAGATAGTTGTATTGCCGACTGGCACGCTGCAGGGGTGACAGGACAAGGGGCAATGGGCACAAGCTGGAACATGGGAAATTCCAACCCCTATGATTCTGTGGTTGTGTCATCCATGGAACTGCTACCTTTTTGGGTACTGTCAAATCGTTATACCTGGTTTAGCAGGGCTCCAACAGACTGCATATTCTGAGCTTTTGTAGCTAAAGGCTGGCTTTGAAGATGGATTCCAAAACCTGTGTATCCATATCACTGGATTTCCTGCAGGCACTGAGGAAATTACAGGTGCTCCGTGACCCGCTGTGCTTCTCTGTAGGCAAGGCCTATCAGGGCATTTAAGGGTAGCCTGGAACAGCGAGTGACTGAGGTGAAGTCATAATTGATGCCTGCTTCTTCTTCATGTAGGGTGTACCTACAGACCACTTCTCCATACCTCTTGTAAGACATGGAAGGTATGTTTTTAATTCATAAAGCCTTTATCAGACTTAAACCCAATCCAGTTCATGGCATTTTTTTTAAAACTGTATGCCAACCCAGGAATGAGTAATTAGTTCATCCTTGGGCTCATCTGATTTTTTTTCCATGGAGCTCAGGTGAGAGAAGCTCGCAACAAGTGGGCTGGGATCATGAGCAGGTGTAGTAGAATCTGCCACCCAAATGAGTAACTCCAGAGTAGTGTTTAGCAGTGCAGGGTAGTGCTGGTCCTGCTTTTCTACTACCAGGAGCCAATGCAGAATTCCTATAGCTTCAGCTATGCCATGTAGATGTCCCAGTGGCACTTTGCCATGGCGCTTCTTCAGAGCAGAGAACAGATACGAGTATTTCAGGTTTGCTTGTTGCTGGCAAAGTGTGTTCCACCCAGAAAAGCTTTCCTTCAGCCACTGATTGAGTTTTCTTGGTGGCTCTTAAGATGATTGTGGGTAATAATCTAGGAGGCTGAGTGTTGATTTCATGTGTTGAAATACTATTGTAGGAGTTTCGTTCTAGCTCCAGAATGAATGGGTTTGGGACCAGAGGAGAGGTGGTGCTGGATGGTTATAAGTGACTTATTTCTACTGTTCTCCACTTGAAGAGAGACTTATGTCAGCCCAATAGTACAAAACAAGACTGTGATCATAGTCAAGTCAGTGCAAGGTAAGGTTTGTTGTATTGGTATCGGTTACTCAGCATGTACCCTGGCAGAGCAGAAAGAGTTAACTTTAGTAGTCAGAGAACAAGTAGTTGTTTAGGGGAAAAAGTTCATCTTAGAGTGTTTGGAAAGAGAAGTGACTGAGGAAGTATTAGTCATTCCCTGTGACTAAAGCAAATTGTAATTTGTATGTGTTGCAGTATTTCAGTTAAAATGTGTCAAAAGAGCGTCTTGAATACTGAAATAAATTGAGCTTATTTTTGGTGTAGTACATCATGTGCCTACCTGAGATGGAAAAACAAACTCAAATTGTGAAGAAAGTGAATTAAATTTACTCCTTTACTGTAATTAAAAAGGATAGCCTTGGGCATTGTTGGATTTTTTTTTCTTTTTTCTTCCCTATAGATTTGATTTGCTTCTCTTAAATTTTGCAGTTTTACGTACAATAGCAATTGATCTCCTACTTAATGGTGAGCTTCAGGGTTCCTGAATGGAATTAGGTTTTCAATTTCTGATTTAGCAGAACATTTATTTTTCCAGGCCTCTAAATCTCTGGCTTACTGGATAAGTAAGAAGAGCTTTGCACAAGCATAGCCCATTTCCTTTGCCAATCACATCTTTGCCTGTTTCTTTAGTAAGTGGGTGTTACTGTTTCTCTTCCCCTCTTATCAAAAGGTGTTTGGTTTTTTGTTTGGCGTGTTTTTTGGGTTTTTTTGTTTTTGTTTTTTTTTAGGAAAAAGGCTGAGCAAAAAGCTCTGCTTTGCCAAATGTCTACCTGGTGCCACAGGGCCATTGGGGGACTGGTGGAGGAGTTTCAGTCTATGCAGAAGTGAAGTAGATAGACTCTGCTGGGAGCTTCTGCTCCTCCCATGCCAGTTTGGAGGTAGTTCTTCCATTTTCCTCCCTAACATTACTTTGAAAATATTTGTCAGAACAAAGAGGACTGTCTCCTGAAGGTACCTATGTATGTGAGAAGGACCAGTGCACCACATACTGCCTCCCAGTTTAGACCCTGACCTTCCCTTTCTATTTTACATCATACCTCTGTTCTGTCAGCTGAGGGCCACTTATATTTGAGCCAGGAAACCAAACTAATATTCTTCACCAGACCTTATGCCGCACAGGTGAAAAGGCAAATTTCTTTATGCTCCACCTCATCTGACCGGCTGCAGTCAGACTCCTCTCAGCATCCTGAAGTCTAGGTGATGGCACCACAGCTGGTAAAAGCTGCTGTATGTCAGCAGAAAATTAAGTTTACTGTTTTCACTACACTTTGTGGTATTTAGAAATAAAAATAAACCCGAGCATCAAAGCTTGCACCCTGGAAAATCTGCTTCTAAGGGTTAATATCAAATGTCAGTGCATAAAAATATTGGATTTGGATTATCTGAACAGTGGATTAGGCATCATGAAAATGGCAGCAAGTGCCACACCAGTCAGCGACAGCAGCCTCAGTCAGCTGTTCAAACTCATCACTGTGATAGCACTGCTTCCCCCATTCAAAAATCTAAAATCTACCCTCAAAAAAAAGTCTTTAAAGTGAAGTTGGTTGCTTTTTTTTAATTGCCTTCTCCAATCTTAATCTTCATTTGCTTCAATCAAGTGTGTGATAATTAAAATGTAGCTGATTTCGCTGGCTGTTGCGGGAGGTTTTGTCAGAGGGCTCAGCTGGGGAGAGGTTTATCCTGTAAGAGTTTTGTCTGCCTGTGTGCTAAGGCCACTCGATAGGCAAAGCTCTTGCCTGGAAGCTGTCTGAATGCTGTAAACCCTGCTGACAGACAGGGTATTTTAGTTTGTCAGACTGTATATGGCTTCTGGTGAGCCCAAAACCACAGGCTCTCAGTAGAAGAGGTCAGTTCTGCCAGCAGAAGACTTGAGATTGGGTTTCTTCTGTGGGAAGCACTGTTCAGTTGTGGTAGGCCGCCTTGAAAGCTTTTCATAGTCTCCAGCAAAAATAAGGTGGTAACTTTGGATACTGGATTGGAATTTAACAATAGTAGCTAATGCTAATAGCATTATTATGGAAATAATAGCAACCATTAACTGCTGTATATGGGTTGAACAGAGGAAGATGCAAAGCCACATTATGTATGTGGTTACAGAACTATTGAATTTCCTAAAAAAAAAAAAAAAACAGACTGGAAGGGTATTTGGGTATGGCTTTGCATATGTTTATTACCTTTCCCATGAATATGATGTATTACAACTACTCTTTACGTGTGTGTATACACATATAAAGACCTCTTCCCCCCAGTAACATAAACAATCAACCTTTCGTGTCACATTATTATTATTCTGCGTGAGGAAAAAGGATGTGGATGAAGGCAGGAGTTAAACTTTGATTTATATAGATGATGGTGAAGAACATAAAGACTTTTCACAAGCATTGAAGAAGTGGCACAACCACAGGCTTGGAGATGTTACAGCCAAACCAACATCCCTTTGCAGGCAATAAATGCAGTAGGGGAACAAGTTCACAAAGATTTGCAGCTCCTGGGGAGTGGGACTTGCTTATCTTTAGTACAGAAGTGAAGGTGACTTTCTAGTGAAATAGCAAGATGAGCTCATAATACCTTTTGAGTAACAAAACAAACCTGGGAAGTTGGGGACAGCCTGCAATGCCAGAGCTGAATACCTGCTCTGTTGCCAGTGTTATTTCTTGAAGCAGTGACACACTGAAAAGTTTTTTACCTTTAGAAAGGGCAGGTGGCTGAGCCTGCAGAAAGAAGGTCAGCAGGATGAGAAAACTTTTGGATTTTGCTACTTTTAACTGATGCTTCTAAGTATTTTTTTTTTAATGCCGTGCTTTCCTGTGTCCAAAACTAAGTTTCAGCTTTATTTTCTTCCAGCAAAGAACATTACAAATGTGAAAGAGGTTTTTGAGCTGAGTAAACCGAAGGGAAAAGAGTGCAAGTTTATAGGTATTGTGGAACTTTTATGTGGAAGAAATCAGATAAACTACAAATACTCAGCTGTAGAGGAATGGATAAAGATACAAGAAGTTGCTGAGGATAGTGAAAATTGATCAGTCCCTTAGTAGTAAATGATTTAAATAAAAAACATTGCCAATGTCAATGTATTTTCTATATCATAGGGGTAATAATGTAATTTTTGTTTCATAAAGCTGAGGTTCCTTTTCTAAATAATTTGTGAGGGAATTGAAGAAGGTGCACTACAAAGCTGTAAAAGGAAAACTTAGTCGCTGGAGCGTACTGCTTACAGGAGGTCACAATGAAGAGCAATAACTGAGCTTGCAAATGATTTGGAGACATGTACATGTCACTCTCCTAAATCTGAACTCAGCATTGTAAGGGGAAACAAACCCTTTCCCTGCTCTTACCATTGCTCCCAAGCTCTTCTGTGCACTTTGGCTCTACTTCTTGTTTGTGATGGTTGATGACTTTGATGGTTGATGAGTCCAGTTTGGTGTGATTAAACCACCTTGGCACCAGCTGACCCTGCCTAAGGGGGCTGTCACTTCTTCAGCATTGTTTTCTTTACTTAGCCCAGCTTTCTAAGGTAGAGTGCTGAAAGGCAATAAATGCTTGTATTTCATAAAATGTAGCGAGCTTGTTTCTGAGGAATTTTGAAAACCTCTCCTGGTTGCAAGGAAATACTCCTCCTGCGTGTGTATGTGAGTAGTTTTCAGTTGAACGAAGGATATTTTGCAATATCACACAGTTATCTCAGAATCTCCAGTCAGAGCTGTCACTGAGTTACCCCTTAGCCTGTTTACTTTTTAACCTAAATTTACTGCAGGTAAATATGAATTTTCATTTCACAGGGTCTGATTATATATAAAATCAGGCAGTTATTCTTTTGGTGACTTTCAGACAGAGGCTAGGGTTTTAGAAACCTCTGGGTATAATTCTGAAATCTACTAAAAAGCAGACCCCCCCAAATTGCATTTTCTCGTCAGCTAAAAAAAATAAAATTAAAAAATAACTTGCATATGATAGAAGTGGTTTCTGGGAGTCTGCTGCTAGAAAAAGGATAGGAGGGGAAAAAAGCAAATCTGAGTATTTTTTAACTTCTCCCTTTTTTGGCATATGATACATTTCAGATATCATTTCAGTATTTTTTTCCCCTCAATTCCAATTTTATAATTATCAGAGATTATTCTAAAGTATATTTTTCTGTATTTGTATTTCTGTTAAATTTACCATTTGAACAGGGATTAACAACAGGTGTCTTTTATTCAGTTGTCTTTCTATTTTTGGAGTTTGAATCTGCAACCTCGCATGTGGGGCAAAAAGACTTTTCTACCATATGAAGCCCAAGAGCAGATGTTGCAATCCTTGCTTACACCCAGTAGTAATTATTCAAATGAGCCTGTGCTGGATGCTCATGTAAATACCTATTCAGATGAAACCCAGTTTGCAGTTTCATAATGAAGCAACAGCAGCTTCAGCAGAAAAACCAGGGTAAGGAGTTCTCCTTTTTCTTCTTCCTTCTGCATTGTTTCTGCTCTGTACCCAGAGCTGTGGCACTCTGCCTCTTCACTTACCCCACTGCAGATGTTTGCAGGGACACATGATCAAGTTGATCTGAATTTATATATATATATATTCTTTTTTTTCCTCCTAGGAGAGTTACAGATTGGAGTCAGAATTACCAGGTACCACATGTATATTTAAAATTGACTTTTTTTTTCTTATTAAATGTAACTAGGACTTCCACTGAACTTTCATCCATTTATTCAACTGTTTGAATGCTAGGTGTGCTTACTGACTGGTTTATGGTGACTAATTGTTTCAATAAACAGACACGATCCAGGAGCTGGGAGTGGGAACCAGGAGATACACGGGTAGTGTTGCAACTGCAGGGGTTATGCCATCCCTTAGTGCCTCGGTTTTCCCCAGGGAAATCTGGGGAAGATGGCATGCATAAGAAGCTCCGTCTACAAGTAAAAACTTACTTTGTACGTTCTGACTTAGCAAATGTATTTTAACAGTTGTTTTCATTTGCTCTGAGGAACGTGTGTGGTGACTTTGTGGCCGTACAGGTGAATATTTGTTTAATGTGAAGATGCAAGATGATCAGTGCAAGTTGATGCAGACTTCTTGATGCTTAAAGTTGAGAATGTGTTCCTTGCCCTAAAAAAAAAAAAAGCTGTGAATCTCTAACTCTTCTGGCTTTCAATCATAATTTTGAGTACTCAGCATATCTGCAAATTAGATGTAACTAAGGTTGGCAGGGAACAGGGCAAGTCCCTGGCAGGAGGTACTGTGAATGGTTTAGATGGGTGGCAGCATGAGACTCCCACGGCTTTTGGGAAGAAGATAACAATTTGTCACGCAAACAGCTTCGAGTCCTGGGGAATGCTCTGGGAACAATGGAATACTTGAGGGGGAAAAAGTCTAGGAAAGCTCTAAAGCTGTACTGAGGAAAGAGAGATGTATGGGTTTGGTAAGAGGTAAGGGTGGCTGCTACAGGTGCTTCTCAAAGAACTGTTGTGGTTTTGGGAAGGAACCTTTGGGGTTATAGGGAGGTTCCAGTTGTCCTGAGCCTTATTTATAGAAACAAAATGTGGCTAGAGCCACTGGGTTTGGAAAAAAAACCTGAACAAAACAGGTTTCTGTGGCCAAATGCAGATTCAAAGGCTGATGTTCTGACCTGGGAAACTGGTTCTTATCCACAGAGATCTCCACAGCAGTGATAATTCAGTGTAGCAACCAGGTGCAGACATTGACCAATTATGTTATTGACAATTTTATTTTTTTAAACGCTGATTTTGTCAGCATTTAAGCTGACAGGAAAAAAAAAGGCAAAAATCCTGGGTTTTTTTCTTTCTTTCTTGTATAATGCTAATGTGACCAAAGAGGGCTGGTAGGGAAATAAAATATTTTAGCAAAGTATTTAGTTTGATTAGAGAGATTTGAAATCATAGTTAACTTTAAATCCTTCTTGTGCACTCTAGTGTAGCACTTTGGGGATTTATCTGATTGTAATTCCTAAGGCAAATAATAACTATCTTTATAGAAGTTCCAACAGAGAATTTGTACTGTAGAGACCACAAGGATTGTTTTGAGTGGGAGAGCCTGTGATGGGGGAACCCTTATGGTGTGGCATGCTTTGAGTTGGTCTGAAAGTTAATATTCGCTTTTAATTCTTTGAACAATATTTGTATTTTCATTTCAAGGCAGCATCCTCCCTTCTGCAATTAGCTTTAAGATTGCCAGTTTATTTTTTAGAAAGGCAATTAAAAGGAATGTGGCAGCTAAAGTTATTAAAGAATGTTCTTTAGACAATTATTAATTAAAATAGATTTTTTTAATTAATTAAAAAGGATCTGTCTGATTCCCAAGAATGCAGTGTAACAGATGACCAGCAAAATGTATGTGTGTATGTGCTTCAGAGGAAAAGGAAAATCAAAAAGAGATTGTTTTTCATAATTGCCATTTCCAATCCCGTTACAGTCTTTTACTTACGCATCCTAACCTGGTCTTTCTTTATAGTTCCATGTAAACCACAGGCTAATTTTTCAGCATATGTAGAGGTATACCTTGAAAAGGGATGTTTCAAAGCAGGGAGCAGCTACATCAGCTGTGTGAAATGGCAAGCATGTGGGATATGAGGGTTTAGTTGGACAAAACAAGGAGTGAAACATGGTATGAGGATTAGATATGAAAGCAAGAGGTGTCATTTCATGTACTGTCACAACAAATAATGAAGTGTTTGGGCGCAAGCAAAAGGAGAGGCACTGAAGTGGATTTGTTTTACATTTAATTTTATTTAAACTTTACTTTTGTTGTAATGTTGCCAGGAGGCCTGTGGCTTTTCAAGCTTTTCTGCACAATACTGTGAAAAGCACTATTTCATCTGTGCTGAATTTGTGTTGCCTGCAAATAAAAATGTGCATACGTTTCCCCAGTGAATTTTGAATACTTCAGGTAGTAAATAGGAGCATAAATTGAGCCCTGTGAGGTGAAAAAATATTATTTTTATATAGATTGGTGGGAAATTTCCTACTGGTAGGGAGATCTGCAGTGCCTTCCTAGGACTTGGGCTTCAGTTGTCCTCCACACTCCCTACACACACGAGAAGATATTTGTTCCTTCTTTAAGCCATGGCTTTAGCCCACAGCCTGAGTTGTAAGCCAAGGTCTGTGCCTGTGGCGTGCCCTGGCTTTGGGGCAGGGCTTGAGGTGGGCAGAAAGCTATCAAAGCGGGGGGAAAAAATGTTCTGGAACAGCTTCTCCACAACCTCTCCCACCCCTTTCATTCCTGCCTCCGTGCCACCTCATGTGCTAAGCCTGTGCAGGCAGCAGTCTGTGCTGCGTGATGAAGGCTCTGGTGGGATCCCATCCCTCGTCTGCTGCCCAGCCCAGCTCCAGGAATGCTCCCACCCACACACAGCGGGGGGGCATGGTTGGACTTGATGATCTTAAAGGTCTCTTCCAACCATGACGATTCTGTGATTCGTCTGGCAGGGCGATGGAGCCAGGCTTGCAAACAAAGTAACTCTGGGAGCATTTGTTTTTATGTACTCCTAAGCCTTTCCTACAGGGGAGTGACCACGGTGTAAATCTTTTCAGCAGCTTGATGTCACTGAGTGACCAGAACTGTCAAAAGTGAATGATGTAGGTTGTTGATGGTCAGCATGAAGCCTTTCTAAATAGGAGATGGAGGGTGCATACTTAGCAATTCCTGAAAAATAACCTTTATTTCTCTATTCTCAAACTGACATCTTCTGAATGACCATTTGCAACATAAAACTTCCATTAATATAATTGAGGTGAATTTTCAAAATTACTTTCACTGATCCATGTTCATTTTTTTGCAAATGGCATTTATTATATGCACATGCCTTAGCGATTAAAACTCTTGATACACGTTAGGACTTTGTGGTGAAGGGTTATTGTACGTGGCTGTTTGCCTGGAGCACGTTTCGGACTTCTCACCCCTATTTTCTGTCATAGTCTGCAGGGTCCTTTTTTTTCATCCCAATCCGGTAGAGCTTTTGGCTTCCCGGGAATGTGTCAGACCAGCCCTTGGTTGAGCAAAGCCTGAATTTTCTTGTCTAATAATTAACTTCTGTAAAATTCCAAGTGCTTACAACAGACTCCAGCTTTCTGTGTGTTCAGGTAGTTTCATTTGTAAGTAGAAGCTCTTTTTACTACAGAAGTCTCCAGATCTGCGATTTTCCAAAGATGCCGTAATGGTTTGTTTTTCTCGTCTTCACAGGAACCGATATTCAATGGCTAGAAACAGAGGTGACAAGCGGCTGAAATGAATACGACTACTATCCTACAAGAGATTTTGATTAAAAGATCACAGCAGAAGAAGAGGACTTCTCCCTTAAACTATAAAGAGAGGCTTTTTGTACTTACAAAGTCTATGCTAACATATTACGAAGGTCGAGCAGAGGTAGGAGGCACAGATTTGTACCATAGACGGCCTTTTGTGCCATTTTGCTGTTGTATAATATTGGCTTTTTTCCTACTGTGCATCATACTGTCAGGAGTGGGTGGGGGCAGTGGCCGTGGGTGGAGATGAACATGAGCTGCCATTTCTCTTTTACTGACGAGGCAGGGTGACAGAGGTGTAGGTAACTGGCAGTCAGTGTGAACGGTCTCTCCACCAGAGCAGTAGCACAGAGCCAGGATGCCAGGAATAAGATAAAGCGGGTTTTATAGCTGGTCATCAAAGCTGATCGCTTTCTCTCTCCGGAGACATCACTGCTATCAGCAAGTGGGAAAAAGGTAGAAAAATGTAACGTAGTTGCTTGTGGCCATGTTTGCTGTGAAGGTCGTTACTTTCACGCCTGGGAATTAACTGAACTCAAACAGGAGAAAAAACATTTGATAGGAGCAGTGCATTGCAGACCAAGCTCATGGGGGGTGAGATCCAGTAGAGCGGATCCACGTAACCTAGGGATTGAAATGAAGCTGGAAGCAGTTTGTCTCAAGAGCAGCTCATCCTTGTTACTATTTTCTGTGCAAATTCAGTTATGCCCAAAGTGAACTGTGTAAACTAGGCAAATTATTAGACCAGCATTTTATTTTTTTCAAATGAGCTCCAGACTCGGTTTCATCAAAATCGCATGCCCCCAGAATGCCCCATCATATCTTTAGTGCTGGGGGTGTGATTTTTCCACTCAACTGAGGCTACTTTCCGGATTTGTCACAATGCTGAAAGGAATTAAAATGGCTGCAGTAGCCAGTGGACCATGCTCTGAGAAGCCTTTTAACAAATAAGATGTAATGGAGACAACTCTGCAACCTCTTGTGTCGGCTGCCTTGCCTCTGAACGAAGGGTCTACAGGAGATCTAAGGCTCCCTGAGCATGTGTCTCTGCCAGAGCTTGCACTTGCAGCAGAATTGAGCTCACTTACCTTGCTCCAAGAACATAGCAGTCTGTTGTAGCTGCTGTTCTCTGAATATAGCTTGGACACAGCCAAGACTTAAAAACAAAATCATAGACCGGCTGAGGTTGGAAGGGACCTCTGTAGTCCATCTGCTCAAGCAGGGCCACCTAGAGATGGTTGCACAGAACTGTTCCCAAATGGCTTCTGAGTATCTCCGTGGATGGAGGTTCTACAACCTCCATGGGCAACCCGTACTAGTGTTTTCAGTGCAACCTCACAGTAAAAATAAATAGTTTGCTGATGTTCAGATGGAGCCTCCTGTGTTTCAGTTCATGCCCGCAGTCCATCCTGTCAATGGGCATCATTGGAAATAGCCTGGGTCTGTCCTCTTTGCACCCTCCCTTCAGGTATTGTAGAGATCCCCCCTGATCCTTCTCCAGACTGAACAGTCAGCCCCAGCTCTCTCAGCCTCTCATCACAGGAGAGATGCTCCAGTCCCATCAATATCTTTGTGGCCCTTTGCTGGACTCTGCAGTACGTCCAGGTCTCTCTTGTACTGTGGATCCCAGAACTGGACACAGTACTCCATTCCTGTGTCCTCACCAGTGCTGAGTAGAGGAGAAGCATCACCTCCCTGGACCTGCTGGCAGTAATTTAACGCAGACCAAGATACCATTCACCTTCTTTGTGGCAAGGGCACATTGATGGCTTACGTTTGACTTGTCCAGCAGGAACCCCAAGTCCTTTTCTGCCAAGCTGCTTTCCAGCTGGGTGGCCCCCAGTGTGTACTGGTGCATGGACTTGTTCCTTCTCATGTGCAGGACTTTGTACTTGTTGAAGTTCATAAGATTCTTGTCAGCCCATTTCTCCAGCCTGTTGAGGTCCCTTTGGATGGCAGCATGACCCACTGGTGTAACAGCCATTCCTCCCAGTTTGGTGTCATCAGCACACTTGCGGAGGGTACACTCTGCCCCATCATCCAGGTCATTAATGAAGATGTTGAACAGGACTAGACCAGTATTGACCCTCCAGGTGCAGTACTAGTTACTGGCCTCCAACTGGACTTTGTGCCACTGACCACCAATCTCTGGGTCTGGCTGTTCAACCAGTTTTCAGTCCCTTGGAATATGAATTAATGTATTTTCACAGACTATGGAGTTAAAATATGTACTTGTTTTTACTTTTTTTTTTTTTTAAATGCCTCCACCCAGAATAAATAGGTGGGGGCTGAGAAGCCCTCTGAAATGTCTTGCATGCCTATCCTGTGTCAGCATACATTAGGGTCAAATAGAAATGTAACTAACAAGTTTTGCAGGTCTAGTTGTCACACTTTAAGAAGTTACTACTTCCAGCTTTCCCCTTTCAGCTTTACCTTCCCCCTGCAGGGTAACGTCCTCTGGCTAAAATACCCTTCTGGGGACTGACTGGTGGATCTCTCTGAGAGAGGGTTTAAACTATCAGGTATTTTGCAGTGAGATGTAGCAGGGCTGCCCATACTACCTCCACAGCTGAGGGTACATCCTAAAATAAGGGTAGTTTGGATGAGAATAAACATTACACCTACACTAGACCAGCAGTTTGCTGCTGGAACAGGCAGGTCCATCTCATCCCTGTCCTTGTAGGCCTTCCCTGTCTACTTGAATTGGTCCTGCCACTTCTTGGAATCCATACTGCTCTGAAAAAAAAAACCAAACCCCTGCTAATCAGCGGAAAGGTATCTGATCTGGTTTTACTTTTGATGGATTAGTGTTCTGCTGGGTTAACAAGCTGTGGTTGCTCAGTACAGGATCTAACAAACGCCAGAGGCAGTGCCAGGTGGTGGAGGAGGACAGGATGCTCTGACTGTTGACATCAGCAGGTTGTTAGACTGGCTCAGCCGTAACCATAGCTTTCCAACCTCAGAACTTTTTCATTTTTGCCATTCCTCCCACTTTAGTTTCTTTTAAACATTAATCAGCATTTTATTTTATTAACAATATTGTTTGAAAATAATGAGCTCTGATCCTGGAGGAGCACACTGAATATTTTTGTCAGGGTTACTTGGTCTCTAATTGGAAAAAACAAAATAATAAAAATAACTGTGTGACTAAGATCTCTGTGGCACAGTGGTATTTATTCCTTTGTGTCACTGGGCAAGTGAAATGGAAAAAGCTTGAGGGTTTTATCAGTTTTGGGGTTTTTATTTGTTTTTTAAAGCCAGTGATAGTGGCTGTAAACTTGTATTTATAGTAAGACGGTTGTATGTCTGGGCTGAAGTAATTTATATGAAAAGACAAAAAATTACTAGAGATTAAAATAATTCTGTCCCCTCTGAATAGTTGGAGGCTTATTACTGAAATAATGTGACTACTGTGTACGCTGGTTGAATTTAAAGATATGACAGATAAAAGGATAGGTACGGACTGATCTCATTTCAGGCTTGGCAATATTCAAAGTCCAGATTGGTAAGATAAGCATGGAAATCCCAAGCCAAAAAGATCCCACACCCTCATTTTAATCAAATTACTGCAATGGTAGCAGTCTGCCAAGGGTGGCCGAGTTCTGCTTCTCCGGGCAAGTATATGATTCCCAGTTTGGTTGTTGGCTGAACTGAAGTCTTTTCTTGCCTTTTTTTTTTTTTTTTCCATTTTAACTTCTATGGGAATTCAGTATAGAGAGTGCAAGAAGAACTCGGGGTTTTGTGGTCATGTGAATAGTCATGCCACTTCTTTTTAAAAACAAGATTAAATTAGATCTCGTTAACCAGATTAGTCAATACTCAACCTGTGGGCAAGTTGGGATTGTAAATAAGGTGACAGAATTAGATTTTTGGTATGTCTGGTGGCAGAAGTGGAACACTTATGACAACAGAAAGCAGTCAAGCATAGCAAATGTTGTTCTTGTAAATGCAGCACAGAGTTTTAATTGACCCTGTTCTGTGTAGCCAGCGGTGGGGGATCACTTGCTCTTTGACCAGAAACCACACATTATAGAAGCACTCTTCTCTATTTTTTTTGCATGCAATGTCTTGACAAAGTGCCATGCACCTTCTTGGAGCAATAAACAATTATCTCATAAGCATGACAGCATGACTATTAGCAACAGAGCAAAATCTTGTTTAAACTTGCTCATAACCTATTTAAATTTTTTTTTGTTTTGAACATGCTTTCAAGCAGCTCAGGCACCCTGTCACGGTAGAAAGTGCCTACAGTGAAGCTGAAGGTGCACTGCTGCCATAAGAAGAAATATAGCATCTGCACTTAAAAATATTGCCACTGTAAGTCATGGAGGAGGTGTGTGAACTACCAACAAAGCAAATCCACAGAATCAGTAGAGAGGCTGAAATTCAGGATTGGTTCCAAAGCCCAGAAACCTGAGGAAGGAGAGTCCTGGTTTAGGTCACCTGTTCAAAGCCCTAAAATTATCAGTAATATCATGGGAACTTATTTTGTGTAGAAAGCCAGAACCTCGGCTTTTAGGGCTTAACTTCTTATGGGCATTATGCTGTTTGGTTAAAAAAAAAAAGGTAGATGTATCACCTTGAGGTTGGTTAAAAAGATGGACATTAAAGCTTGAAAATAAAGATATGCCAGGAGCTGACTTGCATCAAGCATCACGGAGGTGAATTTTTAATGTCGGCAAAGAGGAGTATTCTATTTAAGCTGGAGATGGCTTCTGGTTTTGGTGGGTTTTTTTGTTTGCTGTACATTTTATGAATTAGTAGGTGTAGTTGTTGGGGAAGTGCCATTATTGCACTATTGTGCAATATTGGACTAACAATAATTGCAAGCATATAAAAGGCTGAATTAATGTTGTAAGTTTCATGAAGCCCTTAACAGTTTATCAGCTCTCACTGTTGGAAAGAGTATTTTCTGCGTGTTTTTTTTTTTTAACCTTAATGTTGCAGAAGTGGATAATAAGATCTGAATGTGATGGATTCCATTTGTAATGAAGAAAAAAATTAATTGCAGTAAGAAACACATAATCAGTCTCCAAGCACAGAGTATTGATCATGAATGTGTAAAAAAAACAAAAAACAAACAAAAAAACCCCAACCAAACAAACATGGAAGTATGTTCCTATTCTGATATGGAGTTGTAGTATAAAACTGAATATGCTACAGTTAGACTTAAAATGCATACAGTGTTCTCAAATATGCATTGCAGGCTTACTGAGGCAGTTTTAAACAGATAGACAGTAGTAACTATGGCAGTTGGGAAATGGGAGGTAGTAGGTATTTTCCTATAAACAGGCCCTTGCTCATGAGGACTCCTGTGCTATGCTTACTGGTGTCAGCTGGAGACTTTGATTACAGTGTAACTTCTCCAGGTAATCTGGTTGTATAACAAAGGCATGAAATATTTTACTAGGAAATCTCTTTCCAATTTTGTGTGGTTTGAAAGCTCAGCATACTGCTTCAGGTATGCTTCTGTTCATTTTCCTGAACTACTTCATTATAAGAAAACAAAAAATACTAATCTGTAGGAAATTAGTCAGCAAAGTTCAGCAGTTTTGAAATAAACCTTCATGTCTGAAAAGAAAATATTTAATGCAGTAATTTGGTTTTTTTTTAAATTCTCATTTGGAACTTTTTTTTTGTATTTTTGATGAGCAAAAAAGACTTAGCTAAAAGTTTTAGTATGACTCTTTCCAAATTGCTAATTTCAGGGGGTACAGGTTTGAAATTGAAAAATTTACAGGGGGTACAGGTTTGAAATCCAAGGAGGCATTTGTGGAAATAACTTCACATATGCTTGGCCCTTGGTAAGTTTGGCCATTTTCTGTCAAAAGTGGCCTCGTATCTTGCATATTCAACCTCAAATGCTCTGAATCAAAGGTGTGGTGTGTTTACACTTTCTCTGTGTAATAAAACCTTATTTCTCTGGAAATAAAACCTTAGTGTTTATCTAGGAGTCTACCTTATCACTGAAATTGGGGATACTTCAGTAAACATTAGCTGAACTTTTCTAATGGAAAGGAATGGTCACTTCACAGCTCTAGCAGTGTGCCTGGTGTCCCACGGTGCAAGTGCCCCCCACGCTCCTCTGCAGAGTGACTTAGCCACTGCAAAGAACAGCATCTTTTATTGCTCTTGAGTTAGCCAATGGGATAAACCACACAGAAATAGCATTAAAGCTACTGTGTCCACCAGAGGGGTCCACCAAAAGTACCCTTGGTTTGTCCTCTTTCTCCTTGTGTTAGCAGTAAGGTTTACTGTTGTGAATTGTTTCTCTATGGTTGGAAGATGTCTCTGAACTGGGAGAAGACAGTAGGGTGGTCTGGTGGCCCTGATGGGAGCAGGCTTACTGTTGTATTACAGACTAGCCATGATAGCAGGTAACGTGTGCTTCAGACAGGCTTTAGTTAGCTTGTGTTGATAGAGCAGCTCACTTGAACTAGAAGTGCCACTACAGTAGAGGATTCTGCTCTAGACGGCGTTTTAGGTAAGGGAAATTCTTTGAGATGAAGGCAGACAATAACTGTAGGTGTTGAAGCACTTCTCAGCACTGGAGTAGTTAAAAGGAGCTGATTTGCACAAGTGGCATGTCCTGTTAGTTTGTTGGTTTGAAACATTTCACGTGGATGGTTTTTTTCATGCGGAGCTTCCACAGAGCTGGCACAGATCCAGTCATAACTTCTATAAGTCGTCATCCTCCATGTGGGGATATCCTCCCTATCCCACTCCTATCTGTCGGAGTTGTGGAGCGTTCCCTCTCACCATGGTGTTTGTCTCTCTCCACTTGCTGAGCGGTGGTGCTCTCTTTAGTTTGAAAGTGTGCTGATGTGTGTGGTTTGGTTACTGCCTGCCCACACATGGCGTGGTGTGTTCGCATTAACCTTTCCAGCCCACGACAGCTTGCACTGACCTTGAGCGTGAAGCTGAGTATGAGTTTATGAACATGAAATTGCTTTAGGCTTCAGCATCCTTATTGTCTGCTCATGGATTACAGTTTAAGGCATTAAAACAGTTTATATTGGATTTCACGTTTTCAAAAGGCATAGGCTGAGTCCTGGTACCCATGGTTACCCTGCATGTGAATGGGGGTCTGTGGGGTTGGGAGGAGGACAAAACTGGGGAGAGCCTGTGCTGCAACACCCTTAAGCTCTGGAGGGGCTGTGCGGAGGGTATTAGGGCAGGCACAGCACTTTCCTGTGTATTAGTAAGCAGAGACCATTTGCTTCTACAGAGAAGGCAAATAATAGCCCCAGAGGGAAAACACTTAGGAGTCTTGTTTAGAGGATGCTTCTGTGGAGTGAAGGAGAAGGTGGCTTTCCGATGAGCTGATCCTGTGAGATGCAGAGTGCTCTCATCTTCCCTGGCAGTAACGGTGTTTGCCATGAAGATCAGATCTGTGTGAAAACTGACTTGCATAAACAGAAGAACTAACAAAAACCAACCAGGATACAAATGAAAAAAAACCCCAGAATATAGACTTGAACATTCATGGGGCTTTTTGATGTGGAAAGCCTCTTCCTAAGGAAAAAAGTTTCTTCTGCAAGAATTGTATTTGGCTCTTGTAATTTGAATAGAGAGGAGACAGAAGCTACTGAAATTACCGTGGTGATATTTTAAGGAAGGAAAAATAACTTTAAAAAGCTCTGGGGCCCACTCTTAAAGCTGCAGGTTTCAGGGTAAAATTGTGTAGCTTCATTGCAACACTAATCTTGTGCAAATACTTCCTTTGGAGCATAAAAACGTTACAGAGTTCCGAAAAGCTATGCTAGTTATTTTTCTTTTTCAACAGAAGATTAATGTGTATCAGTTCTACTGTTTATTCCTATAGTGCTTATTCTTTAACATAGTTACCCTAATTTATATGGTTTCCTTAGTCATCACATAGGTGATTTAATTCTTTATATAAATGAAAGCATAATTCAGTATTCAAGTATTTCTGATCACTGATTTGTCTTGGTTTTTTTTTTAATGTAAGATAAATAGTTTCTGAAATTGGCAGAGCCTTTTTTTTTTGGTTCCAATTCATAGGTGGTGTAACGATAGAGCTTTCTTAAAGTACTTGCAAGCTTGCACAATAACTATTCCAGCTAGAGCGGGAAGAGGGTTGCGAGTTGGCTGCCGTTTCCCCTCTAGCAAACAGAAGTGGATGTATATTTCTGTATGAATTTGTAGAAATCCTCAGCTGTACTTACTGCGGACGTACCTTCACAACTGTCTTCAAGAGAGGTTGTGGCTTTAATTCAGTTCAGCTCTTACTATTTAGCAATTTTTCATGGAATTTAACACAGGGTGTTTTTTCTCAGCATTTTCAGAAAAAGAATGAATCAAAATTTTTGAAGTGCAATCAGGATTGATTGTTTAAAATGCACACACGCATGCTTTTATGTGTGTTTATATATATATAGAATTTAAGATGAAATTATTAACTTGTAACTGATTTTTCAGCATAAATTATATTGCTGAGCAAGTACAGTGATGTACAGTTATCTCACCTAGAATGATGCCTGTCACATCCATCTGCATAGAGAATAGTGTTTTATAAGAGGTACAAACACAATGAAGAGTAAAGATATGTGATGGAATATAGGGCTTTTCAAACTTTTTCACAAAATCTGTATTTAAATGTTAACTCAGAATATCAGTAGCCACCCTTTCTAATTGTATAATAGCTCTGTAATGACTGCAACCATTGTTTTTACAGATTAGCAACATAAGGAAAATAGTTAACTTTAACTTATTTTCTTTGTGCTTGATTAAATAGCAATCAAGACAGAGAATTAGCATGTGACTTGGTAATGGTAGATGCTATGGTAACCAGGAAAAGTTTTACCACAGGTTAGCTACGTACATACGCCTCTGTTGTACAGTAGCCTGTGGAGAAGAGGGTTGAGTTAGAACTGTAGCTACCCAATTCTCGAAGTAAATATAGTAAGGAGGCAGTTTTCTGTTAGGAAGTGAGATAAAGCAGTAGGAATGAATTATCCAAAGTACAGCTCCATGTAAAGTTTGTCAATGTTTTGAGCTATTGAGGTAAACTAATGAGAAGACCATGTTCTGCAGCAAAGGCCCCAGAAACCTCATGGGAGGAGCAAAAGGGAGTCAGGAGGAGAGCAGAATCTGAGAAAAAAAATCTTAGTGAGATTCTGGAATAGACGGTCTACTGGAAAGCAGTAGATGATGGCATTGAGAACTGTGAAGCTGATTCCTGGTTTGATTATTCCCATTCCCTTCCTCCTCTTAGATTCAGAAAAATTTTTTTTTTTGAAATAAGTTTTTTGCTCATGGGCAGAACTACTGTATTGATGATGATCTGGAAGACCCCAAATACTGGCTGAAAACCCAAGATAAGACTGATAACAGTAGGCACAGCTGGGGAGATTTTTAAGCAGGTGCAAGTGAAACGGTTGAAATTGGAGAAATAACTTGAAGCTATTCATGTGAATGGAAGCAGCTTAACTGACACACGAGAATACTCCCTTGAAAATAGCAAGTCATAAAGAAACTTGAGTTGTAAAAGAAGTTGATTATATTGCAGTAATGATTCCCTGTTCTCTACGACATCTACCAAAAGAAAAGTCTGATATAAAATGAGAACCTGCAGTGACTATCTTTCTAGAAGAATTTTTGTATTTCTGGGGTGGAGTAAATTAGACATAATTGAAGCTGAAAAGTGTAGGTTGTAGTTGTTGAGACCCTGACAAGGCACGGATGAGGATATTTACCTTATGACTAGACAGCGGTGGATGAGTCTTAAAGGTGTTAAGAAGGAAGAGCTGGTTGATGAATGAGATTATGGAAGGTTAGAGAAGGCCTAGTTTTAATAGTGCAGTGGAGAAGCTGAGAAACTGTAAACTATGAAGCTAATTTCCAGAAATGTACCTGGAAGATACCAAAATTACACATCAGCCCATAAAGACAGGAACCAAAAAAAAAAAAATTTAAAAAAATCTCAGACTTATCTATGTTCTTTCTGCCACAGGATAACAGGTCTCATAAGTAGCAGAGAAGCAGCAGATATCCTCTGTTTTCATTCCAGTAAGAGTTTTGACACTGCTGTATGCAAAATTTTGAGGTGTCAGCATTAGAAATGACCTATATAAACCTCTTGAAAATCTCATTGCAGAACACGTGGTACACTGCTACAGTGTTCAGTAGGCATCGGTGGCTTGTTTTCAGATAGGATGCTCCCTGACAGTCAATCTTGCGTTTCGGTATTTTCACTAGTGATATTGTTGCTGAAATAGAAGCTTGTTGAGTTCTCAGGTGACATGAAACTTGAAGGAGTTGCAAGCGTTTTGGAAAACAAGTCTAGAAATCAAAGTGGAATCTTGGGATCAGGTATGTGGTAAGTTTGTTTGGTTTTTTTATTCTGTAGAACGTGATTCAGCATGGACAAGTGCAAAAGATAAAAGTTTAGGCGGGAATGTGGAAATGTTCAAATACGGAATGGGAATAACTTCAGGCTGCCTCCAGCAGGACTTGCGTGACAGGATAGTGGATCATAAGCTGGATATTTGCCAGTGATACCCTGTTGCAGTGACAGAGGCAAATGTTACATGATGATGAGTAAATGGGACTCTGAATCCTTACAATCTGATAAGGCATCAGCTGCAATGCTGTGTCTGGTTTGGGGCAGTGGGTTTCGAGGAAGATGTGGACATGCCTGTGAGATAGAGGGCAGAAACAGCAGGAAGGATGAGGTTCCCAAATGTCTAGGCTGTGATGAAGGGTTGGTGGAGCAGCAAGTGTTTAAAGCAGAGGGGTGGACTGGTGATGGATAGGAATCTTTGAAGACATAAAAAAATCCCTCAGCTCTGTACTTGGGGACTCCATCCCCTGAACCTTGAAAGAGTAGGTAAACCAACTGGTGCATTGGCTAGGTGACTTCTTGGTTCCTCTCCTGTGGTTCTGGTTGCTCGCCTATGATGCCCATGGTCTTGGGCTGTCCTGCCTTCTTGGCTCAAGTGGTCTGAGTCTAGTGTTCAGAGAGCGTGAAGGCTGTGTTAGAGGAGTGGCTGGATGAAAGGTGCTACTCACCCTATGGACAATTCCTATCCATCCCTGAGAGGGAAGAAAACAGGGCAGAAATGCTACAGCTGGACTGGCCAGACTCAGAGCTCTGTGAGGACTTCAGAGAAAAGCACAAAGAGAAGATTTGTCTGAAAGGACCTGAAGCTATGTGCTACTTATATTGAAAGCTGAGAGGTTGCAGGTGATTTCGGGGCCTGGTATGGCTGGGATGCCTGGCTGATTTATTTTGTGTCCTTTGCTTTTATTTATATTGCTACCTTATGTGATTGCATTGTAACAGTAATTGTGTGCATTTGCCTGCCTGCCTCTCGGTTGCAGGACTGCGTTGCAGTCATAGTTAGGAAGTTGTGTCAGTGCCACTATGGAGAATATTTTTTTGGTGCTTTTCAGTCTCTCCAGTGTTGCTGGTTGGCATTTGCTGAGCGTCCAGGCCATGGTGAAGGATTCTTGGTGTTCTCTTTTGCAGAAAAGGGTTTAAGGCTTTTTCCTTCTCACTTACCTTTGTGTTTTTTTCCCCCTTGAAATTCCTAAGAGTCAGATCTTGGATCAGGTCAAGCTAGGACAGAAGAATAATCACCTCATGCTTTTTATTTCAATACTAGCCATTTTAGAAAGATGAATAGAAATACTTGATACTTGCTTTTCTTAGAATAATCATTTAAAAAATTGAATTGAAAGGAGGCAGAGCATTCTTCAACATATCTGACGCACAGGAAAATAAGGGGATGGAAAATGTGGCCATCTAACACCCAGCTGCAGTAATTATATTTGCATAATTGGTAATTCCTTGAGTGAAAATGCCTCTCTAGGGAACTGCAGAAGTATCCAGTGCTGCTTATTGCTAAATAGCAATGTTATTTAAAAAAAAAAAAAAGAAAACACCCTTACATTTGACTCTGGAGCATATTCTGCCAGAGAAATTCTCTGCAGGGGGTGTTGGTTTTGTGAAATTGCAGAACAGCCCCATAAAAGGAGGTGTCAGTAACACTGAGACTTCTATACTTGTGAGAAGACAAGTTCCATGGGTCACATGCTAATGACCTCAGGATTTCCTACATGGGCATAAGTATGGGAGAAAGAAATAGTATGAACGACAGAGAGAGAAAGAGCATGAATGAAACAATATCTAGGTATTTCATGAGAGCTGGGCTGACTTCTGGGTGTTTTCATTGAGGTTTGTTGTTTTTAAATGAAATTTCCTTGATAATACACAGAAAAAACATTATACCTGATAGTGGGAATGTGGCTTCTTAAACTGTAAAGCTACTATATTCACCCAAGGAGTAATTCCCAGTGCACAGAGGATGAGCTGTTTGAATGCATACTTATCTAACAGTATCTATTTCTTGTCTTTCTGTATTCTAAGACTTTTTTTTATTTGAAAGAAATTGTGGTAATCATATATTTGGTCCATATCTGATCATGTTAAACTTCTTGATGTTTCTGTCTCGTACGTTAAATAATAGGAGTAGCTTATTCTTTTTGCATTGCATGGAAACAAGACTTACTGCCTGGACTGGCCATCCTCATTGTGAGCAAGGACCAGGGCCTCTAAAATGGTAAATCATGTTTTTGAAGCAAAGGCAAGTATGAAGTACATATGACACTTTGCATTGAGAAGCTTTGTATAGTAGTTTCTGCATAGTCGCTTCCCTTTTGTTATTTTCAGCAAGGAGATATATTAAAAAAAACCCACAACCAACCTTTAATATGACTTTGGAACACATAGTTTTATCTATTTCTTATCCTAATTGGAATATAGTATTTTTATACCCTTGTTACTGTTCTAACCATGTTTCCTTTTATAGGCCCTCTCCCTCTAGAAATGTATATCGATGCCCAGAAGAGGGCTAGACCAGCTTTGATAGGTCCCTTGGGTTCACAGGCCTGTGATTATTTTTTTTTCCCAAATTCTCTGTTAGTACTTGTTGAGACAGCATGTATGAATGTGCTGGTGAAATACTACTATTTGTAAAGCGAGTCTAACCTTTTTCTGCTATGTTAGCTACCTTCCACCTCCAAAAAAAAAGTGTGAGGAATGTTCCTCAGCCTCCTGTGGTTTGACATTGCTTAATTAGCCATTGTTCTAATTCTGTCTCTTTGTAGCAGAGGTTGCATGTTGGAAAGAATGGTTGTGGGTGGGTTTCTCATGGCTGGTTCATGTCTGCACCTGTACTTCCTAACTACTTCAGGGCTTGAGTGCTCCCTTGGTTCTGCATTTCACATCTGCCTTACGTGGTCTGGAGCAAGCCACTTGGCTTGCAGAATAAATGCAGCATGTGCAAAATGTCCCTTTATAAAGGGAAATCACTGAAGTAGGGAGGGGAGAGAAATTGCAGTCGTCTTGTTATCATTTTTCTTGAGTCATTCCTTCCTGCTCCTGTGCCCCTTGGTTTAAAAGTGAGAAATGCTGAGCTAAAACACAGCTGAACATCTGATAATTTGAAGCCTGCTGGCCACTAGTAAATGTTGCTTCTGATGCAATTGGAAACATGTCTGGACCAGTATATTTGTCTTTAATTTCATGTACATAAAGGTTTTTTTATTAATCTGTAAAGTATGCAAAACTAGAAGAATCTTCTCTGACGTTAGGCTTAATTTGCTGGACTGAGTTGCAAGGTGGGTCAGCTTTGAGTTAGCTTAATTTAGCATCTCATGGTGAAGCAAATTGAGAAATCTTTATATTGTGAAAGTTACAAAGGGATGACTTATATGTGATTACTGGAATCATGTGGAGTGTATCAGGATGCTTGCTTTATTTTTGCCACCAGAAGGTTAGTTGATTGTTGTCTTGGATTCCTGTCCATTGTCCTCCTGGCAGATGTATGCTCCTTGTGAGCAAGCACCCACTCAGTGCCAAAATTGGCAAGAAAATATCCAAGTCTGGAGGAGAGGTGGGTTCAGAGAAAGTAATAAAGCCTGTTACTCCAAAGAATTTTTGTCATTCTGGATAAAATCCTCAATGCATATCATCTCTCTCTCTGTCCTGCAACCTCAGCTAACCAGCAGATGGGATCCAAGCAATATACCAGTGCCCCACTGGACATGGAAGGCTGGTCAGATACATAACACAAGTGGCAAGCATTTCTTCTTTGTATGCTGTTGTGCAGGAAAAGAGATCTGGAGAGATGTCTTCAACACAGTTGTGTGGAGAGATGAATTCCGTGCTTCATGAAAAAGTGCATCTCATCCTGTTCTGCCGTGGCTGATCAGGCAGCCCCAAAGCTGCCCGGCCGGCCACGCGGTGACAAGGAGAGGGAGAAGCAATACTTGCTGCTGTGCCAAGTGCTGTAGGCTTCAGTAACTCAGTTTTTGGCGTTTGCATGAATGTATGTTTTACTTTACACAGTCAATGTTCAACTAAGGGGATACCATAAAATAAACAGAAAACTTAAAATGGTCTTTTGATCAAAAAATCCAAGGTTGTGTACTTGGTGCAAATTATTTTTTCAGTATAACATAATATAGCTTTGTAGTACATTTTGTGGTAATGTTTATGATTTGACTTTTTTTCTAGTAGTTCATTAAAATGCCTATTCTTTCTTTTTTTCCCCTAATTTAAAGAAGTCCTTCATTTGGGCGTGTGTGTGTGTGTTGGGTTTTCTGGTGCTAAATAAGTTACTGCTTTATCTGAACATAGTTCCTGTCATTTTTTCCTCATGCTGACCATGACACGTATGAACTCTTTATGTGCCTTTTCTCTGCCTGATTTCTTCATAACAGCACGTGTAAGAGACAGAGTACTAATATGTTTTAAATGCTGATGAAACTTCCATGATTTCTATGGGCAGTAACTACTGTGTTTCTAGGGTGGTGGAATAGTGTCAGCTGTATTTGAAGTTGCTCTTTGCTTCTTTTTATAAGACTGTGTGCTTTTATTGCTTATGATTGTACCAGAATTGTGCTGTTTGGGCTGAAATTTCTGTTCTCAGGAGAGAAGGTGGCAGATAAGTAAGGATTGGAGTATCTCAAGTGATTCAGTAATTACTGATTATTTCCATGTTGTGTGAACAGTGTCTGTCTTTCAAACTGCAGTCTGGATTGGATGTGTTAAATGAGCTTGGCAAGTCTAAATTTTTTATGTGGATTAATTCAGGACCAGCCATGAGCTGCTGCCATTTTTTGTTTTGTTCTGTATTCCAGTAGAAGCTCCCTCTCCTATTATAAAGACTCAGTTCTACCAAAAGTGAGAGGTGGCCCTATATAGTCTCAGTAGATTCATCATCTTTTTGCCTCTCAGAAGGGTATTGTTCTGGTGTTTCCCTTTGTCATGTAGTAGAGTGCGTTCTGAACTTCTGTGATGGGCTTTCTTTTTTGGCCTCTTCTGCTTCAGGTAAAGGTTTTGACCAGTCCCTTCAGATGTTCTCAGATGTCTGTGCTTTCGACCTTGCTATTTCCAGGCTTCTGCTAGCCTTGGCCAAAGCAGTCCCTTCAACACGGACCCCATCTTGGCCCAGGGATGTGTTTTACCCCTATCTTCTACTTCCTGCCTCAGCAGGAGCGTGGGTTGCCTGAGCAGCATCCCAGATACTCTGGAAACTTGGTGGAACACGGCAGTAGCCACAAAATGGTGGGAGCGATTCAGCAGCAGAGCGAGGGAGCAGCTGAGATGATGTGCTGGCACGTTTCCCTTCACTGGTTTTAATCATAATTAATAATCGGTGAGGGGGAAGCCTTCCTTCATCTGTAGTCAAGTTATTTTTTTTTAAAGAACAGTAGATTAAACCTATGATTATGACTGATTGGAAACTCTATATAGAAAGTGGCGCTTTTAGCTAAGCAATTACACTGTACTCTGTGCATTTTCACTAATGTAGGTCTTTGTACTTTCTCATTTTTCAAATGACTTCTGCAGTTAAAACAACATCGGTGACATAAGTGGAAAAGAAAGCAAGAAATCTCTGCTGGAAAAAAGAGAATTAGAGAAATCAGTTATTTTGCCTAATGTTGTTTTTGCTTTTTTCTTACAGAAAAAGTACAGAAAGGGATCTGTGGATATTTCAAGGATTAAATGTGTAGAGGTTGTAAAAAGTGATGGTATTATTCCTTGTCAAAATAAATATCCATTTCAGGTATGTTTCTTTTATGTAAAAAAAATATACATTACAGTGCTCTCTTCAACAGCACCAGGCCATTTGGGTGTAACTTGCTTGAAATTACTGTCACTTCTAAGTTCTGAGCCCATTCTCTGGCTCACTGGGCCTGTGTGGGAGGTGTTTCTGAATGGGTGGTTAAAAACCATCCCCAGTGAGCTCTGCTCCCCCTGCAGTCCCCTCCCCTGGGAGCTGTGCCTCATATACTTGGTCTTTTTCTTTTCCCCACCTGCTCTGCTTGGGTTTTGCCTGGAAAATGCCATTTCCTGGTTTTTCTCCAAAACTGGTTAGCTGACAGCCTTTTTTCCCTGCCTTTATTCTTTTGCATTAAATTTAATTTAATTACCATTACATTATATAATTATAAAAAAAATAAGATAAAACTTGTTGCATTTTCTTCCATTGTGCACTTAATGGGAATAAAGACAGAAAACAAAGTACTTAAAGGGGGGAAAAATAAATGTTTAGATATGGTGAGGTCAGATGCTGTGCCTCCTTACGAGAGAGGGAATGGTTGGGGTGAAGAGGGGGCAATATTTGCTTTCCACCAGTACAAGCAGTGAAGAAAAAGGCATCAGGAATCGCCCCAGAGCAGTACAGAACCACGAGGAGTAATGAAGTGGCCGGGAACAAAGGATGTCTGATTATGAAATAGTTTTAGCAATTAAATTGAGCTGGTTTTAGAAAACACAGTGAAGAATGAACAAAGCAAAGCATGAAGCAGACATTTTTAAGGCATACTCTCAAGATAATGTACTGTTACAAAATCTGTCCTTAATCTACAGAAAGCAGCATATATGAATAGTAAACCTTAATAACCTGTTCCCAGTCTCTGTATTTTGTGCCTGAGTACACTAGTTTTGCCAAATGTCAGTCATTTGTCTTGTTCTGTTTCCTGGGGAATAAATAAATGAATGTTACCAGGTGAATGTATTTTGATCATTTCCTTTCCTTCCCCTCCAGGTTGTATATGATGCTAATACGCTTTATATTTTTGCACCAAGTGCACAAAGCCGGGATCAGTGGGTGAGGAATCTGAAAGAAGGTAAAGGAAATTGCTCACGCTTAACATCTGACATACGCAGATACCTTTACTTGAGCTGTCTGGCCAGGATGGAGTTACTTTGGTGCTGTGTTTTGGATTTGTGACCAAAACAGAGCTGAAAACACACTGGAGTGTTAGTTGTTGCTGAGAGGTGCTTGCACAGACTGGAGGCTTTGGGTTTTTCTCCCTCTGCCCCTGCAGGGAGTAGACTGGCTGTGGGCAAGAGGCTGGGAGGTGACAGAGCCAAGACAGTGGACCTGGGCTGACCAAAGGCCTATTCCAGGCTACACAGCATCACGTTCAGCAATAAAAAATGGAGTAGAGGAAGAAGGGGGTTAGGGTTTTTTTGCTTTCCATGTTGGCTGTTGCTCAGAGACCAGCTGGGCATCGGTCTGCTTGTGGGAGATGGTGAGGGATTGCCTTTACATCCCTTCTGTGTGGTTTTTTTTTTTTGTCTGGCTTTTGGTTTTTAAGCTGTATTTATCTTAAGCCACGGGTTTTCTTCTCTTGCTCTGTCTGTTCTCTTCCTTGTCTGCTGGGTGGGGGAGTGGGCGAGTGGCTGTGCGGGTACATAGCTACTGGCCAGTGTCAACCCACGTTGAGCTAGAAAAAGTTAAAGCTCCTATTGTATTTATCCATGAGTTTTTGTTTTTATTGGTCCAGCTCATTGTTTGTATATACAGAATGTTATCACAGGTACTGAGAGTATGGAACATCCAGGCTGATTTAATTTCACTTGTGAAGTCCAGCTGCAATCAGAATTTGACTTTGCTTTTGCACAATTTGTAAATCATCAAAAAACTTATGACAGTTTGTTAATGGCATCACGCAAAAGTTTTGTTTGAATGTAGCTAGACAACACTGTGGGCCTGATGATGGTCTTACACGGATGTAAAATGACAAGAGGCATCTCCACTGAGATGTAATCTCATTAATGCAATTATAGCAAGAAAAGAACTTTGCTCAAGAGCCTTTTAATGTTTTCTGCCACTGTTAAATGCTCACATTAATTACAGGTGCTTGGTAAACTAATAAGAAATAGTTACTGGGCAAGGGATAACATCTGAAACTCCATAAGCCCATGGGAAAGGGGATAAGGAGATATAGCAAATGCAGGCAGGCATTGGTGCAAACACAGGTGCCACAGAATAGTGATAAGTGTCAGCTTGCTGTCTCTCCAGAACACAATTTTAGAGGAAATCTCAGAATAGTTTGAGGTGGAAAGGACTTTAAAGACCGTCTAGTTCCACCCCCCCTGCCATGGGCAGGGACACCTCCCACCAGACCAGGTTGCTCAAAGCCCCATCCATCCTGGCCTTGAACACCTCCAGGGATGAGGCATCCATCTGGGTAACCCGTTCCAGTGTCTCACCACCATCCCAGTAAAGAATTTGTTCCTGATATCTAATCTAATTCTCTGCTTTTTTAGTTTAAAATCGTTACCCCTCATCCTCTCACTACACTCCCTGACAAAGAGTCCATCCCCATGTCTCCTGTACCACCCTTTAGGTACTGGAAAGAACTATAAGATCTCCCCAGAGCCTTTGGTTCTGCAGGATGAACAATCTCTCCGCCTGTCTTCATAGCAGAGGTGCTCCAGCCCTCTGATCATCTTTGTGGCATCCTCTGGACCTGCTCCAACAGGTCCATGTCCTTCCAATGTTGGGGTGCCCCAGAGCTGGACAGAGGCTCATGAGACTCCAGATGGGGTTTCAGGAGGGTGGACCAGAGGCACAGAGTCACCTTGAGTCTCTTGCAACAGTAATAAATAGGGCAGACCTCCCAGGACCTTCACAGCTGCCTGAATGATTCACATGGTGCAGGTGGACTGCCAGGTCTTTTGTGGATGCACCAAACTCCTGCCCCTGATGGAGTGGCCAGTTTAGGCAGGATATGTAGCACTCTCTTCTGGAATAAAGTAATGTATTATCCTAAATATGTCCTCTACTATCACTGTATCACCTCCATGTTAACTTGGAAGAAGGTCCTTAAAGAAGTAATGCTAAAGTAAGGACAAATGAAGATGATGCCACATGTTAAAGATATTGTCATAAGTATAGGTTAAAGGTATTGTCATAGGTAAAAGTGGTCCTCTTGTAGGGTTTTTTTTTTTGGGGTACCTTTCAGTATATGCCTTTTTTTCTTCTTGTAGAAATAAAGCACAACAGCAATATAATGGTAAAATATCATCCTAAATTCTGGACAGAGGGAATTTATCAGTGCTGCAGACAGACAGAAAAATTAGCACCTGGCTGTGAAAAATATAACCTCTTTGAAAACAGTAAGTACGTATGTTTCTTCTGAAGTTTTTTGGTATGTTTTTCTGCCTTTTTTAAATGATCCTGCCATCACACCTAAAAACCCCAGATCTCAGGCAAATTTATAGAGCAGAGTGAGTCATTAATACTGTGCCTAAAGGAAATAATTTTTTTTGTTTCATTTCCAAGCATTTTGTAAAAAAGATATAAAAGGCAGCAAATTGTCCCTTCAAAACCTGTGTAGAAACAGTTGAAAGGAATCACTGAGGTTGCTAAGTCTACCTTAGTTTGTTTTTCCCATCTGAAACTTATTTGACCAAGCGTTTATCTCAGACTGAGGATAAAACCTGATGGTGAAAAAGATTCAGGTAAAAATCCTTGCCAGCTCTTCACTTTCACTAAATAATTTTTACATACCTTTGTAAAAGAATAACAGCCGTGTTGCATTTTGTGTTATTACACCAGTGGAAAAATAATACGAAAAGTGGGGGGGAAAAAAAAAAACAAACAGCAAAACAGCACAGGAGAAAAAAAGTACACTTGAACCTGAGAGAAGTAATAAAAAATCTATACAAGATTAATGTCTTAGTGAAGCAAGGGTCAGGGGGAGTTAGGGATAACTTTTAGAGGAGCAGATGTTAAGAGGAACAGACCCCTAGATTGCGGCAACAGGAACACTGCTTCCTTTTTATATACCTTTTTAAAATTTGTCTCTCTTTTTTATTTCTCTTATTTCTGCAACTGAGGTCTGGTTCAGGGCGGCACGCTCAGGTGTGGCACAGATATTGCCAAATCCTGTCACGAATGTGACAAATCCTGCCATCTGATTTAGTGTGTTTTTGTAAGAATACTTAGTGTTTTCCTGATGCTTAACTGGAGCGGTCTTTTCTTTCTGACTTACCTTAACCAGCCTTCAGGATAGTTTAGTATTAAAACCTTATCTGAAATTCAAACCTTGTACTCATTTTTTAAATTTATGCCTAAATGGATAGACACAGATCCTTTCCTATGCTCTGTTTATAGGTGTAACGAGATTGCCCTCACCAATGCCAGAAAAAAGTGTGGTAGGTAGCATTTTTAAAATATTTAACAGGTAATTGCTGGGTTTTGAGATGGCATTTAGGTTTGCTGTGATTCTTTCCCTATCTTACAGCAAAGGTCTATTATTGTATGTGTCACGGGGCATTATGCTCTATCTCGGGGTGGAAAAAATCCCTTCGAAATGCAGCTGCACCTGCTAGCTGTATTTGTGCTGCTGGTGGGAGAGGGGGTTGGAAAGCAAATGCCAGCCAGCATTGCCCTTTACTGGTGGCTGCAGGACCAGGCTGCAGGTGGTGGTCAGCCATGCATTCCAGCTGCCTCCTGGAGCCACCACAGCTCACTCCTGGGGCAATCCAGAACTAGCCCAGCGTTTGCCTCTGGGATGCTTGGGCTGGTTTGCACTGGTGGGATGGTACGGGTGGGTGGGGTGGAATAATGGAGCAGTGTGGGATGGTCATGATGTTGGGTCGTTTCCAGCGAAGGCCTCCCCCACCAGTTCCCCCAGTTGAAGAAAATGGCAATGAAGAGGAGGAGATTGTGGTGGCAATGTATGACTTTTTGCCTACGGAACATCATGATTTAAGATTAGAGAAAGGTGAAGAATATACAGTGATTGAGAAGAATGATATTCACTGGTGGAAGGCGAGAGACAAATACGGGTAAACACAAGTTCCTTATTTTTCGTTATAAAGTTAATAAGGCTTTTTCCTTGTTGTAGTAGTTCATATTGACTCTGTGTCTACAAATAATTGCATTAGACCCTACTGTGGACCCCAGCCCTGAAATCTTGTTTGTATCTTTATTCCCACATGGAAACCAATTTTTAGAAGTGCAGTTCTTGATAGATTGTGGGGTCTCTGTGCAAAGATGGTTGCAGCTTTGGAAGTTTTTACAGTTGTATTTCCTGTCAGTCTTCATGGTTTCCCAAATAAAGCATCAGCAGCCTGAAAACCTCGCTAGACTGCTACAGTACCCCTGCTTCCCTGGGGGATGGCTCATCAGGAAGCAATATGGCTAACACTCAGCTCAGCAGGCTCCAACTTCCAGACTTGAATAATTATCATTTTATTTAATCATAGAATTGTAGAATCGTTTGAATTGGAAGGGACCTTAAAGATCATCTAGTTCCAACCCCCCTGCCCTGGGCAGGGACACCTCCCACCAGACCAGATTTCTCAAAGCCCCATCCAGCCTGGCCTTGAACACCTCCAGGGATGGGGCAGCCACAACTTCCCTGGGCAACCTGTTCCA
>JAOQGH010000032.1:66323531-66422614 GCA_025769975.1 Gallinago jamesoni | reverse complement strand
CCTCACTGTAAAGAATTTCTTTCTGGTGTCTAATCCAAATCTTCCCTCTTCCAATTTAAAACCATTGCCCCTTGTCCTGTCGCTACACTTACTCGTAAAGAGTCCCTCTCCAGCTTTCCTATAGGGTCCCTTCAGATATTGAAAGGCTGTTATAAGGTCTCCCTGGAGCCTTCTCTTCTCCAGGCTGAACAACCCCAGCTCGATCAGCCTGTCTTCACAGGAGAGCTGCTCCATCCCTCTGATCATCCTCGTGGTCCTCCGCTGGACCCATTCCAACAGGTCCATGTCCTTCCTGTGCTGAGGACTCCAGAGCTGGACACAGTACTCCAAGTGGGGTCTCACGAGTGCGGAGTAGAGGGGTAGAAACATCTCCCAAGACCTGCTGGCCACACTTCTCTTGATGTAGCTGAGGACACGGTTGGCTCTCTGGGCTGCCAGTGTGCATTGCCGACTCATGTTGAGCTTCTCATCCACAAGCACTCCCAAGTCCTTCTCCTCAGGGCTGCTTTCCAGTCATTCTCCACCCAACCTTTATTTGTGCCTGGAATTGCCACGTCCCAGGTGCAGGACCCTGCACTTGGCTTGGTTGAACTTCATGCAATTTGCACGAGCCCACCTCTCCAGCCTGTCCAGGTCCCTCTGGATGGCATCCCTTCCCTCCAGTGTGTCAACTGCACCACCGAGCTTGGTGTCGTCAGCAAACTTGCTAAGGGTGTACTCTATCCCACTGCCCATGTCACTGACAAAGATGTTAAATAGTACTGGTCCCAGTACCGACCCCTGAGGAACACCACTCGTTACTGGCCACCACTTGGACATTGAGCCATTGACTGCAACCCTTTGTGGCCATCCAGTCAATTCCTTATCCACCAAGTAGTCCATCCATTGAATCCATCACTTTCCACTTTTGAGACCAGGATGTCATGCGGGACAGTGGCAAATGCCTTGCATAAGTCCAGGTACATGACATCAGTTGCTCTGCCCTTTTCTACCAAGTCCGTGGCAGTATCATAAAAGGCCACCAAATTTGTTAGGCATGATTTGCCCTTGGTGAAGCCATGTTGGCTGTCTCAAATCACGTCCTTATTTTCCATGTGCCTTAGCAGAGATTTCAGAAGAATCTGCTCCATGATCTTGCCAGGCACAGAGGTGAGACTGACAGGGGCAAATCTCTGAATTCTGGTTCCCTGAATGATTAGGGGCAATCTCTGAATGAGTTGAGAAGTTGCAGTGAGATGCCTTAACTACAACTGTACATTTCCTGGATTAAATTTTTTTTTCCCTGCAACTTTAAATGTGAAAATTTCCTTGCTTCAATATTTGTCAGGTCCCTGTTGCAGTTTGTTAGGGGGAATTGTGATTTATCGGGTCATGGCAGGCTCCAAATGTTTTTCCAGTGACTGGCTGGGAGCTCTGAGCTCAGCAGTGACAGCATCAGAGGGTTACTGCTCTTCACCCCTTTTGCTGGTGTTCTTGGACACTTCTGCTGCCTGTGTCACTTCTCTAGATGCAGTGAAAGTTAATGTGGAAATGTTGATGTGGAAAATTAGTCTCTGTATAATCAGCAGCAGAGTGGGTGGGTCAGTAATAAATAAATAAGACAAGCGAGTGACCTCTGGTAATTAGCAGAATTAGTACTCTTCTAGGCATGCAATTTTATGTGTTTTCACTCAGATTATTTATTATATATATATATTTTTTTAGAAAACAAGGATATATTCCAAGCAACTATGTAACAGGAAAGAAGTCCAACAACCTTGATCAATATGAGTAAGTGAATGTTTGAATTAAAATCTGTAAAATCATAAAATTAAACTTATGCTTTAAGAATGATGATACTTTTCTAAAGTTTTGAAAGCAAGTATTTACATACGATAACATTGATCTCAGAGATGAAACTTAAATATTTGAAATAGTCGTATATTTGTTCTGATTTTCCTCATTGATTTTGCTGTGATTTATAATATAGACTCAAGTCAGCGAGATGGCCATCAAGCATGGAGTTTTTAGGTTATTACTATTACAGTGAAAAAATACACCCTGCCAAATCTCTGAAAGACAAAGGGAAACTTTAAAGGAAATTTACCCATTATAAGTGTGTGGAATGTTTGTTTTACTATTAAACTGACATGTCTATCCAAAGTGTGTGGCAGTAAGATAGTAGAATAGAAAACAGTGGAAATGTTCAAAGTAAACAGAACAGAGATTTTGGACGGCAGCTCTAATTTTCACAAAAATGTATCACTCAGTGCATTTTAAGTCTCATAGTATGCATGTAACTTATCAGCTATAGAAGTATAGCTTTTTTTTTTTCAAAAGAGCTTTTTCCAGTCAATGTTTAATTATTTAGTACTTGTTGAGAACATCAGGGTAAAATTTAACACTACAGACTCCAAACCTGTTCTTGGTATTCGGATTTCAGTACAGCATTAACTGTTGTGCCTGAGAACCGAAGACATATTTCATGACTTTTAGATAAAATGGAGCTGTAAGGCAATAATAATTAAAACCACTTTCTGAAACCACGTTAGTAACTCTGAAACTCTGCTGTCAGCCACGTATGGCTCCTGCTGCTGTGTTCTGCCAGAAAGTAAAATTTCTTCTGGGGTTTTGCCCTCAGCTTTTCTAGAGAGAATTACTTGTTTTTGGTTGCTTTCTCATCTTTGAGGCTCTCGTTAAGAGCCCAGCCCTGCTCTGGGCTGGCAGAAAGGGAAGGAAGGAACTGGGCTGCCTTATCTTGTCCAGCCACTTTGTGCCTTCCCACCTTGGGGTCCTAATTCTGAGTCACCGTGCAGTCTGGGGAGGATTACTCCAGGTCACCCACCAGCTGAGAGAAACTGCTACCTCCAGAGCAGCAGAACTTGATGAGAGGCCGCCGTGCTCGTTACCCTGCTCCGTTACTGCCGCGACAGCGTAGCTCAAAAAGATCGCACCGTGCCATTTGCAAGCTGTCTGCTTTTCCTTTTTATGTGATTTGCCACAGCTGGCTGAAATGTCAGTGCTTCTGTGGCTGCCTTAACCTGCTCGCACAGCACCGAGCTCGGGGATGTGCAACCCTGACATTTAATTCGCTTTCAGCCTCCTCTCCGGTAGGTGGGTCCTCCCTGGACAGTCAGAACAGTGAAGTTCTTGAACAAAATAGCATCCTGGCAGCCAGCTCTGTGGGTGGCTGGACCTATGTGCAGGGAGCTGCATCCCCAAGGCTGCCAGCCCATTCAGAGCAACTCCCATCATCAGACCGCACCTGTTTAAGTGCTTTTGCCAAAAAAATTAGTTCAATTACCTGAACTATACTGGTTTCTGTGGGATCTCGCTGGATTTGCTTCAGGGCATTTTTATGGTTTGGTTGTGTTTTTTTTTTTAAACATTAACAAAGGTTCAGTTCTTGACCGCAACTTATCGTAAAATTATTGAATCTGTAATATTTTGCTTCAAGCATTTTTAGAAAATCGTGCACCTTAGTAAAGTTTTGGTCACTGATGTTGTGTTGCAGGTGGTACAGCAGAAACCTGAATAGAAGCAAGGCAGAGCAGCTCCTCAGAACTGAGGTGAGCACAGCAGCTTTACAGTATTAACTGTGAAATTCGTCTAAAGTAGCTCCTTTAATAAAACATAGGTTTATTTTGACATGTGCAAATCACAGACTGAGTAGAAGAGACATTTAGCTTAAAACCACTTGAACAAAACTGTCAATGTGCTTGTGTTTTAGGATAAAGAAGGTGGTTTTGTGGTGAGAGACTCAAGTCAGCCTGGCCTGTACACAGTTTCCCTTTACACAAAATTTGGAGGGTGAGTTTATGTGGCTGCTCTGCACATCTTGTCTTGTCCAAATCCATTTGTATCCATATCCACATCCGTGGGCTGGAGAAAAGCCCAGGAGAGAGAGGTCAAGAAAGAAATGAGGCCTGCTGTGATAGAAAAGATGGGTGACTAAAATGAGCTTCTTAACTCCGTGGTTAGGTCACATTGGCTTTAATTCAGTGTAGACCTGAACCTCCACCCAAGAAGGGGGTCTTGCTCTCCCACCACGTTTGTCTCTTCCCTTCTGCCAGCCCAGATGTTTGCGTTGGCGTGTGGTGAGCTGGATCCGGGAGCTTGCCGGGCTGAAAATTAACCTTTTATGGGTTAATATTCAACTTGGTTTGAGCACTGTCACCAGTGCTTGGGGTCTCTGATATTCAAGCCATTCCTGAAGCATTGGGAACACGAGCTGGCCCTTGCGGTTTCCTTTTCCTAGTCAATGTGCTCCTCTTGGAAAAAAAATCACAACAAATGACATTGTGTTATTACCGATTGTTATTACCTTTTCCAGAGAAGGTTCATCAGGAATAAGACACTACCATATAAAAGAAACCGTAACGTCACCGAAGCAGTACTACCTCGCAGAAAAACATCTCTTTAACTCCATTCCAGAAATAATCGAGTATCATAAACATAATGCAGCAGGTATATGAACTGGATTTTTTTTCTGTCACTTAGGGTTGATTTGAAAAGGAGTGTGAGGAGTTTTAGGGTTTTAATGAAAATTTTTAGGTTTTTGTAGTTCCTTCTTTTTCAGGGAAGTCTTGAAGCACTGCATTTTCACATTTTTTTCAATATAGGCTATCATTTCAAAGGTTTTATGTAAATATGAATGTATAAATATGTTACTGTCCCCAGAGTAACAGAAAAATAGCTGTATCAAGTCAGGAAAAATTCATTTAACTCCCCATGGTGTCTCTATCAGCTGCCTGTAACCCACAGCAGATGGATGGGGATGGGACTTCCCTGGAGTACATTTCAGGCCCTGTTTTTTTTGCCTGTGGGTCACCATGGCTTAAAATGATCTAATTTTCCCATATAGCGAACAGCTGAGGAGAACAGTAATGTTTAGGAAGTCCCTAAAGATGAGTCTTTGTAAAGGTTAGACACCTCGGATCTGTAGCTGTTGCTGATGTCTGCCCACTGTATGATGGGATGAGGAGAGTTTAGAAATCGGGGTCAAGGCACAGATATTATTTAGTGTATATATTTTTTTTCATGTCAAGCCTGTGCGTAAATTTCCTTTATGACTTATATTTTCCGGATGCCTATATATAATTCAGATGACCTGGCGTTTCCTGATGATATTCTGGAAAATGCCTTTCTGGAAAATATTCTCTAAAACATAACCTTGTTTTTCATCTATTATAACTGATTTTACTACTTGTTTCTTTAAATGTTTTATTGCTTTGACCATATAGTGTACTGAGTTCTGATAAGATTTTAGGGGAACATTCAGCTGGCACGCAGCATTTATTTCGTATGTGTGAAATTCCTGTGTAAAAGTGTTGGGGTTTAAAGGTGTGAAACGGAAGTGATCAAAAGTAACATTGAGAGTACGCGCTTCTTAGATAATCTTTCCGATCTGAAAGGGGTCCTCAGCCTCTGTTGGTGCCAACGCAACCGTAAAGCACAAGTGTATGTGCAGATCTATAGCCGTATCTCAGCAGTAAAGAAGACTTAACAGGTTAGATGCAGTGAGCGCTGCCGTGTACCTCTCATAGCCGCTTCGAATGGCCAGCGCAATAGCAGCAAATATGGCCAAAGCTGTGTGTCATAAGCTTACTGCTAATCAGCGTGGCACTTGGCAGTGAGCGAGTGGCCGATTTCGCTGCCTGGGGCTGTTTCAGAAGTAAATCTCTTGTCTCTTGAACTGTCTTTGAACCTCAGGTCTTGTTACCAGGCTGCGTTACCCAGTGACCCCAAAGAAGACGACAGCACCGACGACGGCGGGATTCAGCTATGGTAACTGCGTGTTATCTTCACCTACATGTACCTTAGATGAATTTATATACATTAAAATGCTACAAGATTTTCTAAAAGTTTGGAAAAGACCTGGTTTTGTGCTGGGTTTGGCCCTACTAACTTACGTGGGTCCAAGTTGAGCCTTGGAGACCCTTGCATGGAGGGTGCAAAAGGCCTCGTGGCTGGTGGTTGGCGTGTGGTGCCAAGGTGAGGAGAGGCAGAGCGTGTCACCAGAGCTCCAGGGGAGTTTGGCATCTTCCTCCACGCTTTTGTATGCACCTTAAGCTCTGCCCGACTAAAGAGCTGTGCCTTTGGCTCCTTCATAAGCCTCCAGGCTTCTGACTCAACCTTAGCCCTTTGATCTTTGTGAAGGGGTTACTTTTTTTTTTTTTTAATGCCGTACTTAAAACAGGTTATTCCAAATTTATATATCAGGTGATGTGAGAAGCTTCTTACGCGTTGGCACAACTTTCTGTGGTGGCAGCGTGCTGAAATCAAGTCTGATAACATCAGCATGCAGTTACTGGCCACAGGAAAGTTTGAGTTTTGCCTTCTGTCTTAGTCAGGAGCTGCTTAAAGGTCATGTCTACCTAAAAGTTTGTTTGTTTTGTGAGATATAGAAGCATTCAGTTTTCAGGTAAATTCTAGGACGTTTTCTCCCTAAATTCCCTAGCTTGTTCGTAATCCAACTTCCCTTTCCTCTTCCTTATCATCTACCAGTTGAGTAGGTTCCTTAACTGAGGAGTCACGTGCTCTCACTTGTTTTATTTTATAGAGAAATGGGAAATTAACCCCTCGGAACTGACCTTCATGAGAGAACTGGGGAGCGGCCTGTTCGGCGTCGTGCGCCTTGGGAAATGGCGGGCGCAGTACAAAGTAGCCATCAAGGCAATTCGGGAAGGTGCCATGTATGAAGAGGATTTCATTGAAGAAGCTAAAGTGATGATGTGAGTTTGTGTGCCTGGCACTTTTATTGCCAGTTCCAGGCCTCTGATGCCAAATACTGATGATAAATAAAACAGTTGGGGCAGGTGGTATTTTTGGAGTTTTGTGGGGCGGAGAGCTAGCACTGCGTGGAGGAAGTAATAACGAACGCGATCTCAATCTTTTCAGGAAGCTAACACATCCTAAATTAGTTCAGCTGTATGGTGTGTGCACGCAACAGAGACCTATTTACATCGTGACGGAGTTCATGGAGCACGGCTGCCTTCTCAACTACCTGAGGCAAAAACGGGGAGTTTTGAGTAAAGACGTCCTGCTCACCATGTGCCAAGATGTATGTGAGGGAATGGAGTACCTGGAGAGAAACAGCTTTATCCACAGAGACCTGGTAACATCCCACTGAGCAATACACTCATCTTTGATTTATTTTTTTTAAAATATTTTTGAACACACCTATTCTTGTTTGAAACAGCCTGTTTGTAAATAACTGCTTTTTGTTGTCACAGAAAATTATAATTAGCTGAAGTTGGCTCTCTTTATATCTGATCAAGTCTCTGAAGTTGCCCCGTACAGAGGTTTCTCCCTCCCAAGATACAGAATGAAATCTCTCTGAGATTTTTTTTTTTATAAAAAGTTAATAGCTATTCATGCTGATATAATAGTGTATCTCTGTTCTGTGTTGGTGCTGTTTGCACCACTCATGAATCCCTTGAGGTGATAATTTTTTCTGGTGATTTTTTTACGAAATGATTCAATTGTCAAAACAGTACTATCAAGAGGAAATACACTTACGTCCTTTTATTCCAGGTCATAATGAGAATACACTACTGAATACACTTCACAGTCAGTGAACTTGATAATTAATGATGACAAAATTCCTCCAAAGTAATTTGTCTGCAAGAGACCACAAATTTTTCATCCAACTCTAACTATTCCCTTTGTAGGCTGCCAGGAACTGCTTGGTGAGTGACTCAGGAGTGGTCAAGGTGTCAGATTTTGGAATGACAAGGTATGGTTGAGTGAGCAAAACACGTTTGTGGGGATTTGGGAAAAATTCACCTAACCCTTGTATTAAGCCATAAGGCAACACATGCCCATCAAAATTACAGGCAAAAATAATCTTTTTTGACCTCTGAGGGGAACATCCTTTGGTTAATTTTTTTTTCCCAGTGACTTTAAAGCTTGTTTGTTCAGTGGTCATCAATGATTTCCTTAATCATTTTAATTCTGGAAAATCAAAACTAGGCACTTTATTCTCTAGAGAAGTGAGTGTGTCTCTCACTTACCATGAGAAGCTTGGCTTTGAACTGCCTCTGTGGTCTGACTGGTCTTCTACTAGCAACTTTCTGTGAAAATCTTACAGATTCTTATCTTGCAGCGATGCAAGAGGCATATTAGAGCTTATGTTTCAGACAGCAGAGCTCGTGCTGCAGAGATAATGGTTGTTGATCTCTATTTTGGTAAATAACTGATAGAAAGAGGCTGTGCAGTGAGTTGGGGATGCCATTGGGGTAGATGGTTGCATCTCATTAAGCTGAAGTGCTGTAAGGTGCTGAGATGTGGAGAAGGGTTAATTTCCTGCCCTCGTTAGCACCCCTGGGGCTACATCAGGTGGGTGCTGTGTGGGGAAGGCAGGGGGTGGGGAGCAGCACTTACAAGGAAGGTGTTAAAACACCATGGTTTGACCAGCTCTTCTTGGCTTTTGCCACCTTTCTGTGACACTGAGCTTGCATGTCCCCTGACATCTGAATTCAGATTGGCTGGGCAAGAAATTGATGCTTTTGCGTAATTTTCTCTTGTAATACAGACGTTCAGCTTGCAGGTGGCCTAGACCTGTGTTGTATAGCGAATAATCACCAGGGGTCTCTGGGGTAAGAAGAAAAATGAACTGGGTCTTGACTGAAACCTTAGTATTGTGCCAGAGAGGCATTTTTCTCACGTGATGCTAACAGCCATGGCCATTAGGTGGCAATATGAGCTTCTAATATTCCAGTCTGTGACTAACATAATTTGCAGGCTAGTAGGCTGACTGAAACAAATAATGTTTTTCTTTCTTTTTTTTTTTTAAGGTATGTCCTTGATGATCAATACACAAGCTCCTCAGGGGCTAAATTTCCTGTGAAGTGGTGCCCCCCAGAAGTTTTTAACTACAGTCGATTCAGCAGCAAGTCAGATGTCTGGTCATTTGGTAAGACATTCACCGTTGAAAGAAAACACTAAAACGCTATTTTTAGATTTTATCAATACCAGTAAACCTCCAGTTATTGAGAAGGATTCAGTCATCTAAGAAGGAGCTCTGCGAAGAAGTTCAGAGAACACATTTGCCACAGTTTTATGCATAAAGTTCCACAGAGACCTTTAGAATTTATTTTTTAAAACCCGTGCTAATACAGTAAAATGTTTTCAGGGATGAAACTTGCGAATACTTCCTCGAATATGAGTCTCAAACTATCAGAAATCCTGAGTGCAGGGCTCAAAATAAACATTTTTTAGGAAGTTATTTGCTTATTTTCTTAATGTTTATTTTCTTTTTCTAGGTGTTTTAATGTGGGAAGTATTTACGGAGGGAAAAATGCCCTTTGAAAAAAGCTCCAACTATGAAGTAGTAACGATGATTAGCCAAGGACATCGTTTGTATCGGCCCAAACTAGCCTGTAAGCAGGTGTATGAAATCATGATGATGTGCTGGCAGGAGGTAACACTTTCTTTTTCTCTCTGTGTTGGGAAAAAAAAAAAGGTTAATCTAGCAAGAGGTATTAAACTCTATTGCAGCATTCTGACTGTATCCAGCTCTCTCAGATGTTCGTGTGTTTACTGCCAAGACAAAGATCTCCTCCTGGTTTGCAAGTGAACTAGAATTGTGATAAGAAAATCCACCGAGGAAATTTCTATGAAATATATGCACTGTTGGATTAAGTATGCAAAGGCATAACAAAATGAAATAACTGCTAAATCTGTGTTGGTCGTGATTGTATCTATGTACAAATACTGCTAGCAAAAACCCCCCAAAAACTCACGACAGCCCAGAGGTGGAGAATCTGGTTTTATATTGCTTCAGTTTATTAATCATTACAGAAACATGCCAGAATGACCAAAAATATTTTTAAAGGAAAACTTAATTAGCTGGTTATAAATTATATTGTAAATATAGATTAACTCGCAGTTGAATCTAAATACAAATCCCAAGATTTATGGAGAAAGATTACAATAGACTATAGTATTAATCCTCCTAACCCAGAAAGATACTGACTGTACAGCTTTCAAAAAGGTCAAAGGGGCAGCAAACCCAAATTTAATACTTTATCAACAAAATCAGTATAAAACATTTTTTGCAGTATTAAAGCAGAAAGTCTCTAAGGGGATAAGTGCATTTAATAAGATGTCTGTAGTTTTGAGAGAGCAATCGAGGTAACCAAGAATGGAAAGAGCTACATGATTTATTTCTAGTTAGTCTTTGCCACAGGGGGTGCTGGGGAAAAGCTGCTCTTTTCCAGTAATAAAGATGACCTACTGTCTGATGCTTGTCTTGGAGGAGAAGGTGCTGGAACAGAGGGCAATTAGGAATCAAACCAACTGGTGGAGGCCTGAAACTTAGAAAGCAGTTGTTTTATGCAGCAAAAAAATACATTGAAAACAACAGTGCCCTGGAGGGCCATGGAATGACAAATATGTCAGTAGTTCAAAAAAGCTATTCACGGGAGCCAGCAAACTACAGATCATAAAATTTTGTTTGTGCTTGGTAACCTGCTTGAAATGACCATTAAAATGGAATAATAAATTACCTGGAAGATAATTTATTTGTTACCACTTACTGAATATGAATATGTATTTATGGGATTTAAATGAACATCAATGAAATGGATTAAAAATGTGTTTATTTCATCACATGTTGTTAACAATAAAAACTAAGCGGTCATCTTGTGGGAGAGAATTTTTGCGAATCACAAACAAGACACAAATAATGGCAAGATACTGTCAATATTTGTCATAGAATATGATTAACTGTCTTGGTACCTCAGTCCTCATTTAATAATTTTATTAATAAAACTTCTAGAGGAAAGTGAATACTGAGGCTTCAAAATTCAGCAGGTGATACAAATTTAATTAGGCTGATAAATGGAGGAAAAGTGCAGGTTACCCAGACACTTAAAAGATGCTAAATTAACTGTGCTGGTAAGGTCAGCAAAGACCCTACCTCAGTGTATTGCCATAATTAAACAAAAAAAAAGAGGATGTTATGACACAAAGAACTGTATGGAAGATAAAATACTGTAGATTAAGGATACTGTTGCACAAGTCTGACATAGTCTCCTTTCGGAGTCCAAAAAATAATGCTGAACAGGCTTCAGAGTGTCACTCAAAATTCTTAGAAGCATGAACAACTTGCTTAAAGAAAGAGTGGAGGTGGTGATAGGGACAAAAATAAAAAAGTGGAAAATAATTAGTTATATAAAGAGTGTAGTCCAGCAACACCTACTTAATGTATTTTCAAAGCATAAAAGGGTGACACTTACTGAAATTAAGAGATACATCTAAAAACTACACAAGGAAATATTTTTGCATGTCATGTTTAATGAAATGGTCAATTCATTGCCACAGAATGATATCAAGACTAATAATTTATCAAAATCGACACACCTTTATTGCTTTCTAATCACAGTTGTGTATGCTTTTATTTTTAGAAACCAGAGGGACGCCCGACTTTCGAAGACTTGCTTCACGCAATCATTGACATCGCTGAGGGTGAAGATGCTTTCTGAAAAAAAAAAAAAGACATCATCAGCACAAGTCTGTGATAGAAGCCACTTTCCAGCGATGTGGCTTCACCGTTTCTTTCAAAGGCTTGATTCTCTAAGCTACTGGATGCTGCTAAACTGCAGGGGGAGCCTGTAATATCTGATCTGTCCCAGCACGAGGAGAGGTTTACATGATGTTGGGAAATGAGCACAGTATCCTCAGCAGTAGCAGTCTCTATACTTTCTCTGAAAAGTTAGCGTTGCATAGCGATGAAGTTGAGCTTTTTATGGAGGAAGAGAGAGAGAATGTGGCCAAAACCCAAGAGCTTCATTTACATTTGCTGGGTTTGGTCCATGTATATACAGTCCACGGTTTCTGAGTTTCTCTTTACATGGGCAGTAGTGTTAGTAGTGATTTGCATGCTTAGAAATTGAAGGTATCTATAAATGGCTATTTACTGACATTGAAATCTTTCCAGAGATTCTCCAGAAACGTTATTTTTCATTCATTGATGGGTATTTTATGATACATAGAGAACACAAAACATGTCTCTTCCATTTGCACATGGTAGGTTGCTAACAGTGCAGTCCTCAGTTTAGTGTAACACTCAAAAAGCTTTACTTCAGACCTGAGCCGTGATATGCCCCAAGCCATTCCATGCTGGTTGGTCAACCAGAGACCTCCCATGGTTCATCTTGATGTTACTTGTGAAAAGTAAGTCTCAGATTCAGCACAACTGGCTGTCAGTGTACCATAATACCTTGTTTTGGATTAATTATATAATAATTTATATGCTGTATGTATTGTAAATATATAAATTCCATGCATTTATTTATATAAAGCGTGTTTTACTCTTGAAATTTTTAAGTACAAGTTTGTCCTACCTTGCCTTACACACACAGCTACATCCATGGGGTTGTAAATGAAAGTAAGTAGACTCTGAAGTGTGTTTAAGGAGGACTCCTCTTTGTCTGTGATCTAACCTTTCTGTTCTTAACAGAAAATATCATACTACATGTGTATGTAAATAAACTGGATGTTAACTATTGTTTGGAACCAATTAATGTGTTGCAAATAATTCACTGTCAGCTCATCATGAGCCAACCTCATGGTCCGTGTGAGTATGGTGTTATGTATATGTGTGAATACACACTCTATACTAAATATGTATAGTACTATGAATAACATTTAAGAGAATTTGGCGATAATGAGATGTTCAATGCAGAAGTGCCCAAACTCCTTAGAAGTTACATGCTCTGTCCTCTCTGCTAGAGGCTAATTCTGACTCTGTGCTAGTGGCTGTGAGGAGTATTTGTGCTTCAGTTTTGCTGTGGCTGCTTGAATAACTGTATTGCATGTTTTCTCTTTTTTTTTTCTTTTGATGCTTGTGCTCTTGTTCCATGGGGAATAGAAAATAGATTGCACAGAGACTTCTTCCATTACCTTTAATAATGTAATACATCCCATCATTGCTGCATTTGAGTATTTCTGTAATTAATTTTGGAGATGCCTAGCTCCATCTATTAGATGCCTAATTTTGTATCTCTGCACTGCTTTGTCTAAACCTTCATGATCAAAAGAAGGTAAAGCCTTTTGTTTTTTGGAAGACTTTCCTTTTCTCATGCTATTTCATTGAAAGGTTACAGGCTGTCAGAAAAGGTTTAAATGTCTACTTCCTTTTTCTTAATGATAAAGTCTCAGAAGATTACTGCAATGATGCAAACCAACCTGTCAAAGTGAGTCCACACCACTACCTAATCAATGCCAACTGCATGTATTGCTAAAGGGGAAAATCTAGGGGTTTCTACCTGTAGTAGCCTTAGATGGTTAATTTTGGAAAGGATCAGAGCACCTCTGGAGGTAGCTGTCTTGCTGACTCTCCTGACATCTTCAAAGACAGGCTGAAATGCCGCACCATGGCTTTTTCTGGATGAGTTCACTCATCCTTCAGCAACTTCAGCCTGTCTTCTCTGTTTTATTATAGCTGAATTTTTTCAAATGTTGAGGTCAAAAATTCATCTGAACAGAACCAGATATTGTGATATTTTGCTGTATTTTTTTCCTTAGAAGAAATATTTGGGCTTGCTGATTACAGTTTAATATATTTTTTCTGTAAAATATATCTGATACTAGAAAGCAGCTGCTTCCCCTCCCCCAATTTTTTTTTAAACAGATGTCAGATTAGTCTGGGGTGGCTTTTTTTTTTTTAAGAAAAAAAGGTAAGTAGGCGGGGTCAAGCAGTATTTGTGGTTTACCGTGTTTCATTATCAGAGTGAAGAGCTCAGCTAGGGCTGTTCTGCTGCCACAACTGATGAAGAGAGCTTTGCATTTTCATTTGAATATAAGCGGACAACAACCAGACATGATTCTTTCTACCTGTAAGTAAACTGGGCCGTGTATGTTGATCTTGCAGTTTTGTTTTGTGCAGCGGCAGCGTCCTTGGCAAATGAGCCATTCCATTTAAATATTGCCATAAAAATACCAACCAGCTTTCTTGTGCTGCTCAAGTGATGGCTGTTCAGACTGCTCATCTTGACTTTGAAAAATCACTGCACAAATACGAATCCATTGTACAAAGGGGTTCAGCAAAACAACTACTGTTACATATAGGCAGGGAGATACTCCCACATACTGTTCTTAAAGATCATGTGCAGTGTAGATGCGAACAAAATGTTTGGTAGAACTAGAGCTGTCTCTCCTCTAATTAATTCACAGGAAGGATAGAAAGCCTCAGCTTGCACACGTAAAAAGCTTGTCTTTTAAAGGTGTTTTTTTTTTAAAAGCCAAACTATACTGTGGCTTTGTACCAGACTATTGATTTTCTAGTGCTGTTGAAAACTGACAGACATAGCAGACCAGGAGGCATATCGTGTGTTACAGTAAAGATCTGGGTTTGATGGGTGAAGCTGAGGTTTTAGTGTTGAAGGCAGTTCACCTGCTGCCACACTGCAATAGCAAGAACTTCTTGCAAAAGATGCCAGAAGAATGTAAGTCCTGGACATCGACTACAGCGCTTTCAAAATTAGAAGTGCTTTGAGAAACAGTGAATCAGAAAGAAACTCCAAGCCAAGAAACCTATGAAATAATAAAATGACAAAATGAAAATTATAAAAATTGATCTCTAACTTGTTGCTTTTGTCTTTGATGATACTTCCTCATGGCTGCAAATTAGAGTGAGTTCTAACTGAAGATAGGAGGAAGACTGCACGCACAAAGGAGTATGAATTGGCCACCTTTTCAGGCAATGTAATCAACCCAAAGCATACTGCTGGGCGTTGTGGGACTTTATCGGGCCAGTTATTGGCAGCAATGGACCATCTTAAAGGACTGGTGTGTTTTCACTGTGCCTTCTCTGCTTTCCTGAGACTATCTTTCAGCTTCTCAAGCAAATGGCCGTTCCTGACAGCTGACCAGTCTTTTGCTTCTTCTAGCATCCCATCTGCTCCACTGTGCACAGATAGATTTGTTTTTCAGGTCTCTAAGTTGGTTATCAAAATGTCAGCTGCAAATGTATTGGTTGAGCATTTGCCAGGCTAGGACCAGAACCAGTTTCCTGGTATTTCCAGTTCATCCACATGCTTCTCTTGCCATGATATCTTTTCTTGTTTCAAAACTAAGGTCTGATTTTGGGCATCAGAATTTGATAGGCAATCATGGCTCTGCACTAGTGTTGCCATTGATATTTGTTAACACTAGGGAGTCACTATTGATATTTGTCACTAGGGAGATAACATGACACTGTTTTAGTAACAAGTGTCTTCATCCTAATATAGTCATTTCCGGAGAAGAAAAGACAAGAACAGTAAAATGGGCTGTGCTGCTTTTCCTGTGTTAAATTATTTGTAGAATTAGCTGAACTATGAGGTTGAAAGCTTTTATCAGAAATTGGAAAAATTAAATTCTCTGCACAATTATAGAAGGAAGATGGCAAATTTGAGATTCAACAGCTTCAATGCTCATCTTATTTGATTTAAACTTAGTTTTTAAGCTGCTGACTTTAATTGCTCCATGTTGACAGACCAGAGGATCAAAAGCAAATGTGTTTTGGTAGCTTGTGCTTTGATAGAACTCAGGGAAATGTGAGCAGCGAGGCCTACTGGGGCTGTGGATATTGGAGAAACTCTCCTTCCTGTGGGTTTAAAAGAAACAAAATTTGACTGATTTTTCTGGAAATTTGGGGAAAATTTTTGAGTATGTAGGAAATAGGGAAGTGGAACCTGAAAATAATGATGGGTCCCTAACTATTTTAACAGACTTCCAGAAACAATTTACTGTTAAAAATTATTGAATATTTCTTTTGTGAACGTATACTTCTTCTCTGTGTCCTCTCGCAAGCAGTAAGTCCATCATTCATCAGATGATGATAAACCTTATTGGTATCTCTGTTCTTTTCAAAATATGGAATCCAAAACGTGATTTGCTTGCTGAAGCACAACTCTCACTGACACCATCACTGATTAATTTTTAATTTATGAACTCTTTGGTGTGCTTACATGAGTTAGGGTCCAGAGGGCCAAGGCCTGCTGATACTTATGTGACTCTAACACCCTTTGACAAGTCCAGAGTGTTTGGCCTAAGAAAAGGTCCTTAGTCCAAAATTGAAGGAAACCAGATAGAATACTTCCATTGATTTCAGTGATTTGACTTAAGTCATAGCAGAAAGGAAAAATCAAGAAGAAATATTTTAAACTATGAGTGAATTCTAAGAATCTATTTTCAATTTCTCCTTTGCATTTTGAAACAATATTTTTTTTTTTGGTATTAAAATGCAGGGTTTTAAAAATTACTATTTCTTTGTTTGCCTGATGGCTGTTGAAGAGAAGAGAGAGGAAGGAAGAGCCCGAGTCACAGGAGGGGCGTTTGGTTGTGAGAAGCTTCAGGCAGGAAACGCAGGCTTCCTCTGGGGCTGCGCTGAGCCCACGGCTCACACACCATCGCTGGGGCACCTGGAGGGAGGCAGCAGATTGGGTGTAAACATCTTCCTCGGCCACCAGTAGAAGGTCAAGTTTAACCAAATTACTCGTTCAGTGTATCAAAGCTTTCACTGTTTGAAGCCTTGGCCAAGTCTTTCTAAAATGGAGTCGCAAACCAGCTTTGGGCCTTTCTGTAGTGAGTTATGAACTAAAAAACCATGATTTTAATCAAGGGGAGAGAAGGTGGTGTGCAAGAAGCTTACCAGTGACTGGGGAGGATGTAAAATGCATAAAGACGCTTTGCTTGAGATGCTAAAATTCCTATCCATCAGGTCAAAACTTCCTGACAACTCAGGCTAAAGTTGGGCTTAGCTCTGTGGACCGAAGGCTTTTCTCTGTCTATGTTCCTTGAGAATGTTTCCCAGCAGACCTGACAAATTTCCACATGGAAATTAACAGTTTTCACTGCTATAATTTCTGCTTTTATTAATTTCTACTGAGTTAATTCCACAAGTGCTCTAGGAGCAATGCATGGACAGAAGAACTTCAGAAGGAAAGCCGTTGCCAAGAATAGTTGCGTGAAGACAGGTTTGTTTTCAAAGAGCTGGAAACTGTCTTCTTTAGGATGGTAAATACCTGCTGGATTGATAGGCCGTGATCTGACACTTAAAGTACTCCAATAAGGAGAACAAGGAGAAGCAAACTGTGGAACTGTGCAAAGTTTGTGCTGCTCCTCAGGACCCAGCAATTCAGTTCAGCACGGGCTTATCTGGGCTCTGGCCTTAGTCTAATCCAAGTCTTTGCTTTTTGCCTGCAGAACTTGGTCATGTTTTACGATCTGTAATTGGTTACACACTCTAGCCTTGGAAAAAATCATTCGCCAAATGAAGCACGTGTCCCAGGAAGCACTGTAATTGGATCTTGTATGTTTTCTGTGGTTTTATGAATAGGACAAGACAGTAAATAATACATTAATTTATTGCTAATTGCTTTTAGCACAGTAAAGGCAGGGTCTAACAGGAAAAGCATCTATTAACAGAGCAAATCTGAAATTCGCTGAAAGCAAAAAGGATTCCTGAGCTTACCTGCAAGACCATACCATCTTGCAATATGCTTCTGAGGCACTAATTAATGCCGCTTCAGACACACCAGAAATAATCTCAATGAACTTCTTAGAGGTGATTTTCATTCCCAGCTTGTTCTCACCTAGAACATTAATAGTCTCAACCCTGTAGTAAAACAATGCTAGGGACCTTGTTCAGATAAATCTCAGCCACTATAATTTTAAAAAACTGAGGGCCAGTTTAATGTACACTGGAAAATTATGCAGCAAATAATTGCATTGCCCCTGTCTCTTCAGCCTGGTTTCTTTAAAGAAAATTGTTGGTGTCAGCTGGCTTGGGTATTTGTAATTGCTGTATTTTGCATAGCTGTCAGTGGAAACTTTTATCAAACACACGATAGTGCCTTCTGATTAACGTAGGCTCATCAGCTTCCCACGCTATAGGTTCTTCACAGGATGCAACAGTCTAAGGGAAACTGCCCCACAACTTTCAAGATAAATACCCTAACCAAAACACATACGAGACAGGTCTCTTCCTCTTCCAGCTAAGAACTAGTTTCGGCCTTATCTTTCTGACACCTGACGTTCTCCCTTCTTTTAGTGGTTTAGAATTTGCCAAATTAAGTACCTTCATAAGGAAAATAATTACGTTTTCATTGTGTGGTAAGGTTGTTTAATATTTTGTGTGCTAGGATGCATACTCTCAGCACGCTTGGCCCAAATGCTGGTAACAGGCAGTGGCAAAAAGTCTTACAGAACACCAGAAGGGACATGCTATTTGTTCCAGGCTGGATTAAGTCATTAGGATCAGCAAGTCAAAAATGCCCTGACAGAAAAACAAATAGAGTGTAAGACACTGGTGGGAGAAAGACATACCTTGTGAAAGATAAAACAACAGAATAATGAGACCTTGCTTATTTCAAGTAACTTTCTGAGGCCTCTTTTTGTACTATAATATCTGTGGCAGAGAAAACTCAGGGCTCCTTGGAGTGGGGTATAAAGTCTGTTTTCTGCTGGTGCAGCTGAATATGACCGGAGCCTTGTCCCTGTATGCCTGGCTTTCAGGCTTCCTAAGAGAGCACACGTATGTTGCACCTGAGAGCCTGAGTCCAGCTTGCTGATGCTGCTGCCCTCCCACCAACGGTGTGAGATGCTAGTTCAGGGGATACCCCACTGGTTTAGCATCCCAGCTCATTTGGCTGGAGATGAGATGAGCAGCAGCGCAGAGGGAAAGAGGACGGGACCATAGCTGCCACAGCTCAGCTGAAACTGCTGTGTGAACACAGGTTGGGGAAAAGTGGGTCTCTGCCTGAGTAGAAGAGGACCAGAGTGGATGTCAACCATTTATTTACCTCGTTCAGAGCTTCTTGATGCCTTCCACCCTGCTTAATACCATATCCTCTCTGCTGCTCATACACGATGTATTAGATTGATTTCTCTCTAAGTGTATGATGTCTGTGATGATTTGTCCAACGTGTTTTTCTCAGGATTGTCAACCACTTGGCACCCAAGTCTAAAGCACATTTTTTGTTAGCACTTTAAACCTGGGCATATGATCTAAAAATGGTATCATTACTGAAGGAGACAGTTGTCCATCTCCTGTCCCTGATGATTCTCATCCCCTTAATTGCACTAGTTAGAGCTTAACAGGTCAGATTGGTACTGCTCTGGCTGACGAGGTCTTTCTTTTCCTTTCTGATGTAGTGAGCTGATTTAACGCCTCACATGGCCTCAGAATTGCTAAGACATTGTAAGGGAGACAGAGCAAAGAGCTGGGGCTGCAGGAAAGGTCTGCTGTGTTTGGTGGATGCAGATTCAGCCTTAATGATTTGCTGATGCCACACAGCAAGACAGAGCTAATAATGGGGCTAAGCACATACAGTAGCCCTTAATTCTGGAAGTTTTGTAAACAAAGAACACTGAAAATATGGGAAATGTTCTTGTCCACAGATCACACCATCCAGTCTGTCTTCTGCTGTTGTTGCTGCTGCTGCACAGTGCAAAAAAGGTATGTGAAATGCTCAAGCTTTTCAGCAAAGAGGGTGATAAAAATATCTATATATAAAGGAATTTCAAAAATCCCTGCATTTTCAGTAGAACTCCTATTTGTTCGGAAGTTTAAAGAAGCTCTACCCTGCATATCCCTAGTATGAAGGAAGGCACATATATGTATCTCCATGAATTATTATTTTTTTAATGAGATTATCTATAGATACGTATTCACAGAAATACTTTATGTTTTTCAAAATCAGAGCAATGAGAACAAAAATGAACCTAGACCCTGGCACTGGCCTGGTGAACCAGTACTCAGCCTCAGAACCAGGTGTTTCCTACACATCTCCTTGGAAGTGCAAGGTAAGTCATGTTTTGGCAGGTGAAAAAGAGAGAATTGAGATGATGTGCCACATGGTGGCTCAGTACCAGAAGGAGCAGAGGAGTAACTTAACTATTGAGCATGTAAGGTGCTTCATTGAGCAAAAATTCTAGAGTGAAGGTATATGAAGATTCATGCTGATGTAAATACAGGGTCACAGAGAAGCTTCCCAAGCGCTCTGTCATGGACAAGGTGGTTTCTTCTCCCACTGCTAGATCTAAGTTGAATAATCCGAGCTTTCAAAGCATACCCAAGTGTGAAACTAGACCCTAACCTGATGCAAAAGAAAATTATTCTGTTCCTGCCAATTTGCTACGAAAAAGTCTGTGATGCCCTCTGTGTTAATTCTCCAGATAAATGACTAAATTTCAAGATGTTGTAACTCCACTAATTTCAATGTCACTCTGCCTTTACGCCAGCTGAGGAGTTGCCCCAGCGCTCATACCATGGAGAAGCCGAGGTAGATGGCTTATTTATTATTCACTGTACTTGCCATTGTCTTTTTGGCTTCTACACCAAATATACTCAAATCTAAGTCTCACTGTTTTACAAGGGATGAGGTGATGGTGCTTTATAAGGGGAAGTAATGATCACGATGAGTTCCTTTTAGTAAATGAGATTGTATAATAGCAGGGGAATTAAGCAAGCAATAGTAGGGAGAAAGAATAATTATAAAATATATTTTTTTTTTTCACTAGCATAAGAGGCAATTGCAGTCAAAGAACAAGCCATTACCTCCTCTACCTGCTGAGGCCTTGGAAGACTGCTCAAAGAAACCCAGAGTTATTGCACTCTATGACTTTTTTGCCAGAGGACCCTCGGATTTACCACTCAAGAAATCAGAAGAATACATTATCCTTGAACAGTATGATCCCCACTGGTGGAAGGCAAGAGACCAACACGGGTAAGAAAGCAGGCATCTATTTTAGTCTGCCTAAGCAGAAAGACAGAAAACAATCCAAACAACCCCCGTGAAAGCAGGCAGATAGCATGAGACATGTGCAACAATTTAGGGGCAGGTTGGAAAGTGTTCAGCTATGTACGAGGCGCACAGATTGACCGGGCAGACTTTCAGCAGTGTTTGGTGCCCCAGAAATGGGTGGGGAATCTGGAGTGTGTTGAGAATTCAGAGCTAAGTCCTAGGCTCAGCAATTTCCTGAGCAACATAAGGGCATTTGAGGACCTTGCGAATCACTGGGCTCTGAGCCATGTGCAGATCCAGCTTCCCATATTTCAAGTTCTTTACAGTGCAGCATGTATGTGTAGAAGCTTCATAAAGGCCGTAGAGATTATTAAGACGTGTGCCTGAAATAAAATGCCTAATTAAAAATTCCTGGCTGTTTTAGAGAGCTTGATAAGTTCAGCTAGGATCCTTTCCACGTTTATGGTTGTTTCGTGTCATTCCCCTTTCTCCTTTGCGTTTTCTCCAGTGTATCCTGTACTGTCATGCTGGGAATAGTTATATGTTACATAATAACTGTCTCATTTCATTCAGATTTCTCCTTTAAATACTTTCAAATGCTTTTTCACAGTTTATATTTGTAGATAGAATTTGCTGGATTATTATTTTGTGTATACATGCAAGCACACACTTTTTACATTTCACACTTAAAGAAAAAAGGCTTTCCATAGCTACAAGGTTAGAAATTAAGAGAGTGGCTTCTGATACAGAAGAAATGTAATTTTTTTTTCCATAAATTTTCTTGTGATTTGACTTGAAAATTTTCATTAACGTGCCTGCTCTCAGCCCTCTACAAATATCCTATCCCAGCTGACTTATTCACTTTAGTAGCTGTCACCATCCACAGTTGTGGGTCAGGAAGATAGTGTCTGGGATGAAAGGACTAAGACTTCTTTTCAATTCCAATGGTGGGATTCAGTATCTAACGATGTAGCCAATAGTGTAAGTAAGCTTTATAACTCAACAAAAGGCAGATGTGTATCTTAATCCTATTAAGATTATGTACCATCCTATAAGACAGTCATAGAATCATTTAGGCTGGAAAAGACCTTTAAGATCATCAAGTCCAGCCGTTAACCTAACACTAAACTATGTCCACCGGCACCATGTCTACATGTCTTTTAAATACAGTGGTGACTCAACCACTTCCCTGGGCAGCCCATTCCAATGCCTGATGACCCTTTTAGTGAAGAAATTTTTCCTAATATCTAATCTAAACTATCCTCAATATGTCATTTCAGGAATGAAGGTCTAATTCCCAGCAACTATGTTACTGAAAACAAGAAAAGTAATTTAGAAACCTATGAGTAAGTACCCTTGAAAATTATAATTGCACTTTATTTTCTAAAAATGGAATGATACAGTCAAGTGGTTGATCCTTCGGTCTTTATTAGACATGAACAGATGTTTATTGAAAGCTCCATATTTCTTTTATTTTACTACTTTTAGTATAAAGTAACCATTTGGATTTGGAACTATTTGTTCAGGGAATGTAACATGAAGTTACAAACACCGAGTCCTCCAACAACGTTCATTTGCATAAATCACAATGTCAGAATCCAGATGTTTCCTATTTCTCCAGGCTCACTAGATAATTTTTCCATATGCTGATCTCTTTCTGTTGTGAACATGCAATTAACTGACTAGAAGCTAATTCTGATTACTTCAACCTAATTTACTGGAGAGTAAAATTCTGCAAAATTCTAGAGAAGAGAGCAGGTGTAACTCTTTCCTGGGTTTACTTTTGTTTGAGCTCATATTTAATCAGAGTGAATGGGGAAAGATGTTGTTGTAGTCACAGTGATCTCATAAAGTCATTCCAAATTAAGAGATGCTCATATACAACAGTTCTATTCAGGTTTTGGGGAAGATGGATTACTTTTGTGAAACGGCAAAAAATAATTTTTACTGACTGAAATTAAAGGATAGGTTACCTCTTTGTTGCAGGTGGTACTGCAAAAACATAAACAGAAGCCAAGCAGAATTTCTCTTGCGCCAGAAGGTAACTCAGCTTATACAAAGAGCTAATGATATCTAGAAAGATCTATCAGTAGAGGCATCAAGACCATTACCACAGGCAAATTCAAAACTGCTTGGTATGCAGTAAGAGAGAGAGAGTACTTGAAAATAAAAAGGCTTTCTGGGGTAAGTGTACAGACTATTCAGACTTCAGAGAGTTTTAAGTTGTAGCCCAAGCAATTTTAATGCAGATTTTCCATACCAGATAAGTTGAATTACATGTGGTTTTACTGTGCTTATCTTTTGTGTGAAACACTGAAGACTGAAATCTGTGCAGTAAGGACGTTACCAAGGTGGCAGAGCTTAAGAAAACCCCTGCCTCTTCCTTATGAATAGAGCAAACAACCCATATTGTGTTCTGCCCCCAGCAGTTACCAAAGTGCCTAACTCAGTTAAGCTCATTAGGCCTTTGCTCAAGGACCAACACAGGGCTTGGGCAACACAGACTAGAGAGGAACATCTCAGATTGAACTGGTTTACAATATTTTATTGTAGTGATTTGTGCTACTTGATTTTTTAATACATCAAAGCATTTTCACTACTTTACACTGAACCTACATTATTTAACTGCAAGAAATTGCCTGGCACTTAGTATTTTCCCTTGGTTGATTTTGCTCTTCTATCTACCTGGTTATCAGTTCCCTTTCTCCACTGCTTTATCCCCTTCCCGAGTAGTCGTAGGTATTCTATAGAATTTGGTAATCAGCTGCAAGTGCTATGTGAAGGGAGGATTATTCATGCTCAAAAGGAGAAAATAACTCTACTTGGATTTCTTTTCAGTCCAAAGAAGGTGCATTTGTTGTCAGAGATTCAAGCCAACAGGGACTTCTTACGCTGTCCATGTATTCACGAGCCAAAGGGTGAGTAGCTCTTGCATGGTCAGGGTTTGAATTAAGAGGTGATGGAAGAGCTTCCCTCAAAGTCCTCAGGCTAAATGGACATGTGGTGGACAGGAGCAGGGAACCACTGGGCTGCTGTTTATGCAGAGTTAATTATCCCATGTGCAGAAACATTTAAGGTGGGCAGTTGATCTGGGAGCCAGGGTGCAAATGTTCTGCCAAGACAAGATTAACTGCTGTCATTGAAGTCCTCTAAGACTCTGCTGTGAAAGCCGTGCATCCCACCCATGTAATGCAGGCAATAAGACCTTGCATTCACATCTTCTTGCCTCTCTTCCTACCTGAAGTGCCATGGCTGCCACACCATGCTGCCACAGCCTTTGGCCGCTGCACCAAACTGCTTCCCTCCTCCGCAGGCTCTGCGCACAGTAAATTCATCCCATGCTCCCTGCCCCCAGACTTCTCCTGGTTTTCTCCTGAAATCACCTCACCTCCCCACTGTGCAGTCTAACTTCTTCTGCCGGAGAGCTGCCACAGGACTCGCTTTTCTCCCACATCGGTCGCAGTCACCTACAGTCCTGACTTACCCCTCCTCGAGCTGCCTTGTACCCCTCCCTCATCCCTCCTACATCCTCCTGCGTCAGTGGTGTCTGCTTTCCGTCTCTCCCTCTTGGAGAAAGAAATAGATGAGAGGAGCAAGGCAAAGTTATCGCTGCTACCACCCCCCCTCTTCCTCTCTCCCTCCCCTCCCTGGAAAGGTGGGACAATCCTCCCCACCACCCCTGTGCCGGGCACAGGCTCAGGATTGCATTAGGGTACCAAACTTCAGCAGCCACCTCCAGCTTGAAATGCTAATTAACTTGGCATTTCTTCCTTTTGAATATCCCAGAAAGCGGCAAAATGTACAGAAAGCAAGAAAGACAGATAATATGGAGAAATACACAAAAGTAAACATATCAAGTAAAAGCTCCAATGAGGAGCTTCTTGCAAAGCAGAAGAGAAAATGGAATCTCTCAGAATACATGTGTGTTTTTAATTTTTGGAGGACACTCTGGTAATGAAGAGCATTTTAATTTTAAAAGCTTAGCTTCAAGTAAGTGTTGAATTAGGAGGGACATCTGTTAAAGGCTACAGCTATTTCTTATGGATGCAATGACGCTTGTGCAATATCTTTCAAAGTTGGAAGAAAGATCTAATCAAGAAGCCTTTTTTTTCCCACTACACACTATCCCAGCTACACACAGAAATTTTAAGTTGAGAAATGTACCTCAAGTTTTCAGATTTATCTGTGATTTCTTTCAAAGTGAAATTTAATCAGATTTATAGTAGAAATTGTTTTTACTGAAAATTGCAATCCTTTGTTGATTTCAGAAGTCATAATGGAGATATTCGACATTATCAAATTAAGACAAACCACTTGGGACAATACTACGTAGCAGAAAAATATCTCTTTTCATCTGTTCCTGAACTTATCGAGTATCATCAACACAATGCTGCAGGTAATGCATGCAAGCTGATAAGGTTTTACAGATGATGATTTGAAGCTCCTCAGGACTTTGGGAGACTGGAAATCACTCTCCCTCTAATACTTCCTTATAAAAAGAGATACAAGCTTTTCTATTGCTGATGAATTCAAATATGCTGTGATCCTTTCTGGCAAAGTCATAGTGGCATCTACCGTGAGGGAAGTGAAACTACCAAACTCATCTACATGTATGAAATTAATTTTACAAAGCTAGAAACCTAATGTATTTACCTGCTCTGTATTCTCTTGGTTCATATTTGACTGGATGGGACTTGTATGAAATTTCATCATAATTCTTTCCTTGCCTAAAACAAGGGCTTGCAGGCATGCAATTTAAGAAAAGCAGGAGCTGTTCTGTGCATCAGCAGGCAGCATTCTGCTGATTTTGGCAAAAAAACCCACCCTACCCTACAAAAAAATCAAAGGCAGAATTAGGGAGCACAAGGACTCTCTAACACTGGTTTGCAGCCTACCAGATTTAGCCACCTCTAATTATTGGCTGACAGCAGCTTTTCATAATTTTTAGCATTAAAAAATGCCCTTCACCTTGGTTCTGCCCATCATTTGATTTTAATAAAATATAAAATGTTCTTACCCTGAATGAGTGGAGATGGGAAAACACACAGAGATCCCTCACACTAGTGAGGAAGAAAGACATGGGCATGGAGGGAAGAGGGTTGCAGGAAACACATGAAGCAGAAAAGGACCTGAAAGTAACAGTGAGAAAAATGAATGAAGCCCTTTTGGTGGAAGGAGGAGGACTGCAGGAAACACACGAAGCAGAAAAGGACCTGAAAGTAACAGTGAGAAAAATGAATGAACCCAGGGAATCCTGGGTGAGGGATGTACTCACTGGTACTGTTGGCTCATGAATTCAAAGAAATTGAGTGATGGACACAAAAATATTTCTTGCAATGGGAAACAATCCTGAGAAATCATGCTGGAACCTCTTAGGTGGGTGACACAGAATTGTAGTACCCATTTATTCAATATAACTAACATCATACAAACAAGTAAGGGTATCACTTTTGATTGTACGAAAATAATGATACTTTTGTAGTCAGAGCCTTATTGAATAGTTTTCCTCCATTTCTTTTCACTGTAGTGTTTTATCCAAACAAGCTGTAAGCAAAAGTAACTTCAATAAATAAGAAATGAACATCTGATTCCAAATATTTTTGTTTGAGAAGAGGTATAATATAGCATACTTTGGATGGAGAAAAATGGAGTCAGTAATCAGTCAACAGATTATTGTTGCTTTGTCCCCTACAGGTCTTATCACTCGTCTCCGACACCCAGTTGGATCAGTTGGATGTTCTTCACCAGCAACAGCAGGATTTAGTTATGGTAAATTTTCTGTTGTCTTTTGTTGGAGATTTAGGTATCTGCCTAGGCAGGAATTTCAATCACATTCATGCAGCTAATAATTAAGTTGTAGCCATGAAATTTCCCAGTAATAAGAAACACATAAAACCCCCATATTCACCAGAAATAGACGCTCATTTCCTTGTAAGGTGTTGGTACCAAATGACACACCTGACTCGAGTCCTTCTGCTCAGCGACTGCTCTGGTTCTGTTACAACCACCAGTGCATTTCAGAGCTATCTGGACTTTTCTAAGCAGGCTTAAGACTCAAATATATATTTAATAGCTTTTAAAAGTCTATTTGATTTTTAAATGCTCAGGAAATGGAAATTAATATTATTTATGAGGAAGACTTTCCCTGTCAGTTCTGCAAGTTTTAGAAGTAAGAATGAAATCTTATACAGTATCAGAAAACAAGCAATAAATACTAGTTTTGTATAGATAGATCAAGAAGTTCATATCATCTGGCTGATGATAGGAACCTCCACAATGGTGTATCTTTCCTGTGAATGTTCCCATTAATCCCAAAGGCCTAATATTCTGAAGGGCAGAGCTATTGTGGTTACTATAATAGAGGCAGCCAATAACTATTTCTGCAGCAATACTACCCATCCAGGACTGGTTCAGAGTTCAACACCACATCTGATAATGCCAAAAAAGTTCTCATATGCAATCAAAGCTATACCCTTGTGTTATCTTCAACCCTCAGACACTCTTGGATTAAGCAATTTAAACACTAATCATGTTCTACAAGCTGTAAAATAACATTCACTTATAAACACATATATGAGCATGTGGAAATGTTCAGATATTTAAAACTCACAGTATAGCTGATGAACAATTGTGATGTTTTGCTGCATGCGTTAACTGCAAGTAGCAAAGCACGTCACCTGGAAATGGCTCGGGAAAGCTGACCTGACTGTTGTAACATTTTGGGTTGCTTTTATAGAGGAGTGGGAATTAAACCCATCTGAACTGACGTTCATGAAAGAACTTGGACGTGGGCAGTTTGGAGTCGTTCAGCTGGGCAAATGGAAAGCAAACATCAAGGTTGCCATCAAAACAATCAATGAAGGTGCAATGTCTGAAGATGACTTCATCGAGGAGGCCAAAGTGATGATGTAAGTACAAAAGCTGTTATGTCTGATGGTTGTCATTGAGATGACCAAGAAATAAACATGGAATGGAATACGGTTTATCAAGTACTGAAAGTATTTTTCAAAACCCCCGTGAGAACCAAAGGTCTAGTTACCTGCCAAGGACAAATGCTAGCCTGCCTAACATGGGATTTTAAACAGGAAACTCTCCCACCCGAAGCTGGTCAAGCTTTACGGAGTGTGCACACGCCATAAGCCTCTCTACGTTGTGACTGAATTCATGGAAAATGGCTGCCTGCTCAACTACCTTCGGCAAAGGCGAGGGAAACTCGGCAGAGACATGCTGCTGAGCATGTGCCAGGATGTGTGCCAGGGGATGGAATACCTGGAAAGAAACAGCTTTATTCACCGTGATTTAGTAAGTACAGTAGTTTTTCTGAAGTTCTTGGTAAATATTGGCAGCATAGAACATGCCACTGCATTTTATAGCATCCTAATGTGCCCTGTAAGACTTCAGCCCTGCAGGATCTAATAAGCCAATAGTGTTTTTCTGCCTCTAAATCAAAGCTTTTAAGCTGTTCTTTTTTATGTGAGAAGCTGGAAAAACTACCTGATAATTGAGAGAAGTCAGAAAAAATAGGGATATTAGCATGGAGCAGGCTGATGTCAGGACATCCTAACAGGTTAGGACAAGACTATCACGCAGCGGTCACAACACAACCAAAATCACAGCCATACGAAAGGTCAGAAACAAAGAGGATTTTTTTTATAAAACAAAATCTTTTCCTATCTACATTTTTTCTGCTCCCTACTGCCTTACCTTGATGCTGGGATATCTGGGTGGCTTTTCAACCCTACCCCTTATACACAGGAAAACACAGGAGAGGAGCTTGTTTCCTTGCTCTCTGCTTCTTGTTCAATTCTCACACATGGATGCAGAGAGGAAATCTTCCTGCTCTCCTCCCTAGGTGCCTGAAGAAATGTAAAATCTTGAAAATTTCCAAAGAGTTCTTAATTTCTGTAATGAAAAAATTTAAAAATTCACATTGAGTGTCGTAATGCTAGTGTTCAGGAAAACATCTGCTGGGATAACTAGACTCTGCAGTCTAAAATTTCTTTCACCATGCAGGAATATGTAAAAATATTGCAACTCATACTACTAGCATTTAAGATGATATAAGCTGTATGTGTAACTACACAGTAGTGAAATACGTTCACTGACTCAGAGTCAGAAAGTCACTTACAGTTTTGAGCAAGACGCTCGTCACCTTTTAGAATGTAAACAGTATGAGCTGAAAGAAATTTTTCTTAAAATGCTTTAGCACGGGTTTCAGGTATGGTTCTCTCATCTTCCCCCAGGCTGCAAGAAACTGTTTAGTCAATGCTGAGCACATCGTTAAGGTGTCTGACTTCGGGATGGCAAGGTATGAGGCCATGGGCGCGGGTTCCCTGAGTACCTGTTCTCAGCCAGCTGCAGCATGACCTTGACTTAACCTCACCGCTTGCTCCTCTGGCTTGGGAAATCCCACTGCGGTGAATTTTTGAATTCTGATGAAAATCGTAGTGTTGTTTAACTGTTCTACCATGAATTCGGTGTCATGTCCCCCTCTTGCTATTGGTGAGTGTAAGACAAAGTGCCAGGTAAACTTCAGAAGTGTTTATGGGCAGAGAAATGCCCAGGGTGCACAGCCAGAAGCTTGGAGAAACATGTTTCTCAACTTTTCAGAACAGTGGGGAGGATGGAAAGACCCTAGGGACATGTTTGGGCACTGGTGCTGACCTTTAGATGTGGCAGCAGCTGAGTAGGTGGGGAAGGAGGCGGGGGGAGCAGCAGGGTGGGCAGGAAGTGTGATGTGCACTGCTCTATCAGGGAAGTGGTTTTTCTGCTTAATGAGAAGATCAGCCAAAGACAGAATCATAGAATCACTTAATGGTTAGAGTTGGAAGGGACCTCAAAGATCATCTAGTTCCAGCCCCCCTGCCATGGGCAGGGACACCTCCCACCAGACCAGGTTGCTCAAAGCCCCATCCAGCCTGGCCTTAACAATTCAAATCATTCATTTCAACAGAAATCCCTTTATGTACATAGCTTCTTGTGCGGGTTTCTGTGTGTGTTTCATATGTTCTCTGCTTCTAAACTGACCCTGTGTTTTAATGGAATTATAAACTGTCTATGGGAATGTCGCTAGAACAATGCTGCTTGTCCTTTAACTGTCATTCAAATACATGCTGCTTCCCGGTTTTCTTTAGGTATGTCATTGATGATGAATATATCAGCTCTTCAGGTGCAAAGTTTCCAGTCAAATGGTCATCTCCTGAAGTCTTTCATTTCAAAAAATACAGCAGCAAATCAGATGTCTGGTCATTTGGTGAGCTGATATTGTGCTTCCCTAAAGCTACTGAGGTGATTTTAGAAAGTGCAACATTTTACTAACTATCTTAAGCTTGAGTCCTTCCCATTTTTCAAATCTTAGGTGTATTGGCTGAGTATGGTTTTTAACAGAAAGACTCTGTGCCTAAGTATTAGATTTTGACTGAAATGTGCATTCTTGGTATGTCTCTGTTAACCAAACGTATATTCATCTCTGTGTCCTGGACCACCATCTTAGCTGACTTAGAGGAGAATAGTATCAGTTGAAAATGTTTTTGGTTGTCAGTTCAACTCAGGTTGCCCCTATTTTCATGCAAACCACAAAAGAATCAGGAGTGGGTTTTGTGCTTCTACTGCCATTAAATAGCTTCTTTTTTGGTTCACTTCTAGGTGTACTCATGTGGGAAGTTTTCACAGAAGGCAAAATGCCTTTTGAAAGTAAGTCAAATTCTGAAGTTGTCCGGGAGATTTCTCAGGGTAACCGACTTTATCGACCCCATTTGGCATCACATACCCTGTACAAGGTCATGTACAGCTGCTGGCACGAGGTTTGTTGCCCTTTTTCTTTCTTTCTTTTTTTTTCTTTTTTCTTGTGGTACTACTTTGTTATTATTAATCTGGAATGTAGATAAGAAGGGAATCTTCAAAAAACTGAGGAGTTAAATGTTTATTTCACAGATGTGGCATCCTCAGTATCTCTCACTATGAATTTTACAAATCTCATCTGAGTTTACAAACCTCTATTTCTTTTGACTGTTGCATCCAATAAATATAAAGCACGTTATCAGTACAATAGATCTACACCATCTCTGGTTTTGAGTAGGCCACCATTGTGTCACTTCTCTACAGCATCAAATGTAATTCTCTTTTCACACGTCCATCATGTATAGCTTTCTCCAGCTCCGCTCAGAATGATCTGAATATTTAGACACTGAATGGGAAAAAAAAAAAGGCAGGAAAAAAAAAACGCTTAAGAGGTTGAAACTTAAACTGCATCTTGCTTGCTTGAGCTGCCAGCCTGTAGAGAGAGGATGGGGAAGTTCTGTCTCCTGCCAGCCATCAGCCAGGGGTTTGTTCCAGCTCAGCTGCAATACATCAAATGATACAACAGTGAAGATCCCTTTTCACCAGCCCAGGAAACATTCCTGAGTATCATAATATCCTGAGAGCTAGTGCTTTCCAGTGATCCATTGCAGGGGACAAATCCTCTAGGAATTCTGGTCCAGAACTGAAATAAATATGAAGAAATTTTAGGAATGCTTGGAGAAGTGGCTGTGTTCACACTGCTGGTGTCATGAAAAACTGATGATTTTTTTTTCCTCTCAAATGATAAACCCAATCTTTTCTTCTGTATTAGTAAAATAAAATGTAATTTTCAAATGGTAGCTCATAGGCACTTGTAACCATCTTCCGAAGTCTGGTACTATAGCTTATCAATCTGCTAATATAAATTTATCCTCTGCTTTTCTTTTCAGAAACCTGAAGGACGACCTACTTTTGCAGAGTTAATGGAGACGCTCACAGATATAACAGAGATGGGATAATCAGAGATTTTACAGGAATGTATTTACTGAAAGGTTAGCATTAAGCATATCAGTAACTTAGCTGATACAAAAAAAACCTCAGCCTCTTACAGCAGTCTCCACTTAAAGTGCAGTACCAACATCCTACACACTGAAGCAGCTGCTCAGGCTTGGCCTAATTTTTACTCATTTGAGAAAGATACCTCAGGAGAGTGGGTCGGGGCTCTCAAGGCTCTGTTTTCATGATTGGGGAGAAAAATCTGTCTGGAAAGAAGTAACCAAGCTTAGTCACCTATCTAGGTCTTTTTATTTATTCTTTTGTCAGAGCTACGCTAATTCCTGTAACAATATTATTAAATTATTTGCTACTTAATATGACTCATGCACTGGGGAATACTGATTAGCAGCAATAATAATTACGGAAGAGCCTCTGCCTACAGCTCTAGCTAGGTCACGTTTAAAGGCAAGCCCTTTGGCTGCAAAGCCCGTGGTGCTGCAGCAGTGGAGCAGCCTTTCAGGGAAGGGGCAGCAAGAGAAGTACCAACTGCCCGAGCATCGCCCAGGTGTGTGGGGAAAGGTGGGCAAAGGGAGCTGGCATCATTTAGCAGCTCCCAAGTCACATCTCGGCAGCTGGAAAGACTGAGCATCCCTGAAGCATTTTAAACCTGGGCCGCAAGTCAAGGCAGCTTCTCTACCAGTTCTGTATAAACAAGGGAAGCAAGGATTATTTTATCCAGCCGTCTCCCACAATTTTCCAGTTATTATTTCCCACTGCTGCTGCCTACTCCAATGCCTGTTCCTGCCTTAGGCCTCCCCTTGCAAGTGCCCAGAATGGTTAATGGACATGTTAAAGGTGGAGCCTGACAGTAAAATCAAGTGCTTTGAATTCCTCTAGCTCAGATGGATCCTGTGATACCTGACACGAACAATCCTACTTCTTATGTTATTATTCACTTTTAATTTTAAATCTTAATTTTGGTTGACACAAATGTATTCTAGAAAGAAAAGGCAGATTGAGTTAATAGCTGTTTAGTATAAAATAGCCAGACCATTACAAATAAATAGGTTCTTTAAAATATGTGATTGCATTGTGAATTCCTTATAGGTAAATACATCATAATATTTAGTTTTATAGAACTTTGTAGACCAAATATGTAAAACACACTAGCTAAAGAATGATTGATTCTGCACAATTTAATTTTTCATTTCCAAATTTAAAAATTAACCGTAACAATAAACTGAGATATATCAGTCATCCCAAGTTTTGAATTTCCAGAAGATGGTGGCATCTCCGAGTCAAATTGACTCCTGGAATTAATCATTCATCCTAATTGCAATAGTAATTTGATAAGTTTTCATCCCTTCAAAAAGGAAGTTGTTAGTCATATTGTTTGAACATTTGGGAGTAGCTTTTAACACACTTTAAAGTTATTTCTGCTTCAAGTAAAGCTTGATATCCCTTATCGTTTCATAAAATCTGCTAGAAAAATTAACACCAACTGATGTCGCTGTTTAATTTTATAATCAACTCACTTGTGAGCATTCAGTTCCTTCTCAAACCTTTGCCTAAATACAGATCTGTACAACACAGTACACACCCTGAGCTCACCACAATTTATGCCCAGGCCACAAAAGTACAAGGCTTTTCAGCAGATGATGCTCTACAAATGCAAAATCCAAACTGTCTCTGCACTGTCAAAGTACATGCAGACTTTGAATAACGTATGAGACATCTTTTTTAATAGCTCTTGTAAAACTGGTTTTGCCAGGTTTATTACTGCAAGTTAATATGTAATACACCTCAGTACCATGCAATAAAAAGCTCCAGTAGGTTTATGTACTCACAGCACCCTGCAAATGCTCATTTCACTAAGTCACCCCATGGTGAATATGCATCCATCCTTGAAACATGTTGGTATAATACACAGAGCCAACAATGCTTCCCTACCGAGCCTTCAACTTCTAAATATAATCCTTCTGTAGGCTGCCTTGGGAAAATTATGAATAGGCTGCTCTTAACACTCTGACACAGATAAATTTAACAGCTGCTGTCATCAGGCTGACAGTAAATAAATGAAAAAGCACTAGAACAGGCTTCAGAGTCAGTGCTCAACCAGCAATGAGAAAGGTCTACAGGATAAAGGTCAGGTATGTCCAGCATCGTGACTTACCAGAACAGCTACACCCATAAATAAAGACTAAGAAGGCCACCTTAGACCTCACGGTGTCACTGAGCTTAGCTCAAACTCTAACCATATTCAAATAGGCAAAAATTAAAGTACTTAGACTGTTGAACAGTGATTGCCACCCATGTCACTGAACATAAAGAGGCACGTGTGAGCAAACAGACCCACATATGTTAGCTGTGTGATAAGGAGCAGACCTGGAAGAGGCATTAGAAAGAGACATTATCACACCTCCATATAGGCAATGTCTGGTCAAAAGCCGTATGAGTGCTCAGTGTTTGTAAAAATTCAGCTGATACTTTCTGATCAACATCTGAAAACCTGCAGCAAGTCAATATTATCAAAGGGAGGAAAAAAGGCAGAGTTTCCAGCTTCTGTGCACAAGCCACTTGGGATATACCCTTCTATAGAAAAGCCACATTGTTGATAAACTGAAATGTATTTTCAGAAAGTGAAACAACTTACCTTGTTAAAGGTACTCCTGATGAGCAATGCAGATCAATTACTTGTGTGTACGAGTCTGGTGACATTTATCTTCAGGGCCATTTATTTTTCAGATGAACTTTCTCCCTCCACCCCATAAAGTTTCACAAACTGGGAGGCTCTTCAGAGTCCCGAATGCACGCCACCACCACCCCTCCCTTACACACCCTTACACATTCCTCCCCATCTTCTTCTGACCCTCTGTTCCATTTTAAAGCCTGCCAGGAAACCCACCCTGCTAAAAGAGTATCTTCTAACAAACTTGCCAGTTTTGTTTTGCTGGAATTTAAACAGTAAAAGAATAGTGTTTGGTAGGAGTATATAATTCCCCATGCAACCATGGTGAGTAAAGCAGCTGAAGTTTTGAATCGGTACGCTTCGGGGTGGAAAATTTTTATAGCATGGCTGCTTCAATCGTGGCTGGGAAGGCAGGTAAAGGAAGATAGCATAACAGGTTTCTACAGAAAGCAATAACCTGTGTACTTCCCTCCAAATTCCCTGCAGATTATTTAACCTACCTGTGTCTTCTTGACCTACCTACATTTAATCAGCACAGCTATGTAATGAATTTAATGGCCCATTAATTTGTCCTGAGGTACGGTAGTAATGACTAGCTACCACGATTTGTTTTGTATCAGCGTTTAAAAGCTGTAATTTGGTTAGCAATGTACTGCCTCTGACGTTTCCTTTGTTCTAGTTCTTAACCATTCCCTCTACTTTCCAAAACACTTCAAATTACTTTAGATAGTATCTTTCATTTCCCTGCCTGGAAAACCTGACAACTCATTGAAATACCCTCAATGGAGACATCAGCCTTGGGTTTTCCTCCCAAGTTTAGAAGGAAAGACATTTTCACTTGCCCATTATTTTTGCCCCTCAAAAATCTGTCTTTTGAATACCAGTCATCAGCATCAAATATTCCTTGCTGATGATTTTTACAGAACATCAGGGTAAAAATAACAGATCTGGACAAATTGGGCAATTTTGTAAAAGAGGCTAAAACCTCTTGATCATACTCTTCCCTCCACTTCCATCATAATATTACAGACATTTTAGTTCACGGTGAATATACAGTAGTTTCACACGTGTCTTTTCTAGGGGAGCAAAACATTTTCTTTCCTATCAGAAAAACTAGCAGAAATCAAAGATAAAGAAGGTCATGAACAGGTCAGGTGCACATGAACTGCAAGGACATCAGCCAGACCTTCTTCCCCTCCAATCCACTTACGTGTGCATAGGACCAGCTGCTAAAACCTTTGATCTAACAGACAGCATTTAAATACTTACCAGAAATAAGGATTACACTCCTTTTTATCCCTTGTTTAAAAAACACAGATCAGTTAGTACATGCTATATGAATAATTTATTACAAGAGAAATATCAGTACTATTTCTCTAAAATTTAAAATTATTCCAAATTAATAACTAAATATAAACATTTTCAAAAATAATATATCTTACAGCAGATTTTTTTATACAAAAACACAATCAATAATTTACTTCTTATCACAATAGACCTTCTGTACATCATAAAAAATAAGCATTAACTTTGGTTTTCTGACATTGTAAGAAATAAACATTGTTTTCCTAGTAGACGTTATTTATGTATAAAAGCAGACACACGGGTCCAGTAGAAAACACATAAATTTTGATTGGTACAAGTTAATTAGTGTCAGAAGCTGGTATAAAAAGAGCCCAGAATTCATATAAAAAGAGTCCAGGCCCTTCTCAAAGAAAGTATTACTACGTACCTTAAACAAATGCCACCACACATCCAATCAAGAATTGGACTGGTTGCTTCTTCATAAAAGTAACCCATTTGGTCACACCACAGTGATGACTGTATTAGTAAATACAGGGGCTACCAGTTATGCAAAAGGATCTCTTTTTAGGGTCAAATCATATTTTCTTCAGTTATTCTTTAAATTGTATGAGTGATTCACAGTGAAAAGCAATGCAAGCTTTTTGTTAAAAGGCAAACTGTAAAGAAAACTCTATCTTTAGTCCTTTTATTATTTGTATTACCTGTTTTAACTATACAGCTTTTGTAGCTTGGATCTGGAAGATAAAGTCAAAGTATTCTTGACATTACCTGAAAAGTAATGAAACTCTGATTATATATTTTCCTGTCTGAAGCACTTCTAACACACGTGTTTTAACAGCAAAGAATTGCTGCAAGTCTCATCACTTGGAAAGCTGAAAAATGTTCCCAAGCTGTATGCATTGCCGTATTTTCAAGGCAAGTACATATTTTGTGATGATGTCTCTTTTGCTGGGGTAACAGCACTGCCACCTCTGGCTCTATTGAAAGTGCTTCTCAAACTGGGTAATCACAGGTGATAACCTAAATACCAATTGCCTAATGACATCCTCTGGGCTTCTCTTTACATTGACAAGACTACCTGCAATATCTTACAGGCTACTGTGAGCAGAACAACTAGACAAACTTTTCCCTATCACTTTTTTAAAGATATGCTCTTCATTGTAAAAATGAGAGTTTAGAAATAAGGTGCAAGTGATTGATACGGTTTCTACCTCCTCCTGTAGGAGGTCCACTACAAAAAAAAAAAAAAAAAAAAAAAAAAAAAAAAGTGCTTGTCATTTACAAATAACTTTAAGCCAGTATCCCTAGTGTTACTTTCTAGTTTTGGATAGCTTCTAAAGCTATCATTAAAAATCATTAACAAGTGAGATGTTTCATGAACATCTTCCAAAAAGGAAGCATGTAAACACACAACACAAACATGTATGAAATATCAGTAGCAACACGTTTGTTCTTAGAGCTAAATTATGAGCTTTCTTTCACAGAACCATCTTTCTTTCACTATCCATCCAAAGTGCCCACTTTTACTACACCTTTTGCACATTAGAGAATATACAGCCTGCTTTATGAGGAGCCTCTGCTTGGCATATAAATCTCAACTGATTAAAATCAAATTTTAATTGCTGAATTGCCAGCATCCTCTGGCAAAGGTTCCGGACTCACACTTAAAAACCCAAGAATTGGAAATACTACCTTTCTGATGAGCCTGTCATGACCCACACGTGGGACTGCTGAAGCTACGTTCTTGCTCACAAAGTGCCAACAAAGGGGATTGTAATGACTAAACTCTGGACTGTGCAAGCTGTTTTTGTGAGATAAAGATCAGTGACCACAACTGAGGAGCACACTGTGGTACAGATATTAATCTTCAAGGCCTATGGTAGATTAATAGCTAAAACATCTAATAAAAGGGAATATTCGTTTTCAGAAAAGATGAAAAGGCAAAACTGCAATAAAAGATATTTTGATGTTTCTCACCCCTTGTCTGCAGCCCTTCCTTTGCCTAGCATTTCTAGAAATAGCGCACAGATTGGAAAATAGATTTTGCTTTTATAAAGGAATATAAATTAAGGAGACTGTTTTGCTATTAAGAGACAATGATATCTTTTTGGAAAATGAGAAAAAAATTTGAAAAGCTTAACTGGGTTTTGATGAATAGATGGCAATATTAGAAAGAAGCATGGAAAGAAGTAAAACCCTTTCTAAGCCTCAAAGTAATATAAAACAGAGTTGAAATTCTTAAATGCACATTCTGGTTTTCTTCTGCCTTCAAATAATCTATTATTTTATCTTATGTAATTTTTTTAAGCCAATGGCAACTCTGTTCAGGGCTCTAATGAATTTGCTTTGTCTTAAAATGTAACTTGGTGATAGTTTTGAAATAAAAAGGCACATGCACATCCACGGATTTGCAATCCATTCAGGTCTCCTAAGGCAAAAGAGCTAAGACTTTGCTGTTAAAACGTGGATTTTGAAGGAGAATGGTTACAAAGAACCACATTTCAGGAATTTTTTGGTGACTTCTATTCAAAGTTCATTAGTAAGTCATGAAAAATTAAAAATAACTTGCACAAAATTTTATATGGAAAGCTAAAAGGGTTAAAAAAATATTTTCTTCATATTATATCTCCAATGAGTATCCTTCAAGTGGACTACCTACAAGTTTGCTTGGCAATAAATTATAATAATATAAAGCAAGCCTGAAATATTAAGGCCATGACTAAGATAGAGCAGAGCACTTGTCACTTCAGTACGGATTATCTTTTATCATAATGGGAAAACCGCACTTTGTAAACATAGCTTACAAAGACCAATATTTTCTCCTAAAATTGTCCAGTAGGAGATGGTGCATTAAAAAAGGATGAAGTTTTTCATTGCCTGACATACAATTGCAATCAGGTTTCTATCTGTCATGTTAATTATTGGACATTTTCATTCATTACTACCAACACCTGGCACAGAGGAGTGACCCACACTTAACTGGCCTTCGAGATGGTTGCCCAGAGGACTGCAGAAAAGAAAAGCATTTTGGTGGACACAGGTGGGCTGAGCCTGTAAATCACAATACTTTGATGATGAGCACCGCTTTAAAGTTTCATGGACTGAATGAAATGTTGTCCTCCTCATATGCCAAAGCTGGCTCCTCCATGCTCTCCAGTAAAGTGTGACAGGTTTCGGGTTCACGGTGTGGTAACGATGGTTCTTTGGCAACAGCAGACATCAACTGACTCCAGGTGATATCAGTATTTTTGAAAGCGTGCAGTAGAAAAATGCCTATGATGATACTGCAGAATCCACTCAGGGTTCCAATGATATCACCCAGGTCCATACTACTCCACTCCTTGAACAGGATGATGGAGCATGTCACAACCGTCGTGGTGAAACACACATAATAAATAGGTGTCACTAGAGACGTATTGAACACATCCAAAGCTTTGTTGAGATAGTTGATCTGAGTGCTGACTGAGAGCACCAAGATGCCCACCAAAATGTAAACCAATGGATGTCGATAAACTGGCTTCCACTCCAGCATTTGTTTAATGGCAATGCCCAGGCCTTTCACAGACGAGACAGAGAAGGCACCAATGAGTGAGCAAATTAAAATGTAGATCAGTATATTTGTCTGACCTTTCCTTGGAGCCACGATAAAAATCAGCATGAGGGCCACAACTGTTAGGAGGACAGCAAACGTAACAAACGCTGTAAGAGGAAAAGGAAGAAGATAACGCACATGAGAGAAAACACCAGACTGCATCCAAGTACATGCCAAAAGTTATTCAGTGACCCAAACGCTTCCCTATGAACTGTAGCACGAGTTCATTACAATTGCACACAGACCTGGATCTTGCAGCTTTCTTTCCATCTCATCTAGTGATGTGACCTCCTCCTCCTCAGGGGCGTGAATAACCATGACCGTCGACCCCAAAATGCTCAGTATACAGCCCAGCTTTCCATGAATATTCAGCTTCTCATTTAAAAAGTAAGATGACAATATAGCACTGTTTGGCAAAATAGAAATAACAGGTTCAGTCTCCACCAGGCAGGCAAGACATTCAAAATCTGTCTGCGCAACATGACAGTAATTCAAAAGCTTTTTTGAATTTGGATATATGGTAAACGAGCCTGAAACAATCAAATTTTAAGGAGTTTTGCAAGAAGGCCAGGTCAGGTTTTAGTGGGGGTTAGCAACCCTGATCCCTCCCCTCCAGGTTGTAAAGGGTCCAAATTGCTCAAGGAACTTCTCATTTCTGATTGCTTGGGTCAGGGGTACTCACTGTCACGCACCTATAGATTGACCATATGAGCTATTAATGTTATTCTAAGGACAGTTTAAAGCACTTAATTTGCCATTAGAACCAATGCACACAAGCTTTGGAAACTGTTCCACGTCCTCGGGCTGTCCCACCCAGGCAGAGTTTCCGCCTGCTTTGCCAGGACTCCCCCCAGAACACAGAGAAGACACCTCTCGCCCTTTGAAGGGGGCTGACCCCAGGCTCTCCAGGGGGTTCAAGATTTAACCTGAGGGTAACAACATGGCCCAAATGAGGCTACCTCAAAAGGCACAACCTTAGGCACAGACACAGGCTTAATGGGGTGTAGACATGCTCACAAACAGTTTTTCAACCCACCAATTATGGCTATTTTTTCGCTCAAGGGTAACGAACTCACTGACACAAATGTCTCATGTCCTCTGTTTCACGAAAATTGGAAAGATTGGTATCCACATCAAAGCAGAGGGCCTTAAAGCTCAAGCTGTTTTGCTAAGCAGCCAGCCAGCCAGTCAGTCTGCATCTACCCACACGCTGGTCCCAGCACATCTGTAGGTGACAGTTACACTGGTTTTGCTATGACAGAATGGCTGCAGTTTTAGCCATTAGATTACTGCAAACATCTTTTTAAAAAAATAAATAAGAACATGGCCCAGGTTAGTTTTAAACCCAATGTTTCATTTAGTATACCCTTATTTTTAAGGCTTGAGTTTTACATTTAAAATACAGTGATTCTATTTTACTACTAAATTATTTCTCAGAACATTCATTGTGAGCACAATCCATGTCTTTTCTGCTTCTGTGATAGGCATATTTAATGTATGTGCTTAAGTACTTGGAAATTATTTTTTTCTTCATACACTGGAAATAATGAGTGTCTGAAGGGCATTCGTGTTTCAAAACGACCACACACTTTAACTGTGGATATTAAAAAAGCTAAATTTTTCTTTGCCTTCTTTCCAGAAAGAGTCAGAAAAGACCAAACAAACCCAAAATGCTTACTAAGCGTGCCTTAATATGAAATTATGCTCCTATAAAAAAGAAATAGTTTTGAAAACATTTTAATGGGGAAATACTGTATGGTCTTTTAAAGTTTTTTCACAACTGAAGAACAGAGTAAGACTTTTGAAGAATATTTCAGCTCTCAAGGAAGACATGAATTACAGCCTTCTACCACTATGCATCAGCAGTATACCTGCTATATGCTGATAAGAAATACTTTATAATAAGGGTGGAAAACTGCTGGTAAAACATATATTGGTCTTTGGAATAAGACTTCTCCTTCCCTCTACCCAGAAAGTTCAGTTCAAAACAAGAAAGGGACCTTTCCACCAAGGAACAACAAGCATTTTTTTTTGTCTGTATATTGCTTTTCAGTTTTCTTATCAAAATTCTCTACTTTTGGCCAAGGACAGTATTTTTCCTTCACGCAGCGGATGGTTTGTTTGCTGAAGTTTGCTCCCAGTTTGTACTAACCTTATGAGAACGCTGAGCGCGCCCAAGGGGGTAACTAAGGTTGCAGGTGCAAAGGCGTAGGCAGCAAAGTTCGCAGCTTCTCCTAATCCCACTGCAGAGGAAAGAACATTTGGATCAGGTTGAGGTGACAGGGACAAATAAAAGGAATATCAGTATAAATATTTTGTATGACAGCAAATACAAAACAAAATCTTTTTTCTACACTACACATGCAAATTTTCCTTTTAAAATTATCTAACCTCCTCTGGATGTAGTAAAGGCTGAAGAAAGCTAAATACTTTTCCCCTAAGTACTCCTAGAAGCTGGGCAGATTCAATCCCATTGCCTTTGACTGGATATTAAAGAAAAGATTGTTATTCTGCAAGGAGCAAACACAGTATTTGAGAGATGGGATATTAGAACGGCTTCTGTTGTAAAGTTGACTGCAAAGGCATTTCTTTTAAGTGAGAGGAATCAAAATCGGGGAATGTATCTATTTAAAACAATCTGCTTTATGCAGCATTTACATATAAGTTGAGAGGAAAAAGGTGACTTACTTGAAAGCAATCCGGCCCACCACAGCCATTCCTTCAAATAAGAATATCCACCCTGTCCTGAAAGTAGAAAAAATAATCTCATCTTAGAAGAAAGAGATCATTTTATTATAATAAACTAAACTACAGCTTCACATTTGCCTCTAAGTCATATAAAGTATTGAAAGAACATGTTATCTGGATGCAACATGAAGAATATTTTATTTGATTTTGACTGACATTTTTATTAATCACTGTATTGCTTTGTGGCTTGGACTTCTGAAAAATGGTATTTGACTAAAGGGAAAGTTCCAAGCAGAAGTAAAATGTCCGTGAATATTGTTGACGAGCTTAAGAAATGCTTCAAAGTTCTTCCCCAGGTCAAACCCAATATATTCATACAGAGACAGCTGCATTTTGACTCTGCTTATACTATAATATTCACTTATATAATATTCTCTTATATATAATTTTTATATATATTATATATAATTCTCTTATATTATAATCAAGAAAAATTAGAAAGAAAAATGCCACTGCATGCATTAGTTTGTTGGGTTTTTTTACATAAGCGTAAGTATATTAAACATGCACTAACACATCGGTTTCAAATAACTGCATTCTCTGGAATAGTATATCACAATCAACACAACAAACAAAGGTAAACTTCTCATGATATGTATTTAAATCCATGCAAAATGAGCAATGAAATTAGTCCAACTGATATCTTCCTAGCTCTTCATCTGTTGACTTTGATGAAAGAACAATTTATAACTCCAGAAACTTTTGTAATAAGTAACTTTTCTACAGCTCATTGCACTTCCTTTAAAAAAAAAACCCAAAAAACAAAAAACAAACCCTAAACCTAGTTACCATCTTAAGCCTTTCCATTTCAAATAAGGGGGAAAAAAGAGAGAGAGAAAGGCATTTTGAAGGGTAAGATGAATAGAGATTTTTATTTGGTATCTAGCTGCTGTCAGGGAGGAAATATCACCAACTCACTAGATTTAATACCCACCACTGCCCCCATAGCCCTAGGAATTCTGAAATCCCAGTCCCTCTAACCACACACAGAGAAATAATACTGTGTTTCCATCCCCAGCCAGGACAGGACTTCTGATCACCGTTGAAGTACAACAGTTTTCAACTGCAACAGTTTCCAACGTGTGATCTGTGACTCGAACCTTGATTTTGCCAAGTTCTAAGAGGTGTTTGTGCCTCCAGCAGGAGCAAGGCATCCCCCCCAGCACCGCTTACCAGCTCGGGGGACTCCCTTGTCTGCCAATTTCAAAAGTCCTTTCTTCTTTAGTATGAAACTAGAACCAATAAAGATACTGGAACTTATCGCCAAGGCCAAGCCAACGTAGAGGCGGTATTTGCTTCCAGCAGAGGTGGAAATGCTCTGGTTCGTTTCATTGAGAGTCCCGTCCATCGAGGCAAGGAGAGAAGAGCGTGACTCAGAGATGTTGATGATCTGGCACCATGCCTGGCAGGAGTCATGGCAAGCAAAAGAGAGCACGGCCCCTGGGAGGAGAAAAAGAAGGACAAGCGATTCATGAAGCAGGCACAGCTCTGGAGGAGCCCTCTCCTCGCTCTGCTTACTCCTTTCCATGTCTTCCCAGAGCACTTGTCATTTCTGATGGTGCAAATAATTCACAAAATCCATACAACGTGCACAATGCTCCCCCAGGTCATTACCCACCCCTGTAATTCACAGGTGCGTGCCTTATTTTATATATCTATTTCACACTACATTGGCTCAATCAAGCGATGAGGGCAATGCTGCACTAAAATTTTCTCTTCAATGTAAAACTCAAATAGAATCCTAAACGCTAACCTGCAATCTCACAAAGAAAGGCTTCTTTTGTGCTGTGCAGAGACCACACCCTCAAAATACAAACATAGAGCCAAATCCATTATTTCAGACTTTGCCTGCTGGAGTAAACCTTCTGTTATTCCAGGCTTCTGCTTTTACATTTGTAGCAGAGATCTGGAAACAGCACAAAAAAAAGAGAAAAAAAGAATATCTATATAGAGAGCAAAGCCTTGCTGCATGTGGGCAACTAATACATTTTATTAAAATTGTTCAGTGACTACTGCATGAGCCAGACCTTCTTTAAGCACTCATAAAATTTTGAGGTGGAAGCTTCATTACCACCTCACAGCAATTTTCACCCAAACTCAACAACCCCCAGCCATAGGAAGTCCACAGCCTGCACAGGACAGCCCCCCTGGCTATCCCTGCAACCCCGCTGCAGAGCTGGGTGAGCCTGAGCTAAGACCAAACCACAGAATCATAGAATGATTTGGGTTGGAAGGGACCTTAAAGATCATCTAGTTCCAACCCCCCTGCCACCGGCAGGGACACCTCCTGTTAGACCAGGTTGCTCAAAGTGAAGATTCACACTCTCCACCAGCCAAGCCTCAACAGCACCACTACCACAACAGCCTGTGGGAGCGAGGCCGTTGCCACCAGCCTACACCTGTTTTTTAAATGAAAAAGAAGTATTGCATTTCCAAGAACAAAAGGAGTCTCTATTTTTCATGGGCACGGCGGGGTCAGGCAGCAGAGCTGCAACAGGGCTGACAGTTTCACAGTTCTCATGGTAGAATGTGGTGGATCGGAGAATCTAGTCCAGAACAGCTTTTGAGGACAACCTCTTTGGAAAGAAAGGTTTTATTGTGAAGACATGTTAAGATACGCAGCAGCTGATGGCAGAAGTACAGAAGCTCAGTCCATTGTGATTCATATAAAGCACTGGATGCAACAAACAATTTTGCTTTCTGTGCTTCACCTGTAATTAAAATGACACATGAATGATTCATCCTGCTGAGTGGCACCATCAGTAATACACTTTCCCCCCCCCCAACTGAAAAAACTACTTGGAGGCTACCAAAACACTTGGTAGAAAAGGATGTTCCTCTGTGTCTGTTCACACCTAAGCTCTGGAAATATTAATGTTCCATCAAAAGTACTTCACTGCACAATTAACAATATGCAGCCTTGGATAATTCACCTAGCACTGTTCAGGAAGGGATATTTAAAACATCAAAAGTATTAAACACAGTATGAAATTTGACAGCATATCTTCATTTGCAACTGACACTGCTGATACCAAGGCTGGGAGATACTCATTCTGGTTCCTTACTTGTAAAGAGTGGTATCTGCTCCCAGTTTTCCCATGCCGTACTGGACAACAAACACACTACAGGAAATTACAACTCTATTTTCAGTCTGCGCAATCGCATTTCTTTGTTTGCCAAGAGGGTTTCTATGTAACAGGACTTGCTTCTGTATTGCTCACCCCCAAGCTGGTGATGTCCATACTCTGCAGCCAAACATTACAATCTTAAAGGATTCACAACTACACAAAAGTACTTTTGCATAGTGTGGAGGAACAGACAGTGTTCATCATTACTAGAAGTTGCAACTGGATAACGTAAAAGAAATGGGATTTGCATCTGTATCTGAAAGTATTTTAAAACACTAAAGTGTTAGCATGGTCTTAGAAGAGGAAAATTTTGCCGGCACTTTAGTTTTGACATTAATTAAAGATTAAATTACAACAGAAAATTACAGAGAAGCCCTTGAGGCATAAACGTTTCTCTCGGCTAACACATCAGAGAGAGGCAAAAAAGCGGAGAGGCTGCCCGTGAATGAATCCCTCAGCTCTTGATGCCTCTAAATGATGCTAAACCAGACGGGCAAGAGCTGTACCATCACCACTCAGCTCCTATGGGCTTTACGTGAGAAGCAGCAAGAGTTCTTGCCTTTAATTAAAAGAAAGCATCAAGACAAAACCTCTTGGTAAATACGGTCTTTGAGCTACCTGCAATGGTAAAGGCAGGTTTTTATCAGTGTGTTGGGTTTCTAAAGGGAGAGGAACCACATGCTGCTCCCCTTTTTTGGTGTACTTTCATTGTGAACGGTGTACTTCCACTGCCCTGGAGATGACTGCCAGCTCATTCCCTTCCATGTGACACCACTACTGCTTTTTCTACTGGACGGTAAGCTTTCCATTTCCCAGCATACTTTACGACATTGAATACTGAAAATTTAATCATGCCATCTGCAGCAAGTCACTCAGTGACCGCCACAGGATGTTTCTCTTCTTTGTGAAGTATCATCTTTGCTCATTTTTACAGAGACATCACATTTTTTGCCTGTTAAGTCTGCTAGGTGAGAAGAGTCAATTTGAATGGTTGTGATCTCTGTTTATTGTGCTGAGCAGCTTTTTCTCGTTCAAAAAAATAAATAAATCATGTCATTTGTTCCACTGGCATGTGAAGTGGTACATCACTCCACCGATCAAAGGATGACCCGAGAGCTGGGAAGAGGAGGCTGATCCAGGAACTACTATGACTTTATTTGCCCACTGTGACCGGTAGGAAGATTACCTGGAAGGACTGCGGGGAAGAACCTCCAGGGCCTCCCGGCTTGCTCAGCACCCAGTTTCTGTAGCTCAGCTGGTTTCACCTCCCACTTCCAAACGTCAACAAACACGAACCTGTCAGCAGAACCCCTCCTTGCCAACAGCAAACTCCCCCAGCTCTGACTCAAGGTTGACAGCAACAGGAAACCAGCCGGCGTTCAGGCGGGCGCTGCTGTTAACTCCCCAAGTATTTTTACGATTCAGCTCAATCCAAAACCATGTATTTCTCAAATACCTAAATACTCTGTAGCTGGGTGAGGTGGATGGCTCAGCCAGCCGGGTACCACACGCTCCTTGGGGCACATTTAACTCGCCGCCGTTTGGTGGTCCTGGTTCGTTAGCCACAGCCCGCTTCGCTTTCTAACCTGCCACCGAAATTACTGGCCCCGAGTCACCTGGAGAACTATTTGCTTTGGTTGGACACGCAATATGATCATTTTTCTTTTTTTTTACTGCGCTCACAGGTCAGCTCCCCCCCGGCAGGGGCACGAAATGCTTTTCCTCCATCACCCGGGAAACACCAAGGGGCCGTTCCCCGGCGCAAAAATGGGCAAAAAGACGCCGAAAAGAGGGTTCAGACCCGGAGGCAGCCGCGGGGGAAGAAGGGCTGGAGTCGTCGTCCCCCCCCCCCCCGACGCCACGCTCCTGGGAAAGCAACTGCGTGACGTCACGGCGGAGCCAAGTCTGACGTATGCAGGACTCGCGGCAACGCGGGGGGGGGGGGGGGGGGGGGGGCTGCAGGACTTAACGCGCCCTCCCCTCCGCCCGTCGCCGCGCACTTTCCGCCCAGCCCCGCGCATCTTCCGCGCAGCCCCGCGTCCCCAGCCCCGCCCCGCGCCCCCCGGTCCCCGCTCCGCGCCCGCGCAGGAACTGACCGGTGCGGCAGGACGGGCGGGCGGGCAGCGCCTCTCGCTGTCCCATGGCTTGCGGGGCGGCCCTTTCCCCGACTCCGCGGCGACGCGGGAGGAGGCGGAGGCTCCGCCCGTCCCGGCGCACCTGGGCGCGCCCCGCCCGCCCCACCGGCAGTATTGGTGTCTTTCTATATATTTAACTTCCCTTCACCTGGGAGAAGAGGTGAGCAATTCCGACGTGTAACCATGTAAAATGCGGGTTGACACCCCCGAGGGATGGGATGCCACCCAGAGGGACCTGCACAAGCTGGAGAAGTGGGCCCGTGTGAACCTCGTGAGTTTCAGCAAGGCCGAGCGGGAGGTCCTGAATCTGGGTGAGGGCAACCCCCGGTATCAATCCAGGCTGGGGGATGAAGGATGAGGGTAGTCCCACCAAGAAGGAATTGGAGGTATTGTTGAATGAAAAGTGGGACAGAAGTTGATAATGTATACTCACAGCCCGGAAAGCCAACCACATCCTGGGCTGCATCAAAAGCAGCGTGGCCAGTGGCCAGTGGCCAGCAGGTCAAGGGAGGTGATTCTGCCCCTCTGCTCCGCTCTGGTGGGACCCCACCTGGAGTCCTCTGGTCAGCTCTGGAACCCTCAGCACAGGAAGGACATGGACCTGTTTGAGCAAAGTCCAGAGGAGGTCACAAAAATGATCAGAGGGCTGGAGCACCTCTGCTGTGAGGACAGGCTGAGAGAGATGGGTTTGCTGAGTCTGGAGAAGAGAAAGCTCTGGGGAGACCTTATTGTGGCCTTTCAGTACTTAAAGGGGGCTTATAAGAAATACGGAGACAAACTTTTTAGCAGGGCCTGTTGTAATAGGGCATGGGGTAGTGATTTTAAACTGAGAGTAGATTTAGACTAGATATAAAGAAGACATTTTTTACACTGAGGAGGCTGAAACACTGGCCCAGGTTGCCCAGAGAGGTGATAGATGCCCCTTCCCTGGAGGTGTTCAAGACCAGGCTGGACGAGGCCCTGAGCAACTTGATCTAATTGAAGATGTCCATGCTCATTGCAGGGGATTGGACTAGATGGCCTTTAAAGGTCCTTTAAAGGTCCCTTCCAACCCAAACTACTGTATGATTCTATGACAGTCTGTGATGGGCTGCCAGCACTAGCCTTGATCGCTGGCTCTGCAGGCAGGTGGGGGGATACCCCCAGCCAGACTATTCCAGCTTCACAGAACTAGGTCAGCACCTGGTGATACTTACGCTGAGATGACTCCTGGTGCTTATACAGGCTCCAGGGTGTCATAAGAAACAATTATCTTTATGACCCAATCAGTAGTTCCCAGGTAGAAATCTAAGCGCTTGTTTTTAACATCGTTAAGTGAAATACATGTACAAAATGTATGGCTTAATAGGGCATTAAATGCTAACCCAGGGTTACCCAGCAAAGTTCCATGAATAGTCTGAGGACCTTTACCATGCACAGAGCTCTCCAGAGCAGAACTAAACCAAGCTAGGAATGGAACACACCTTCACAGAGCACCACGGGGACACGCTGGCTTGAGTCTAGCAGGGTGGTAACCACGCTTTGCTGCACAGCTCCTGAATTAATCATCTTTGATTTTGCAAAGCTTATTTGCAAAGCTCTGGTGCAGGCTGGTGAAATGTCATGACAGCATCAGCAAAATAACTTAATTTGCTCTACCTGAGGCATCCTTGACTTTGTAGTCAGGGGTTAAACTAAGAGATCTGTTTTGATGTCTTAGTCTCATTTTTTATTTCTGTATTTCTTTTGTAATATAAAGTGCCCTTTCTATGCTAGGAGAAAAGGAACATTGCGTTTGGTTTTGCGCATTTAATTACCCATCCATTTTATCTTTACAACATCTGCATTACAAGAACTTCTCAGAACCAAGTGCAGGCTGCATTATAAGAGGAGTTTGACTTTTCTGCTTTAACAGAACCTTTAGAAAAACCCCACAGATTACTGCTACAAAAGAACAGTAATTTTAAATAGTATTTAAAATAGTTAAATTAAAATCTTAAAGTATATTCTGAAAATTTGGGAACAAACTTCCATCTTCTTGTACAACATAAGCATGCCCATAGGATAAAACTACGTATATGGACAGACACTTATCTGCGTTCTGCTCCCAACTCCTATTTTTGTTCTGTGCCCCCTCAGATCTGTCAACTCCGCATGTTCACACCCCTGTTTCTCTCAAAATGTGTCAATTTTACAGCTTCCTGCAATTTGACCAAAGCACATGAAGTGGCAATCTTGCAAGCGACTCAGCTGGCAAATCTGCAGAGAAGGGAGGTGGTAACACCCGCAAGGGCTTGCTGAAGCAGCAGAGAATGTGGGAGACGGCAAGGTGTGAAGGACCATCTCTTCCCCTGGCACAGCTCGGGCTGGTCAGGGCTTCGCTGCAGTGCAGTGACCAGAGCGAGAATACTGAGGAACAGCGTGGTTAACATTTCTGCAGGCCTGCAGGCCAACTCCTTTAGCCAACTACAAACATCAAAGTCTTTTTAATTCATGAGCAAAATATTTAATCTGAGATAGAGATTGGTTAACAGCCAGCTGAATGCAAGCCAGCAGTGTGCCCGGGTAGCCAAGGTGGCCAACAGCATCTTGACTTGTAGCAGAAATAGTATGGCCAGCAAGACTAGGGAAGTGATCCTTCTACAAGTCCTCCTGTACTTGGCACTGGTGTGGCCCCACCTTGAGTACTGCATCCAATTTTGGGCCCCTCACTACAAGAAAGATACTGAGGTGCTGGAGCGGGTCCAGAGAAGGGCAATGAAGCTGTCAGGGAATCGCACAAGCGTGGTTTACCATTGTGGGATCTTTCCCACAGCAAGGCTGGAATCTCAAGTATGTTCCATAGCTGCCTCTATGACTCAGAGATCTATAACTAGATATCTATGTTATCTAAACACAGATGTTCTACTTGTTAAATACACAGGACTAAACTATGATCAGTATGATGTATGTGGTTTTTCTACACCTCAGCTGCAAGTCACTTGAGCCTGTTTACAATCCTCCTCACCACTCCTCCGTTACTTTCCCACAACTATGAAACTCTTTTTTTTCTGAGAAAAAATATGAAGGTACAAAAAACTTGTAGCTATCAATCCAAGTCAATGCACAGATGTAAAGAACGTGCAACCTATAATGTAATTACAGAAGGCAGTGGGTATACATCATGTGTGCGTACTTCATCGATGATTAGTACTTTTCATACTCAACTAATTTCAAAGAACTTTGAGACAATACCAGGAAGAAAGAAACTATATAATAGTAATTTATCAATTTTGATATGTTTCTCTTTATTTTGGATGATGTGTAAAGGTCAAATGGGAGAGAAAGTGAAGTCTTGATATACAATCTTATCACCTGACAAAAAGAAGAAAAAGATGCTAGTTTACCATTCCCAACAGCCCCTATTTAGATTTAGAGCGATGCCTGGATCATCAGCTAATGCAAATCAGCACAGCTCCACTTATTTCAGTGGAGCTGTGCCAGCTTTGGCTAAGCACAGATCAACCTTTTTGTGTATGAAGTAGCAATATACATACACTAACAGTCAGAGCAATTTTGTGGTAGTTCCCATTTCTCCAAAAGAGAAATAAGGATGTTATGAAGCCCTGCCATACTTTTCTGGGTTGTTTTACTATTTTTTTTCCAGTAAATGTTTGGAAAATGCAAGAGAGAAGCTATATTAAAATTCTGTTACTTACGCAATGAATGAAAGATTTGCTGAAACTGACTGTTAAGCAAGTGCTGACTTTAACTGTTGGTTTTCAATAAAAATGGAAGCACTGAATATCTAGCCAACTTTATACTTTTACATTTATAAATAAAAAAGACATTGGAAACCACATTTTTGTGCCTTAATAAAATCCCTCTTGCCTCCGTGTCAGCCATGAATGACTGACTTAAAGTTTGTGTGCCTTCTTGGCTTTGTCATAAATTCTCTAAATTTGTGGAGGATTTTTTTTCTCATACACGTATACATTGAGTTCCTTATATGTGTATATTATGCAGTATTTAATTATATTATCCTAAATACTGAAGATTATGACAATGGGTTTCACCACAATGAGAAAAACTGTTCACTGTACAGCTAGTCCAGGTGCAGATATGAAGCATGATCTATATATTTTTTTTAATTATTATTTAGGAAAGCTGCTTATGGGATTTTGAAGTCCTGTAATTGTTGCTCAGCTTCCCTGTTCTGCATTACTCTTCTCTGCCTGCAGTCGCTGCTACCCAACAGGGTCTGAGCATCTGAGCATGAGCTCCATTCAGTATAGCAGCTACAGACAGGTTTATTGTCTGTCCCGGTGCGCAGCCACACAAAAATTACTAAGCTAGATTTGAGAGTGGAGTTCTGACTGTGGGAACTCCACCTGCCCCAAAAGCTGCTGATATAGTGTAGAACTGCAGGAGGAATATGTAAAAGGAATTAACTTCAACAAAGACAAAAAATGGTGCCTCTACATTGCAGTTCAATATGATTAGATTGCTGCACTTGCTGTGAAGAGATTAATTTTCTATGTGTTGCTTTAAAAATGCTTTTAAAAAAACCCCTACTTCACTACAATGAATGACAAGCAAGGCTAGATCTATCAAACCTATTATAACTACAGTGCATTTTCTACCACTCTTATCAGCGACAATATCATATATTGATGATTTTCCTTTAAGTAGAATGAATCTCAGTCGAATCACCTTTGTATGTGTAAACATTTTAGCATTATTCTGTGCAACCAACCCAGAATTCCTATGTTATTTTAGCTTGAAATAAAATTCTGCTAAAGTGAAATCCTAACTGACTGTTCTGAGCTCCTGGCACTCCTGCAGGGTCACCACACTTATTCTTTATCCCAATTATATTATTGAATGAAGTTCTAGCTTTTTTTTTTTTTTCCCAGAGAGTTTTATGGTGGACCAGTCCCTCTGTTCCTTGCAGGTTCCAGGTTGGGAGGAGAAGAGACATCTCAAGCCACCCCAACCTGGCTGGCACAAGGATAGCCTCATTGCAGGTTCAGCTCAGGGCACACAAACAGCTGCTAGGCATGGCCAGACTCAGTGCTTGTGCCCACAGACATTTCAGAAGTGCTAATCCCTGCTCAGAGTAGTCACACAAAAACCAGGGTCAGGGCCTGGAAGATGCTGGTAATGCCTGATAGTGCTCATGTCCACAGAAGGCTTGCGGTCTGTCCGGTGCTTTCTGATTCCAGCCTCATCTGCATATGTGAATCTAACACACCAACACGCATCTTAAATTGCTTCCACTTCCCTCTCCATCAATCACCCATTTGACACTAAAAAGTAAAAATACAGTACCACCTACTGGTGGAGATACCGTTTGCAGTGTTGGTTTTCCAGTCACCAAGCCTCACTGGGGCCAATTGTGCTTCATGACGCCGAATTCCCTGTAACACCAGTCTACACAAAAGAGTATTAAATAAGCCAGAAGCCCTGGAGCCTTCTCAGCTGCAGCGCTTCCCACATGACATTCATTGCTGAAATCGCATCAGCGCTAGAAAAGACAGAACGGGATTTGCAGAAAAGAACCCTGCCAAAACTGTGGTCCCAGTCCAAACTGGGACACACCTCCAACACAGTAAGCTGAAAGGTGATGTGTTGCCATTAAAACCTGCCTATTCATAAGTAAATACATACGTATAATGTAGTTAGTGTTTTGGTTATGGGTGTCTGAAACTAGAGGTAGCTTTAATAGGATTGAGAAGAATTACAGATGATGACAAAGCAAGACACAAAAATAGATTAAAGTTGGCCTACTAAAACAATAATCCATTAGCGCGGTCATTCTCCCATCAGTCAAGGTTACTCCGCTGGAATACAGAGTGACAGGAAAAATATCCGTGAAAAAATATTGACGCTAAACTAATGTAATTGTCGATGAAGTCAATGACAACTGTGTAATTGGCTTTTAAAGGAGGGCAGAACTGAGACCACTGTACTGAGCTCACCCAGAACTTATCCTGCAAACCTCTTTGGTTAAACTGTCAGAAAAAGAACTGGTCTGGCCCAGTACAGCTCATCTTCCTCTGAGAACTTCTTTGAAAAACTTCACGGCAAAACAGATAAAAACAAATTAAAGTTTCTTTACAGGAGTGCTTATTTTAGAAGAAAACTGACTGTTCTCCACCAGAGTAAAAAGGTATATCTCCTTTGTGGTCTGTACTGGCTTGAAAGACACAACATAGACTTGCCTGGCTTGGTTGGTCATCTAAAACTTTTGCACCAAATGCAGGAGTTCATGGTTAGTTTGATGTGCATGTGGCACACAAGAAGGCATATGTTCCAGGCACCACATATTCACAAAATCACTGCTCAGCATCCAATACGCAGATCTTTCAGACTGCAAACCACGCAACAACCCATGAGAATGACAGAGGTAAAATTGATCCTGATTCAATACTAGCTGGACGCAGTGACCTTCCAAGATTCCTTTCCTATCTATGATTTTAGGTTAGAAGTTGTATTTCAACCCTTTAAATACAAGTGAAACATATGCCAGAACTTAGAAGACCATTCACTTCTTCATCCATTTGGTATGTTGGATACCTTACTGTAGATTTGTGTATCTGGCTTCCACTGGGCATAATGTTAAGCATTGCCTTGTTGCCCATTACTGTTTTATTGAAAACTTGTTTTATTCTTTAAATTTCAAATGCGTATTCTCTTTCCTAGAAAATGGACTGACTGTCTTCAGGGTTGGAAAGCTGTAGCAGCAGGTGTGTCTAATCTGTTTCTCTGGTCAGGAGCCTGCCCAGTGATACTGAGCATCTTTTTGGGTTTGTGATTAAATCTGCAAGGTGTCAATCCACTTACGAGTGCTCACTCAGTCACCTCGGCTGCAAGACCAAAGTTATTTCCTATGAAAGTTGGTGGCATTGCTTCCTCCTGCTCTTGGTTAAGGAAACAGATGTGTTTTAATCCTGGGTTCCCAGGGTCTGGACTGCTTTACTGGATTTGGCTTGTTGTGAAGCAAAGTTAAAAAGTAATTCAGTAACTTTGGCTATGTTGTGGTTGTGGCAAAGATACCATTTCAAATTTGAACATTCACTCTTTTTGCCACTTAAAAGATTTGCCACACTGGATTTCATACTCGGCAATGCCTTATTTTTTCCAAAATGGGTTATGTAAAATATGCCAGATTAAAAAAATCAATCACTCAAGCTCCTGAGAACTTAATTTTCCTCATTCTTGTGGAACCCACCAGTGAAACGAGAAAACTGAGGTATGCAAATACCTCAATATCTTCATTTTCAGAGTACAGTAGGATGCTCATGGGGCTTTCTTGATTGTGTGGACATTACAGATGAACGTTGCTAATGAAGGAGGACTGGAGCTGATTTACAAACTATTTTGCAAAGTCATAATCCATACCAAACGTGAAGACTAATTCTCTCAACGTGATGACATTTTTCACTAAATATATATTCACAATTAATGTGATTTTTAAAGAATCAAAATAGGATTGTAAAAGTTATGGTAGATTAGTTAAGAACTTTCATTAGTTTAAAATGGTATTTCCTATTATTCAGCAATATGATAAGCACACTAAAATAAACAGGAAATTTCCATTTATGAGGTTTTATCTATTCTAGTAGAGACCTGTTTACTACCATAAAAAAGCATTTGCCATATTAGGAAAATGGGCCAGCAGACAAGACTGAACATATAGTCGTTTACAATAATATTTTTTTTTATTTTTAAGACAGAGTACACTCTAATATTTGTCTGTTCTTGTGCAGGTTGATGGGGCTAGTAAGGTTCTCCTCAGGTGAGGGATAATAGTGACTGCCACTAGCACTTTCACCTCTCGCTAAATCTCAAAATCCATCACTAGGTCGAGGAAATCCTCCTCTAATATCTATGTCCTTCCTTGGGAATAATTCAGAGAACTGCACATGGGACTGGCTGGTCAAGAAATCGAACAATAAGGGATTTATGTATGAAATGTTGATTATATTTACCTTTTCGTGGTGGCTCTGCTTATGTAGTAAGGAAACGTGGCTGATTTAAAGGATTGAAATTGCTATTAGAAGCAGTTGATTACATTGCCAAGGTAAGCATGAACTGATGAAACTGCTTAGTGCATAACTGGTAGGGGCTCTTTGCATGTTATAAAGGAGAGACTTTACTGTAATAGACTGCAAATGTTAATGTTCATCAGGATTTTCTGTTGCTTTTTGTAAAGAAAAAAAGTAGGTCTTCATATGATGCTAAGTACTGTTCTGGGATATCCTTACTCAAAGCATTTTCTCCCTGGAAAGTGAAAAATAGGTAATACGAAAGAGCAGAAGAGGTGGAAGCTGATCTTCCATCACTACAATCCTGTAAAAGGATAATACTGCCTGCGTTTTCTTGTTACCCTAATAATTTTGATGTATAGCAATTAATATAATTAGTTTTTAGGTCATAATGTCTGGAAACTCTGTTGTTTATTGTAATCGTCAAATTTAAAAATTAAAGCTAGTAAAAGCAAACTATTCATGATGATGCAGTAAAAACAACATGGTAAAAATCCAAAATACCTCTAAAGCAAGCTTTTCTCTGTATTACCTTTCAAACTTACTACCTAAATATGATAATGTGAAAATGAGCACTGGGTTTTAAAATAAAAGTAGTGTAACAATTTGTGACAATGTATCAGTTTCAGAAAAATATGTGTGACTACAGAATAAGAAACGTGGTACTGATATAATTTAGTGAAAAATATCTGAAATATTATTTGTAAAACCTCTAGAATACAATTTAAAAATGCACTGAAGTGAGTTCTAGACCCACTGAATTTAACGGGACATTCACTACTGTTCCCAGCATAGGGGTTTTGTCACACAAATGCTGTAACTGCAGTCCCCAAACCAGGAGCAATTACTGCGTCTGTTCAACTTTTCTTTGAGAATAATGGAATTCAGAGATTCTTGTGCTACGTATCCTGACAAAGGGAAACAACCTGGCGCAGCAGTCACCCAAGCCTGATGTTCAGATTTAGTATTTTGAGCCTACAGGGTAGTAAATACTTCCAGTTTCCAGGTGCAGATGATTTTGAGGCATACTTAATGCCCACTTAATGGCCACTTCCAGTGCCTCAGTAAGATGAAATCTTCAGTCCTGCCCCAAACAGCAGCTCCTTTTTCCCAGCAAGTCCTACGCGTGACTGCCACAGCTCCTTCAGCAGAACACAAAGTACCAAAATAGATGCTAATGGAGCCATTTGCAAAAATGCATAGAAAATCCTCTACCTGAGGAACAGAGGAATCAACAGGATACTGATTTTTGCCCATACTCCAGGCTAAGTACTCTGGATGGCTGTGGATTTTTCTACATGTCCTTTTTTACCACACTTCTCATGGTCTTTAACCTCAAGCACTTCTGCAAATCAGTATGGCTGAATAGTATGAAGCTGAAGATGTTTTTTTTTTTTTTGCTCTTGAAACTAAAGTGGACTCAAAAACCAAAGATAAACATGAAAAATTAGGTTCTATGTAGAAATGCTGGTACTAGGAGTCCTGTTGTGAACTGACTGGTTTAGAGCCCACTCAGTTGGAGGAATGAGATGGAGATGAAGATATTTGCATTTGTCTGATGCTGACTGATTGGAAGTGGCTGGACACAGCTTTATTTTGCATTATTATTTGTGAGCCATGTGGACTCTGGTATGGCTCTGCGGAGGATATAGGTTAAATCAGGATGGAATTTTGTGTGCTAGCATTAGCAGAGCTTTCATAGCACCTGTAAGCAGACATAAAGCTGCTTAATTCAACCTGGTGTACTTTCCATCTCCACACTTTCAAACACAATTTCTCCTTGGAGTAAGTCGGTGGAAACCTTGTGAGAGCTTTTAGGCTCCTGGTGTATCTAACCTCACGTTTGGTACGTCCTAGAAACCTAGAATCTTTTATGTGGCTCCTTAGACCTGATCCTTGTGTTAAAGCTGCTGCCTGAGCATTCGCATTCCATCCAAGGAGTCGCAAACACACCACCCATCTTTTGCTGCTGGGACCAGGGTCCCTTCACCGTAAGCAACCCCCAGGAGCTGATGGGAGCCCCTTCCTCACACACACATTTACTCTCGGATATACTCCTCCTTCTTCAGACTCGACCCTTGGTTTCCTACAGCAGAGCCTCAGGCATCAGATTTTATGAAAATAAATAATTTAATTGAAAGATACACCAGTAGGGTCAGCCCAGGCTGGGTGCCTCCAAAGAGGGATGTCAAAAGAAATCCCTGGGCAATTATCCCCTTGCGATCTCTACACCCACCCCTCATGTGCTGTCTTTTAGTCCAATGGTGGGTTTTGGTCTGGCCTCTTCTAACACCCTGCTGGATTTTTTTCTGTGTCCAGGCAGGCAGGCCATTGACTGCTCTTATCTTGTTGGTTTGCAGTCTCTGCTGAGGGTTGGAGCCTCCTTATCTTCCGGTTTAGGCTTCTTGTGCACCTGCACTCACTGGCAGAACATGGGGAACTGAAAAGTCCCAGGAAAACACTACCAAAACATCAGTGTGTTATCAACATTTTCCTTATACTGAAAGACTAAACACTGCACTATACCAGCTGCTAGGAAAATTACTAAGAAAATTAACTCTATTGCAGCAGGCTTCAGCAAATGTAGCTACTCATGCTAAGTAAAGCTGGGCACACAGCATAAATCACACCATATTGTAAACCTAAGTAATTTATTCTAAATAAAACTTAATTATTTAAGCTAAATAACTAATATGTCTCAACACTTGCTCTTAAGCATTTAAAGACTGGCCAGCAATGCTGGACTACAGTTAGAACTATTAGTTGAAGCACACACCTAAATCTTCAATCTTTAGCCTTCTGCTTTGTATAATGTTGTCAATTGCTGTATTTATTTTTTTTTTGCACTGTGTGTAAATCCTGTCTGATGACTGCTGGAAACATGGGTTTCCTCCCCTACTTCCTGTATTGGAATATTTTTAGTTTCATTAGTAAAGAAAGTCAGGTAAGTCTGGCAGCAATGCGGCAGCTGTATAATCCTGCAGTGTGCTTGACTCCAGAATGGAAATACTTCCTTTAAGATTGCTCATCCTATGGCATTTGATTTCATTTATCAGGGGTACTGACCAGCTGCTCTTTTGTCAGTTTGTGGCTTACATACGTCTCTACACTCTGATTTGACACGCGCAGGGATATCGTTACTGAAGAGGACAGCATCTGATAGACCCTGCCAAGAGCACATCACTCTTGCAGATCACACAATTCATGCCCAAAGAGTCGACAATCTCATTGATGATAAGACAGATCAAAATAAATAAAATTCTAAGAATAGCGGCACAAAGGGGGAGAAGTTATGTACAATAATGAACTCTACAACATTTTCCTTTTGTTTTTTAATATTGAGGTGAACAAACCAGACATGAACAGCCACTAACATTTCCATTTAGGTATTTACATCCGACTTGCTGGGTGAGTAAGGAGACTCTATGCCATCAGCCCTTATGTTCCTGGTTACAGAACCTACTCTTTGCTCTCTGTAGCAGAGTATATATAACTCTCAAATGTCAGATACACTGAAATTTCTTTGACATCCAACTGATGGAGGCTTCATAGTCTGGTTTTCAGGATGTCACCTGTGCATGAATCTATTTATCCATCCCAATAAAATAAATTATAAACCTTTGGTTCAAAACCAAATGAAACAGCCGCAGATGTTTCAAACACGATTGTCTTAATATTCACTAAGTATCTGATTAGGCTCAGGAGATAGACCTGAGTTTCCTCCAAGAGAAAGATGTGTTGAACATTATCTTTAGCAGCAGTTGCCTGGTCATTCAGCACACTGAAGCACTCTTAGTGCTCTTTCTTGTCTGGTGGGAATGTCATGGGAGAAAAAAACTGGAAATACGGTTCTTGGATTTGGGGGAAGCAAGGATATAAAAGATTCATCTCTGGGGGAAAAAGTATTGCTTGTTACTTCTGCTGGTTGTGAAGTGACTTGATTCTTTTTTTAATCAGTCTTCCTCAATTACCCAAGGTAAGACAAACTTGACCATGAAGGTAGGAGTGATTGAGACCCATCACTCCCACACAATTGTTCCCAGTGTGGTAATACAAGACACCAGTGAGGACCCTGGACCCGTGGACAAAGGAGAAAACAGGTATGTAAATCTGCCATTTTGTGTCTGTTTGAGTTTTTTTCTTTGATAATTTGCATAGGATTAACTAAGAACAGATACTTGCTATTATTGAATTTTCTTCACCCTCTTTTAATAAATTAAGTTTTAAAGATTATGATATATTGCTTATTGCAAATATTTAGGAGATTAAAATCTGTGCTCTTGCAGTTTCCTTATATTACCTAGCCCATGAATAAAATGGTAAGAAACATGACAATTTAGGTTAAACTTTTTTTTGTATTTCAGCAGATATCACATAACTGTATTGTCTTGCTGTTCCCTAGGCAACGGTATCTACCTGGTGCATTTGCACGCTTCAATTTTAACAACAATAGTAATAAAGACGAGTAAGTATCTATATTTGTCATTTCATAAAATGCGAGTACTACAATATTGATTGTCTAAGCAGCAATGAAAAGAATGACAAATATCTAGTAATTTCTTTATAAATATTTACGTCATTCAAGTAATTCCAAAAGAGACTCCATGTACTTTTGAATTTCATGCACATCAATTATGATGATCATTCTCAATACCAAAGTTATTGGTATTATATCTATTAATTTAAAATAAAAATATTTCTATGTGAATACAATAAGTAAATCAGTTTTTTTTAAGGCCAAAGGCCTAAGTATAATGTTATCCTTACTGAATTCAGAATACTCTAATAAATAAACGTGGAAGCAATGGCTATGTGTGTCCCATGAGCCTATCATATTTTTCTTTTCCTTAGAGAGGAGAAGAAAAAGAAAAAAGAAAAGAAGAGGTAAGACAAAGAGTAATAATACTATTTCTAAGACATTTAATTTCTTTCCAAATATGTTTTAACTTAGTCTACAACAACTGAAAATGTAAATCTATTTCTTAGCAAGTCAGAAAAAAAAAAGGATGGAGAAACACAAAAGAACAAGGAAAAAAAGGAGAAAAACAAAAACAAAGATAAGTCCAAGAAGAAAGAAAATAAAGAAGAGTAAGTACTTTTCATTTAAGTCCTGCTATGTTAGTCTAATTGCTTTTGATGAAAAACCAAATCCATTAATGGACATCCTGTAACAAAAATGTTCACACCTGTAGTGAACGAGTGTACAGACTGCTGCTCTTCCAAGAGTGGAGTTGTTCTGATTTAACTCCCGAAGTGGACAAGAGAAATGTGCACACAGGAAATTGATATGAAAAAATCAATCAAGAAAAATCTTCTTTGGATTCTGATTATCCAATCTTTTGGGGATAACACCCTGCAGCAAAAGATGTGCCAGTTACCTTGGTAAATTTATAATTTACCAGCCAGGGAAAAGAAACTTAAAATAGTGCATTAGGCATTTGTGTTGTATGATTTCATGTTCTTTGGTTTCCTTATCTAAACTATGCAATGTTTCATATTTCTCAAAGCTAGACTTTTCCCAGTGGAAAAGAAACATGATTTGCTTCACTTATTTAAACTTTAATAGTCACATATTATCTTTTTGAAAGATGATCAAATCAATTATCAGACAAGACAGTTAATTGGGTAGGAAACAAGTTAATTAAAAAAGGTTGAAATTACATGTGCCACTATAACTGAAGTGGGACTGCCAAGCTGATTTTTCTCAGCAAAATTTGAATTCTAAGGTTTGTGACCCAAGTCACACCTAACAAGCACCTTCATGTTCTCTATGCATTTAAGCAAAGAACCTTAACTTTAATAAACACCATCTATTTTACAGTAACAATTTCTGGAATGCTTCATTCCTCAAAAAACTGTTAGGTGTATTTTAAGACTCTCATTAAATCTCCTTTTGTTTTCCTGCCTATCACTTAGGAAGAAGAAAGATATTTTCATTATTGACCCAGCAGGAAATATGTATTACAACTGGTTGTTTTGCATCACAATGCCGGTCATGTACAACTGGACCATGATTATTGCTAGGTGATGTACTCCTTTTATGACTATATAAAATTTCTGGCAAATATTAATATCCCTAAATAGATAAAAATTAACTTTTATTCATGCAAGTATTTAATATTCATTTTATGGTAATTTACTTTTGTCTTTTCCTATTCAGAGCCTGTTTTGATGAGCTTCAGCATGACTACTTAGCGATATGGTTTATTATTGATTACGTTTCTGATGCCATCTATATTGCTGACATGTTTGTACGGATAAGAACAGGTAAGTATACTCAATGGCTAATTATTGCTTTTCATATATTTGTGTCAGGTGGTTTAAAATATTCAGAATACTGCTCTTATTACCTGCGTACCCTTGATGAGGTGCAATATCGAAAAAGACATCGAGACAGATCTCCAAATGACTGTAGTCAGTGACCTATAAAAATAGGAGAAACTTTGATGTATCATTCACAGAATACATATGGCCTGAGGTAAGCTAGGTGTGAGGTAAGCGAGATAACAAGCTGTTCTGCCCCCAGCTGACTCAACAAGACAAAATAAACACACAATGCTGCCAAGTGAGGCTCGGGGGTTCTGAAAAATTAGCACCTAAATTTGGATTTTGTACTTAAGGAGATTCAAGTCTTTGCTTGATTTTGAAGACCACTGCACAAGAAAGACATCCAATTAACTTCAGCTGCATCTGTTTCTTTTAAAATCTTATCCTCAATCCAGAACTATTGAGTAGACACACTTAATACGGAACTGCAATTCCTTCCCTCATATTTACCACTCTTCCTATAGCCTGTGGAGTTTTGGTGACATTTGGGGTTTTTTTCAGATGTGGAAAAAGTGGAGGGAAAGAATCAGAGCTAGAAATGTTTAACTTTCAAAGCTGTATAGTTTAGCTCAAGCTGAACCATATAGCACTATGTCAAATATTTAGAAATAAGAAATTGCTTATCGAAAAGTAAAAGAAGTTATGTACCATCTGGAACTTGCACACGAAATATTTTTCAAAGTAGTTTTGGACTGACATTAAACACAACACAGTTGAAGACATAACATTTTTTAATTATTTACAATTTAATTTTAGGTTACCTGGAGCAAGGTCTTCTGGTGAAAGAAGAACAAAAGCTTCGAGAGAAATATAAGTCATCCTTTCAATTCAAATTAGATTTTCTGTCAATCATACCAACGGATCTCTTATACTTTAAGTTTGGACTGAATTACCCAGAATTAAGAATAAACAGACTACTCAGAGTAGCTCGAATGTTTGAATTCTTCCAGCGAACAGAAACAAGGACAAACTACCCAAACATCTTCAGGATCTCTAACCTTGTCATGTACATTGTGATTATTATTCACTGGAACGCCTGCGTGTACTACTCGATCTCAAAAGCCATTGGATTTGGGGCTGACACATGGGTCTACCCCAACACCTCCGATCCTGAATTTGCCCGCCTGATTAGAAAGTATGTCTACAGTCTCTACTGGTCAACGCTAACCCTGACTACTATCGGTGAGACACCCCCTCCTGTAAGAGATTCCGAGTATTTCTTTGTGGTGGTTGACTTCTTGGTTGGAGTATTGATTTTCGCTACCATCGTTGGTAACGTGGGCTCGATGATCTCCAACATGAATGCTGCGAGGGCTGAGTTTCAAGCAAGGATCGACGCCATCAAGCAGTATATGCATTTTCGGAATGTGAGTAAAGACATGGAGAAAAGAGTTATAAAGTGGTTTGACTACCTGTGGACAAACAAAAAGGCTGTGGATGAAAGAGAAGTCTTGAAGTATCTGCCAGATAAACTAAGAGCAGAGATTGCGATCAATGTTCACCTGGAAACACTAAAAAAGGTTCGTATCTTTGCAGACTGTGAAGCTGGTCTGTTGGTTGAACTGGTTTTGAAACTCCAGCCTCAAGTATACAGTCCTGGAGATTACATCTGCAGAAAGGGAGATATTGGACGAGAGATGTACATTATCAAAGAAGGGAAGCTGGCAGTTGTGGCTGATGATGGAATTACTCAATTTGTGGTCTTGAGTGATGGCAGCTATTTTGGAGAGATCAGCATTCTTAATATCAAAGGTAGCAAAGCTGGCAATCGAAGAACAGCCAATATTAAAAGTATCGGCTACTCGGACTTGTTTTGTCTGTCTAAAGATGATCTCATGGAGGCTTTAACAGAATATCCGGATGCAAAGGCTATGCTGGAAGAAAAAGGCAAGCAAATCCTAATGAAAGACGGGTTGCTGGACATTGAAGTTGCAAATTTAGGAAGTGATCCTAAAGATCTGGAAGAGAAGGTCACCTACATGGAAGGGGCGATGGACAGATTACAAACCAAGTTTGCCAGGTTGTTGGCTGAGTATGATGCTGCACAACAGAAACTGAAAAAAAGACTTACACAAATCGAGAAAATATTGAAGCCTGTTATAGAGCAAGAATTTGCAGACTTAGAAGAAGGAGATCCATCCACAGATAAACCTGGAGTGTCAAAAGCGGAATAAATACACTAGAGGTTGCCAATAAGACTTAGGGTCAAATCCTGCATGGGGCTGACTACATCCATTTCTAATCTTTGTAGGACCTGACTATTAATTACAAAAAATTATTTTTTGAGGTAATGTCACTAATTTCCTACAAGCAGCATACATTTGGCAGGTTTTTGCAAAGAAAAAGACGAATCAAGAATGAAGATGGAAGATAACACCTTGCTCTCACACAAAGAGGTGGTATTGTCTGCTAACGCGTTATGCACGCTGCTCTGCTGCAAACACATTCAACCTCTCTACAGTCATATACTGGCAAACATTGGAAGTTTCAAAATAATTTCTTTGTGTCGACTTACAGCAAGAAGGAAGGGTTTGGTAACAATTATGTTATCTAAAGTCAATATAGGCAAGAACCACAGTATTAACTTTGTGTAGAAACAAACACATTTTAATATCTGTTGATTAACAAAAGATTAATTATTATTATATAAAAATTAGGTATATCTACAATGCAGATGTGAGTATGGAAGGCTGTAAGATTTGGGAAATATTATTGCTTCATTGGGTCCACCTTGGCTGATTTCTTGAAATGTAAGTGAGCAGTTTTAAAAGGTCCATTTCTTGGGATATTACATGCAAAGGCTGGAATAGAGAGGGGAGAAAATACAACTTTTTGCAAGCATCAGTATGAAAAATATGGATGGCTCAAAATCTAGCTGTTCTTTCCACAATAATAGCAATTACATAATATTGAAGCCTCTTCTGCTCCACGTAATCATATGGCTGCTGAACATGGGCTATCAAGTTTTTAAGATCTGTGCTTAAAATTTTTACGCTGGCAGAGTGCAAGGGGCAGACACGACAGAAAGAGGCGAAACTCTTCCTACAGCATCTTCTTTAACACAATGACTAAATAGGCTATTTTTTTCATTGATAGGGTATTTCCTTCTTCTGTTCATAACTATGACTAAGATAGTAAAATCTACTGTATCATATGTCATATGTATTTTCAGCTGCTCTAGGAAGCATTATCTCCTTGGATATTTTCCCCAACTTACGTCTTTTTCCATGGGTAAAAATTGGGTTTATTAGTTGTGGTCTCAGCTGGGTGTTTTCAGCTGGGTATTTTCAATAGACTTTGATGATAGCCACTTAACTGTGAAAAAGTCTGATGACGGAGTGAAGAAAGGGACTGCAAGGAGAGAATGGATAATTCTGTATTCAGGGCAATTTGATTATCCTGGGCAATTGGACTGTCACTCTTTAAAAATACATATGTAAATATAACTGTCACTTGATAATCTCTATGCTTTCATTCTTCTCCTTAATACAATGGAGATATTATAAACCAGATCTTTTGTAAAGTGCATTCATTTCTGGTTGCTTTATTTTTTTGTAACGTTGATAGGTTTCCAGAATGCCAGAGATCTATAAACAACTCCTGGTTTCACTGCAAGGATTAAGTGTTATGAAGTAATTAATGCATAGGATATAAACGGAACAACAAAGTTAAATGTAAATATGAAACAGCTGTCCACTGACTGTTGATCCTGTGCTTTGAATGATGAATGACATAATGTGCTGGTGAGGGGAAAGGGTACGCCATCATTCCATCAAAGACTCTCTCAGTGCACACAAGAACAAGCACTACTCTGGCACTTAACTGTACTGTGAATGTTGGACTTTGCAGTCAGCGTTCTTCCAATTTAGGTCTTGAGTATAATTTGCATATAATCTGTACGGCAGCAGCATCGCCTCATATTTCACTAGGCACTTAGGAGCCACTTTTCTCCTTCGTTGAAGAGTTTTAAGACTTTGTATTAGAGAAATGTGTTATATGAGTTTTAATTAATAAAGGCAGAGGTCTATTGTTCATATTTTTTCTTGTATTAATCCCTCAGTCTACAGCACAAGTTGTAGTCACTAGCTGCCTCTTTCTTGAGAAAAAGATTTTGTGTAAAACACTTCAAAATAAAGAAGAAAAACAGAATTGACCTCCTGCAGTTCACTATTTTGACTCATTATTTCATGTGTTGTACAATTTAACTTTTATAATCGTGTATTTGCTGAAAAAAAAACCCCTAAATGCAGAGTCTCCTGCGGGCACAGCATGAACATTGAGTGCTATCAAAAAACGTCAACCAAATTTAAATTATTTCAAGTTGCATTTATCTATCCGAACGTTTTCAAGAGGCACACAAGCTCCTCAATACCTCTCCACAGTACAACCTGGATATTACTTCACCAAAGTTTCTAAACGCTCTTCTAAAATCGCCCCTCACCTGAGGAAGAGGAGCTGAGAGGAAAAACGCGCCCAACAGCCACACGCCGCACAGGCGGCTGCCAGAAATACAGCTTCTGCGGCCAGAGCGGCAGGCGAAAAAAATTTAAAGCATTAAGTAATAAAACGACGCCGAACTGGACATTATCAAACAGTTTTCTGACCATCAAAGGCAAGACCGCCACGCCCGCCCGATACGCTCTACAAAGCTGGGCGCGGCGTTCGGGGCACTTCCGGTCTGCCCGCGCGGGGAGCGCTGGGAGTTGTAGTCGCACCGCGGCGGGAGCTCCCCGGCGTCCCTGCCACCTCCGGACGGAGGGGCCGGGCCGGGCGGGCGAGAGACAGAGAGAGAGCGCGCGAGAGCGAGCTCACTCGCTTCGGGGCCGCTTCAGCCGGGAGTGTGAGGGGTAGCCGGCCTCCCTCCGCCGTCCTTCGCTCACGGGCGGGGGAGAAATGGAGGCGCCCTGGCGCCAGGGCCGGGGCCGGGGCCGCGGCAGGCCCGGGGACGGGCTCGCCGGCCGCGCTGGGGCGGCTGCCCGGCCCCCGGCCCCGAGGGCCCGCGGCGGCCCCGGCGTTGTCGCCGCGGGGCCCAGCGGCGAGGGACCCAGCGGTGAGTGTCGTATCCGCCCCCCTACTCCGGTCCGGCTGGGGGGTGGGGGGTGTCGGGCTGGGGGGAGCTAGCTGTGGCCCGGCGCCCGGCGGGGCCTTGGGGAGCCCCTTGGGGAGCCCCGGCACCGCGGGGGAGGGAGGCGGCGGGCCGGTGAGGTGCCTGCCTGCAGGTACCGGCGCGGGGGCCGCGGGGCTGAGCCCACCCCCGCTCCTCCGGGGTGCAGGTGAGGTAAAGGATGGAGCAGCTGTTCTTCATTAGGGCTGGAAACTTTCAGGAGGGTGCTGCCCGCTAGGGACAAGCTTTAGGTAGCCCGGTCAGCGTGCCGCATCGCCCCGGGCTGGGGAAGGTGGCCGGGGTTGCTCCGAGGGCAAGTTATTGCCCGTGTAATACCGAGGGTGAAATACTGATCCCTCTTTTAAGTGGCTGCATAGTTTCTTAGGGAAAGCCTTAAAACTTAACTTGAGCAAACCCCTGGAAATATTTGGTGCAATAGTCCCATACGGAAAACTAGGAGGTACTTTAAGACCCGTGGAAGATCTTAAGAAGACTTTTATACCTCCGTGGCGTGTTATCTTAAAGGCACTTTGGTTTATTATGAACTCTGTTAAGTTATATCATTTTTTTTTTCTCCACATGAGAATCTTCCTCTATTTCACAGTGAAAAAAAGCTGATATTAAAGTACACTGTCACTTTTCATGCTGCCATATTTGAAATAACATGAACCTACTATCGCAATAAAATCTTTTTGGATGGAGGAACATCAGTAAAAGTTATAATTTCAAAAATACCAAATGCTGGGAGAGGTACCTGTAGGGTATCAGCAAATTATGGCAATTGCTCTTGTTAAGAGTTGTTTGATTTTTATTTTTTTTTTCCTCCTCCTCATGCCCTAAGAGTTGGGGGGGGGGGGGGGATGGGGTTGTGGTGTTTTTTTTTTTTTGTAGTATCCTTTTCTAAAGCAGTACTGTAGATAGATGGATTCTAGTATATTCGGTTGGATTTGTCAGCAGTTATTGACAGATAGTGATTCCTGATGTGAATTTTATGGATAACGCACAGTAAAGAAGAAAATACAATTTATCTCGTGTGGTATTGAAAAGGTAGCAACATACTGCCCTTAAAAACATAAAATCAGCAAGCTCTTTAAAAAGAGGACAGTTGAAAGTATGTAGGACTGAATGTGGTTATGTTTAATTGCTATGGTATTAATCATTATTAATCTGTTCTCTTAATAGAATTATCTTCACAGAAGAAATTTGATGAAATTAAGAAGGCTAATCAGGCCGCAGCAAAAAAGTTAGTTGAAGACCAATTTAGTTCCTCGTCTGAAGATGATGATGAAGATGCTGAAATAAAACAGGGAAAGATTTTGGCCAAAACATTTACCATTTACACCAGTCAAACTGGTAATTTTTTTTAATTTATTGACTTTTATTTTGGTATGGAAGCATAAGCAATAGTGTATTATTGGCTGTGTATTAGATTTTTTCAATAATTTGAGAGAAAGCACTTTATTTTGCTGTCTTGTATAAAAAAATATTTGTTCTCAGCAATGCATGCTGGCAGTACTTCTTGCCTTTTTATTGCAGAATCAATGGCTTAGTTTTGAAACTGGTTTAAGTACATCTAATAATGTGGTTTTATAGTAATATATGACTGGCCTCCATTCGGAGAAAAAAAAACCAAACAGCCTTTTACAGCAGTCTCAACATGTACAGAAGAGCAGTTCAAACATTACTGATTGCTTTAAAAATCTTTATATATTCAAGATGGAGATGCAAGTGAGCTGGAACGTACAAGACAGTACATGAATGAAGCTTTTCAGTCGGGGGCCATGACATGTCTGATCTGCATTGCTTCAGTTAAAAGGAACCAGGCAGTGAGTATTTTACAGTAGTCTTTGTTTACTTAACATCTCCTGTTTAGCTTTAGTTTTCGGAAGTTAGTTACTATACTTCTAGAAACTTTTGTCATTTTCCTCTGTAAGTTAATGCGGAAATTATCCTTGTTTTCGCAGTTTAATAACTTTCATAAGTTATTAAAAATATAAAGAAATTAAAACTTGTATTTTCTGCTGCATTTCTCGTGCCAAATTGTTATAGTCATTCAAAGCTGACAATTTAAGGAATTGATATGTGGAAAGTACCAAAGTCATAAAACAGCATTTCTGTTATTTAAATTGCTTTTCAGCAGCAGGCTTATACTCTAAGCAAAGTATTGTCATTCCACTCCAGGACTGACAGAAAAGGACACTGGAAGCAAAATCATAAAGATTTAGTGATGGAGACAGGGTAGGGGCAAAACCAGCTCTCTCTTAAACATATTTGCTTTTAATTCTGTTCTGTCTTATACCTCTCTTGCTCTTTGAACAGAAGACACTGTGTTGAAAGCTACACTTCTAATCAAATCTTTTTTTCTTACAAGCATTGTATGTAAATCCTGAAGTTTGAAAGAGGGGAAAAAACCCACTTCTAGTACTTTTATTACCACTTTTATTACCAAGATGTCTGGAGACCTAGAGTGGGGGATGCAGCAAGGTGGAGGGAGAGCTGGTCTTGTTTAGTGTAGCAGAGAAGAAGCTAAAGGGTGATATGATTGCAGCTTCTGTCTACTTGGAGTTGTGAAGGTGGCTAACCAAAGGTGTCTTTGTGGTGTAATAAGGGGCAATGGCACAAACTGGGGCTTAGAAAGTGCAGATGGGCCACTAGAAAGGTAGTATGACGCCTGGACCAGGTTGCCCAGGATGGTTGTGGAGGCAAAGCTGTGACTGATCAGTTGACAGTAGTCCTACTCTAGTCACCAGGTTGTGCTATGTGACTTCCCACAGTGTGTTTAAATCAACATTTCTATGATTATATGAGTATTTTGGGCTCCATAAGCTGTGGCAAAAACTTTCCATGGCAGCAGGAAAAAGCACAAGTATGAATCTGTAACTGTGAAACTGCCTGTATTAATCTACCAATGGGTATAATCTATCTTTGAAACACCTTTTTTTTTTAAAGGAAAAACAGCATGCTTGTATTTCTTTAGATATTATGGATGTTCACCAATGGAAACAGAAACCTAATAAAAAGCAATTGGCACTTAAATCTGCTCTGTAGGTCTGGAGCTGTTGTGGATGCTTTTGTATATTTCACCTGGTGTGTATCCAAAAGTGGGCCAAGGACAGCCTTTTCCTTGTGTCTTCTCCTTTGACGGATGATGATTTTGGGAAGAAAGATTATCCCTGGCCATGGTGAGCTCTTCATGTGGTACAGTTACAAACATACTTTTATTGTGAAAAACGTGTGGAGTTACTTTAGGAAGGAATGGTACTTCTAAATAACATGCACACCAAAAAAGAAAAGTTTAGAAGACCGACTTTTCTATTGTTTTTCTGAATTATCTTCAAGTTTTCATTAACGTGATTCAGGAATATTTCAGAGTGGTGTCAGAAACCTGCTGCATCAAATTTTTTTTAACCTCTGAAAAGGTAACTTACCTATCATGTGCCTCAACTTCTAATATTTATTTCTGAATAGCTTTACATGCTTGTCACTTTTAAAATTGTCACTGTGATATAAATAAATTTTAAAAAGCAGTTCTAAAATAGCAAGATTTAGGGATTTATTAAGTTATTTATTTTTAGTCTCTGTATAAGTCAAGTATTAAAGCCGGTCTTGCAGTTTTTACTTGAGTTTATATAAAGAAGGAGGTGATATTGTAGCTGCATGAATAATGAAGTTTGCTTTTTCAGTAGATTTGTGTTTGCAAGTTCTGTCAAGGTGCATGTTTGTCCTATGCTTTATTTGCCCACCTACTTTTGTACAGAAACTTGTAGTAATATCTTTTAGATGCAATCCTCTGTCAAATTTGATTGAAAGTGCCTAGTGGATTGAAAAGCTCTATTAATGTAGGATCTCAGAGAGGGGGTTTGCTTAGGAAATAGGGTGTAAAATTGTTGGCTCGCAGCATCTCAAGTTGATGTTTATTTTGCGACAAACTAGTTTTGTGTTTAAGCATAATGTTTATAATGAAAGAAATTCATGGTGAATGGTATTTTGTTTAAGTACCTAAAACTGTGTAGTCGCTATGGAGAAATTGTTTAGGGACTGTAATTACATAGGAGCAAATTAACACTTTTGATAAAAATAAATACATAGATCTGTCAAAGCCTCTATTATTCTTTGAGGAGGAGCTCCTTGTTTGCTGTCTTTTCCCAGTGTAGCCAGAAATGGGAGCTGCTAGGTTTCTCCTTCCTTATGTTGCCTCCCTTTTCCATGGCTTTCACCTGGAAGTCTTTAGGGCCTGTGGGCTAACAAGTTCCAGACCTTTGATGCCTATCTTCCTTTAGTAATGATGTATTTTCTAATATCTGTCACTATCAAGGCTAATAAATAAAGGTGTGCATCTTGTAATAGCTAAGATGCTGAACTGATACAATCTAAAATCTTTCCGATAATATTTTAATTACACCTAGTTTTAATAACATCATTAAATCTTGCTTTGCATAGCTTATAAATTCCTACTGGTAAAAACCTGGATTTTAATCTCTTTTTTATTTATTTTTTTTTAATTAAGTAAGTTAACTCTTTGTTGCATGCACTCCTTTGGTATTACTTGACATAAAAATTACTCTGCATGCTTGCTATGCTCTTTTTTTTTTAATTATTCTTAGAGAAAAGACTGTAGTAATAGGACAATTCCTTAGACATATTCTAATGAATGTATTGTAAAATCTGATATACAGCAAGAACTTTGTTGTGTATTATGAATTTAATTGTTGTTATTGGTTAAAGTAGTTGTAAAAATGTTAATTGGTAGCCTGGTAACAATCTTGGGAAACTGAAATGATAAAAAGTGCTTTTAAAAGTGCTTTTTTTTAAAAAAAAAATTCTTAAAAGAATTGCTTTGTTTTTCACTCCCTTTTTCTCTTGTTGTAGTCCAAAATGTAGGTTTGAATACAAACGGTCTGAAACTCCCAGTAGGTATTACTGTTACTGTGGAAAAGTGGAGAATCCAACACTGGACCCATGGCTGGTACCTCACTCCTGTGGCCAGATCTGTGAGAGGGAATTCAAACCTTCTTGTGGCCATAAATGTTTGCTGCTTTGTCATCCAGGTAAACCCATCACACCTCTCGGTTGTATGACCCTTATTTATGTAGCTGTTACAGAGTTTACTTAAGATCGGCTAACTATATTTAAAACTCTCAAATAAAACAGGGATGTAGTCAAGGCTGCATTTGCTGAATTAATGAGGTGGTGTTTTTCCTGTACTTAGGACCCTGTCCACCTTGCCCAAAGATGGTGACAACAACCTGCCACTGCAAGAAAGCCAAACCAGTGCCCCGAAGGTGCAGTGCCAAGGAATGGTCCTGTCACCTGCCCTGTGGACGGACGCTGCTGTGTGGACAGCACGCGTGTGAGAGTCCCTGTCACGCAGGTAGACCTGCCACCTTAAACTTCAGAAGGGGGGGGAGTTGTTTTAACTGTTAAGATACGTCCTTCTTTCCCAATTCCTACTCTCAATGTCTCTTTGTGATTACAGGAGACTGCCAGCCTTGCCCCCGAGTCAGTAAACAGCGGTGCATCTGTGGCAGACAGACAGCAGAAAGGCTTTGCGCGAGTCCTCAGTGGCAGTGTGACCAGGTATGTTGAGGCTGCCCTTTTTAGCTTGCTTCTCATCTTTATAAAATTTGATTAATCAGTGTATTCAGGATTGGAATAGCGCATTCAGTAGGAAAATAATTTTATTTTGTAGGTTTTGAAAGTGCGATCAAAAACGTAAGCAATGGTGTTTGAGAACGGATCTACTTGGTGTTGCAAGTCATTTCTGACACTAGTTAAAATGTCACCGTTCTGGAATTGTGCTAGAGTTAAGCTAGCAATGAATTTGACCTCGTATGTTCTGCTTTCTTGCACTTAAGGTTGAAACTTCAGCTGCTATCTTCAAAAATAAGCATGAAACCACAACTTAGTAGATAAGAGTTTCATGCTGATTTACTTCTAGTGACTGTAACAGAATGAAAGCTTTGTGATTCATTCTTTGAAGTAGATATGCAGCTCATTCTTAGGACCAAAGCTATGGATTGACCGACTGTGAAAAATAAAAATAACTTAAAAAATTAAGTGATGGGAGGAGGTTGCTCCAGGAGGTACTTGTTCATTATGATCCCAGTAAGAAAGGTGCTCAGCCTCTGTTAAGTGTCAGTTAAAATGTGATTTATTCCAGCTAATGCTATAGAGAAAGGGAGTATAATATAAATAATAGTATGGCCCTTCAGTGCAGCACTGAATGGGCCTCTGATCCGTGTGCAGCATGCAGTGCAAACCCTGTCTGTAAGAAAGGGTTACCCCAGTTTTGTCGCTGAAGCTATTGTGGGTTTTTTAGATGAAAGCAACTCTGTTTATTGTTTATACTGTCAAACAGAAAGGATGTTCTGATGGGAACTGCTTGCTGTGCTCTTAGATAAAGGCAAGGACATGCAGGTGGCATAATCACTGGTACCAAGTGGGAGTTGCCTCCAATCTCCTCTGCTACAGTATGTTTACCCTGTGGCCATGGGGTACGTGCAGGACAACACAGGCCTGAAGGCCAGACTGTACGTGCAGAACATCACGGGCCTGGGACTACTCAGACTGTTATTTGAACCACTAACTCCTCAGTATACAGTGGTCTTCCAGTCAGGATCACTGGATCAGGGGGTGATCAATTTTATTTGGGAAACTCAATGAATATAAGATTTGTTAATAAAATTCAGAAAAATCTGAATTCCATTCAGATGTCTCTACCCATAGTTTTTCCCCTTGAGTTGCTTTGTCGTGGTACCTAGTTCCTTTATGTTGCATTTACTTGGTTTTTCTGAGTTTTCCAGGTGTGTGGGAAACCTTTGCCTTGTGGTAATCACACATGTGAAAAAGTTTGTCATGCTGGTCCCTGTGGAGACTGTCCTCGTTCTGGGAAACGGTCTTGTCCGTGTGAAAAATCAAGTAAGCTGCACTTTTTTCTTTTTCTTTTTCTTTTTTTTTAAAGAAAAAAGTCATCCAGTCTTTGACAGTGAGTAGTTTAGATCAGTTCTGCAGTGCAGGGTCCATAACAAGTTTGTACAAACTGTGACAGTTTATATGTATGTTTTTCCTTAATTCTTTCAAAGCTTTATTTACTACTGGGGTGTAATTGGCAAGATGAATAATTAAGTATTTCTAGAGAAGCTTTTTAAAAAAATGAGGGAGAGTTGGCGTTTGAAGCCATAGTATACAGTGCATTTTTTTTCTAAATATTTTGGCTTTTTTTCTAAATGTTTGCTTGTACCTCTCTCTTCATCCAGAGTTTACATTGCCTTGCACAGAAGATGTGCCCACTTGTGGCGACAGCTGTGACAAAGTTCTGGAATGTGGCATCCATAAATGTTCACAGCGCTGTCATCGAGGTCCCTGTGAAATATGCAGACAGGTTAGTCTTACTGAAGCAGGTTAGGTTTTTTTAAATGCTATATGCCTGGAACGGTGCGAGTCTCCTAAGAAAAACGAAGTCGTATCTATCACAAAAGCTATGATTTCCCGTTTGTTAAAAGCAACATTTTTCCCTTTTCCCATCCCCTGCCCCAACGCCATTCTGAATTAGCAGTTGAGCATTATGTATCTGAATTGAGGCATGGGTAAGGGTTTTACTGGTTTGGGTTGCTTTTGGTTTGTTTATTTTTAATTAATTATGCCCTAAAAGACACTTATTTTTTTCCCCAACACTTGTCGCTTCCTTCCTGCTTCATCTTACTGTGCTATTTCTTCATTAGTGAAAGGGAAGATGCTGTAACATAACATTATTTCCTTGTTAGTAATAAACTGATATTTTGCTCTAAGTACCTGTGGAGCTCCTCTGGTCTGGCCTATAAAGCAGTTGCTCTCTCTGCTCTTGGTTGTCTCTTCCTGAACCAGCTTTGGCTACAAAGTCTATGGTGAAAGTAATTAGCACATGATAGCTAGGGTGAAGGTCAGATAAACCTGCTCACCTGTTTCTTAAATTGTCTGTATACACAATGGATGAATCTCGTTTACTATGCGGGAGTGGTACTTTTTTGTATGTATTTGTTTTGCATTTATGTTTGACATCTTGCACTATACGCTTGAGTGGTTCCCTTGAAGTGACTTCCCTCTTGGTGAGACCAAGGCTTCGGTGAGGTGCCATCTGGAGCACAGTGTTTGCAATAGAATCATCGAATCATAGAATGATTTAGCTTGGGACTTTAAAGATCATCTAGTTCCAGCCCCCTTGCTAATACCAAAACAAGGTAAGGTCCCCAGGTTGTTATTGCACAGATAGGTAATCTGATCAGAGCATGTGATATACTTCCTGTTGTGATTCAACATTGTATTGTTACTCTTCCATTAATGTTTCTTTACAGCTACTAGTAGACCATATTATTCCCTCCTTTTTTTTTTTTTTTAATTGAATTAAAAATACCCTGCTTTTTTCCCCGTCTTGCTGCCCAGGAAGTTGAAAAACAGTGCCGCTGTGGAAAGCACACGAAGCGCATGCCGTGTCATAAGCCATATCTGTGTGAAACAAAGTGCACTAAAACTCGTGATTGCCAAAAGCACCAGTGTAGGAGAAAGGTAAGTGTCCTGGAGATGATCTTTCTTAAATGAATTGTTTAGATAACTTTTTTTTTTATTAATATATAGTAATGAATATATAATATTTTGTATTGTATATAAATCAATCTGTTGTTCCACCTCATGTTATTGTATAGAAAGGAGACTTCAGTGTCATTCAGACTAGTTTGCCATGTGCCTGAATTCTCTGAACAGCATGTCAGTCAGGAAAAACTCAGTGGCCTTACAAACTGGGAAGGGGTTTTAACAACTTCCCAGCTCCAGAAGGCAGTTTTGTTCTCAGATACTTCAGTAGTTATTGATGCTTTATGCATTCTGGAGTAGTTAATTTATTTCCTTGCTTTGTAAGAAGAGCTGGTGATCTCTCATAATTTTGTAAGGGACATACTCTTATCTTTGACAACACAGCATTTCACCCCACCTTCTAAAATGCATTACTGCAAACAGCAGTGGTCTGACAACTAGGAATCTGAGTTTTGGTTCCCTGCTTGTTTGAAGTCAAAGGAATAGCTGATAGCTCAGACCTATCTTTTCAGTTTCATGATTCATCAAGGCCTGGAAGTTGCCTGCTATGTGTGAATTAAGACATCATGAAAGTTAGACTTCTTACAACAGAAAGCCATGAGAAATACTGTTTCATTCTTAGCTATTTTTGAGTATAGAGTATATATTATTATGGTGAATTTCTGTGGAAAGATGGCAAACAGGTAAAAGCAATCTTGATGTCTTACGCTAAAAAATCCAGGCTTCTCTTCCTAATTGCTATGCTTTCTTATACAGTTTGGAAAAGAGGGTACCTTTCAAATTAATAGAAAAAATGAGGTTCTCTCCTGACCTGGCATCCACCACAGGTGGTGGTGTGATGCATTGTGATTCTTCCATGTTACTACTTTATGTAAGAACAGAAAGTAGATCCTAAAGCTATCTGACCTTTACTCCAAGGGTAAAAGGTGTGTTTTTTGTTTTATTTTTGAAGAAAATGTGAAATAATGGGGCCAACTGTTGGATATCCTGCATATAATCTTCTGAAATTATTTCAGAATAAAATATTATTAAAGAATTTGAACTTTTAAAATGTTCTTATGCTTTTTGGAAGCCCTCTGCCTTTTTTGTGTTGAAATGATGCTTTTAAATTGCCTGTCTTCTTGCTATTTTATAATTTGAATTTTTAAAAAGAACTTTATAGATGGCCTGCCTTCCATATCTGGCATGAATTTGAGGAAATTTGATGAAATAGCATGAAAATTGTTTTTAAGAAATATTTAAACATGAGATAGTAGAAGAATGCAGATTTATGCCAGAAATGTCTAGGTTTTCAGTTATATAGAGTATTTTTGTTTTTTTAATAGTGCTGTCCTGGAAACTGCCCACCTTGTGATCAAGTCTGTGGGCGGACTCTGGGCTGCAGAAATCACAAATGCCCTTCAGGCTGCCACAGAGGTAAGAATAGGTGAAGGATCCCTGTAGTGATGGAATACTGTTTATTCCAGTAAACAATATTAGTGCCTGCATGACTCCGTGTGTTCCTTCATGAATTCTCTCCCTTGCTGCATGTGGGCTTTTTGTGTGGGCAGTGTGTTTGAAAGCTTTTTAGTGCTGGTTAGAGTTTAAGGACTTGCATAATGACAACTTGAGATTTTACCTGGTAATTTTGCTTCTCATTGCTCCTCTGAAATTGCTCTGTCTCCTTTCCAGCCGCTTAATACAAAATCCATAGCTTGATGTTTTTTCCCAAATAATTCTGTTCACTGAATATGCATAACAAAGTCCAACTACGTATTGAAATGACCATGTTCATTCAGTCTGGGTGGTTTTTAAAAATCCTAGAATACAATATGTGATATGAGTGGGCTTAAAATAATAATAAAAAAAAAAAAGTTGATGGAATTGAATGTACTTTGGTATCTTACCAGTAAAAGAAAAAATAAGAACTTGTTACTGACTGTATGAAGGATAATGAAAAAAGTTTAGTTCTGTATCCAGTGACCTTGGTTTAAAAGATGCTGAAAATGGCCAGAATTGCCCAGCCGCTTTTATCCTGGCCAATTGCTTTGACATTTGCTTGGTAGGGGATTAAATTGGACTGACTGAAAAAGTGGCAGCCCTCTCAGCAATTTTTCCCCCAGAAGCTGCTACCCTGCTGAAACAGTGACTGAGTACCCTGTGTAATTTCCCTTAGTATTTTGGACTTTAAATTGCAATAGCTTAGGAAATAATTCACAACTTGTTGGGCCAACCTTGCTTTTGAAGCAGTGATTCTTAAGAGGACAGGATAGGTAAATGTGGTAGTTGTCTCAGTTAACCTGCTATTAAATCTGTCACCACAAACTAGTGGTTTAGTTTTTTCTCTGTTAACTATCCCCTTTTTCTTCCCCTTTCTTTCTTCTCCCTACCACATACCTCCCCAAAATCCTGGAAAAACGTGATATTTATTTTTTTTTAATTCTATCAGAAGAAAACTCGTAACATTGTTTTTGTACATTAGCTTGCTAAGTAAGTCATAGAATAAAATTCTGGTTTGAAAACTAAGGAGGTAATGGTGCATCATAGGATAAACTTTTACCTTGAATAGCTATTTATATTTGATAGTGCTTGCATCTTACGGCCTGGCTAAAAGCGACAAGGATATCTAATAACTAATAACAGGATAAAAAAGTAATTAGTGCCTATATGAAAACAAAATCAAACTTTGAGAAGGTAAATATCAAATATATACACTAAGTATATATATATATACATACATATATATGTCAGAATTGCTTAAAAGGTGGTGCTGCCAAGAATGCTTTCAAAGCATTGCTTTATTTAAAATGAGAAGCTATAAATTAGAACATAGTTATTTTGTACATCTCTTTAAATATATCAGGTTAGTAGCAGGAGTAACTATAAAGGAGGAGGATCTTTTCAAAAAAGCATTAATTATACTTAGAGGATTAATTTTAATATCATATAAAATCTGCAAAACTTTATTGTACCAGTTTTTCATTGTCTCTTTTTCATCTTTTGAATATAGATGAAAGATTACATGTCTTCATATGTATGAAGGCCAAATTATAAACAGCAAATTCTTAAGTGCTGTGTGATCAAAATTTCTGGGGTTTAATAGTGATGACTTATTTTTAAACTGTGCAAGAGGGATTGTTTCTAACTTTGTACCAGTTAACAACTGCAGGATAATCAAGGTTATTATTGCTGTTCTTTAAGAATGGTGAAATTCTCTTCCCCAAGAGGGATTTGAAAGTAAGCAGAAATAAAAATTACCAGCCATCTGTTATTTAGATCAAACAGAATAGGACAGTTATACCATGTGCATATTCAGAGTTATGTTAGTTAGCGTTTTTTATAATCAGTAGCTTATTGAGATTATCATGTTGATAATATATTTATTTTTAGGTAGTTGTAATCCATGTCCAGAGACTGTAGATGTGAAATGCAATTGTGGAAGAACTGTCATTAAAGTACCCTGTGGCAGAGAGCGCACCATCAAACCTCCCAAGTGCAAGCAGCTGTGCAGGTCAGTATAGAAACTTGTGTGTTTCTACTTCTTCAGCGGAGTTGAAGGTATCCTTAAAGAAAGTAGTAAAATAAAAATTTAAGAGGCAAAAGTTATTCCTTTCATATGATTGCAGATATTACAGCTCAGTTTTCTGTATTCTTGACTACACAGATGGAGATTAATAATAATTGTTCTTACCAGACACCTCTTTGCTGTGGTTTCATGAGCAGCTTACTGCTGTCAAGGGGGAGGTTCTGTACCACCAAGCACTTCCAATTCTGTAGTCACACTCCCTTCTTCAAGTCAAGGCAAGTCTGCCACGTTTTGAAGTACCTCCGTGAGGCTGTTTATCTAGAAAACTTGACTAGCAGAAGGGAAAAAGAGAGTATTTTTTGCTGGGGTGTAGCAAGAGTATTACTTGGCTCAGAGTAGAATTAGGACTGAACTAGCTGTTTGAATATGCAAACCCAACTTTGATTTTAGTTCTGTTTAGAACTCCTGTATAATTTTAACTGTAAAATTAACCACTGCTGCAGGTGAGAAGTAAACTCATTTTTAAAATAATAACTTGTTTGTCTCAGTTCTTTGTACTTTGAGTATTACTGGCCAGTGACTGGAACTTTGTATTTCTTGCTGCCATGTCGATTCATTCTTGGATTTTGCTTCAGTCGACCGCCTACCTGTCACCACTCTACCCAGGAGAAACACTATTGTCACTTTGGTCGGTGTCCTCCCTGTCGTCAGTCCTGCCAGAAAACATTAGACTGTGGTCATTTGTGCCCTGTTCCCTGCCATGATGAAGCACTTGTGAAGCAAACAGGAGTAGTAAGTAAATAGTGAAAAATCGCGTGTTCTCTGTGTTCTGAAGAATGAACAACAGTTGTTTGACCCTAATCTTGTGTTGGAGGCTTTTGGATTTCAGGGTAAATGAACAATCGAGCACAGAGCTATGCATGTCACTTCGAGAAACTAAGTGGTTCTAGCACCTCTGTTGCAATCTAATTAACTTTGCAGTATATATAGAACTGGGCAGTTTTCAGCAGCTATAAACTCAAGAAAGTACAAGGTTTTTCTTAGAGTTGTATTACAAATGTTAAATTTCAAATATAAGCAATTACTTTTAACATAAGAGTACAAAATAAATTTTACCTCTGATATTTACTAAACCATCAAAATCTGCACAAGTTAGAAGTGAGAATTTGTTTGGCATCTTTAAACATGACACATACAAGCACTGCGTGATGATACTTTCATTTGTTTAGTAATTGAAATATTTTTGTATTTTTAACTCTATTAAATGCTTAGAGTTGTTTTCCTGGGTTTTTGTTTGGCTTTGGGCATCGTTTTTAGCAGTCGGGCCACAGGCCTTCATTTTCCTATTCCTGACCATGCTAAAGCTGAAATTGTAACTTTTTGTGTGTAGGGTGTGTTAAGATTTCCATTAGTATAAACTTAGTTACTGGAAAGTGGATTTGTTAGAACTGGGATCTCTTTAGATGACGAGTTTGTTTATGGTCAAGCAGATTGTGTTTCGTATTCAACTAGTGTTGCCTTGTGCTTTCAGCATCAGTCTGCAGGACCTTGGGAGCAGCCATCTGAGCCAGCTTTCATTCGAACTGCATTACCGTGCCCTCCCTGTCAGGTTCCCATACCAGTGTAAGTATTAAAAAAGAAAACAAATAAAAGAAAGTTTTGGTACGGAAAGAGACTTTTTCTTTTTATGCTGTTGCAGAGATGGACATGAGAATAATCATATTTTCCTTTTCAGATGTAATGAGCCCATGTGAACGCCGTTCTCATAAAACTGGGAGCATTGGTGATTGTTCAATAGATACTTTTGTAATCACAGAATCACAGAATCTTAGTGGTTGGAAGGGACCTTTGAGATCATCGAGTCCAACCACATTAAAATAAAACAAAAACAAAAAACCCACAAAACCAAACAAACAACAAAAGAACCACACACACAAAAAAAACCCACCCACCAACTAAACCCCACACCCACAACCCCACGCACAACACCCCACCACAATATATCTTAATAATAATCCTTAATTTCTCAAGGATTGTACTATGATAGGTTGTACTATGTACCTTTTTGCACTTCAAAACTGTGGTCACTCAGTACTTCTGCAGGTTTAGTAGTTGCACCACAGAAGGCAATCAGGCTGGTTAAGCAGTTTCCCCTTGCCATGGAACAGAAGTGTGCTACAATGGAATGCAGAGGTCCTAGAAGCCAAATTAACTGGTTATAGGAAGATTATGGTGGGTATAAGATAATTGAGCAGTGTAGATTGAAGAACAGATTTGTGCTATATCTGCTTCTTACACTGGGTGAAAGACTGATTGCTCTTGTTAATATCCTGCTGTCTTAAAGACTGATATGTAGCTATTGGTAGTTGCTTTATGTTAGAGAAGTATTAGGGATATTAGGGTTTGGTTTTTTTTTAAATACTCTTCTATAAATTTTTAGGAACTGATTATTACTAGTGGTTTTATTACTCTCCCTTACAACTTTCAGTAGAGAAATCAAAATAATACTTGGGAAGGAGATGACACATAAGAAATCAGAGGTAAAAAGAAAAAAAAAAAACTTTTCAAAATAAATTGAGCAAAAGATTGATTTAATTTTACAGAGTTCAGTGTTTGAATGAGTCACCATGTAGTACCTTCACAGTTCTGATCAGTGTGCAGATTTTCTTTCCAAGGGATGGTAGACCACTCTAAAAGGGATAGAATTGTAAACATAAGAGTAGACTGAAATAAGAGTTCTCTGAAATAACTGAAAAATATGAAGTGATATATTAGTAGAGCCAAAGGAGAAGATGTTTGGAATCAATTCAGATGATTTGGGGATTACTATCATAAAATACAGCAATGCAAACAACTGTTGAAAAAGAGAAGATCAGCATAGCTAAATTATATTCTCTTAGTTTGCACTTTTTAAAAATAGATTGCATTATTTTTTGTGTTTTACGCCTAAGTCCTTTAATAAATACATGTTTTCTAAATCTCTGGCTTTTCTCTCTTTGACAGGGAGTGTCTTGGGCAGCATGAGGTGAGTGATAGAAACTGCCTTTTTAAGTGGAATATGAAGTGTATCTCAGTCTGCAAAAAAGAGTATTAAATAGAAATATTATATTGATGTTTATATTTTAAAACCAATGAAGTACCTTATCACAAGGGCTTATGTATCAGAAGGTATTTTACTTCCTTTTTGAAGAATATACAACTGCTTGACTTTTTAGAATTTCTGGACAGAGATTTAAACTCATGTTTTATGAAGCTGTTTGTGTATTCCTGCAATTATTCAAATAGTGTTCAATTTTTTGGGATGGTGGTGGTGTGTGTGTCTTTTTTGATTCTATACTTATGGTGTTTTTTTTCCTCATTGTATTGTTATTCTCTCCCTGTCAAACGGTTCTCCTAGAAACTGTTGTGTTTATTTCAAAAGGATAAGGAACACAGTGTCATACAGGAAATTTCTCATGTGACTTTCATCTAAGCATGCATGGATGAAATCAGACAATGTAGTACAAGTTTCTTTAGTGGTACTTATTGGCTTGTCTTTTTGGTGTGCTGCCTCCTACAGTTTTGGATGAAGTAATTGTCTATTTTGGCTTACATGAGAAGAAAATCTAATTGACGCTTGAAGCTAAACAATTATCATCATTATTGACAGTCACTTCTGAAAGTCATTGATTGCTAAACTAGTCTTTAAAAAAACCCTGTTGCTATTAGAGCTTTCTCTACTAGTAAATCTGGCATAAATTCACTATCAAAGTGCAGGTAACAATACTATAACAAAACTAGTTATGTTTTAAGTTAGTAAAAAATTACAGAAAACAGTGAACACTTAAAAAGGGGGAGGTATCTTTAAATATGTTTGGTTTTCTTTGGCCTTATTTAGTAATCTTTTGGTATGTTTTGTAATGGAAGATTGATTATGTGGTGGCAACACCTACAAATGTTGTTAACAAAGTTTGTATCTCAGCAGTCTGTTTGTGCAGCACATTTATTAATCTGAGCAAGCTGTGAATACGGCTTCCACAGAGCTGCTTTGCAGCTTGTTGGTTGCTAAAGAAAAATGTGCTGTGAAAATGGATGAAAAGAACAACTGTGCCTGCTTGTTTGTTGTTGAAACAGCTGGGGTTTGGTTTTGCTTTCCACAGGAAAACTTGCAAGTGTATCATCAGCCAAGGTTTTATGGAGTCAATGAGGTGTTTTGGGGTAGCTCATGGAATCTCACCCTAACTTCTTCATGGATTTATGTATAAACAAAATATCAGCTGTGGTATATAACTTGCTTTAGACAATGTTACTGGTTTTGGTATTGTGTGGATGTATGTGGGCATGAGGTTTATATCCCTCCTCATGGCTCTTCTTATTAGTGAAAATGGTCCAAATTATTACATATTACTACATACACTCACTACAATTGCTACATAAATTCATGGGGAGTGTAGTGGTAGGATTAGACATTAGGATTAGATTAGACATTAGCAGAAATTCTTTACTGTGAGGGTGGTGAGACACTGGAACAGGTTGCCCAGGGAAGTGGTGGATGCCCCATCCCTGGAGGTGTTCAAGGCAGGCTGGATGGGGCTTTGAGCAACCTGGTCTGGTGGGAGGTGTTCCTGCCCAGGGCACGGGGTTGGAACTCAGTGATCTTTCAGGTCCCTTCCAACCCAAACCATTCTATGATTCTATACTACTTATTTCATAATAATAATAATAATAAAAAAGAAAGATAAACCCTTCTCTGTTGCTTACTTATCTTAGCAGAACCAGTCAATGGCTTTGGCTCATGTTTTCTGTATGAGTTAGTATAGAAAATAAGGAAAAATTCCAGGGAGTCTATACCTAACTTTTATTGTTCAGATTTATTGATATTCTAGATTAAATCTTCCTTCTCTCAACCAGCAGAGTGCAGTGCTTACTTCCAGCTGAAGTTTAGTAGTTTCTGGAGTGTAATGAAGTATCCTAATCTTTGAGATTTTTTTATGGTAGTCAAGGAAAAGAATGATTTGTTAATGTGTGTATGTGTGTGAGAAGGGGGTGTTCACAGTGTATTTTCTGTGCATTGTACGTTTTTATGTTGTTCTGAGATCTCTAAGAAAACCAAACATGTAATGTCTGTTCAGCGTTTTACACTGTTTCAGTGTTTGGGGTTTTTTTTGGGTAAGAATCTGATGCTAGGTTTTAGTATTCCAAGGTTATTTTAGTTGTGTTCAGTTACAAGAGGAAGACCATTACTGTGCCTCTAGGTAATAAAATTTCATAAAATTGGTGAGATTAACCTTTATGGCTAAATACCTTATAAATATTTCCAAATTTTTTCTGCCCTATTGTACTGATTTTTATTTTCATATTCCAGTGGTTGTATCTTGTTAATTGCTTTTGTGCACTTGGGAAATGTGCTGGAAGGCTCCTGAAAGTTGTCTTGTCCTTTATTCCTTGCCTTCCTTTCCTTATCCCATGGAAGACCCGTGGTCTGAAATGATGTCTCCTTATTTTCTTTCTTTTTTCCAATCAGCTTTCATAAAATACTTCTGGTTCTCATCTGTGTTCTTTATTCTTCAGCTCATCCGCCTCCTGGAGTTTGTGGCTTCTTTGATACTCATTTTTGTAGCAAGAGCAGCGACCTCCATTTAGCCATTTCAAAATGCATTCCAACTATAGAAAGTAAAACTTCTCTGCTTTGTCCCTTGGATTTATTACTAACATCCGCAACAGCTTGACTTGTCAAGAAATGGAAACAAAATTGAAAATATGTTGTAGGTTTAAATTAATTGAAATTCTTTTGGTTTTGGCTGCGCTGTCAATTGATTCCAGAAGGTTCTCTTATCTTTTATTGGAGTCAAGACTTGAGAAAGTCAGTGAGTGGGGCGAGCTGAAGCTGTGCTGGATGCAGCCAGGGGGCTGGGATGTTCTCTGCAGTTGGCCAGCTGAGAGCTGCTACTGGTGTCTGCTGCCTTTGGGCTTCCCTCCACTTCTTCATTCAGCACTGCAGCTCAGGGGGGGTGCTTTCCCCTGTACTGGGCACTGGTGAAGCCCCACTTCAAGTGCTGTGTCCAGTTTTGGGCCCCTCACTACAAGAAGGACATTGAGAAGGACCCAGAGAAGGGCAATGGTGAGGGGTCTGGAGCTCAAGTCTTATGAGGAGCGACTGAGGGAGCTGTGGTTGTTCATCCTGGAGACAAGGAGCCTGAGGGGCGACCTTATTGCTCTCTACAACTACCTTAAAGGAGGTTTTCTTCACCAAAATGGTTATTGAACATTGGCAGGCTGCCCAGGGAAGTGGTGGAGTCGCCATCCGTGGAAGTATTTAAAAGATGGGTAGATGTGGTGCTTAGAGGTTTTTGTCAATATTAGGTTGATTGTTGAACTAAATGATCTGAAAGGTCCATTCCAACCCAGGCAGTTCTTTGATTGTATGTCCTTATCTGATGGAAGACTAACTCTTGTTAAAAGGAATCTCATCAGCATATTGAACTCTGCAGCCATAGAGCTAGGCTGCTGTTACTGCCCTGATCTGCTGTAACTGCATGAGCTACAGAAAGTAGTTCAGAAATTTTCATGGAATCATAGAATGGTTTGGGTTAGAAGGGACCTTAAAGATCATCGAGTTCCAACCCCCCCAACCATGGTCAGGGACACCTCCTGCTAGACTAAGTTGTGAATAAATTGTGTTTTGCAATGACTTGATGTGGAGCACAGTCTTTTTTAGGATGAGGCCCAGAAACGTTACCATAGGCAAGTAGATTCAAATCCCACTTTGTATATTTTTGCTTTATGATTGAGGGAAATCAACATTGGACATTGCTGAAAGGGAGAAGGTCTTTCGCTCTGCCCTGTGGGGGAGCCCCACTCTCTTCCCTTGTTTCAGTTCCAGTGCTCAACTGGTGGTACGACCAGTCAACTTGCAAACTTAGCAAAAGACAAGAAATGATTTTTCTATTAATTCCTTTTCTTCCATTTTGATTAGTTGGACTGTTTTGCTCTAAAGACAGGTGTGAGGTAGGACTTGTTCAAAGTAACAGGTAGGAGCGTGCAATGGGGATTGAAGAATTGGAGGAGAGAAAAGGAAGAGGGTGCAGTGCAAAGCTGTTCAGTCAACTTAAGCCATAACACAAAATCTCACCCTTAGTCCAGTCAAAGTGAGTTATGTCACATTATCCTATTGTGTAATAGCATCACAAATAGTTTCTGTTTTTCTCTGTGAGATGATCATTATATTAAGAAAAAAAGTCATTTCTTTTGACAGCGTCGCAGAAACAATTTTTTTTCATGTGAACATTATATAATGGTTGGAAAATGGGAACAGTGAGTCTCCTCTAATACTCATGAAATGGAGGAACTTGTACTATATTCCACTTTAGGAAAATAACCTAGTTAACCAAGTTAGGAGTTTACATTCCATTTCAGTACCAATGAAGATTAAAGGCTTCTAAATAGATGCTCTGAAAGGTACTACAGAGCTCTGTTAACTGGTGTGTTAACCTCAAATTAGGAAGTACAAATATATCATAAGACATTACAATTTTAGTCCATCTCATAAAGCCATTTCTTCTTCCCCTCTGCACTCCTAGGAGTTATGTTTAGTATAGTCAGTATTTGGTTTTTAGAATTTCTAGCTTGCAGGATGTTCTTGTTTGTAGAATTATAAAATGCTTGGGGTTTATGATGACCATAACACAATTAACCCTGTGAAAGGAACCTGTATATAAAGCAGATTAGGAACATTTAATGGAAGGCATGAGTGTAATTCGGAAAGGAGTAAGTCACACTAAAAGATTTGAAGAATGTAATAGTCTGTTAAAAAAAACCCAAAACACTATGTTACAGAGGTTAGACAGCTTATTTAATTAATAAAGCAGTTGTTTATTTTTTTTTAACCTGGTGTAACCAGTGTAAAACAAATATGTGTGGTTGTGTTGGAATGGAAATCTAAAGGCTATTAAAAAGAAAAGACATCGCTATGGTTTTCTTCTTTTAACAAAGATCCTCAAGAATCAAAATTTCTCTGTAATGGTGCTGTGCCTCTGTGTATGGGTATATATACATAGTGTGTGTATATATACATGTAGCACACACAGCTTGCATGTGCTATGTGCACATAGATACACTATCTGTATATATATATACTTTTATAATGGTTTATTTTTAACTTTTAGGTTAGTCCATTACCGTGTCACTCTGCAGATCCCTACTCATGTAAAAGATTTTGTGGGCGACTTCTTGATTGTCAGAATCACACCTGTATGAATGAATGTCATCACGTTACTAAATTGAATGGTAGTGCAGATGGAAATAAGGTAGGTTGATTTCCTTTTTGTTTTTATTTTTGTGTATTTAATACAATGTCTTCAGTTTTAACTGGAAAATTAAGAATTTGCAGCTGGAAGGCACAGGATCTATTCCAGATTCCACTGGGAGACTTGCGTGTGTTCTGTTCCCATTGGATGCAATGCCTTAGCATCTCCCATCTTAGGTGTACCTAAGCTATAGGCTTTTTGGAAGGTTATACAAATTATCCTACACGTATGGAAATGGAATGACTTAAGATTTGCTTCTTAAAATCAAGCAAACAAACCTCCCCACCCTGTACAGAGTAGTATGTCACATCTAAAGTATCATGGTGGGTAGGAGAAGTTAGTTCTCAATATGAAATTACTTCTTTTTCTAGCATATTTCTGTAGAGAATTAACAGGCTTAATGACAATTTTCCAAAGCACTAATATTAAGAGGTCCTTTTATGCCCAGGAAGCAAAGTAGAACTCTGTCCCTCTGACCATCAAACACTGGCATTTTTATAATTATTTTTACTTTAGGGATACCTTACTGAATAGCTTGATTCCCTTAGCAAAGCCACCCCAACTCTTTCTTCTATATTAAAGTTTGTCAATGGCATCTAACAAGCAAATGTTTGGCACATTCTTTAGTACTTTGTTTTGATTTTCTTAGGCAGGTCCAGAATGTTTGCAGTGTGAAGAGGAGTGTACCAAGCCCCGGCCATCTGGCTGTCCTCACCGATGTGTTCTGCCCTGTCATCCCGGGGATTGCCCATCCTGTCTCCAGATGCTTAAAATAAAGTGTCACTGCAAACTGTCAGTACTGTATATTGAATGCTTGTAAGTGTCAGAAGCAAACCAAATTTTTCATTTGAATGCTGCTAACTGGAAACCATTTGAAATGTCTGGGGGCAGGAGCTACTCTTACAGCAAGTTACACAATTTCTTTTGAAGGCTGTAATTTGTAACATAATGCTTTTTCTTATTTTTTATTTAAAATTTGCAGGTGTTTCATGCAGTATTACTGCTAAAATTATTATGAATGCATGGAGTCTCATAAGCAGAGCTGTTTCTATAATACAGTCATATTTTGAATTATGCAAATATATAGTGATCTACATAATGTTTATCTATATGGGTTTCTTTTACTGTATGTGAAGAAGAATTTTATAACAAGAATTCAAATTAATGTAGTTAGTGTAAAAGTTATTTACAAGTAATGTCCTTCAAACTCTAGCTGTTTTAATTGGAAAACTTCTTAGTAATTATTTGTACTTCTTTTTTAATCATTTGTGTGTGGGTAGAGTAAGCTAGGCTTTACTAAATATAAGATGGGACTTGTGTGGGTTTAAGCATTATCATCTGCGTATTGCTCTGAAAGTCTTCATCCCATGCATGTATGCTCTTCTTTGTGCATTTTTTTTAAAAAACCTCTACATTTATATATTTTTGTCTGTAAAATAGTGGTGTTTGTATTAATCCCGCAAGATGTGGACAAATGAGTCCACTTTTCTTTACAGAGACATATACCTAAAATATACCCCTGATTGTATTGATTAATTGTATTGAGTTTTGTTTCTTTTAATTCAGAATTTATCACAAATATGTCTTTTCTTTTACAGAAAACTCACATGTGCTGATGTACAAGAAAAGGAGCTTCTCGTTTCCTGCAAAAATCAATGTCCAAAAGAGGTAAGCCATATTAGCAAAAAAATACTTGATTTGATGGATGTGTGGAATTTTGTGGATTTTTCTTCCTTTGTAAGATTTTTGATACAGTTTTGTAGGCCAAGCAAACTTGAGAAGCTCAGTCTAAGTGAATATGGTAATTGATAGATGCAAAGGTAGTTGGAGATCTCAGAACTCAGAAGATAGTTATTAATGTCTTGTTGTCAAATTGAGGGGTCAGAGGTTTGTCTCTAAGGCATTAATGGCTTGAATGCAGAAACATGCATATGAGGTTGAACATGGAAGAGCATGTCCTCTAACGTGTTAAAAACCAGCCTTGAATTTATGTCTTCAGAATAATGGGATGCTGTTTGATTAGGAAAAAAGCTGAGATCTGTGCTTGTGATTCTTCTTGTCTTAAGTGCAGGTCTAATAATTCCTGTCTGTGCGACAATTTCGGTGGGAGTGAGGGGATTTTATACTTAACAAGTGAGATGGGTTAATAATGCCCCACTGCCTTGGTGAAATACATGTTAAGTAGCCTGAAATAGAAGACAAGACAGTTAATCTTTCTATTTTTTTCTGTGTATTTGCTGTCTACAGCAAAGGGTTGCTGTAAATAAGAGAAGAATAATATCCTTATTGCATGATTCTTAGACAATGAACCAGTGTATATAAGCACCAGTAAGGAAGAGTCATGTTAAATGCTACTTTTGAGTTGTAAAGCTTGTGGAGCAGGGGGAGAAGTGGTTGGGAGAAGCTGCCAAATTTTCATCACAGAATCTTCGTGGTTGGAAGGGACCTTCAGTCACAGCTTTAACATGTATCTGGATTTGTCCAGTTGTGGATAATACTGCTGTGAGACATGAGGGATGGGCCAAATGACTTCTTCCTGGTCCCTCCTAGTGCTGTTTTCATGGGCTGCATGTGTGCTTTCAGAAATCCATGCATTACTTACTGTATGTTTGTTCTTTAGTTGTCATTATTTGCTGTGAGGGTGACAGCCTTTTCTTCACTCCATTCCCCACCATAGGGTTAGAAGATTTACATAGTAGGAAAACTGGAATAGCCTGGAATACTTTGGAAAGTGTTTCCACTGCTAAACTGTCCAGAATTTCTGAGAAATTCTCCTTCCCTGCAATAAAAATTCATGTAGTGAAGAAAAATATTTTTATCCCATAATCACTTACTATTTTATTGTTCTGGTTTGGCCTTTTACTGTATAGCTGAGTCTCTTTGTCTCATGCAATCCTTAGTTGTCACTCATAAATAATTTGATTCAACCCATTCTCCTTCCCTGATTCCACTTGGGTTTTGTGTGTTGTCTTCCCTCATCTCTTGTAGTTCTGAATTCTGCCTCAACCGAAGGATTCCTGCTTGTTCCTCTGTTTTCCAGACAAGGCTGTTAACCCCGCCAGGAAGGCTATGCTCTCTGCTGTCTGCCTACTTGTGTCTTCCACTTTTTGCCCTTGTAGATGCCTTTCCGATATCTTTTTTTTTCTGTAAATGAATGTGCCTGTCACAATTTTCTTGTCTGGATGTCTGAAAGCTCTTTTCCTGGCAGGGGAACACTTTCGGATATTATTTCATTGTCCTTTTACCTCTTAATTTTGTCCTTTCATTTCCCTCTCTGTTACTTTGGTTTTATTTGCTCCAAGACTTCTTCCTCTTTATTTTCAGGAGCGTTTATAATCTCTTAACATGAACTATGTGTTCCTGTACTTCAGCTTCTCTTCAAAGATATTGGGGTTTTTTTTTCAGTATCTCATCTTTGATTTTCATTAATGTAACTGTTCTGATTTTTCTGGACGTATTCCCAAGACTCAGTCTGAGGTTTAAGATCCATGTAGTAGTGGTACTTAATTCTAGTTTGCATTTCAGAATTGCCTGGTTCTGTGGATGATGTCTTTTTTACTTAATGCAGTGTGATGTGAAAGAAAGCTTAGGACAACAGATCCCACTTTAGTTTTATAAAACTTTTATTTACTCTAAAATTTTCATTACCATAGATGCCTTGAAAAATAAGGTTTTATGCAACTTCTGTATTTTGGACAATCTTTTTAGTGTAAATGTTGATGTAAAAATGCATGGTCTTCCCTGCCTGTGATTCTAGCTCTTACTGGCTTTCGTGAAAAATAGAAGTATTAGTAGAGTCCTGTTTTAGGTAGTTCCCATCTTTGTGTTACAGTTTATCGTATTTTCCTCAGATCCTATTTTGGTAACTTCATATGTAGTGTATGGGGGGTTTACTATTATTTTTTTTTTTGTCTAAAAAAATCTGTTCCAGTTTCTCTTGGTATTGAACAGTGCTAGGGATCTTTTGTCTGTTTTATAAAAATACAATATTTGTCTGCACCTTTGGGAGACTCATGTAATTTGTATTGATAGTTATGTTTTAAAGGAATCATTGTTAAATACAATTTGAAGGAGCAGCCTTAACAGATAGAATCCTTCAACCCCAACTCCCTGCCCACCCTCAGCAAATATAAATCAAACCCATTGAGGGGATATCGTGACAAGAACTTATCCATCTCATCTCTTGGCCAAGTGGTTTGTTAAGACTACTGAGTTCAGAATGCTTAAAGTTTACAAATCAAATATGTCTGCTTAAAACTAAATTGGAAATATTCTGTGTGTAGTACCAACAGCCTCGAGTAAATTTCAAATTAGTGTTTTATGAGAGTTTTCTTACTCAATGTCAGAAGCCGACTTTGGGGCATTAGCAGAGCTCAGCAAAGTTGCTGTTTGCAAAAAATCAGTGTGCACTGTCACAAGCTCAATCAGCTTCAGGAGAATACAGTGTTTTACTGGAGCCTTAGTTCTGAGATGTTTTGGTTTTTTTTTTGGTTAAGGGACATTGTGGTAGACAGTGTACTACCGTGTTTGAATTACAGGTAGCAGGTACATTTGGGGATTATGAAACTTGGTTATATTGTCTGGTTCCTTGAAAAAAATACAACAGGAACTTTGAAAGTCTTGAAAGGCTTCATACTTTTGTTCTGGCTATGGCAGTGTAAAACTACAAAAATGACTTCTAGTATTATACAGTACAGCTCACATTTCCTTTCTGCTTTAGGGAGAAGCAGTGTCTTTGATATTGCCACAGCTGTGAGATGAGAAGCTTTAATTAAAATGTTCTTTCTCTTGTTTGGTAGCAATAACAAAATATCCTGTTGAAGGAAATCTAACTTTTTTTTTTTAATCAGGAGTGATTAAATGCTTATGATCATGTTTGCAGATGTTCTGGGACAATTCTTACATAGAAGTTTTAACATTCAATTAGTTTTCATCGTTTACATCTTCATATCAGTATTTGTAGATCTGTGTTTCACAATTTATTCTGTGTAGTTAGTATTTTTTTTGACAAAACTGTACTTTTACTGTGTACTCTGCTACTGTATTGATGTGAAAGATGGGACCCCATTGTGATAAATTTATTTTAACATAGCAGAGACAGTGTCATAAACTTTAAGAGTATGTGATTTATTTATTTTTTTAATAAACGAAATAAAATTTATTTCCAGAATTCTGTAAACACACCTTGAAACTGTATGTGCATTGCAAAATGCACAGCTTTGGTCCATAATGAGAGGATTTTCTTCAATGCCTGGCTTAAGCAGTGGAGGTCTTTGTAAGATCTCTGGAAGCGGGTCCACCCGTTAAACTGAAGAGTCTACCCCTTGGTTTGGAAGTGATAAACTTATCTTTTGTACTTGGGATTGCTGCTCAAAGGTGCTGTTTTCTTTATTAACAGGTTATTTTCTTTATCCTCAGGTATGTATTAACTAACAGGTTGTGTTTATTACCTTCTGGTGGAAATCACTTAAGCTTCCATAAATGCTGATGGGTTTTATCATCATCAGACATAATATTAAGACTTAAATGTGTTGCCTACGGGGAAAATCCCCTACGGGGATTATTTTTGTTTATTTTTTGTTTTCAGAGCTGTGCATTAAATCCCTTCTTTTAAAGGTCTTGTCATGTCAAACATAAAGCCTGTTCATTTTGGCCTGTAGTCCATGAGCTATTGATGGGAGATCTTGTATTGTAGAAAAGATCTATAGGGGCACACGGTTTCTATTTTAGCACCAAGAAGCTCAGCAGGGACACTTAAAAAAAAAAAAAAAAATAATTTCCCTCTACATTACTTATCCAGCAGAAACAGGACTTTTGATTTTTGAGATCATGGGGCAATGTTTTTCCATTCATTTCACTGCTGCTCTTCTTGATTTCTTTTTTTTTTTTTTTTTAAATATTGGGTTTGTGTTGGAGGAAGTAAGAAGAAAGTTATGCTGCAGCTTCATTCTTGCCCTGCATCCCTGTGGATGTAAACTATGCAGTTCTGCTTGGAGAACTAAACGTATAGATTTGGTTTTCAGTATTGGATTAAATGTATTTCTGTGCTATACAAATTGTTTTTGCAAAGGTGGTGGTCGTTGGTGAGGAGACTCAGCTGCTAGAGGCCATGGTCCTGGCTGGAGTCTGACCTCAGGAGTGTAAAAGGTTTAAAGACAAGTTCTTCCCTTCAGCTTTTCAAAATGAGGCAAAATGCAAGATAGATTTGCTGATGATCAGTTGTACCTGAACAAACCTAAATTCCTTCTTTGATAAGATGACCAATTTATATACATCTATTTTTTTCCCACTCTAGATAAAGCTAATAGGTTAGTTCTGCTACATAAGGCTTCAGCAGAACAATTGAGTCAATGCCACTTAGTGAACAGCTAGTTCTGATATGGAAGAGGCGTAATACAAGGATGAATGAAGTGGTCTAAAGGAAACAACTGCTTGTATTTTATTATTTAAAAAAAACACAACAACAATCACTCCCCCCTCAAAAAAAACCCAAACGACAAAACAAAACCAGCAAAACTAAATGAAAAGTTGGAGCAAGAGATCTTAACAATAAGGAAATTTTCCCAAGGACTGAATTGACACCTGACCTTGCATTGTTTTCTGTAGTGACCTTGGCAGCAAAAAAAAAAAGGCTGGAATTTTCTGATGAAAATTTGTAGAGCATTGTCAGTACATGACAATTGAGGAGATGCATCTGCAGAACACATGTATTTGGGGCATGTTATGAGATACAGGGAAAAACAGTAAGACCGTGCATGTCAAGGCTAATAATAAGCTCTTGGGAAACAGCAAAAATTCTTATTGTTGCAGCATGATTAGCTGGGGAGAAATGCAAATGAGAGTTGAAGATGTATTGGGGAAGATGTTCTGTTAAGAATAAGGTGCAATTAAGGCATTGTACAAAGTCCTTCCTGCTGAGATGTCATTTGGAATATTGCATGCAGTTCTGGCTACTGTATTCAAGAAACACTGATTTAAGCTGGTTGAAATTCAATGAAGGGGATACTATGGGAATAAAGAGCCTTTTATGATAGATAGCTAGGGTAATTATTATATAAATTATTATATAAATTATTGTGGAGATGACTTGAAACACTTAAAAGGAGAAACTGGTTTTTAATCAAGCTGGGCCCAAAACAGATAAATCATTCTACAAGAACCAAAATACAGTAAGTAACAAGCAAACATTTGCAGGAAAAAAAATTGACTTATTTCACAAGTGGAAAAACTGATAAACTGAATGAGTTTTCTGTTAAGCTGCTGTGTCTGAAATAAAACTAGTTCATAGATTCTTTGTAATTTTGCAATCATTTATTGGTGTGGGGGTTTTCTTTGTGTTTTTTTTGTTCTTTGCAGTTACCCTGTGGTCACCGGTGTAAGGAGATTTGCCATTCAGGTAGCTGCCCTTTGAACTGCAGCCAGAAGGTTAAACTCCGATGTCTCTGTAAGAGACTGAAAAAGGTAAATTTTTAAGTTACAAGTTTGAGAACAATGTATTTTCTTTACATGTTCCTAGGCTTGGATGGGTGGATTGTCTCTGGTGCAGATTAAAATAAGTCCAGGTACTCTAGTAGAGCTGTAACAATTCACATCAGCTGAAGATCTGGGCTGCAATATCAAAAGATTCACTGGAGAATGTAAAATCCTGTTGGTCCTAAACTCTGTTACCTGCCTGATTTACAACGGCTTTATCTTCAAGCACACTGGAATTTTTGTAGCTCCATTGGGAGAATAGCCAGAATGACCTGCAGTAATTTGAGAAGGAAAAGATATTTTTTTTCTGATGGTATTTGGAAAGTTGATAATTATGTAAGCTGGAACAAGCACAGATGTCGTGAATCCCAAACTAATGTAATCAGTTACGGTTCTCTGCAGGCCTAAAATCAGTGCCCTTAGCTTCTTACAAAGATAAGGGACAAAGTCAGGTAACAAGTTTATTAGAGCTATATAGCATTACGAGGGGAAGAACAAAAAATAATGTTAAATCTTGGCAAGTAATAATGAATTAATGAAAAATATCATTATCTGGCATAATTAAAAGGTGCTTAAGTTATTTTTCTGGACCCAGTTAACTTCTGAGCCTTCCAAACAGGCTGCAGTACCTCAGAGTTCTCAGCTTCTCCACAAATTGTCTTGTGCAACCAAAAGTGGTTGGGTGGGGTGTTGAGCAGGAGAAGGGATGACTTGCACAGAACAAGTTCAGACAAGCTTCAAATTCAAATCTCTGCTTACAGACAACTTTTTTTTTAATTTTTACTTCAATATTAGGAGGAGGGGAGGAAGTGTGAGTGATAATTATTTTTTTAGCCCATGACCGCACCTTGCCCTGTATTCACAGCCAGTTAAGAGAATGTATATGAAATTATGAAGTCTCTGAAGGCCAGCTTTTTCTGCCAGAGGGCAGAAGGTTATCTTGCTGTGTCTTGGGCAAACAAGCAAGAAAAGAAAAGAGGAGAAATTAAACTGGGCTATTTGATTTATTCTTGCTTTCAGCTTAGCTTATCAGGAAGAAGGAAGAGAGAAAAGGACAATTTAATACAGAATTAAAGGTTCAAATGATGTTTAATCATTAGCTTTATTTTCTGGGTAACCAATGTTTGATTAAATAAGAATGTTTTGTAATTGTTTGCATAAAGAAATGGACATTATAACTAAAATTTTGTATAGGGAAATGATTATAAATGACTGACATTATACTTAACAGGAAGTACAGTGCAGCAAGATACAAGAAGGCCAAGTTTCACTGGAATGTGATGCATTATGCAAGGAAATGAAACGGAAAGCATCTGAGGTAATGTATCCGTTGGAGCTATAATTTTGTCTGGGCGCTTCAAGAACCAGTAGGAAAAAATGAGCACAGAATTATTTTTCAAGGAAATATGAGGAAAAAAAAATACAACAGAAGTAGATGTGCTGTCTAATAGCAGTTGGTTTTTCAGGCTTGCATTTAGCTTAGTGGGGAGAATGAATTTTTTTTATTTTTTTTATTTTTTTTTTAATTTGCTAGAACTGGTTCTTTCCTCTTCAGCTGAGGACAAGTGATGATTTGTGATGAGAAAGTGGTCATTGCTGATGATGAGTGCTGTAGGGTCAGGGCCAGGCCACTTCCCAGGGCATTGTTAGATCTGCTCTTCCCCGTGAAAGTTTTGCAGCTGTGGAATCCTCGACATGTCCAGTGTGTGGAGTGTAACCTGTCACCCTGTCATGCTGCAGGAGGTACCCTCTCCCAGAAGAATGGAGAGTTTTCAGCAATTTACAGGACTTTTTAGCCGGCTGTTGGCTTGGCTTCTAGTTCTGCTGGTTTATGAAGTGAGGAAATTGGTGAATGCTGTCACCTAGGGAGAAGGAATATCACCCTTGCTTTTATAAGCCTTTTGTAAAAACATAAGCAAAAAGAATTGGTGTGCAACTTGCTTGGGTTTTATCAGCCACTGGTGAGGCCCCACCTTGAGGGCTGTGTCCAGTTTTGGGCCCCTCACTATAAAAAAGACACTGAGGTGCTGAAGTGGGCCCAGAGAAGGGCAGCGAAGCTGGTGAGGGGTCTGGAGCACAAGTCTTGGGCTTGTGCTCCTCTTGGGCACAGAGGAGTGGCTGAGGGAGCTGGGGTTGTTCAGCCTGGAGAAAAAGAGGCTGCAGGGAGACCTTCTCTCTCTACAACTACCTGAAAGGAGGATGTAACAAAGTGGGGGTTGGTCTCTTATCCCATATAACAGGTGTCAGGACAAGAGGAAACAGCCTCAAGTTGTGCCAGGCGAGGTTTAGATTGGGTATTAGGAAAAGTTTCTTCATTGAAAGGTTTGTCAAACATTGGAAGAGGCTGCCCACGGAAGTGGTGGAATCACCATCCCTGGAGGTATTTAAAAGATGGGTTGATGTGGTGCTGAGGAACTATGTTTGGTGGTAACTTGGCAGTGTGAGGTTGATGCTTGGACTTGATGTTAAAGTCCATCCATAACGACTGTATGATTCTGGTTCCTATTTCTTGCCCCTGCCATTGTAATCCACGGGGAGGAACGCTCTCATGCAATGAGCATATGACAAGTTCCTTCTATAAACAATGCTACAGACATGTGCCTTCCTCACAGAAGAACACTTACTTGACATTTTTTATATGGCGTTATAAAGTTCTGTTTAAATTCTTACGAGACACTTGGTGTGGAGAAAAACTGCGCAAGGAGCCTCTCTGGTGTTTCACTGCCATCGACTAGGCCTGTGTTGACTTGTAAATGACATACTAGAATGATCTTCTATTATATGCACTTAACAGAAGTAGTTTATTATGTCAATTACTACTAATGCATCAAGACAGGAAAAAGTCTGCTCAACACTGCAGAAGTTTCCAAAGATATTTTAGTTTGCACAGTTGCAAAATAACCATTCATTTCCAAAACCAAAGTGTGTTAACTCTTAATAAAACTCTTCTTGTGTGGCACCTGGTGAGTATGCTCTTCTCAGGAATTGAATATGTCTTTACTGCACATTTTATTAAAGAAATAGTTCTGGAAATGTTTGTCCATAGTGTGATTTATAATCACAGGGTAAGCTTCCCTCTGCCTATGTATTTTATACCTATGTATCTTACAGAAACATGACCACAGTGGTGTGAAAATAAGCTTTTCTAGGGCTTTTTTACCACATTTGTGGGTCACTTTTTCTTTTGGAGCTGAAGTTCTGCCGTTAGATGGCAGTGACATACCAGGAGGCTCGTTGTGCAGGTTTTTCCACACCAGACTGCTATTTCTGGCTGTGAGTAGCTGAAAAGGTCTTTAATATACTTCTCTAAAGAGAGGCTCTGCCATTGTGTCTGGGTTAATGAAATTCTCAGTAATGGTTTTATTTGATAGATGGTTTAACAATTTAAAAAAAAATTGTCTGAAAACCTGCAAATAGGAGGGTTCCGATGACCCTGTCCTCAGCGCACACTGTCTGAGCGCCAGGGTGCTAAAGCACGTGTGTGTGTGTTTTTCTCCTTAGTCCTCAAGAGCTCTTGAATTGCAAATTGTTTGGAACAAATTCCACCTGCGCAAACCACATTTAGTAAATTACTGTCACGGTTAGTATGCAAATCATCCGATTATTAGAATCCAGACTGTTTTTCATTTTGAGTTATCAGTTGTATTTTTACATCTGACTTTTCCAAGGTAGTGATTCAGTGGCTGCAGCACTGAAGGTGCGAGAAATGTATATGAGAAGGCAGCAGACACATATACGTACTCCCCAGTGTACTCTTCCTGCTGCTACTATTACCCTAGTGATCTCTGACCATGAGAATTCTAGAGATCGAGCTGGTGTCGTTCTGTTTAATGGTCTTTGCTGGATTTATCTCCTGTTAGACTGCCTAATTGTTTTTCAGTCGACATAAACTGTTGGCAGCTAAAAATGTCCTGTAGTGCTGAATTTCTAGATTTAGCCAAATACTATGTGGGAGTAGAATACTTCCCTCTGTTATGAAGCAGCCTCCTGGTAATTTCATTTTATGCTTTTGCTTTTGTATTCTGAAAAATAGTTATTGATGTTTTATCCCTATTTGGCATCTTCACACTCTTCAGGATTTTATGCCTTGTTTTCCTGATGAATCCCAGTTATTCATCTGTTTAGATGAAGCCACTCCACCCTCTTGTCTTTTTGTTTAGGCTTTACATGCTTTTGTTATTGCAGGACCAAAACTGAACGCAGGAACTAAGATTCAAGTGCATCATGTGTTTATGTATGGATGCTTTTTTTGTAATACTGATGCTTCTTAATGATTTTTAGCAGTTAATTTGCTTTCTTGAACACTACACGACACTTCTATAGAATTATCAGTTGTAACTTGCATTACTTCTTTTCATATGACTTTCTGATGGTGGAGCATTTTTAATTACATTTGGTTTGCATCGCACCAAGAACTTTAAAGCAGTTTGGTTATGCGTTATCCAATATATGTCGTATTTGGTACAGATATGGAGGTTTCCTTTTGCTCTAATAGGGAATATTTAAAGTCCTTGGAATGAAATATGTATGTGTAAATTATGTACATAATTTACAATTACCTGGAGGTGTAAAATGTACTGGATTGAGGATAAAGTTGCTGAAAACTTAGAATAACTGTCTGTAGGGATTTTCCTCGTTGTTTGTGAACAAACTATTATTTTTAGGCTTTATCTTTGTCAGTTAAGCTTGTCAAGTTGAAGTCAGAAGTTCAATTTTTGACCTTGT
>JAOQGH010000032.1:66300317-66323431 GCA_025769975.1 Gallinago jamesoni | reverse complement strand
AAACTATTATTTTTAGGCTTTATCTTTGTCAGTTAAGCTTGTCAAGTTGAAGTCAGAAGTTCAATTTTTGACCTTGTAGCATCCATTATGTGCTTCATGTTTTCCAAACGGTAGAAGATGCAGCTTTTTCTGAGAATATTTTGTAATCTGAATAAGTTAAGAGCTCACTTGATGGAAGTTTTGCTCACTTCTGCTGAGTACCATTCTATAGGTATAATTATGACCTTATAAGAAAATAGTTTTAGCTGCTGTTTACAGTAATTACTTATTGCTTTGTATGTCTGGACAGATAAAAGAGGCAGAAGCCAAAGCTGCTATTGAAGAAGAGAAACGAAGACAACAGGTACCAACCTTTCTACTTTCTCCCCTGCCTTGTTCTTGTTAGTAAATCATTTAATTTACATGCAACTAAAGATGTGTTGCATCTTTAATAATATAATTTGTAATGTGATATGCACAGTCATTCCTGTCAGCTGTTACCTTACTCTAATGTGTGCTGTGGATGATTTGCAGTAATTAAGAGCCCATGTTTTCCAAAACAATTTTCATAATTTTATGCAAAATGATGGTTAATGAGTTTAATCTTGCATTGCTATACCTGTGTATAGGATAGTTTGGTTTTAAAATACTAAGCACTCCTGATTTTAATCACCTTATAATGCCGTAAACCCCACAGAACTGCTGAATAGCCTCCATAGACAATTAAATATCGGGTGAATCTTCCCTCCTCCCTCCCGTCGTGAAAGACTGAGGAAGCCTAAATAAGCCTTTGTCCTTCAGGGTGTCTGAGCGGGAGGGAAAAACGTGTATTTACTGTAGCTGCTGTTGTGGTGAGCATTGTGTGTTGCCAGCATTGTAATCCAAGAAGCTTCTGTGCCAGCTGCCTGGAGACACTAATACTAATTGTATTTGAGGCAATAAAGGTAAGTGTTGGTGATGGGTAGGTCAGGTTTGTCATCTGGAGGCTTCAGCTGTAACGCGTTCCCTCTAGCCAGTTCACGCGTGTGCTTGCGCCTCAGCTTTGGACACCAAATCATGTTCTAAATCCAGTGTGTGCTTTCTGGCCCTCCTGTCAGGGGGTTCTGTATCTCCCAACCAATGCTCCAGCGAGGCTGGCTTTTGTTTCTCAAGGGGGAATGTGTCTGCTCATTGTGGTGGAAAAGTGTGCAGTTACGTCCCTGTCGTCCAGCAGCCCCACACTGTTTTGTGATCATCTTGTAATGTTTATTGTTATGTTCATGCCTCAACTGTTTACAGTATCAGTCATGTATTCCCTCATACAACTCATGGACAGTCCATCCGATTCCTTGTGTTCTGGCAGTTGGCCTTGGAAGCGTTGGTTCTGGGGCAGGGGTCCGGGAGCGTAGCTTGCACACAGATGGTGGAAACGTGGTGTTAGGCAGGGGTAATCTGGAACGGATGGTTCTGCGAGCGAAGTAATGAAGTGTACTAATGGGCATTTACACGTGTAAGGAACATGCTTGCAATTCTAGAGCTAGAAATTCAAAGTTGCTGGTGTTTGTATTGCACTGATTGTGTGTTCATGCATTCCAGAAGACATCTTGCCTCAAAATCCCTTTAACTTACAGTCCAGTAATGAGGCTCCTCTCAAACTGCAGCAGATTTTCTCCACCAGCATACTGTGCAGCATTATTTTTGTCTTGATTCTGCAGCAGTGACTGTTTCTCTGCAGTCACACCAGTGTTGCTTTCTAGTGTATGTTGGCTGAAGTCTCACGGTCAGCAGTCCCCTTGTGCAGGGAATGTCAACTGCTTCTCCCTACGTGTTTTGGGATTGATGCGGCTTCAGGGGTAGAAGACAGTAGGACAACAACAGTAAAAATAAAAATAAGACAAAAAATAAAAAAGGGTATACCTAAAAAAAAGTTAAACCAATTCAAAAAGGGCAGCAGTAACTAATAGATAAGGTCTAGAATTGCACACCAGTACTAACCTTGGCTACTGTTGCCTTTTATCTGGCATGGATTCCTTTTCAGTTTGATCACCTAATCTGCCATCTGGTGATGCAGGCTGGAGGACATCACTGTCATAGGGTGCCAGGTCACATTAAGGGTATATATGTATACAGTAGACTCCCTTCTGACAAAAATTTGCGTCTTGTACCACCTTCCTGATCTCATTAGCACGTTTTTATATAGAGAGTCCATCTGTTTCTCAAAGCTTCTTGAGACTTGTTTTGATTAATACTTCATTAAATCCTATAGATACAAACTAGTTAGTGCTCTGGTAAGTCTGCACATTTATATTTTAGTATTTGCTATATTTGGTAGCAGCCTCTGTTAATACCATTTACAGATGGAATCACTTGTTTCTTAGTGGAAGGGAGAGGGCTTGGTTGGGCTTCTCGTCATGGCCAGAGCAGCCAGACTTTCCCTCTGCTTCCACTTCAGGGGCTCCGTGTGAGGCCAGGGTGTTCATAATTGATGGACGTGGAAAAAAGATTAGGGCTTTGATTACTTAACAATTCAGACCAAGCTTTCATTCTGTCCTGCTCTAGTATAAAAGATTTGGTTAAATTTTTGAGACAACAAAAATTAGTAATAGTTGAGAGTTTCAATACTGAAAATTAACATCTTGATTCTAATTTAAAGAGTTTTATGGAGGGTTTTGTTCCTTTTTTCTTAGAAAGAAAAATGTTTGTAACAGCTCCTCAGAAGTTACAAAAGTCAGCTGCCCCCTCCTCTTGTGCCCCCCTTAACCCCATGCAGTGTAAGAGCTGTGATTTCAGGATACACGCTTTGTGTCTGTACAGTCACTGTTACTTGCGGCCATTGTCTCATGGGGCTGCTACACCTTCCAGTGCAGAAAGAATATAGAGAATATCATCACATGGAGGAGCAAGATCCAGTACCTGAGCAACACTAAATTAGATATTACCTAATACAAAATTGTTTTGAGTATACAGTTTCAATAAATGCATTTTGTTTTACTTCTAATATGTATATACGCAAACAAGTTGAGTTCTTACTCTAAACAAAAATCTTGAACTTATTTAGCTTGAAAAATTAAGGTAGTCTGAAAACTGGGCACACCCATGAGCTTCATTAGAAATCATTGAAGCGACACTTTGGGAACGATGACAGTTATATAAAATCCATAGGTAGCTTTTCAATGATAGTGATGGCTTCTTTCTCATATCCTGTGCCCACGAACCTTTTTTCATTCTGTGTTTTGTTTTTTTAAAAAGTATTTATTTTTAGCAGGGCTTTTATAAAGAGCACTAGGAAAGCAATTCAGTACCTGTTATATAATTGTTCGAGCCCTATATTTTAAGTCCAATTACTGCAATTCATGAAGCACTCTGGTTCTAAAACTTACAGATCACAAGGTATATAATAACTAGAGAAGCCCCAATTTTTATTTAAGGTCTGTGTAAAATGAAATATTGCTGTATTGTCTATAAAGCCTTAAGAACTCTGCACTCGCCTCCAGAGTTTGGATTTTGAAAAACTGTTTCATTAAAATGCTTTGCTTTTTCTAAAAGAGGATTAGCTGTTTGAAAGTAATCTTGTTTCAAATAACAGTCTGGGGAACTTTGTCTGAACTCTTCTCCCATATCATCAGAGAAACGCCAACAATTTCTGCCTTTATTGGGTACAAAGGAATAGACATCAAAATGGGTCCCTTTCTGCTGCTAACAGTGGTGTCTGGCACGAGAAGGGAAGGAAGGTCTGCTTTGTGAAACAAATATTCTGACGAATATTTGCTGTCAGTAAAGGAAGGCCAGACATCAGGCAATCTGGAGCTCCAAAGGAAAATTGTATTTACTGGACGACTTCTCTGCCCATTTCCCAAAACAGTCTTACTCTTGTTTTTTTGAATGCACGTGCCTTATTGCCTTAGTCCCGCTCTTCCTGGCAGCGCTGCAGGAGTGGGGATCTACATTTATTTCCTCTCGTGGCCAGGCTTTGTCTCTCTTTCCTCTTCTCTCTTCTCTTTCCTCAGCTCAATCTTGTGCCTTTTGCCCAGCCAGTCCTGCTGCTCCCATCTCCCCCCTCTGCTTCCCAGCTCCTTGTCCCACACCTTCCCTAGTTGCTGACAATTCTACCCAAAAATCCAGGCAATCATCAGACTGACCTTTTCTGGTTTTGGTCTGTCTTATCTCTCCTTTAGAGCAACTTTCCTGATTCTCCCTAGCAGTTAGATGGCTCCCCATCTGAGTCTTGTTCCAGGCTGCCTAATTCCAGTTTTATTTCAGCTTTTTTTATTGTCTGTATTCTCTCTTTTAAAAGGATTTGGAGGGGGATGAGGAACAGGGATCAGAGGATCCTACTGTTCTTTCCAGGCATCACCCTGAAACTGCTGCTCTGGGTGGAAACTGCTTGTTTTTCCAGTTGCTTTGCTTCATTTTTGGGCCTAAAAGCATGTGCTTTCTTTGGAAGGATGCGATGTACCTACTGCAGTTGTACAGGAGTGACTCGGTGTGAAGTTACAACACTTAACAAAAGGGATCTTTTTGCGCATGTCTAATATTATAACTATTAATCTAAAATTCATCTGAGGATGCAAAAATATAAAGAATTGGGGGACAGATTATTAGGGTTTTATTCATATTTATTATATTAAATATAATATTTCTATATTATATTTTATTTAGATTTATATATATTCATTTAGTTTTAGCAGAGAGTGCATCTGTATTATAGGGGGAGGTCTTTGAAGATTTCAGCGTATGCTCTTATATACTGTATTGTAATAGCTTAAATACAAGTGCTTTTCTTTAATAGGAAAAATAATTAGTTTTGATGTATTTCATGAAAATAACAATCTCGTTTTGGGCTTAATGTATTCAGCCTGAGTTAAAAGTCTAATGTAAAACTCTAGTTGGTTGCATTTTTGGCAATGTTTTTTATAGGAAATTAAACAATGGTTTAATATTTGGAAGCAAAGTGGTTTGTAGCTGTGGGATATAGTGCTTCCATCTCATCTAAGAGATGTGGAACCTCCATTGGCTGCCAGTTATTTTTATAAAACGTTTTGGGGGATTATTTTTTTTTAAATCTGCACATTTCCTTGTTTTTAATTCTGAGACGGATGTCAACTACTTCTGTTTTTCTTCATCTAGGCTGAACTGGAAGCTTTTGAAAACAGACTAAAAGGGCGAAGGAAGAATAAGAGAAGAAAGGACGAAGTGGAAGTTGAACAATCATCATGGCAAAAATACAAAAACCTCATTATGCTGCCCGTATTGGGAGTTGCTGTTGTGATAGTCGCATGGCTCATGGTCTACAATGACTGAAACAACTCAATATTTAATATACCTCAGTCGGGCTGTAGGTAGCACTGCTCCTGTGTGTAACAGAACTTCATATGCATAGATGAGGTATGGATGTATGTATGCTGTTTGCCTAGAAAAGTGCAGAGGAGGGAAGAAATGTCACCTTTTGTGTTACTACATTCACAGCACAAAACTGGATTCAGACACCGACAGTAATAGTAGATTTTAGTCTACACTGTAATCTGTCTGACTGAGAGCCGTTAGCATCTCTTCTATTAATATATTGTGTTATTTTTCCTTGTCTCCATTTCATAATGTTAAAAATAGCTTAGTATAAAATGCTTTATTGAATATTTGTTTCCTGTAAAATCAGTTTAGTAGTTTATAGAAGATTAGTGTTCTTATGCTAGTCTTTATGTTCTATCATACAACAATTTCTGTGCTTCCTGTCTTTCTTAATTATAACAACTAATGGGGAATTTCAGATCCTTGAGGCTTGACTATTCTGGGGCCTCATGTCAGAACTTTGTTCAGAGAAAGGAAATGCAACCTGGCTTTCGAGTCAACTGTATCACAAACAATAAAACGGCCCCTTTACAGAGTGTGGGTTTGGGGTTTGGCTGTTGTTTTCCCCTGCCCTCTTTCCTCAAAATGAAACATGTTGAAAACTTCACGTAATGGACAGCCGCGTACGCTGAGCGTGGATGTGAAGTAGTTCCAGGGCACAGGGCTGTGTTCTCATCGCTGCCAACAGCAGAACAGCAATTTGAAATTGAGTTTAGAGCATTACTTGACTGTTTGTATAGATAAATAGCATGTTTGGGTATTTGTTTAGGTGTGCAAAACCATAACTGAGTAGCCTAACAGTACGATTATATGTCGTCCTGAAGCCATCTGGATGGTGCCTGCTAATCATGTATAAACTCTCTCTAGTTAATATTTTTAGATGTTTAAATATTTTCTTACCGACGGTTTGGAATACCTTACTTTTGGGGTATCAGTATTGGTTGGTTGAACTGAGAGATGTATTTACCTACAAGATTATTTGAGAAGCTACACTCCCTCAGCTGAGGGGCTGCAAGTTAAATTCAGGAGTGGGGAAAGTCAGAAAACAGAATTTTCATACCTGTGCTGGGAATTTTATGCTGATTTTATACTTAAGTGGGTAATGGAAAAAGTGCTCACAAGATCCTGTGACAGATGAGGTACAAAGCCAAAGGTTGCCCTTGTCATTCAGGCATCAAACTCATCGCAAATCCTGCAAAAGCAGTGGGACCGTTTGAGTGAATTAATAGAGAGGACTGCAGTTTGTTTGAAAGCTCACTGTGTTAATTTTGGCCCACTTGTCAAGGGACTGAGTATTAATTTGAGCTGATATCCAAATGTAATTATGGTTCAGCAGCAGACAAAACCAGCAAAGCTGCAAAAGGCAGTAGCTTTTAGATTGCATAGATGGACAAAATGGGGAAAAAATAACTTTCTTTTCAATTTTTCACCTATGTTTGGTGAAAAAGAATAAAGGTAAGGAAAACTTGGCAATAGTTAGCATGGATTGGTGCTATTTGATATATTTTATGGGGTTTTTTTTAATTGATTTTTAGAAATGCATACTACTGTCATGATGTGTCATACATTAGTATACTAGATTACACTAGGCAATCATAGTTGCATCTCTGTTGAATTCTCTTATTTTCTAATATAAGGAATAAACTGTGTTCTCTATTGTTACTTTAACTCTTTTCTATAATATTAATGCCTGGAAGATAATTCCATAGAAATGTTAGTTTAAGTGAGGTGATGCTGCTGTGTGACTGCTTATGCCAGTAACTCCGTCACTAAGAGAAAAGGAAGAGATATTTTTGTTCAGATGAACGAAAATGTGATACATTGTCCAAAAATACAAAAAAGATACCTTTATAGTTGAAATATGCAGATCAACATGAATGAGACCATTCTGGAGACAGCTTTTATCTTACATGACTGTAACTTATTTTTCTACTTACTGCTAGCATTTTCTTTAAAACAAGTACAATGTAAAGTTTCTCGTGGCCTCTACAGCAAAGAAATCTCTCTCTCTCCAGGGCTATAAAAATTAACTGCACTTGAGTTTTCTGTTTGATGTAGTTCTTACTACTCTTTTATGCATATTTTGTGTATTTGTGTGAAATATTGGAGAGGAAAAGACTTCTTGGTGACCAACTTTATTATAATAAGAAAGCCCACCAATCTTTAAAGATTCGTTCCATTCATACAAAAGCATGTATGAATAGGAATATTCCTGTTCTTAAAGGATTTGTATCTCTCCTGAACCTCGCATATGCAAGACATAGCTATTTTTGAAATTTTATTCGAAATAGTTCTGTGTATCTTATCCAACCATCTGAGTCATTTGCACTCTTGGTCTGCCTGCTGAACCAGATATTTGTTTTTTGGCATTAAAAAAACCTGTGTGGGTTCAAGCAATCTGCAGTATAATAAATCACTGGTTTCTATTTGCTTTTTAAAATTATTTCCATGGTTAATTTTTTTTTTTGTGTGTGGAGCTGCATGTTGCAAGCACAACAACCTTTGAAGTAAAAGCTACATATGAAATCACCTGTTCAGTATATGTGAAAAATTGTAATTCTAGAAAGGAAGTACTGAAGGTAGGGGTTTTCAGCAATTTAAATGTAATGTACTGTTACATAGTGTAATGAGCAAATATTTTTTAACTGTTTACCAAAAAATGCATATTGATAAGTATATGTTAAAAGAAATCATATAATCTGGCCTGCTGTTGAAGGGAAGTTATAGAGACGTCGTGAGGATACATAGCATGCAGAATATTTAGCTATGTATAAAATAAAAAAAAAAAAATTGGGGAGTTTTTCCTTCTGAATGCATTCTGGTGAGCATTCATCTTTCTGCTGAAACAAGGTGCTTTCAAGTAGTCAATATACTGTGGATTGGAAACTCCTTGGACAAGATTGTTCCCTGTAACAATAACAAAACCATTGTGTGTGTTAATGTAAAAACAGAGTCAGACAATAAATGCATCAAAAACAACTTGAAAAATTGTTTGTTCTGAAGGACTGGTGCAGCAACGCAGCAGACTGCTCCTGGGCAGCGAGGAGAGACATAGGGCAGCAGAAGTTTTAGGCACGTGTTTTGTTCCCCTCTCAGGCAGCGATGGCTCTTACTGCTCAGATTAATGCTGGGATTACAGAATCCTGTTCCTTCGTGTCACTGCTCTCATAAAATTGCAAGAATGGGCTGGGGAAGTAGATTAAGATTAAACAAATGGGAATGGATTTAACAGATGGGGTTTTCTGGCCTCATATAGGGAAATAGAGCTGATTTATTAGATGTTTGTCCTGACCTTAGCTCCTAGAGAAGGAAATGCTATTATGCAGATAGAAGCTTTTATGAACAAATTTTGGTGCTATGCTTGGTTGTGGTGTTAAAGCACTGAACTCTGAATTTACAGTCTCGGTAGTTCTGGCTCACCTGCTGTATGCCAGCTTCTCTGAGCGGGATGAGCCTGTGTGCGGTGGGGTTAGAGCCAAGCGATGCTTGATCTGAATGAACATTCCTGTGCCAGGCAGCAGAAGCTTGATGTGTGTGGTGGCTGCTCTTTGGTGTGTGCTTTGGGAGGGAGCATGTTTGTGTGGATGGTCTCTGGGGAACCCTGTTCTTAAATGCATTTATTTCAAATAATCTCTCTTCTGCTTTCATTTCATCCCATTACCAGTTGTGATCTATGGGCATTTAAGTCGCTCCTTTTTTTTGCTTCATGAGTATAAGTTGTTGTACTCATGTCTGCCCTTATCATTCAATTAAATCAACTGATTTCTCTAAAGAATTATAGTCTGCATTTACTAGGAAGGGAAATGCAAGGTAAAAACTGGAGAAAAATTAAGTCAAAATCAGTTAAAAGATAACGAGACATGCTTGCTTCTTTCCACTAATGGTCACATGTTAATGAATTATTTGGACTCTGCATTAAAATGTCTATATGCCATGCTACCAGAAAGCAAACTTCTGATATGGGTAGTGTATTAATATGAGCTCTGGGATATATTAAAGTTAGTCATAAAGCAGGCTACAGGGCAGCTGCCTAGAAATAAGTCGTACTCTGAGGGAACTGGGGCTTAATTCAACGAAGTATTATTTAATACTGTAATTAATGAATTACTGTTTGATTCCTTATCAGCATTGCAGCTTTAAATATTTGTTGCTCTTACATTAAGCAATTTAAAGGTTTTGCATAAATGCTCTTGCTTCTGTCTCTTTCCTATTGTTTGTGCAATTGTTCTGAAACAATTGTTTTAAAAACAAAACCACTGCTTTCCTCTAGAGTGGACTTTGCTTGGTTGGGTAAGAAAAGGCAGGACTGAATTAGCCTGAGCTAATTGATGTACAGTGGCATTCCAGAAGTGCAGAGCACCAGATGCTGCCTTGAAAAGCTTGCACACAAACACCTAGTGAAGGTATGGAAATAGACTTAGACATATATAAACAAACTCTATATATGAGGGGTATCATCTTCACTGATAGCCATGAGTGGTGATCAGGGATAGAAGCCACATTCATGTTGAAGGGGTTGTTCACGTTTTTGGAGTGTTTTCTGACTCGCACTTTCAATGACAGCACTGAAACACACACTAAAAACGGGAAGCCTCTCTGGTGTACACATATCTCAGAACCCAGGGACAGCTTTCTGTAGCACCTGGCAGGGTCCTGAACCGCCTCTGCCCATCAGCCATATGCTTTTTGTGTTGTTGACTTGATCGTTCTTGGATAGCGCTCGCGAGCTCCGTTAAGTGCACAGACCCGGGCTTCATTCTGACTCTGCATCTTTGGATGCGGTTACAGGGAAGAGAGGAAAAAAAAATACATCAAAATACGAGTCTTAAAAGCTGATGTCTCGGGGGGTGGGGCATTTGCGCTGTCACTTGCGGCTGCAGGCGGCATTTGTCTCCCGGCAGGAGAGCTTTGCTTCCAGAGGTTGGTAACAACCAGCGCGCCCCTCCAGCTCTCCGGTCGTTGGGGTCGGGAACGGCCGGGACAGGTGCAGTGTCCCCGCCACCGCCGTGCCCCGGCGCAGCGCTTCCTCGCGTGGGAAGGACGGGGCTCGACAGGCTTGTGTGTACCTCCCTCCCGGGAAGGAAGAAGCTGGAGAAACCTGTCGTCGGCTCCGAGAGCTTCCTCCTGCCGGAGCCCCGTCCCCGCCGCTTCTGCTGTGCCGCCGGCAGCGCCCGGCGCCGCTTCCAGCCTTCTTTTTAGAGACAGAGAGGATCGGCCGGGGAAAGGCGCTGCCGCCCCCGAGGGCGCCAAACTTCCTACCCCCGGGGTGAAACGAAAGCCTTTGCGTGACCGTAACGTAAAATAAAGAGCATCCAGCGGGCAGGCGGGACCTCCGGCGCCACGGAACCGCGGATGGATGGACCCGGGAGCTCAGCCCGGGCTCGCCACCCCCCGCTCTGAACTCCGCGCACCATCCAACTCGGCGGGGTTGGGGTCGGTCGGTGCCCCGGGGTGGCTCCGGATCGCTTCAGGCGCAAAGTGCGCGTCCGGGGGACCCGAGGGCAGCGCCGGCGTCCGGCCCGCGGCAGAGCCCCAGCGAGCTAAGGTAAGCGGTGCGAAGGGCGAGCTCCGCCGGTTTCTGGCCCGCACATCCTCCCTTGGGTCAGGCTTCTCTTGCCACCTGAAGCCCTTCGCGGCGTGATGAGGCTCCTTCCTCGGGGCGGGAGGCAAAGGCTGTGCCCAGCTCATCCGCTCTCCCTGGGGAAGGGCTTTAGGGCGAAATTAGCCAGTGGGCTGGCGCTCAGCTTGTCCCCAAGGGGTAGAGCCTTGTGTGCAAAAGGGGTGGGTATGCGGCGGCTTTCTCGCCGAGGTTTATTATTATTGGGTGGAGGAGGGGGGAGGGGGAGTCTGCCGAACAGACAAAATGCGGAGCCCCCCCCACCCGCCCCGCAAGTGTGTGTGTGTGCGGGAGGCGGGCAGCCGCAGCTTCTCGGAGACCGAGGTAGCGAAGGGTGTCGGGGGCGGCCGAAGTGGAGAGGGTGCAGCAGCCACCAGAGCATGCTTTCCATGCAACAGTTCCCTGCCCTGCCTGCGGAGGAGGAGCGCTACCGGCAGGTCCTCTCCGCCAACAGGGTAAGGCGAGCCCGAGGGAGCTCCCTTCCGTGGTGGGGCCGCCTGGGGGCCACGGGGCCGGGGGCTTGCGAGACCGTCTGGGCGACCCCCGGGTGCCGGACGGGAGAAGCGGAGCGCGGCCACCGGTCCGGCGGGCAGTCCCCCTGCGCTGCCGCCGAGGGGCAGGTTGCTGGGGCAAGCGGAGAAGGGGCGAGCTTCGCCATCTGCCCTGGCGAGAGAGGACCCGTGGCTCGTAGGGCAGGGACGGTGCCGTGACCGGGGGAGGCCGGGGGCGAGTGACCGTCCGCGCCCAGCCTGCCGTCCCAGGGCGCTCCCGTGGCGGAACTTGCGCGGGGACGGTCGACTCTCAGAGGCGCGGGATGTAGGTGAGTCGTAGTTACCAACCGGGCGGCGTTACCGTTTCACCGGGACCTTAACGGCGCCCGCTTCCCCGTTCTCTGGCAAAGTCAGCGGCGGAGATTGTGGGGACCGATGTGCCAGTTCTTTGCTCTGGCGCTGGAAGGAGCGGGGAGGAGTTGCGCCGAGCCCGACGGCAACAGGTCCGGCCGGGTTTGGACTCGATCTCCGGCAGGACGGCCGGGACGGCTCCACCAGCAGCCGGGCTACCGGGGAGCCGCCGCACCGCCACCCCGACCCCGGCGCGGTACGCTGCCTCGCCTCGGCTGCAGCCTGGAGTCGGGCGTGCGGAGGGAGCGGGGGGGGCAGCGCTGCCGGTGGCGGTGCGGTGCGGGGCCGGGAGGGCGAGCTCCTCTCCCCGCCCGCCGGAGCGCTGAGCCTGGAGCTGTAGCACCTGGAGAGGGCGGCGGAGCCTCCCGGCGCTGTCACGGCTGTCCCCAGGCCACCGGCACGGCGCGGCAGCGGGTTTCACAAGTTTTTTGCAAACACGGCAGTGTACTTCGGGAGCGTCGTTGCTCCGCTTGATTTAAAACGCAGAATCCTTGGACGCGTTTCGTGGCAGACGATTAATTAATTAACCTTTATTTTAAATTATTAGCAGTCTGGCCGAGACGGCGAAACTCTGAAGTGAAATCAAGTATCTGGAGTTTTTAATGCATTCGCGGGGTCTCTTGGGAAGGTTTAGCTTTCAGCAGTAAAAATACGGGAATGGATTTTTCCATATGGTCACTTTCACCCTTCCTGTCTTCCTAAAAGGTGGACCAGGCAGCAGGACTAAATTGTAATTCTGTAAATTTGTTTTTGTAATGGAGTTGGAGATCTCCGTTACAAGCTTCTCAGGTACTGCAACATGATGTCGGATTAATGTATCACTGAGGAAATCTAAAGAAATATAAAGGAATTACAGAACCACTCTGCTTATGTGTCCCTGTGAAAGCTGGTGACATCTCCTGAGTGTTTAGGACATCAAGGTTCTGTAGGAAGCTGGGGGCTGCTCCAGGGGACAGGGGAATCCCAAACAATGTCCAGTCCTCCTGTAGAAAGGAGATGCTTGTGACTTTTCTTCCCTCCTCCACCAGCTACTTATGTGATACTCCAACAGCTGGGTTTTTCTGCCAGAGGGGAACCCCAGACCTTCAAACTCGCATATAATGGTCACCCAGCAGGCATTTTTTAAGCCACCAGTACTCATTTTCCTGGGGAGGCTCTTGGGGTGATGAGCCAGGCAGCAGCACTCGCTTGTCCAGATGAGAGGAGTCTGCTTGTGCTCCGTTAGTATCTGATGGGACCATCAAGCCAAAACATTGTTTTTCCTCAGTCTTTTGGAGCTGGGACTATAAAATACTGGAGAAAGCATTTGCTTCCTCTGCAGAGATCTTTGTTGGCACTCGACTGTGTGCCTGTGGCAGATAACTTGAGTGTGCAGTGAATGGAAAGTGTAAGATGGTTTGAAATGTGTCATGATTAAGGCTGCTTTATAGAAAGTGCAGTGTGCACACAGCAATTTAATATTTCTGTGTTATTGTTTAGCTGTTAACTATGGATTAGATGATGTCTGCAGATACAAATGAAATGCCAGGACTGTTAACAGAGCCAGTAATTATTTAAAAATACAGACTTACTTGAATGTAGGAGGGATTTTTTTTTGTGTGTTTTTATTTTTTTTCCTAAGCTGGTATACATTTTTAGGTCTTAGCACTCAGGTCCCGAGAGGAACATGACTGTCCTGGTGTTATATTAGGTCCATGTATTGCCAGAGACATCCTTTCATCTCATTACTTGCGTGGCCAAGTGAGGAGTGTGTGCAGAGGCCGAGGTGGAAAAGCACCCAGACAGAAATCCTATTTACCAGGAAGCAAATGGTCCGTCCAGGAGAAGGCGGAACAGGCAAGAGAATGTTGGGAAGGTTACACTCAGTGAAGAAACCCAGTGGCTTCTGGTTTCACCTCTTCTCAACTGGTCTAACCAACAAATGCCCTCCAAATAAGCCCTTTGTACACAAGCGGGATGAGAGTGCTTCCATTGGTGTGGCCATTTTGGCTCTGAGAGTCTTTGCCACACCGAGACCCAGCAGATTCAGGCCATCTTAATACAGCAGGGACGATATCGGCGCTATAGGCACTTCCTTAAGAGTTGGGAGCTGGTCCCCACCTGGACCAGGAGGCTCTGGGTACCAGTTCATTTGCTTTCAGGTTGAGCAGCATGCGTGGTGAGGCAGTTACACATGATGGCACTGTCTTCTGGTGTGGTCAGGCTTTAAAAGATGGCAGCTACTGCTACATCATGTGGGAAGAGTTGAATCCTGTCAGCATGTCAGGTATCCTCAGCAAGCGCTGTTTACAAGGCCAGATGAATGCCTTGCCTCTGAATGCCAGCCAGGGTTTGGCAGGGGTGGGTGTCAGCCCACTTGCAGCTGGGCAGTTCTAGACTTGCACATGTAGCCTAGGCCCTGCCAAATGTGGCGGCCAGCCACCTCCTGATTTTTAAATGCCTTCAGGATGAAGCAGCTGAGCAGCAGGGCTTGAAGAAGGAAGTCTGATTACAGTTTGAAATACTGATGTTTCTACCCTGTCCCAGTTTCCCTACTGAAAAGAAATGGACCTCATAACTGGCAGGCTGGGTAAGTACAGTTCTCCAATGCCAGGGGAGACAGGTGGATGATATCCCTTGGTGAAGTGATGGGTTGTCACAGTAGGACAAGAAAAGCTTAAATCCTCCTTGAAAACTTCTTCACACACAGAACAACCTCTGAAGACAGTGGCCGGACAGGCTCCAGCTTGACTACCCTCATTGCCTCTGTATTTTTAATTCTAGTGACCCTTCGCAGTCAATCTTTTTTTCATGTGAGGATGTGTGGTTTTGTCTTGAGCTGTCCTGAGCCTCAGTCTGGGTGCCAGGGTGTAAGAGTCCCCTCTGCTTGTTGGTATCTGTAACTGGAGCAGTTAATAACGTGCATGAGGTGGGTCCTCACTTCCTGAGAGGCTGCATGAGGAAAAATGGGGGGGGGGAAGAGGGAAGGAAGAGCACCTGGGCCTTGCCTAGGTGGCTTGCCTCTCTGGCTCAGGTCGCAGCCTCCGTGTCCTCCGGCCGGCCCGGGCTGTCCCCGGTGAGTGAGCGGCGGCGGGGCGGGCTGGCGTGCCGCGTTGCTGGGGGTTTCCCCGCCACAGCCGCTTCGCCCGGCTGTCCTGAGGAAGCCGGCGGGGGGGGAGAAACTCGTTCACGGGTCCCTCTCCCAATCCGCAGCCCCGCGACAGAAGAATATGATGCCGGTCGCATCCTTTCCGTCTGTCCTCCGCCCCTCTATAAATAACTCTTGCTGGGCTGACCTGTCAGATTCCCCCCCCGGCAGCGCGGATCCCCTGACCCGGGGCCGCCTGCAGTGGAAAGTCTGAATGTAAAAAATACCGTTGTAAAAATAGAGCAGCCAGGGAGCCCCGCCTGCAGGTTCTAGCGCCGGGTCCCGGTGGCTCTCGGCGCCCCACCGGCCCTGGCACCGACGGCTCCCCTCAGGCTAACGGCTCCTCGGGCGCGAAAGGCTGCCCTCGCGCTCACGGCTCCCTTGGCGCCGACCGCTCCCTCTCGCGCCGATAGCTCCCCTCAGGCTAACGGCTCCTCTGATGTGCGAAGGGCTCCCCTCACGCTGAGGAGTCCCCTCACAATTATGGCTTTCCTGACGCTCGCAGCTCCCTGCTACTGAACACTCCCTGTGGCGCTGATGGCTCCCCTCACGCTAACAGGTCCTTTGGTACTTAGGGCTCCCCTCATGATAGCTAATGGCCCCCCCTGCCATAAAGGGCTCCCACCGCCCAGGCCTGTGCCGCTTCAGCTCTGTGTGGCATACAGCGCTTCCCCGTCCCTCGGCGTCCAAATCACCACACGCTTTAATACCCTAATGGTGACTGCTTTTCTCCTTTTTTAACTGTCAGATGGAAGCATAATTCATTTCTGCTATTCTGCTGTGGAACAGGTAGTTCCCTTCCAAGTAGTGTTTCTAATTTTGGCCTGTCTTTCTAATCAGCAAACATGAAAGAAATAGGGATAATGGTTTAATATCCTAAATGTAAAAATAATAATGAGACAACAATCAAACGGGAGTTTGCTGTTTCAAAAAGAGATGAGAATCTTTCTACTTCTGAAGTCCGAATTAGATTTTATCCTGTGCCTGCCTCATGCAGAAGACTGTTCCCCTGAAGGGAGAGATTCTTCTCAGCTGTGGTTTCAAGCTACTATAATTTAAGGTGATGCTTGCAATTATTTATTTATACATATGCTGATATTTCTGATTGTTTTACTGGTGATATCTGAGTATCTGAAGGTTAAAGCCAGTGAAAGATACCAGAAGACACTGTCTGATTGCTGCTGTGCCTCCTCCTTCTGGTGCCTCCATGTTGCAGCTCGGCTCCCACTGGAGCAGGGCCTTCTCTGGCTGTGGTGGTGGGGAGGCCAAGCACCCCCACAGCTGTTTGCTCACCCTCCTTTGGCCTGGAGGATGGGGGAGAAAACAGGAGGAATGAGAGAGAGAAAGCCCATGGGTCAAGATGGGCTGGGAGATTGATAGCCAATTACTGTTGTGGGCAAAGGAAACTCAACTGGGGACTTGAATGAGCAGTCCTGAGGAGAAGGACTTGGTGGATGAGAAGCTCAACATGAGCCAACAATGTTCTCTTGCAGCCCAGAAAGCCAACTGCATCCTGGGCTGCATGAAAAGAAGTGTGGCCAGCAGGGCGAGGGAAGTGATTCTGCCCCTCTGTTCTGGTGGGACCCCACCTGGACTACCGTGTCCAGCTTTGGAGCCTCCAACATAAGGACATGGACCTGTTGGAACGGGTCCAGAGGAGGGCCACAAAGATGCTCAGAGGGCTGGAACACCTCTCCTGTAAAGACAGGCTGAGACAGTTGGGCTTGTTCAGCCTGGAGAAGAGAAGGCTCTGGGGAGACCTTATAGTAAGGCCTTCCAGTAACCTGAAGGGGGGCTACAAGAAAGCTGGGGAGGGGCTTATTACAAGGGCATGCATTGATAGAATGAGGGGTCATGGCTTCAAACTGGAAGAAGGTAGATTTAGATTAGATGTCAGGGAGAAATTTTTCATTAGGACTGGAACAGGTCGGCCAGGGAAGGTGTGGATGCCCCATCCCTGGAGGTGTTCAAGGCCAGGCTGGATGGGGCTTTGAGCAACCTGGTCTAGTTGGAGGTGTCTCTGCCCATGGCAGGGGGTTGGAACTTGGTGATCTTTCAGATCACTTCTGATTCTATGACTGGAAGAAATGAGTTTTTTACTGATTAATATAAATCTTTAATTCAGGTACTGTGAAACAAAACCATAAAAAGAAGCAAGCATTAAAACACTTGGGTAAAACACCTCTCCTGCCCCATTCCCAAGCTCAGCTTTACTCCAGACTCCTCTCACCTTGTTATCGCTGCAGGTGGCACTCCGTCCCTTTAGTGAGGCAACCAGCGGTGCAGGGGAGGACTGTGGTTCTTCTCTGCTGCTCCTTCCTTGTCACTCTTCCTCTGCTCTGGTGTGGATCCTCCATGGGCCACAGTCTGTTTGGGAATACCTGCTCTGCAATGGAGCACCTACTTCTCCTCTGACCGTGGTGTTTACACTGCTATTTCTCACTCCTTTTCTATTTCTTATGCCTGTGTGGTGTTTTTTGACCTTTCTTAAATATGATTTCACAGAGGCACCACGACTTGGCTGATGGGCTCAGCTGTGTCATGTGTGGTAGAGCCAGCTGGAACTAGCTGTGTCTGGTATGGGATTGCTTCTGGTCTCTTCTCTTGCCCCTGCAAGTCCCCTGACTGCCAGCAGCTTGTCACCTACACCCAGTACAGATGTGCAGGTAATCAGGGGCAGAACTATCTAGAAGTGGTGGTCGCCTCATCATAGCTTCAGCTTGGGAAAGTATGTTTGCTCGCAACTGACCAAAGTAGCATTGTTACCTCTGTGATTGCTTGCTCACCTGTCCCTCTTCCCTGATCCCCAAATCATGAAGGGATGAAATGAACCTAGCCGTCCTTCTGTTCCTTTTCACCACCTCTGTCATTAGAGTGAAACCCCTGCAGCACCTGCTTCTTTGGGTGCCACACAGTTTATAATTCTCTATTTTTGTTAGTGGTGTTGCCAGCATAAAGTATTTTTTAGCGTGTTACCCTGTAGAAAGTCAAAAGAGGCTGAAAGTCAGATGCTGCCAGAGCTGCTTTGGAATGAAGTTTACGCTTTGGCTCAAGACCTGTCCCTCATTGCAAAGCATCTTTCCCGCAACAATATGCGTTCTGTGGGACCTCAGCTTTTGTATATGTGCTAAATCAAGGAATAATATCTTTTTTTTTTTTTTTTTTTTTTTTTTTTAAAGAGGACAAAGAAAATGAGGCAGTTTTAAAATACTTTTCCCCATAGACTAATCCATGAGGGACTGCTCATGTAAACCTGTGGCAAAGCTGCTTGTCAGGTTGCATCATTGCAGGTGCTCCTGTAAGCCACTGCTCTTCCTGAATTCCAAGGTTCATTTTTCTTGCAAAAGAAGCATTTTCTATATCGAACTTTTAAGTCACCTTCACCCAGCCCTTAGGAGAAAGGAAGTGAAGGTAGACATGAGTTTCCTTCTTTGAGATGGCATCAGACTGCATCTATTCCAATTCAGGTGTTGTAGTTCAAGATCAATGCTCCATGAATGGCGCTTGTACTTTGGGACTGGCTGATCAGTGATGGTCAGTCTGTCTTTCCCTTCTTCTCTTCCTCAAACCTGTAACACTCACTTCTGCCACATACAGTGTTTTAAAAACTATTGTGCTAGAGACTTCCATATCTGATCTGTTTGATACCAGAGAGATTTAATTTAACAGTGATTTAACAATAATAGTAATTGCCAAGAGCAATTGCCGTTGCTCATCACCTCAAACATCTTCTAATTTCAAAATAGCCTATACTGTCACTCCAATATTACTGGAAGTTACTTGAGAGCGTCTCAGACTCAGGAAGCATTTCCTAGGAAAGAGACTCATTTGTTCCCCCTTGGTGCCTCTGAATGAAGCAGTAAGAAATCACTTCCGTGCTCCTTGCATCGTTCATCTCATTAGATTTCAGAAAGCAATCAGTGCGTTCTCTTGGAAATAAAACCACTGGTAGCACTGAGGAGCTTTCCACCCCAGGTGTCTCAGACCTGCAGCTTTGCATTCATGTAATAATATAGTATATATCTTTAATTTACAGTTATGTCTGCTCTGGACTTCCATGGGCCAGCAGTGTGACATGGAGATTTCTTGCATTGCTCTTGCTTCTGATGTCAAATCTTTTTCTGGGTGGATTATTTTGCCTCTGTTAAAGTTGTCCCAGAACCAGTGGGATCTGGAGAGTGTAGAAGCAGGATATGCTACAGTTGTCAGGCTTTCCCCAACCTCCTGCGTTTTCACATCTTCAAGAAGAAACACAGACAGCTGAGCCCACCTTGCCTTAACATCCTGTGCATTTTTGCCATTGAACGGTGTTGAGGGACAAACATTGCTGAGAGCTTCTTGTTTGAAGGATGCTGGTTCTGTGCATGTAGGAGTATTGCCTGAATGGATAATATATCTGAAAGAGTATCAGGAGCTACAGAGTAAGTAGCTCTATTTTATTTTCTTGCCTTTTTTTTTATTGATTTGTAGCAACTGTGTTACAAAATGGAGTAGCAAATGCCTTATTTAAGCTTTGATTTTAAAGCTGCTCAACCATTTTAAAGATGTAAGTTTAAATGTAAGTTTAAATAATTTGTAGTGTATTTATACAAGGATGGAAAGGAAGTCTGAAAAGATGACTGAATGTGTTTAGACATTATTAACAATTGTCCTTTTCCCTATAAAGTCAGAGTACATGGACTAGTGTTGATAGTGGTCTGGAAGGGCTAAAAACACAGATGGCTTCCATTTGCTTTTCCTCATCATAGAGAGGATTATTATGTGACTCTTGGAGATTCCCAAAGCAAATGTGAATGGAAGGAAAGCTGGCATCTGTTCTAGGGATGACAATTAAATTGAATAGTCCTAGCCATAAATACAGTAGGATTTTTCTTATTTGACAAAATAATTCACCAGATTGTTATTGTTTCAGTGACTTAGATGGAAGTGTTTATACTACAAATCCTTATGTGATCCATAAACCTTTGATAATATATGGAAGTCATAGTCAAACATGTACACTAATGTACCTTGTTAACCCACTTAATCTTGAGTTTTCTGAATTAGCTCATTGTTTCATAACTTTGAGACATTGTGTAAGTCCATTTTCATCTTTGGGAAGAGGACAAATAAATAGCCAGCTATGCTGAACAGATGAAGCTTTTCTTTGGCTGTAAACCTGTTCCTTTTTTTTGGTTAATATTGCTGCTGCTCTTATCCTTGGTCCAAGGGTTAGGGTCTTTTTATTCACAATTCAGAAAAAAAAGTCAGTTGTATAAAGTTAATATTACACATTCAAATCTTCTAGGCAGACATTTATAGTATAAGCATAATCTATATATTTTAGAGGAAAAATGAATAAGAAATGCAAGAAGCATAAGGAGACAAATGTTTCTAAGAAGATTCCTGCCATTTGTTTAGCTTGCATTCCAGTTTAGTATCCCATTCATGTCATTGAAAGCTTCTGAGTTTAAATAGGTTAAGTAATTGTATAACCAGCAATGTGCATGGCACATATATAATATACTGGTCACCTTCCAGTTCAGAAGGCTAAGCCTACTGATTTGCGTTAATAGCAAAAAACCAGACACATCCAATTATGAGGTCTAGGTGTCTTGTGTGGGATGGGGTTTCTAGTGGGATTTCTACACAGGCAGTGATTGTTGCACTGAATGGGAGCCACAGGGCAGGCAGGATTTCTTTTTGTCCCTTCTAGTTTTCCAGGATTGAAAGCTGCTTTTAACAGGAGGTTTTCCTCTAACTTTATACCTTCACACCTTCAAAATATGTTGTTTTGTGTTTGTTTTTTTTCCAAAACCTTTTTATTGTAACAAATCAGGATACAAAGATTTATATTTTATTTATTTATTTTTTTAATTTAGTTTGTTTATGGTTTCCAATTTTCCTTTCTGGTGCTAATGGCTCTTGTGCAGGCATCTGCTTACTGAATTCCCAGCGAAGCAGGACCTGAAGTGAGTACTGTGTTACTCCTCTGCCTGTTGAATTGTGATTCTCAGCAACGTATATCCAGAGACTTGCCATTGCTGCTCTGCTTCCTTAGCAGACCTCAATGCAGTGAACATCTGGGTAGTCGGGAAAGCATTAGAGTGGTCTCTGGGTGTGTTCACAGAAACAGCATGGCATTGTTGAAACTTTCATGAGTAATTTTTGCAAGCCCTAGAAACTTAAAGAAAACTAATTACCCCCAAAGCATAAATTCTGCATTCATTAAAGATTAATTTCCCCCAAACACTTTCCCACTGCCTGCTGAGGTGGGCTGAATGGATGTTCATATTCTGGTATTGAGAAATATCAGATAATGCTAACCATAGTCTAGTTCTTAAAATTAATGTCTTCCATAGACACTTCGTTTTTGAAAAATCTTTGATATCTTCCATATGTTTACTAAATCTTGCCCAGCTTATGAGACATGGCAATTCACATCTTTGCCACCAGCTGTTAGTAATAAAAAAGAGAGAGCTTAGAATTGCAGTAAGTTTACCATCAGCTGAACTATTTCTTAATCTGAATGTTCTTGAAGATTCAATGAAGTTCCATTGTAAATATGGGAAGTGTTTATTGCTGTAGTTGCAAATTTACATCAGTGAAATTAAATATGTATGATACGTAAAGAATTATCTAAACAATTAACATTTATGCCCAAGTGGAATCATTATCCAGCAGCACTTCTTTTGAAAAAGGAAGAAATTAAAGCATACTGCTATTGAAAAGGTGATACTGCTGTTCTGTAGTAGAGGTAAATATATTTTTTCCCCTCTCTTCCAATTCAAATTTTGAAGAGTGATCAGTACTGACCTATACGATGGCTAAATGGTGTGACTAATTCTCATCTTAAATGAAGTGGAGAGCATGTATTGGTATCACACCAGATACATGGAATCTTAAGACTGACACAGTTTACTTACTTTAAGTAAAAATTTGAGTCGGGAAGTTTAAAGGAGTTTCAGGTTTCTGCTTCAGCTGGAAGAATCTGGCTGAATGTGGCATCTAGCACCAACCAAATACTTCTTTTGGAAGATGTGCCCAGCTTTATATGACATCTCCCTTACTGGGATACTGTGTATTTCAGATTGGCATGATGACTAAATATGTTTGTATTTCAGTAGTTAAAATAGAGGTGAATCAGGGTATTTTATTTCATGGAAGGGAAAGAAAATCTGGTTATGAATATGAACTTCGAATGAATTATGTCAGCAATTTGTAATTAGTCTGAGGATATGGAATTTCCTGGCAGAAGTTACAGAATTACAGTGAACTTTAACTATCAGGAAAAGTAGCACATTTCATTGTGCAAGTAACAATTCATGTGATAATAACATGCTGCTCATGTTTGCTGCCTTCCTGTATGAAAAGAGTTGGGATTTTGCTGCCTTGCTGAATGAAAAGAGTTTTTTTCCTCCTAAATCACACTATTTTGTTTCAGAATAACTATGGCACTTTTGTTCTTAAATTTGTACACACTGGAATTTGAGTATTACTTGTATTTGCAGACAGAAGCTGCTTAGTATCCAATTTCTTATGCTGCCTTAAAGTTCATTCTTCAGTTGGTCCATTTCAGTTTGGCTCTCTGAATCCTCTAATACTGAAAATGAAAGATTATGCAAAACGTTGTTCCCAGTGACTTTCTGCCTGTCCCTGTTTTTAGTATGTGACTTTGCCTGTACCTTTGGAAGATTTACCTTACACTTTCTGCTTGTTACAGTGACTATGGTCATGTTAATATATGTTGTAATGCATGGTGTTAATATTTTTCAGATGATAAAGTAGTCAAATAGAAGTGCATTGCTGACTTCCAAGTTTTCATGGGAACAGGACAGAATTGAGAAAAAATGTAGAACTCTTGCAGCTTCCCCTTACTTCCAGGCGTTTGAATGTTGTGAGTCAGTCGAAAGAGGCTGTAAGAATGCGTGCATTTAAATTTCTTTATGTATGCTGTTGTGTGTTTAAGCATTGAACATTCACGTATTCAGTTTTTGCTCTATATCCATGAGAACTGGCAACCATCTTCCCTTACATGGAAAGGAAAGCTGCAATGGATGGTGTGGTCCCGTGTTATCAAATATCTAGATGTTGTGGTCTTAACACCAGAAGAAGAGGAGGAGGAGTGGCCCTGTATGTTAGGGAGGAATATGAATGTGTGGAGGTAAAGGAGGGTAATAGTAGA